>OX388285.1:4215000-5415000 GCA_947579855.1 Anticlea derivata | reverse complement strand
TTATTTGCATCTATTTTTTTGGAGGTTTTAGGTATCTGTTTTGCCGACCATGTCCGCCCCCGGAAGCCCTTTTTCGACTCCATCATCTATCTACCCCCCTAGATGTGGTCCGATGGAGCATGGGGCAAAGATATATAATAGTCTTGAATAGCACATAGGCTACATTTTATCCTCGTACCACGTACCATGCGTGCGAAGCCGAGTGCGGAAGCTAGTTATGAAATAAAATTGCTAGGAGTTCAAGCACACACACACCAGAGAGACACAAAAATCAAGTTATTAATTAAGTAGGTAAATTATTTGTGTAAGTGAAAGTAGATAAATATACCTAGATACTTCTTTGATAAGCAATTTGTATGCATTTGGGTCATTTGGAGATGATTGCAACTTTTAAAAACAGAATTTTTTATAAAACTTTTCAAATAAACTTTTTAAATAGGTAGTGAGAATAATTCTTTACTTACCAGCGAAGAAAAAGAAGAAGTGGGCCTTGATTGGCAAAAGCTCTCGATCTATTTTCAACTTCATTTTATTCTCCAAATTAAAACATCACTATAGACACGAGATTGGGTACAACGTCCGAGTGGCTACGCTCTCCGCTCGCGTATTATATAAAACCGCTGCGAGCTGCGCAGGCTACGATATTTTAATTTACTTTACGATTAAAAATTACGAACGACTACGAGTGAATCAAAACAAACCGAAATGAAAGACGAAAATAACTTCCTAATTATTCCAGTTTGTTTTCTTGATGTCTCGCTTTTAATAACAATGAGTGAAAGAGACAAAATAAAGACAGCAATTAAACGTCAACAAAAGCCTTCAATTCAATGTCAATTTTACCAATATACGTGTAACGGAACGTTTTTTACCATAGACTAGATCACAAAACACAGTCGATTCGTCGATCGATTATGAATTGAACAGAAACCGGAAGTGAGGACAACACTTAAACGCGCGATGTTCAACTGTTTTCAAATTCTGAAAATGTCCTCTTTCGTCGGCGTGCAAAACAAAATTTGTTGAAAACGATGGAGGAGGACGAATTTTTAGGTTGCATCAGCTGCATGAGCTCCAACAATTTATGCGACCTATTTTCTGTGTACGAAGATAATGGAGAAACCTACGCCAGCATGTTTAAAACCTGCTTCGATATATTGGTAAGCATTTTGTTAACTTTTATTTTTTTGCAATACTAATCGAAGGTTTCTCCTCAAAGTTATACCAGCTTCCGATTATTTAAAGCCACAGTTAACACCAACTCTTCCTAGCTTTGATTTGCAATGAATAAAATGAAAGTGCAAATACAAGCCTACCTATTTCTTGCTATGTCATCAGATTCCAGAACATGTTAAATTTTTATGTTCGGATTGCGCTGAGCAGCTTGAAAAAGCCTTCGCCTTCAGGGAGCAGACAGCCAAGAGCATAGTAATGCTTCAAGACGCGTTGGCTCAAGGTAAGGGGTCCATTCCGAAATTTCAAAATTTCGGACCATTTTGCAATGTTCTGTAGGTAATATTTGAAATTTCGAATATTTCAGCTATACAAAACGTTATTTATGAATAATTTCTTTGTTAATATTTTCAGTTACTAGGTAATATTAATGTTTTATCTTTATTCATTGAAGTAAATAAATAAGATTTGTTTGTAAACTTTGAAATCCTCAGTGGCGTAGCGGGCGTGAGCTCGTCTGATACGCAAGGGGTTCGATTTCCGCTGCGGGACAAATGTTTGTATGATCAGCAAATACTTGATCTAGGTCTGGGTGTTGTGGTACCATGGTACTCGTAGTTTCTGATACCCACGACACAGGGTATCCTAGTGTGGGGTCAGGACTAGGTATATGACTGTCTGGGATTATTTTTTTAATACTAGCTTCCGCCCGCGGCTTCGTTCGCGTGGTACCTACATAAAAAGTAACCTATATGCTATTCTAGCTAAAGAACTCTATATATTCCAAGTTTCAACGAAATCGGTTGAGCCGTTACGGCGTGATTGAACAACAAACATCCAGACTGGCCTCATAGCTCAGTTAGTAGTAACTCTGCCTTCTGCGCTAGAATAGAGGTCGCGGGTTCGCCGCACTGGACAAACATTTGTGTGATAAACACAGATGTTTGTTCTGTGTCTGAGTGTTAAATATATATCTATTATGTATATCAGTCTCTGGTACCCATAGTACAGGCTATGCCTAGTTTGGAATCAGCTGACCGTGTGTCAAAAAAAACATCCTCATAAACTTTCGCATTATAATATTAGTAGAATAAACAAACGTTTACAGACGAGGAGTATTTAGATGAGACGATACTAGCTGAGGACGAAAGCAAAGCGGACATGAAAGACTTAGCGGACGTGAGCCTTAAAGCGGACTTGAGCAACGATGACGCGGTAAAGCGGCAGTCCGACTTGGACGATGATAACGAAGGTACCTACCTATCCTAGTATTATAATACTAGCTTGCGTCCGCGGCTTCGCTCACGTGGTACACACATAAAAATTAACCTTTATGCTATTCTAGATAAAGAACTTTAGCTATTCCAACATTTACACGTGCCGATACGATAACATTTTGCACTGTACAGCCACGGAAGAGGCCAGGACCACATCGGGTCTGCGGGCCGTGCTCGGAAGCGGCTCCCAGACACCGCCGCATACAGGGATACTGCGAGAATGTTACCAACGACCCAAAGTCCTGCTTCGCTATTTTAAGGAGCTGTGCTGGCTGGGGTAGGGTTAGCATAGGGGGACAATGCACAAAACACCCCACAGCGGGAAGTCAGTGCAGGTCTAACCACCCCCGATTAGAATTAGAATTAGACGATAACGTTAATACTATGTGCCGTTGGGTAAAATCCTTAAGATTAACATACCAGACCCGGAACTATAATGTTTACAGGTCATTTGTCCCAACACAAGCATCGAACCTAAAACTGTGAAGTAAGAATAAAGAATAATTTGATTTATTTAACACACACACACGCACACACACAGTGCAAAAATATTAAAAACAACAATAATTTTAACATTTAAAACAACATACCTACGCTTAAGTAAATGAAAAGAAAATTAAAATAAATGCTCTCAAACGGTGAAGGAAAACATCGTGAGGAAACCGGCATGTCCTAGAACCTAAAACATTGGAACACATGTGACATGTGCACGAAAGGAGCCTCTAAGAGGCGAACTTTAATCCTTTCACTACACTGATTCTTTCACCGATGGTCATAGGCCCTTTTCAGGGCCACCATACCTCAACCTGCTACAGTATGACCAAGAAAGAATCAGTGACAAGAAGCAGGAGGCATCGAACCCATCACTATTGTTACAGAGGATGTGGACGACCCCCAGAATTCGTCGCCTCGTCTCAGCGATTGCAGTCTGTGCGGCGTCGCTGTAGCGGAATTAGAACAGCATCAAGCCAAGTAACAATAGAATATTGTGTTCATCATCATCATCAGCCTGTAGAAGTCCACTGCTGGACATAGGCCTCCCCTAAAGAGTTCCACGACGAACGGTCTTGAGCATTCTCCATCCCCCGACTTTCCGCAACCTTCACAATATCGTCGGTCCATCATAATTTATATACATAAAATTAAACAACAAAAAAATACATAAAATTAAATACACATTAAATTAAAAACACAATTTGAATAAAAATAGTTTTTTTTATACAACTGAGGTGGCAAACAAGTATACGACCCACCTGTTGTTAAGCGGTTACCGTAGCCTATGAACGCTTGCAATACCAGAGGCATCACGCACGCGTTGCCGACCCCTCCCCCCTAAAGAGCTCTGGCAACCTTACTCACGGCAGGAACACATCACAATTTGAAAAAAAAATATTATTTGGCTGCGATCTTCTGTAAGGCGGAGGTACCTCCCCAAAGTAAAGTAAAGTAAAGTGTCATTTATTGCTTGAAATACATGTAGGTGCGCGAGCGAACAGAAATATCTCCTCATGTTGTACAGAAAAGGTCCGAATATTACATTACTTAGGAACGGCCCACATGTTGGTGAGTGGTTACCGTAGCCTATGAACGCTTACAATACCAAAGGCACACGTTGCCACAGCAACGCCCCCTAAAGAGCTCTGGCAACCTTACTCACCGCAGGAACACAACACTATTTGAAAAAAATATGTTATTTGGCTGCGATATTCTTTAAGGCGGAGGTACCTTCAAAGTCTCTCTCTTTTTACCAAATCCGTGGACAACGGGGCTGATTACACTCTAAGAACTTTAGTACCTACTTTAATTAAGTTTAGTAATATGTGAGTGCAATTGTTTGTTGTCCCGAGTAAATAATAATAAATAAATAAAGTCAAAGTCAAAGGGCATTTATTTCAATAAAATCACTAGGATCACTTTGAAACGTCTTAGAAACTAGGTGAAGCTACACCTGTTCCCCTTCCAGGCGGGCTGTGCCGTACCTCGCTTCAATTTTTTTTCGATAGCTTCGCTCGTTCGATCGTATGTCTGTCTGTCCGCAGATGCCACGGAGGTAAATCTGAGTTGGACACAAGAAAATATCCCTGCCACTTTTGCGAAAATGTTTACATCAGCAAGAAGGCTTGCTTCACACATCTACGCATGAAACATGGCTGTAAGTATTTATAACAATTTTATTTATTTATTTATAATTATAACACTATAACAGCAAAGCCAAAGCGATGTTATAAGCACTTAAAATATAAACATATATAAAGTTTATTTTTTAGTAGAAAAAAAAATTATAAAAAAAAAATATTTTTATTAAAAACAAAGACAGTTACTTGATACATAATAGGAAGGTAGACATAGACATAGAAGTTAATTTATTTGCAACTAAAACACACACATTTGCACAACATTTTAAAACAATTAACACGTATATGAATATATAACACAGATATGTGCTGCAGCAGCAAAATGGCGTCGGCTCAGCATTATGCCTTCTGTGTTAGCAGCAGACGCTGGTATTCTGCCGAAACCATTTCCCAGTCATTAAACCCTGTTAGAACAGTCTTATTAACCAATTTGTTAGTAGGTGTAGTAGGTAGGTTATAATCCTAAAACAAATCAATTATAATAATAATAATAATAAATATTCCGGACATATCACACACGGTCAACTGATCCCAAACTAGGCATAGCCTGTACTATGGGTACCAGAGACTGTTAGATAGAATAGATATATATTTAACACCCAGACATAGAACAAACATCTGTGTTAGTCACAAATGTTTGTCCAGTGCGGGAATCGAACCCGCGACCTCTAGCGCATAAGGCAGAGTTACTACCAACTGAGCTATGAGGCCAGTCAATTATATTGGAATTAGCCTTGATTAGGCAATGTAGTTAGATATACAAAATATAATTTAAATAAATTTACAAGTATGGTAGGTAGGATCTCCACACTAGGATTCGCTGTGCTGTGGAGACCAAATTATGCTGAACAGTGATCTGAATAATATAAATTTAAACATACCTAATTAATTTTTACTCTATATTTTCCGAAACCACCTGTGCTAATAATAGCTTAAGCCCGCGGCTTCGCTCGCCTAGATAAAAAGTAGCCTATATGCTATTCTAGACTATAATCTAATTTTATCGGTGTCACTGATTCTTTCTTGGTCATCCTGTAGTAGGTCAGTGAGCAGGTTGAGGTATGGTGGCCCTAAAAAGGGCCTATGACCGTCGGTGAAAGAATCAGTGTAGGCCGGAATATTTATTTATATTATTTAAGTGCGCATTTCTTCTTCTTCTTCTTGTCGTGTCACTGATTCTTTCTTTGTCATCCTGTATTAGGTCAGTAACCTGGTTGAGGTATGGTGGCCCTGTAAAAGGCCTATGACCGTCGGTGAAAGAATCAGTGTAGTGAAAGGATTAAAGTGCGCCTCTTAGAGGCTCCTTTCGTGCACATCTTAGAGGCTCCTTTCGTGCACATCTAAGTGCGCATTAACACGTGCTCGGTACGGTCGCAAAATGTGGGAATGTGCCAAATGTGCGGACGTGCCTCTGACTACCACCCCCAAGGATCTGAGCGCCTGTAGATCTAGCAAGCTTGGAGATAGACTGTAGTTACTGTTTTTTTATTTCAACGAACCAATGATTTCCAATGAGCCTTTTTCCGCCAGAGACACAGGTTTTCCTAGTTCAGGCATCGTTTAATTTTTTTCAAGACACTTGTTTTTTTTTTATACTACTTAGGTGGCAAACAGGCATACGGCCCACCTGTTGGTAAGCGGTTACCGTAGCCTATGAGCGCTTGCAATACCAGAGGCATCACGCACGCGTTGCCGACCCCGAACAACCTTGCTCTGCAACCTTACTCATCGCAGGAACACAACACTATTTGAAAACAAATAATGTTATTTGGCTGCGATCTTATGTAAGGCGGAGGTACCTGCCCAGGCGGGCTGCTCCAATTCAGAACGAGAAAATCTCGCTGTGCCCTTCCTTCACTTGCTCATAAAGTGGCTCTAATTTCACCGCAATTAGGCACATACCTGATATCAAACTGTGATTTTTTCATTGCTATTATTCACAAATGTGAATATTTTATTAAATTTTGAGTTGCTTTGTTCTTAAAAAAAGTTCGATACAAAAAAGATCGTTCGCAAAAGTAAAAAAAATATTCATTCATTTAGTCTATGGCCGATCGCCATTGTAAGATACGCGCGCATATGAAAACGGACTAATTTTTCCCGCCATTGGGAAAAAAATTCACAACTCGTTTTTACAGTTATTTTTAATATTATTTTATTCTCAAGTGTGTTGAAAAATGTCGTATGATACACATGTGTATTGATGATTACCATCCTCGGCTCTCTTAAGACCCTCGCTTAACGGTTCGGGTCTCAATGATGCCTCGGCGGTAATTACCAACGCTACACACTTATACCGTAATTGTACTATTACCCCTCAATGTTATTCGTAGCACTAAGGTAATGAATAAACATTTATTATTCTATTTATTTACAGAAAGAAACTTAAAACTAATACAAGTTAATATTTACAACATACACAAGAAACAGTTGAGCCATCTAAAGACCGTTACAAACGATCTATAGATAGCTCAACTGATCCAGATCACTACCAGTCGGAAGCGTCCCCAAGACGCTGGCGGAATTGCCACGCTGGATGGCAATGCTAATTCGCTGGGCCAAATAAGAGCCAGCTCTCGGGTCACGCGTCGCTTCGATCAGACGTCCTGATATCTTTTTGAAAACCCGGAGGGCCCCGTTTCCCTACGGAAATTATTATTCATCATCATCATCATCATCATCAGCCTGTAGAAGTCCACTGCTGGACATAGGCCTCCCCCAAAGAGTTCCATGACGAACGGTCTTGAGCCTTCTCCATCCACCGACTTCCCGCAACCTTCACAATGTCGTCGGTCCATCGGGTGGGGGGCCTTCCAACACTGCGTCGCCCGGTTCGTGGTCGCCATTCGAGAACCTTTACTCCCCAACGGTTGTCGGTTCTGCGAGCTATATGGCCTGCCCACTGCCACTTCAACTTACTAATTCTGAGAGCCATGTCGGTGACCTTAGTTCTTCTACGGAAATTATTATTATTAATTATTATTTCTCCAGTGAAACTTTGCACGGAGCAAACGACCAAGTTCGTGCAGCGCGAGCGGAAGAAATGCCACCTCTGCAGCCGTGACTTCAGCCAGAAGCAGATCCTCAACAAGCACCTCTGGAAGACACATGGGCTTGAGGTAACCTACATTCACCTTAGCAAGACCTTTCACCTTTTTTTTTTTATACTACTGAGGTGGCAATCAAGCATACGGCCCACCTGTTGGTAAGCGGTTACCGTAGCCTAAAAGCGCTTGCAATACCAGAGGCATCACGCACGCGTTGCCGAACCCCTTCCCCCCTAAAGAGCTCTGGCAACCTTACTCATCGCAGGAACACAACACTATTTGAAACAAATAATGTTATTTGGCTGCGATCGTCTGTAAGGCGGAGGTACCTCCCAGGCGGGCTGCTCCGATTCAGAACGAGAAAATCTCGCTATGCCCCACCTCCTCCTAAACCTCACCTCAGTAAGATCTTTCACCTCAGCAAGACATTCCTTCTTGCGTTAGATTATTGACATCACTGATTAATCATTTTATATTTTGTGATTCATCATCATCATCATCATCAGCCTGTAGAAGTCCACTGCTGGACATAGGCCTCCCCCAAAGAGTTCCATGACGAACGGTCTTGAGCCTTCTCCATCCACCGACTTCCCGCCACCTTCACAATGTCGTCGGTCCATCGGGTGGGGGGCCTTCCAACACTGCAACGCCCGGTTCGTGGTCGCCATTCGAGAACATTTACTCCCCAACGGTTGTCGGTTCTGCGAGCTATATGGCCTGCCCACTTAATAATTAATCACTTAGGCTCGTATTCAGAGACACGACTCAAGCATAGATTTAATCACAGATCAGCTGAACTCTATTTAAGTATTGAATCTCTTCTCAAACATAGCTTTTATTCAAGAACGGTACTTAAACTACTCTCAGCTGAATCGAGTCTCAAATCTGTACTCAAATGTTATCGTTTACATTTTGATTTATTTATAATTTTCGATCCGTTCTACGCAGAAATTTAAACAGCCAGGGTGGAAATAGAATGGAACAATAAAGTGAAGTATAAATATGCATCAAAGTACGTGTAACGGAACGTAAATGTCATTTGATTAATGTCAAATCAAATCTAGACTCAAGCACTGATTTCGTCTGATTGACGTTTCAGAATAATAAATGCTTATTTTTGTGATTAAGGCTCGTATTCAGAGACAAGACTCGAGCATTGATCTGTACTTAAATCTCGATTTGAGTCCAGATTCTAATTCTTGAACAGAATTTAAGTATAGATTCAATGATCACAATTCACCTGAGTAAATGCTTATTCTGAAACGTCAATCAGACGAAATCGGTGCTTGAGTTTAGATTTGATTTGACATTAATCAAATGACATTTACGTTCCGTTACACGTACTTTGATGCATATTTATACTTCACTTTATTGTGATATTCTATTTCCACCCTGGCCCTGGCTCTGGTTGTTTGAATTTCTGCTTAAAACGGATCGAAAATTATAAATAAATCAAAATGTAAACGAGAACATTTGAGTACAGATTTGAAACTCGATTCAGCTGAGAGTAGTTTAAGAACCGTTCTTGAATAAAAGCTATGTTTGAGCAGAGATTCAATACTTAAGTAGAGTTCAGCTGATCTGTGATTAAATCTATGCTTGAGTCGTGTCTCTGAATACGAGCCTAAGTATTTTAATTTATAATTCCCAAATTGTGATTTGTAATAAGTATATTAATTTACGTATACAGCAGTGCTAATTATCCTACTATCTTATCTATACTAATAATATTATAAATGCGATAGTTTGTGAGGATGTTTGGATGTTGTTGTTCAATCACGCCGTAACGGCTCAACCGATTTCGCTGGAACTTGGAATAGATAAAGTTCTTTACCTAGAATAGCATGTAGGCTACTTTTTATGTAGGTATAACGCGGGCGTAAGCTAGTTTTAAATAATCCTGAAAATTTATATTTTATTCCGTTAATATTTTTTCTTTTTGTTGATGGAATAACCCCCTTTTGGGGTACATAGATTCATAATATGTATGTTACCCCTAAAGGAGCCTTTTCTAATAATCGAATGGTTTCAGGTGGAGAAGCGTAAGGCGTTCATCTGCCCGCTGTGCAGCGAGCGCGTGAGCTACGGCACGCACTTCAGCGCGCACCTGCTGCACGCGCACCGCGTGCACGAGCACGTGGAGCAGCTGCAGTTCCACAACATGGACGGTCAGTCACACATACCCCCCCATTGAGCGATCGCACCCGCTAGTGAGCGATCGCACCTGATAGTGAGCGATCGCACCCGCTAGTGAGCGATCGCACCTGCTAGTGAGCGATCGCACCTGCTAGTGAGCGATCGCACCTGCTAGTGAGCGATCGCACCTGCTAGTGAGCGATCGCACCTGATAGTGAGCGATCGCACCCGCTAGTGAGCGATCGCACCTGCTAGTGAGCGATCGCACCTGATAGAGAGCGATCGCACCTGCTAGCGAGCGTTTATACTGTTAATGAGCGTTTAAACTTATCGGTGAACGTAAATATTATTTGGAGAGCGTTCACACGTGCTATTAAGCGTTCATACCCGCTAGCGAGCCTTCACACCTGAAAGTGAACGTTCACATCCATCCGCTAGTGAACGTTCGATCATAACCGCCAATCGCTAGTAAGCGTTCATACTGACACGCCACAGATGTACTCTTATTGTGAATAAAAAGTATTGTTATCATAATGATTAAAAAGATTATTTTTCAGATTTCCTCCTGTTCAAAAGCGCGGTACAAGAAGAGACGAAATTTCGTTACCGCAAGACCACAGCCAGCAAGCAGACGATCGAGGGCGTTCGCTCCCACTACATGTGCAGCCAGTCAGGAGTCTACGTCTACCAGGTCAGTGCTGACAACTGCCAATTGAGAAGGTAACTAGCATCACTAATTCTACAATACATACAACGCACGTTTGACACGGACGTTATAACTCGTCACCTACAACAAGATGCAAGTCGAGCACCTACGTAAGTACTCGTCACCTCCTATAAGACGCACGTCGGACACGGACATTATAACTCGACACCTCCTACAAGATGCTATGCGTGCTTGTCGTTCACTGGTTCTGTTTTAGTCATCGCGCGTTAATCAGTGGCCAGGTTGAGGTATGGTGGCCCAGAGAAGGCTCGATGACTGTCTGACAGAGAAACAACTGTCACATGTCTTCGAAGTTTTAGGTTCTAGGACTTAGTAGGTCTAGCTAGAGCAATACCGGAAAAAAACATTGGTGCATGGCGTGATTTCGGACCCGTTGCCTTAGCCAGGGTCATAACCGACACTCCACCAGAGCCTTCGACAAGCAATTAGGTATGAAATGCAGGTTTAAATTTTTTGGCAGGGTAAAGGCAAGCGGCCGGCGCCGGAGCGTCAGATATACAAGACGGGCAAGGCGTGCCCGGCGCACATGATCGTCACTGAGACCATGGACAACGTGCTCGTCACCTTCTACAAGACGCACGTCGGACACGGACGTGAGTACTCGTCACATTCTGAAAGACGCACGTCGGACACGGACGTGAGTACTCGTCACCTTCTACAAGACGCACGTCGGACACGGACGTGAGTACTCGTCACCTTTTACAAGACGCACGTCGGACACGGACGTGAGTACTCGACACATTCTACAAGACGCACGTCGGACACGGACGTGAGTACTCGTCACCTTCTACAAGACGCACGTCGGACACGGACGTGAGTACTCGTCACCTTCTACAAGACGCACGTCGGACACGGACGTGAGTACTCGTCACATTCTGAAAGACGCACGTCGGACACGGACGTGAGTACTCGTCACCTTCTACAAGACGCACGTCGGACACGGACGTGAGTACTCGTCACCTTTTACAAGACGCACGTCGGACACGGACGTGAGTACTCGACACATTCTACAAGACGCACGTCGGACACGGACGTGAGTACTCGTCACCTTCTACAAGACGCACGTCGGACACGGACGTGAGTACTCGACACATTCTACAAGACGCACGTCGGACACGGACGTGAGTACTCGTAACCTTCTACAAGACGCACGTCGGACACGGACGTGAGTACTCGTCACCTTCTACAAGACGCACGTCGGACACGGACGTGAGTACTCGTCACCTTCTACAAGACGCACGTCGGACACGGACGTGAGTACTCGTCACCTTCTACAAGAAGCACGTCGGACACGGACGTGAGTACTCGTCACCTTCTACAAGACGCACGTCGGACACGGACGTGAGTACTCGTCACCTTCTACAAGACGCACGTCGGACACGGACGTGAGTACTCGTCACCTTCTACAAGACGCACGTCGGACACGGACGTGAGTACTCGACACATTCTACAAGACGCACGTCGGACACGGACGTGAGTACTCGTCACCTTCTACAAGACGCACGTCGGACACGGACGTGAGTACTCGTCACCTTCTACAAGACGCACGTCGGACACGGACGTGAGTACTCGACACATTCTACAAGACGCACGTCGGACACGGACGTGAGTACTCGTCACCTTCTACAAGACGCACGTCGGACACGGACGTGAGTACTCGACACATTCTACAAGACGCACGTCGGACACGGACGTGAGTACTCGTCACCTTCTACAAGACGCACGTCGGACACGGACGTGAGTACTCGACACATTCTACAAGACGCACGTCGGACACGGACGGACTGGCTGTCCTGTCTTTTGTCTCCTTAACTTTATGCTATTGTTTTTGTTTTTTTCTTGTGACTTCTGTCTGTTTTCGTCAAAATAAACTTATTTCATTTCATTTATCTGTCCGCAGCATGCCCTTACTTCGAGCCGCGGGAACAGAAGAAGCCGAAGATGGAACTGGCCTCTACCTCCTACATACTGCCCGACGAGGCCATGCAGGGGACTTTGGAGGGTGAGTTACCGTGTTGGCCAGTTGGGGGTCCTCGACTTTGGATCCGTACGCTCAAGTCCCGGTCGTGCACTGGATTTAAACAAAAAATTATGAGCGCATTAGCACGAGCTCAGAACGAAACACGCACTAACACACACACACGTACACAAACACACAATACACATACGCACACAAACATTAAAGGATTAATTTTATATACACTTATAAGATTGTGTTCAACTTGCAGAGGGTGTGATCTGCGACGCGTGCGGGCTGGTGTGCGCGGACGCAGACACGTTCCGCGTGCACGCACACACGCACACCATCCAGCTGTACGCCTGCCAGTACTGCAACCATGTGAGTACACACACACACACACACGCACACGCACACCATCCAGCTGTACGCCTGCCAGTACTGCAACCATGTGAGTACACACACACACACACACGCACACGCACACCATCCAGCTGTACGCCTGCCAGTACTGCAACCATGTGAGTACACACACACACACACACGCACACGCACACCATCCAGCTGTACGCCTGCCAGTACTGCAACCATGTGAGTACACACACACACACACACACACGGACACGCTCACCATCCAGCTGTACGCCTGCCAGTACTGCAACCACGTGAGTACACACACACACCATCCAGCTGTACGCCTGCCAGTACTGCAACCATGTGAGTACACACACACACACGCACACCATCCAGCTGTACGCCTGCCAGTACTGCAACCATGTGAGTACACACACACACGCACACCATCCAGCTGTACGCCTGCCAGTACTGCAACCATGTGAGTACACACACACACACGCACACCATCCAGCTGTACGCCTGCCAGTACTGCAACCATGTGAGTACACACACACACGCACACCATCCAGCTGTACGCCTGCCAGTACTGCAACCATGTGAGTACACACACACACACACACACACGCACACGCACTCCATCCAGCTGTACGCCTGCCAGTACTGCAACCACGTGAGTACACATACACACACACACGCACACACATTGAATTGATTTGACCCCGAAACAGCTCTTTTTACAAAGTGTTTTTTCAATGATCTTTATTGCCAATTGGGTGTACAATAGGCCCCTTTCGGGATAGCATACACATTATGAATCACCTTGTATATTATCAAACTTATAACTTTTTTGCAGGATTTCCAAGACATCCAATCGTGGACCCATCATATGAGAGTGGATCACAACATGGCTATTTTTTAAAGTTAAACTAATATTGTGTCTGTTTTCTGGTATTGTGCTAAGGCACTCATGTAGATACTATGCAACGACATTCTAACCACAATGGACTTCGCATCGGCGTTGTAAAAACGGAACGGTAAAACTGTGCTTTTAAACACGGGCGTAAGCACAAAGTCAAAAGGCGTTTATTTCAATAAAATCCTATAAAATCCCTAGGATCACTTTGAATTAGAAACTACACACTTATACGTAAGGGTGTGTTGATCGTTGAGTAAGGACGCGATTGAAAAAAAAGGATTTAATAGGAATACCATGTAGGTACGTCGCTGAATTATTTTCTGGAATGAACTTTAGCACAATATCAGAATTTGAGCCTAAAAAATCATCTTTAGTATTAAATACATTCAAAGACGTACGTGACATTATTTTTATACCAGAGTCGTAAGTTTAGTTATTTCGTTTTAAATAAAATGTTTAAATTGTTATTTTTTTCTATTTAATTACTGTGTTTGCTTAGTGAGTGGTTTCCTGACTTTCGATCCGAAGGTCGTGGGTTCGAACTAATCGTGCACCAATCAGTTATTGGAAGTCTGCACGAAAGGAGCCTCTAAGAGGCGCACTTTAATCCTTTCACTACACTGATTCTTTCACCGACGGTCATGATTTTTCTGACTGGTAAATCCATTGGTGCATGACCGGGATTCGAACCCGGTTTTTTGCAGGAGCATGTTTAGTAGTGTACTTATGTGCTTCAATACTAGCAGTCACACGAGTATCCTGTTTACATGATCCTGCAAAAAACCGTAGCGTAGGTACCTGCAAAAAACGGGATGCCTGTAATGGGTGGTTATGTTAAATAAAAATTCAAGATTTTCTTCTCGTTAATATTTATTAAGAAATCACATAATATTGAGTACATTCTAATATAGTCAATTAACTGCTAAAACATAAAATAATAATACTACATTTTTACATTTGATCAACTTTTTCTATACAGCCAATTTACAAAGAACTTTACATAACTAACAATTTCATAAATCTTAATTTTATTAATAAGATATTTAACAACTTTTAAACAAATTTTAAAACCTCATTTTTACCGCATCCTCGCCTCGAATCCGGAATAAGATACCAACTACGCCACGGAACGAATGAGGCTGGTGCAAATCTTGGGCAGATTAAATATTTGTCTGATCTGAATCGGCGACTTGCGGATCCAAGGTACAGGCAACTCCCACTAGGGCAACACGCCTTTCTAAGTTAGAGAGTCAAGACTAGGTTGAGCACCTGACTCAGACCAGTCCTTGCGAGATTCTGCCCGTTCCTGGAGCATCATAAAACTTAAAAAGAGTGGTCTGAGTCAAACGGTACACACACAATAAGGTCGTCCACGGCGAGACAAGTAGCGTCGTGGACGAACGGCCTAAGGCCTCAAACTTACGGTTTAGTATAATAACAGTCTACTGAAGTTACTAATCTAACTATTAAAACATACATATTTCAACACAGACAGAAAAATGTGTGCCTTATAAAAATATATACACTCACCGACAGACAATGTGGCCCAAACGCTTCTAAAAAGAAAAAGGTTTTAGTTTAATTTGTCAATAGTTTTAATTTAAAATGTGTTTATTATTAACATTACCAGTAAAGGAAATTCAGTATAATATCATTATAAAAAATTAACATCTTTTAGTTGGACACATTTTCTGCCGGCGAGTGTAGGTTAGCTGAAACAATCATACCGAGAACGGGACGTTATCGTAACAAAAACGTCCCGTTTTCGGTGTAAAAGGGAAATTATCGCCCGAATCCCCCTTTTTAGTTGGGGGTTAAAAATAGTTGTCTTAAAAACGTAATTTTTAGATAGATTTGAGCGAAATATAAATGACAACATTGATCTCTACTTTAAGCTATTTACTGACCTACAGCAGGATAACCAAGAAAGAACCAATGCAATCTAGAATTAAAGCTACATAATCGAAGTCATTATATCAGTGTTAGTAAAAAAAGTCCCTTCTTGTTAAAAAATAGTCTTTACGTTTCAGGTTGATAAGCATCTGAAGATTGTATTAACATAAGATTTAATAAGTATCTTTGCGTGCTAGATCACAGTTGCGATCTAGATTTCTATCAAGAGTACCAGTTTCTCACCAAACAATGAAAGCACATGGCGCCAAACGTTGGTAAGTGGTTACCGTAGCTTATGAGCGCTTGCAAGAGGCATCACACACGCGTTGCCGACCTCGAACGACACCCCCTAAAGAGCTCTGGCAACCTTACTCACCTCAGGAACACAACACTATTTGAAACAAATAATGTTATTTGGCTGCCAGGCGCAGGTACCTCCCAGGCGGGCTGCTCCAATTTAGAGCGAGAAAATCTCGCTGTGCCTTACATACAGAAGATAGCAGCCAAATAACATTATTTGTTTCAAATAGTGTTGTGTTCCTGCGGTGAGTAAGGTTGCCAGAGATCTAGGTGCGTGATGCCTCTGGTATTGCAAGCGCTCATAGGCTACAGTAACCGCTTACCAGCAGGTGGGCCGTAAGCTTGTTTGCCACCTCAGTTGTATAAAAAAACAGATTTATCATCTACAACTTTCAGTCCACTGAATGCAATTTTTTTTAACGGCAGATGTTTTTTTTCACCAAGTTCCTAAGCATTTGGTGAGATTGAAATTGGATAAGGACTGGATCGAGATTGTAACTCCATTTTTCCCAATTGGATTGATTTGTTGACACACAAGAGATATATTTTTAGCGATATCTTCAAAGGTTTACCAACCTAGCATTGTGTTTACTTCGGGCCCGCCCGTTGGTTCGACGATTCCTGACCTCTTGGTGTATAGTATTAACAACTGGAATTGAAAAAAACTTATTACATATTTATTTCATCATCATAATCATTTCTTCTGCGCTAGAGGTCGCGGGTTCGATTCCCGCACTGGACAAACATTTGTGACTTACACAGATGTTTGTTCTGTGTCTGGGTGTTAAATATATATCTATTATGTATATCAGTCTCTGGTACCCATAGTACAGGCTATGCCTAGTTTGGGATCAGTTGAACGTGTGTGATATGTCCGGAATATTTTTATTTATTTATTTCAGCCGTTCGACGTCCACTGCTGACCATGGCCTCCCCCACAGACAGAGCGAATTCCTTATCATGTGGGGGGATTTGCCCATACTCACCACGCTGGGCATGCGGGTTGGCGAGCGCAGTTAGAGCTATCGTTGTTAAAATGAGGGACGCTGCTGCCCATCCCCTAGCTTTTCCCCTTAGTCGCCTCTTAGGGGCCTATTCTTCAGCCGGAGCCACCACGGCCGATTTGGTGTTTCTTATTCAATCACGCCGTAACGGCTTAACCGATTTCGATGAAACTTGAAATATAAAGAGTTCTTTACCTAGAATAGCATATAGGCTACTCTTTGTGTAGGTACCACGCGAGCGAAGCCGCAGGCGGAATATACAAGGTGATTCATAACATGTATACCATCCCGAAAAGAAATACTACTTTAATTTTTTTTTCTCAAACTTTCTCAAATTAGCTGTTTTTGGTATTTTTATCATCTTTAGAACTAATAACTAAACGTACAAGAAGTTCGGAATCAAGATTGCTACCGAAAACAGCTGATTCATTGAGTTTGACCTGATTTGACCCCAAAACAGCTGATTTTCGCACAGAGTTTTTTTCAATGAAAAATGTCGTATTTCCAAAAGTAGTAAAACAAACTTTTATTGCCAATTGGGTGTAGAATAAGCCCCTTTCGGGATGGAATACATATTATGAATCACCTTGTAGTGTGACATATGCACGAAAGGAGCCTCAAAGACCGACGGTCATAGGCCCTTTTCATGGCTACCATACCTCAACCTGCTCACTGACCTACTACAGAATGACCACGAATCAGTGAGTAGTTTTTAGTTGCAAATAAATGTCTGTCTATGCATAGAGTATACGTTCATTACGGAATCTTCTTCAACACTGATTCTTTCATCGACGGTCTTAGGCCTATATACCTCAACATGGTCACTAACATAATACAGGATGACCATGAAAGAATCAGTGAAACGACAAGAAGAAGAATTACGGAATCGGGCCCTGGGGTGCAATTGTGTAAGCGTGATGGCAATGAAGATCGTAACTTTGAGGGTAATTTGAACTATATCTTAATAAGCAACATTTAAAACGTTCCGAACTTGAAAAGGGAAAACTTCGGATGTCGCTCAAATTGATCAAAATAAAATCATCCTTATAATGGCGAACTTCATTACCATTACTCTTACGCAATAGCAATGCTGGGGCCCAATTCTACTATTTCAATGGCTTCAAAATGACAATGGTTCAATAGCAAAATTGCCATTTTTTGGTATTCTGCTATCACAGTCGTATTTCAATGGCAGTCATTGTGAACCAATGAAATCAAAGAAACGAAGATGGCGACAATCGTAACCGAATGATAATGGTGCGATCATTAACATGCGATTATCATTTTCAAGTCATTGGAATTAAGAATAGAATACTAATAATTGACATACACACAAAAACACAGAACAGACACGGGAACATACAAGTAGTAAAAACACAAATGACAACAAAGAACAAACAAAATGACATGCCTCTTATAGGTAGGCAGGCATCCACCTCCCCAGTAGGTGCGAACCAGTCTCGCTCTGTGTCGGGTGCAGCCAAACAGGCCTTGACTCAGCTTATTGCTGCTTCACATGACAAAGTGCCATGCAAAGCAGCGCTGGTTTTTCCATTGAGGGCATTTAGATTTCTGATGAGACTAGTCCCGAACCCGCGCATCTATGAGGGAGGAGGTAGGAAGCGTCCTACAAGTTAATTGGTTGGATGTGGGCTTGTTTCAGAGCATGTTGGCGGCACCGAACTCGGACGCAGCCACCATGCTCTACCGGGCCACATCTAGGCTGGTAGACTGATGGTGGAGTCGATAAAAGCTACAATGGAGCTGACATGGTCGGACTCACCGACAAAAGCTCCAAAAAAAAAGCGCTGGTTTTCAGGCAATTAGTAGAATTGGGGGCCTGGTATCTAGGACTCGCTTACGTTAGGACGCCTTCCGGCAGTTGGGGCACGTCTGCTGCTCCTGCAGCCACGGCATGATGCACGCCTGGTGGAACCGGTGCGTGCATGCCAGCGCCATCACCTCCTGCTCCTTGAGCATGCTCTCGAAGCAGATGGAGCACTCCTCGAGGGCCCACGAGCGCTCCCGGCTGTAAGACAAGAGACATCAGAGCACATCCTACTAATATTCCAAATACGAAAGTTTGTGAGGATAAATAAATAAATAATAAATATTCCGGACATATCACACACGGTCAACTGATCCCAAACTAGGCATAGCCTGTACTATGGGTACCAGAGACTGATATACATAACAGATATATATTTAACACCCAGACACAGAACAAACATCTGTGTTAGTCACAAATGTTTGTCCAGTGCAGGAATCGAACCCGCGACCTCTAGCGCAGAAGGCAGAGCTACTACCAACTGAGCTATGAGGCCAGAGGATGTTTGAATGTTTGCTATTCAATCATGCCGTAACGGCTCAACAGATTTTGATGAATCTTGGAATATAAAGAATTATTTACCTAGAATAGCATATAGGCTACTTTTTATGTAGGTGCCACGCGAGCGAAGCCGCGCGCGGAAGCTAGTTAACCATATAGCATATAAAATCGTTTTACAATGTATGAACAAAGCTCTTTCATATTGTATTTGTTTAAATTTTTTATGCCCCTATTGGACCCCTAAGACCCCTATATCTTAGCAACCCCTTGGCCGATTTAACTTATATTCTCATATTCTCCAAATCTTGATAGTACAACCTGTTGACCTACGTTATGCTCTAACACATACATACAACAGAGAGTCAGAGTTGTTTGAGATATTTGCTCGATTAGTTAAAAACACAGTTAGTTCAATAAACATAACATTTTTACATCCAATGATACATAATTTGAACTAGAAACAGGATATTTAGCATGATTTGTGAGTTTATTTGTTCCCCGATCTGGAAGATGGTTTCCAAATGTCTGGAGTGTGGAACCCTGCTGTGAGGTTGTGTAAAAACAACATGAATGGTTTCAGGAAAATTACAAAAAGATTTTTCAAGGGCAGGCAACGCATTAGCAATGCTCTAGGTGTTGCAGATATAATAATATAATAATAATATAATAATAATATATATAATATAATATATAATGTTTATTTCCAATATTGAGTAGCAGAATACATAAATAATAACTAACTGTAATTAAAGAAGAGTAACAAAAATATAGATGCTAGATTTCGATTTACAGATCAATTGGTGACGGTAACCGCTTACCAGCAGGTGGCCCACCTGCCGGTAAGCGGTTACCGTAAGCCTGTTTGCCCCCGAATAACCTTAAAAAAAACCGTAAGAATGACTTGCCGATGCCGGTGACACGTCCTGACACCGTTAGTGGTGTGTAGTAGTAGTAGTGGTAGTAGGTAGTATCGTTCGTAATAAAACAGTGAGAGTGAGGGCAGATTCGTCTGCCAATGACATAAGGACTTCAGTAGACACGCAAAGACTTCAGTTTACTGCGTGATCATGGCGCATGAAACTGCCGAAATATAGGGGAACAAAAACACTCACAAATCATGCTAAATATCCCGTTTTAGGAGAAAATTATGTTCACAACCATGATAGTTTCAAAAACTATACAATAATACTAACATAAATAATTACTAAATAACTAACTAAGAGACGTTTCATCAATATTTGGAGCCTGGGCCTGCACTGTGTACACTACTCTAAAATATGGCTAAGCAATAAAGTAGACGTATTTAATTAGTTATTTTATTTAAATTGACTTCGTTCTAAGGTACATTAAGATTTTCTTCGACAAAGAGAGCAACACACAGTGCTACAAAAATATGGCGGATGGACGTGCGTGAAATGTCATTTTGACAACCTACATTTATCTGACAAAACAAAAACATCAAATCAAACAACATGACATGAAAAATATGTGAATGTCATGTAAAACGCCAATTATAAACCAACATGGCGGCCTTCAAATAGTGTTCTCATAGTAAAAAACTATTCTTGTACCATCGCATTTGTCTTCAAATTAATGAAATTGTATTTTTCTTGTAATCTCCTATTTTTTCCAAATTTTTCTATGTATTGTACATGGACCAGGCCCAGAATGAAATGGCTCCTTTTAAAAACTTAGGACAACACAATAAAACACCAATCCATTATTTTATCTACTTAAAAACAAACGCTACCTGTTCGCCCTTTCTCCTTCTAGAACGAATGCAGGTGACCGCGCTCCACTAACCAGAATGATGGTATCATTTAACAAGTATTTCTCAGAAATTGAATTCTTTGCAGCCTCACCTGCTTCGTTCAAGAAAGCCATATATAATATTATGTTATCTAATAAGTAATGTTGCATGTACCTAAGTAAGTCTTTGTAAGATTACACGTCTAGAATGTTAGGTTTATTACGTTTTTAATTCGTGGACAACGAGGTTGGTTGCACTTAAAGAACATGTTAGTGTCTACCTAGAATACCTACCTATAGTAATATATAAGTGTAACTGTTTGTTGCTCCTTGAAATAAAAATAAAATAAAATAAAAATAAAACTTGTTGTTCCATACTTTCATAGTTACAATATTGACTATTCTTAGGGGTAGTGGCGCCGAAGCGACTGATTTTACTCGACCTTATTTACTTCTAAATAGAACTGAAATCACACAGAGGCACGAAGCGCCTCGCGAACGCGTTTATAAGGCGCGCGCTTTTGTGATTCCAGCCGCATCTAGAAGTGCTTGCTTGTCGTGTCACTGATTCTTTCTTGGTCAGTGACCAGGTTGAGGTACTTGAGGTATGGTGGCCCGGAAAAGGGGCGTGTGCGTTCCCCCAGCAGAATGTTGTCGAATTTCGGGATTTGAAGTATACACGGAATTAGAGCATGGTTTCGTGTTATTGCGCACGAAATTTCAAATTTGTGCGTCGACAGGAATACAAGTTATTCATGAAAAACACATTTTGCGGGGGGAACGTTTTAAACGTTCCTCCAGCAGAATGTCATCGAAATAATGGACGTAGCTAAAAACAAACTTTAATCGGATAGCTTGAATTTGTGCACTAACAACGAAGTTTGTGCATCCAAGGACTACGGAGATATTCAAGGTTTTGCTGACTATGGCGAAACCTTCAAGGTCGTTTTACTCGCGTTCTAGACAATTGACAGTACTAGGAGTTAGAGCACAAATTAGAGCGTGCTATCTAATAGTTTTGAAAGTTTCAACGAAATATAATCACTAGTCCTGGAAATATAATGAAAAAAGGCGAAGCAAGTATAATCTGACCGGCATTGAAAGACAGTTAAAAAGCGGCGCTTCAGTACATGATGGTGACCTTTGTAAATTGTCCGTATTATAATGAAGGGGCAACGCACACAAAGGGGCTATGACCGTCAGTGAAAGAATAAGTGTTGTGAAAGGATTAAAGTGCGCCTTTTAGAGGCTCCTTTCGTGCACATCTAGGTATCTAGAAGTAAATAAATAAGAGTTTCTTTAGCGAATCAGTCGCTTCGTCGCCACTCAGTCCATCAAAACGCTGACCCTTACAGTTATAAACTGAATATTCTTATATTCTATCATCATCATCATCACCATTTCCACAACATGCAATTAGTACATACAAAAACTAGTGTCACTCAGTCCCACTTGCGCCTTCGAGGTTAGCATAGCCGGTGGCCCGATTTTACAGTTACAATGACTTCAAAATGATAATGATCGCACCATTATCATTCAGTTACGATTGTCGCCACTTTCGTTTCATTGATTTCATTGGTTCATTGGTGGGTTCACCAAAAGTGTCAATTTTGCCATTGAACCATTGTCATTTTGAATCCATTGAATTAGTAGAATTGGGCCCCAGAGCACGCACTTTCTATACAAACGTATCCCGTTTTTCCTCTCAGGACAAAGATTATTTTTAATTTTTTTATCTTTTATGATAAATATTTTTATAAATAAAAATTCCGAAAAATAAGTCAATTTATGATATTGACTAGTTTCCAAAGCCTTGTTGATATGTCATCTAAATTAGGTTTTTTTTCCATTTTGTGAAAAAGGATCATCGAAAAAAAAAAAACCCTTGCGCCGTGTGTTGCCTGATTCTTGTAGGCTTGGTATCACCTAGTTTCTAAGACGTTTCAAAGTGATCCTAGTGATTTTTTGAAATAAACGCCTTTTGACTTTCAGACAAACTGTTTGGTGTTGACTGTTTTGTGTACGGCACAGTACACAAAATAGAATCTGGAAAGAGTAATGAGGGCAATGCGTTTTGTGGGTGCGGTGACTGACACATTATTCCTCTAAGCGCAGGTAGGACTATTAGTAAAAACTGAAAACGCTTACAATGATTGATCGCTCATAGTGTTCATCTGATCTCCAGCGGATCTGAAATATTTCGGAAAAACCTTCCATGGTGATCTGGTAACAAGAAACTATCGATAGAGCACCCTTAAACAGTTTACTGGGGCTCTACAATGTAAGGCCAGGTAATACACAGTATTTTTAAACATCGCTTGGTAATATCAAGCTATGTTTTTGGGCCTTAGAATATCTCGTTATATAAATTATAAATAATAATAATAAATATTCCGGACATATCACTTAGTCAACTGATCCCGAACTAGGCATAGCCTGTACTATGGGTACCAGAGACTGATATACATAATAGATAAATATTTAACACAGAACAAACATCTGTGTTCATCACACAAATGTTTGTCCAGTCCGGGGATCGAACCCGCGACTTCTAGCGCAGAAGGCAGAGTTACTACCAACTGAGCTGTGAGGCCAGTCATATGTATTGTCTTTGTTGTATATTATCATCTATTGTAATACACACCCTGATATTACACACTCAAAAACATGGTTTTGTGGGGCGATTTGTTGTTTGATTACTACTAATCTACTTAACTGATTTCGATTTGGGCTTTAGTGACAGCCTCAGCAGTAGGAAGCAACTTGATAATACGAAGCCATCAGTAACTGCTACTTATGGCTTATATTCGTATTATCAAGTCGTGTACTACCTGGCAATAAAATATCATCTTCCTACTAACAGATCAACTAACAGAAAGCCCAGAAACCATTTGGGTCACAAGATTCTGATCAATAATTACTTATCAAAAGGTAAGGTAAAATAAGTAGGTACCACATTGTAGACAATACATAGGTAGGTACTCCAATGAGTGTAAATAAATATTTTTTCATTGACAGCCCTTTATCAAGCTAGAAGGTTGCGAATTCAAATCTCATCCATTCGAACATATTATATTTATAAAAATTCAGCATCAATGAAGTTTTCTAAACATAAAACTGATTGTGATTATTAAATGTACAGAAACTTAAGTTATAAAGACCACTTACTTCCAGCGAGCGCTTTGTGGGTTAAGCAAGCTTACAGTTAGTTCACCGAACTGCATCAATATCGGAGACCTGGTCCTCGGCTCATCTGTTGGTACGTCCAACGAGGACGTTGTAACATCCCATTCCCTGTTAGTCTCCGAATCCGATCCTATGCTTCCAGCATTTGAATCGCTAGGCTCATAAAAGTTTTGTGTGGTCGAGCTAGGAAGAATAACGGAACTAAACGACTCTTCAGTCTCACTATCATTATCCGAGTTGTCTTCATCGGAGGAATAGTTCCAGAGGCGCCTCGATATAGCTTGCATGATGTTGAAGTTGCTGTGGTTATGTTCGTCTTCTGATGAGTAAGAGTCGTGGATGCTGGTATCGGTGGTGCTGTGCTCGGATATGGTGGTGTATGATGAGTCGGGGTCATGATGCCTGGATGAGATAAGGAGCCGCTATCAAAAGAATGGTGTTCATGCATGGTTAAGGCTATCCATTATGCATTTTTGTTATGCTCTACATTTCTTACTTATAAACAAGGCATGTGCCTAGTGTTCAGACATGCCTTTGACTACTTTGGTCGCGAGGAACAGGTATAGCTTCCTGAAGTCACGACTTGGACCCCCCATAAACATTTTAAAGGATCTGAAGGCCTGGAGATTTTTTTTTTTTTTTTTTATATACAACTGAGATGGCAAACAAGCATACGGCCCACCTGTTGGTAAGCGGTTACCGTAGCCTATGAGCGCTTGCAATACCAGAGGCATCACGCACGCGTTGCCGACCCCGAACCCCCCTCCCCCTAAAGAGCTCTGGCAACCTTACTCACCGCAGGAACACAACACTATTTGAAACAAATAATGTTATTTGGCTGCGATCTTCTGTAAGGCGGAGGTACCTCTCCAGGCGGGCTGCTCCAATTTAGAACGAGAAAATCTCGCTATGCCCTACCTCCTCCAAAAAAGAAGAAGGAGATGAAAGTGGTGAAACGATTTCTTTTTTTTATCGCAGTTTAGGGTAGTTCGATTTTTTTTATTTCTTTGTTGTTGTAAATGCCATTAAATATGAGGAGTTAATTTTATGCAATTAGCATGCATGAAAAATAACAAATGGATTCAAAACGTACGACATAACTGGTACAAATGCGCAATAAACATGTTTTGGCAAGGACATAACTTTCCTACCTAAAAAAATGCAAATGGTGCGATGCGGAACTCAGTCTTAATACAATACTCACAAGGCATGGGGTTGCTCGCAGGCCCAACCAGAAGTGGTAGCTCCCTCGTCAGCTGGGTTTTCGGACCGTTTGCTGAAGAAGTAGTACAGAGCGGCCCCAACGCCGACGCCTATGGCCGCGGCCGCGATCCCTAGGCCGCGGCTTGGGCAGTTCTTGTTCCTGTCTTCTTCCCTGACGCTCATTCTCAAGTAATTTGCAAATTTATAGTCACTAAATCCGTTCGTATTTCTTTTGATGACGAAGGAAGACAGACAGACGAACGGACAAACTTGAATGAAATCTACAGCAAAACAAAATGTACTTTGTGAATTCCACAGACTAGGAAGATACTACGTGAATTGAAATGAATTTATGAATTGGTGAAATCTGCACAGACCATTAATTTTTTTTTGAAGTTTTTTCCTTTTTGGTCTGGCTATGGCATCTAGGCCTTACCGCAAAGTCTTACGTTTATATAAAATTCGTAGCTATTTTTATCTTTCTTCTTCATTTTACTTCTTAGTCATGGTCAAGTCACCGTCAAGTCAAGTCAAATTTAGTTTTAGTAAGATATAATGGTGGCTATTATACTAAAACCTCAAGGGACCTCTTGGCGCCAACTCGAAAAATTACGATACCACGCAATCATTTCATTTCACTTCACTTGTGCAGTTTAATCAAACAATATTACGCAAAACACCACCATAATCACATAATACTATTCAATTCAACGCTAGTTTTTATAATAAAGTTAAAATAAATTGAGAGCACAACATCACTTTCTCAAGTTCCCGCCAAAAAGTTCCTACAGACGTTTTGTTTGTGATTGTGGGCACAGACTAGAAAGATATTGTGTGTGACTTTTTGTTTTTTTTCAATCATAAATCAAAGGATTTTTGTGATTGAACCATATACAAAAGAATGATTTTATTTTAAAGCCATCTCAAAAAAATTAAACAAAAGAAACACGAGAGTAGCTAGTGCTTGCTGCAATCTATGTACGTGTATAAAGTTCATAAATAGTCATAATCGATCGATTATAGGTAATCCTCATTGTCATCTGGCTGCTGGCTAGAATCTACGCAACGCGTGGTGAACTGCGTGTAATGGAACGCAGCGTAAATTTTCTTTGGAGAAATCGATAAAACTGCACGTAATAAGCCTGCAGTGAACTGAAAAAAGACTTCGGAGGGGCGGCGGTGCATCGCAGGTCGCTTCGAGGCTCCAGCTCAAATTACGAGGTAGTACCGTAGTGATTCATCAGTAGTTGTCATTACCAAGCAAACTTCGTTCTACCAATAATAACTAACCCACCTTGGTAGGTATGTACATAACTACATACATACATTACTTACCTATACGTCACAAAGAGCTATATTAGAAATATTTATACATAAACAAGTTATAGGAATATATAGGTAGTCTAATACCCCCTATAAATCGAATATCCTACCTACCGCTAAAGTACCTACGCACTTAGATAAAGTGCCAGAAATTATTTGTTTGTATTTTTCGCATTTGGGGGTTTGTTTTCTTTTAAAAGGTATTTATTGAACATACAATTTGTACAGAAGTATTATATCTAGATAAACACAGTTTAGTACGATACAGCTTATTTTTTATAAGTATAAACATAACTCGGCAGGCTAAGGCGCCTATAAGAGCTTTTTGAATAAATAAATAATATTATGAATATTCGAACTTGGTAGATCTTAAATTAATTGATAAAGACTTAGTAATATCTAGGACTAAGCGGTGAATAAATATGAGCACTTTGTATAGCGCGCATTTTTTAAGTGACGTGTAATTTTTTTTTTTTTTTTTTAACTATTATTATTAATTCATTTATTTCAGACTATAGTAAAGTTACAGGTCTTATTTAACTTTTTCTACAGTCCATATCAATATATACCTTAAAACTAACATAAATACAATATAAAAACTTAAAACATTGTGACTACTGCGACGTGTCGATGTCGCAATCAGGGTGTCAGCTGACGACGGTGCACGGCGGTGTCCCCTTGCAGGCGGCCAGTGAACCTTCGGAACTTGACACCCTTCGGCCAAAACTCTGCGCTCAGGTAGGTCGATAGATGTTCAGTTGGAACTCTCACCATAAATGAATTGAAGCTCACATTATGGCGAGAGACCAGCTTCTCGACCCGCAGCGAGAGTCCGGTCTTCATTTTGAGGTACTCCTCCACAGCCTTGGTCTCCACGCAGTAGTGAACGCGTGAGACGTAGATCTGGGTAGTTGGTACCTCCGCTTTGAAACAGGAGTTCGGGTCTTTCGGCCCAGTACCGCACTGGTTCCGACGAGTGGGCTTACGGCTCTTGCGATCTACCACGGTGAATCCCTCAGCGTCACAGGGCCCCTTCGCAGGGGCTGGCGCAGGCGTAGCACTACATGATGGTTCACAGGGCGGCTTCTTTTTCCCCTTCCTTGTAGAGCGCACCGCACGCTGCGGGCGCGCAGCGGGCGCGGCGCGGCTCGCGGCGTCGGGTGCGGCGGTGGCGACGACGACGGAGGCGTAAGCGCGCGGGGGGGAGGGCGCGCGCGCACGTGTCGGTCCCTCACGTGGTGACGCGGGGAGCGGGCGGGGCGACCGCACAATATTGGCGGCGTCATCAACCGCGGCCAGCGACACGTCTAATATCGCTGACTCGAACGATGACGCCGAAATATTTCGCGCTACTCGATGAATGTTGACGTGCGAAGCCTCCGGTGACCTAATTACCGTAGCAGCACGCAGCGATGCAACCTCGGAGCGAAGGTCACCGATGGTAACTTCTGACGCCTCCAACTTCATTTTCACTTCAACCAGACTAGCTTTGAGATTAGTAACATCCTTCAGGAGTCTGGTCACATCGACGTGGTCGAACGTCACGGGGGGCAGCTTGTGTAGCTCCTTCGCGACGAAGTCAGGCACGTCGTCAGGATCAGTCTCCTTCAGCAGGGTGATGATATCCTGTATGCTTCTTTCCCCTCCATCTCTCCGGCGGGACGGCATCTTGGCAGTTTTGCCGAGCGTTTGAAAAATCAGCGCCTTGGCACTGCATATTTCTTCTTCTTTAAAACTGGACTTGCATAACTGCATTATGCTCACTTCGTCCATAGTGTCGATGGCGTTCTGGAGGAACGCCAACAACTCGTTCACAATGATGGGCTTAGTAGCCATAGCGATCGTAGCGGGCAGCGGCTTGCGCCGCGCGTGTCGCGAATTAAGAAATTCTTAACTGTGCTAGAGCGAGACACGTCCGTATCCGAGCGCGCATCGCACTGCACTGACACTAACTATTACCTCCCTACAACATTGCATAAGACTCACTATAGTAACACATCTAGTAACTCGAGTAACGCATTTGGGGGTACCGTAGGGGTAATGTAGGTGGGGTATTTTCAAAATGATGCCAAATTATAGATGGATATAGTATATTTATCGGAGCAGCTACAATCGGTACATAATAGACTGTATGAAGATAAAGTGAGATTTAATAATTTACCTACGTCACAGATAACATCTATACTAGCCTACGTGAATTCTTCCCGCGAATACTGACTTATTGTAGGATGACCAAGATATTCGGAGATCGACGACAAAACTTAGTTAGGTTTTTGTTAAGTTTTCAAACGTAATTATTACTAGGTTCCGCCCGCGGCTTCGCTCGCATGGTACCTACCTACATAAGTCAAAGTCAAAGTCAAAGTCAAAAGGCATTTATTTCAATAAAATCACTAGGATCACTTTGAAACGTCTTAGAAACTAGGTGAAGCTATGCCTGTTCCTCGCGACCAAGCCTAGAAGAATCAGGCAACAAACACGGCTTGGTGCCTATCATTTTTTTCGATGATCCTTTTTCACAAAATGGAATTTAAAGCTTCAGTGTGGTGCCGATCGAACTAGGTGAGGCTCAAAAGAAAAGTTATCTAATTATAATCCCTAATAAATAAGAGCTTATAAAAATGTAAAAAAAAAAAGAAGAAAAATGTGAGCTTCAACAAATGATCTAAGGGCAGCACACGCTACACTTGATGAAATATGTACCTAATGCTTCTATAAAATTGAATAATACTTAAAATATGATGCAAGCAAAAACTGTAAAGACACTGCAAAATGGCATTTTAGCTGTCGAGGGGCAGAGCGACTTCAGGCCATGCGGTTTTATCATTTATATAATCATTTAGTTTTTAGTACGCTTTCGTAATAAGATTATTCTTTATGTACACTTTAAATCTTCTAATAGGAAGTTGCGTCGCGTTTACCGGAAGTTTATTATAAAATCTTACCATTTTCCCCATAAAAGACCCATTTACTTTTTGTAATCTAAATTTTGGAATGCACAATTTATTTTTGTTCTTGTCATAAAAATTTCATCCAAATCAATTCGGCGGTTTGCGCATGATTGAACCACAAACATCCAAAAACCTCACAAACTTTAATCATTTATAGTAGGATTTTGTCTACAGATGGATACGTTAGTGAAGGCCTTCGTGATGGGCGCCGCGGTGGTCGTCGTAACCATCACAGTGGTGCTTGAGTGGGTGCAGTACCGCCAGGCGCCTCGACCATACTCCGTTTACGGCAGAAGGAATAACAATCAATAACTGCTTATTGAATCCGCGTACTAGGTATCCAATATTATTATGATTTAAGAGCTTATATTATGTCGGTGTAATGATGCAATTTCGTCCATTCTGATCTTTCCGATTCGAGCTCTTTTACTTTATCCAATAACGGTTTCTAATTTTTTTTTATTTAAAATGATCTATAATGGCAAAGGCACAAATTCTTGCGCACAAACAAAAAAATGTCTATGTAGACACTTAACTTCATTCATTACCTATTTCATCCATTAATTATTAGAAAATGAATGAATTGATTTTTCACCTAAGTTCAGTGGCCCTTTTTTCTACTTTTGCAAAGGTGTTGTACACAGTCATCATTAGAATTGTTACTACCTACCTACGAGTCAGATTTCGCGTTTCAAAACGCGCGCGCGCGGCGCTTCAGTGTCGCAGTTTGATTTCAAATGTATATCTATAGTCGCTTCGCTTCGTCGTCGCCACTACAATCGTCGGCGTTAACCCAAACTAACAGAGGCTTATTCCAGTGCTCTAGGCTTTTCTGGAGATTACAGATACATAAATTATGTTTTTGTCATCTTTTTGGCAGCTTTCGGCTATAAGTATTTCATAAGAGAAATAGAGGCTTCCTATTTGAAACAATAATATCCCTAATATAATAAGTGAAACCGTGGAACTACACCTAGTTCAGGTACACTGACTGCTACAGCCACCAACATATTATAGATTTAGTTTTTAATTATTTAATTCTGCTCAGCTATTCTATAATTAGTACCTATCTAAGTATTCTTCAATAATATGATAATCACAGCAATTTTAATTTTATGTTTATCAATACCTACCTAAGTACATAAGTCAGTAAGTACTTCATTTAATAGAAATTTAAATGTATTATTACATCACACATTAAATAAGTCCATAAGTACCTAGTTTATTATTTTATATTTCGTGTAATGGTGTAATAAACACCTACCTAAGTTTTTATTAAATGAATTGTGAAAAAAAAATTTGTTTTTTTTTACCTAACAGTCACATACAATAGTCCCACTCTAGGATTCTCTGTGTCGTGGGTATCTACTACGAGTAGGTTATGGTACCACAACACCCAGACCCGGAACAAATACTTGTCGATCGTGCAAACATTTGCCCGCAGCGGGAATAAAACCCCTTGCGTCTCATACGGGCACTCGCCCGCTGTGCCACCGAGGTCCTCGATATGGAAACAGCCTCTTCCAATCCGCGATTGTATGCTTAATTTGCTTATTGTGTTCTGGGTTACCATCAATGCCTTATTTATTATTATAATACTCCTCAGGTGTTGACTGCGGGCGCGGCGGTACGTGTGTTTTCTTCCTTCGTGGTCGCTCAGCGACAAGGCCTTTATGTAATAATTCAATAAATTGAAAAAAAATCCTTCCTAAACTAATGGTCGGTCTGTGACCTGACCACAGAGTACCATATATGGTGGTGCCCTCTACTCTGTGGTTTGGTTAGGTTAGGTTAGGTTTCTTCGGACACTTTGGCGGGAACTTGCGAAGTGATATTTATGTGCTCTCAATTTATTTTACAAAACTAGTGTTAAATTGAATAATATTGTGTAATTATGGTGGTGTTTTGCGTAATATTGTTTGAGCCAACGTTATATTTTGAGTTGGCGCCAAGAGGCCCCTCGAGGTTTTAGTAAAATAGCCACCATCATAGCTTACTTAAACTGAACTTGACTTGACTTGACGATGACTTGACCATGAATAAGATGTAAATTGAAGACCAAAGATTAAAAAGAACAAGAAAAAATAAACGTATGACTTGCGGTAAGGCCTAGATGCCATAGCCATCCCGAAAGGGGAAAAAACCTCAAAAAATAAATAAATTGGGATTCTTCTGTCTGAGTTGGGTGAACTTGGGCTTAGTAGTCTGCAGTAATAGTGATATATAGAGTATATATAGTGATATATAGAGTAATAGTGTTCTGTGGTAGTCTGTGGGTACTCCATTAGTATCCTTCCTAGTCTGTGCTCCATAGTAGTCTGTGGTTGGGTTTATTCCTAGAGTAATTTTGTAATCAGATCAGAGGGTTTATTTGAGGTTGGTGATCTATAAAATTACGCCGCCCTGGATTTTAAGGAAACTACAAAGAATTTGATCACACAACATGTCCGAAACTGAAGAACCTCCTGCGAAACTGTTGAAAACCGATGTAAGTCCTTTCCTTACACTTTTTTTTCATTTAACGAAAATTCCAACACTGTTTATTAGTGTTGATTATTTTTCGTACCTATCTTCTCAATCACCTATTGTTTCTAATGCAGAATGAAGACGAAGCAGCCTCAACCGATGCAACAGAACTCTCTAACCTGACAGAAGCATCAGAAATACCAGAAAACACGGACTTGCCTGAAAGTATCGAGCCGACTATGCCCCAAGTTACTGATACGCAAGAATCACTTGAAATGGCTGAAGGCATATCAATGGAAAGCACAGAAATGGTCGAGGAGCGTCTGCACGATTCCCTGGAGAGTCAGGATGCTCCAGAGAGCCAGGAGAGCCAGGAGGAATGGCTCAGTGAGGGTGTACTCACTGATGATGACTTCAATCCCGCTGTAAGTTCAATTATTAGGTTCAGAAGACGTGCTTAGACCCCGGTTAACCTTAAAAAATGCTTTAATATATTCCTCATATCAGGGTGCATGCTGTGCATGAAAGGAGCCTCTAAGAGGTGCACTTCAAACCCTTCACCACACTGATTTCACCGATGGTCATAGGCCCTTCAGGGCCATCAAACCTCAACCTGTTCACTGACCTAATACAGGATGACCAAGAAAGAATCAGTAACACGACAAGCAAGCAGGGGTGCTTACACCTCCCCTGGTTTATGTTCGCATCCCATCCAAAGTCTGACTTTCTGATTTTTAGTTAAATATATATTTTTTTTCAATTCTGCTTCTTGGCTGTTATAAAATCTATAATCCAATGTGCTGTTTGAGAAAAGTGAACTAGACATGACAATAGACTTTCAATTTCGACACTGTGAGATGTAGACACATCAGCGGAAGCTGTTCGTCTACAAGGTGATTCATTACATGTATACCATCCTGAAAGGGGGTTATTCTACCAACGAAACGAAATAATATTCGCGAACAAAAACATCAATCTTTTTTTTTTATATATGTTTTTAAGAAACTTTCTCAAATTAGCTGTTTTTGATATTTTTATAATCTTAAGAACTAATAACTAAACTTACAAGAAGTTCGGAATCACGATTGCTACCTAAAACAGCTGATTTATTGAGTTTGACCTGATTTGACCCCAAAACAGCTGAACTTCGCATAGAGTTTTTTCAATGTAAAATGTCGAATTTCCAAAAGTCGTAGAACAAACTTTATTGCATTTACATATTATGAATCACCTTGTATAATCAAATAAATAAATAAAAAAACTGACATTACAAACAAATTTTGACATTCCAGGCTGAGTCTGCACCGGAATCCCAGACCTCCCAACCCGAAAACAGTCAGTTTGAGGCAGAATCACCAGTCACCAACAATACCGCTGAGCCGGAACAAAAAGAGCAGGAAACTACAGACCCTATCCCCATGGAGGCAGAGGCTAAAGCTCCCGAGCAGAACATAGAGGATGCATTGAATACTTTAGAGGGAGGCCCTGAGAATGATTCCGAGTTACCTGAATTAGATGAGTTATTGATCAAGTAAGTAGAGCCGTGTAGGTTCGGCTGAAGAACAGGCCCTCAATTTTAGCCACCCTTTTAGGGAAAAAAGCTAGGGGATGGCTGGCAGCATTCCCTATCAACAACAATAGCTTTATCTGCGCTCGCCAACCCGCATGCCCAGCGTGCTGAGTATGGGCAAATCTATGGGGGGGGCTTATGTTCAGCAGTGGACTCAAACGGCTGGAATGATGATGATGATGATGAAGTAGAGCCGCGTTGGCCTAGTGGGAGGTACTTCGACTTTCGATCCGTAAGTCGCAGGTTCAAATCCCGGTCGAGCAAGTAGAACCGTGGTGGTTTAGTTGGAGGCATCTCGACTCTCGATCCGTAGGTTGCAGGTTCAAATCCCAACATGGCTTATACAAAAAGCCAACACTTATAATTCTTATACATACAAAAAAAAATTAATAATATTTCAGAAAAACAAATGAAAAAACTGAGGTCGTTCAATCCAAGCCCGAGAAGCCGGAGTCTGATGATGGAAATGACACCGATGACCTATTGGTGAGTTCTAGACTCCTTGGTTCCAGGAACAGGCGTAGCTTCGTCAGGTCCTAAGAGGAGTGGTGCTAGTGGAGCCTTCCGAGGTCATGGGTTCGATTCCCGGTCGTGCACCAAAGGAATTTCCGAAAAACCTAAAAATTGGAAGACATGTGACATGCACGAAAGGAGCCTCTAAGAGGCGCACTTTAATCCGTTCACTACACTGATTCTTACACCGACGGTAATAGGCCCTTTTTAGGGCCACCATACCTCAACCTGCTCAGTAGGTCAGTACCTAATACAGGATGACCAAGAAAGAATCAATGACACAAGCAAGCAAGCAAAACAAACTTTATTGCCAAGTGCGTGTAGAATAAGCCCCTTTCGGGATAGCATACATATTATGAAGCACCTTGTATAATGATCAAAACTTTCTGATTTTTCAGAGAATGCTAGGAGAGGATGGTAGCAAGACTAAGAAGATGACTAAAACGGTTAAAGATGTTAGGAGCACGGTGAAGGAGCCAGCATCTAGTGATGATGATGACAACGTGTTACAGGCAAGATTTTTTTTTTTTTTTTTTCTATTCACACGGTCTACTGATCCCAAACTAGGCATAGCCTGTACTATGGGTACCAGAGACTGATATACATAATAGATATATATTTAACACCCAGACACAGAACAAACATCTGTGTTAGTCACAAATTTTTGTTCAGTGCGGGAATCGAACCCGCGACCTCTAGCGCAGAAGGCAGAGTTACTACTAACTGAGCTATGAGGCCTGTATTGAGTTCTTTTTCCCTTTGTTCATCTACGTTCAGCCAGTCAGCTATAAGCAGATTTTTTGAGTGTTCTTTTGGTGTGCTGGGCTTGATCACCGCCTTATAGATCAGGATCTTATTTTCTAATGTTAATTTTGAAGACATCCCCATGAGCCAATTTAGGTTTCTAGAGCGATGATTTGCCTCGTCTCTCTTTGTTTTAATGTGCGTTTTCCATGTTAATCTTCTATCCAAGTGAATTCCAAGATACTTGACACATTGTTTGTGTGGTAAGTCTCTGTTTCCTAGTTTGGTTACTGGCAAGTTTACTTCAGTTTAAAGAGTTTATTCTCATAAGAACAAATTACAGTTCACATAAAATGAGACATAATTTTAGGTACATTCTTACGTAACGTAAGTAAACAAAATATTTTAGGCTAGTGGCGAAGCGTGTATAACTTATTTTACATAAATTATATATTTTATTACAAAACTATTCTATTCTAAAGATCTGTATGTATAAAAATACAAATTACAAATATTTTATTTAGTTTATAATATTTATTACCAAACGTATCTAAACTACTTCGCATTACTCCTTATATAAAATACTAATTAAATAAAGTATTACTCTTATACCTAGAGACCTCCTTGGCCTCCAAGGAATCCAAGGTCTCCTATGCCTCCATCGGGGCCTTAAAGCTTATGATTCATAATAATATGTATTCCATCCCAAAAGGGGCTTATTCTATAAAGTTTGTGAAAAAAACAAAAAAAAGAAAATATTGATGTTTTTTTTCGCTAATCTTATTTCTCTTTGTTGATAGAATAACCCCCTTTCGGGATGGTATACATGTTATGAATCACCTTGTATATCCAGGTCTGAAATCTGAACTTGCCCTCTGAAGAAAGAAAGGTCAACTGTTAATGCCACTAAGCCGCCCATACATTTGTTAATTATAAATTGGTTAGCGTAAAAAAAGTTCTAAATTGGAGCAGCCCGTCTGGGAGGTACCACCGCCTTACTGATGATCGCAGCCAATTAACATTGTTTGTTTCAAATAGTGTTGTGCTCCTGCGTTGAGTTGGTGGTGGTGAGGTTGCTAGAGCTCTTTAAGGGTAGGGGGTGACGCGTGCGTGACGCCTCTAGTATTGCTAGCGTTCATAGGCTACGGTAACCACTTACCAACAGGTGGGCCGTAAGCTTGTTTGCCACCTTGGTTGTATAGAAAAAATAAATTTTGCCCCAATTTTTTCTTTTCCTTTATTACCTTAATTACTCGCTTTCCCCTTTTTTTCTTTTCATTATTTGAATTACCCCCTTTTGGGATAGTATACGTGTAACGGAACACATAGTAATGGTTTTGGTTTCCAGGGGGCATCAGCTAAGAAGCTCAAATTAGCGAAGTCTTTTGCCAAGAAACTAGCACCCAAAGCCGAGCCTGAGGAGTTGGATGGTGACGGCACAGATCCTGTAAGTATACTCCTTATCTTCTTAAGAGGATACAAAAATCATAATAAATTGTCGAGTGGGCGGAGTGAAGAAAGTGACAGCGCTATGTACTGTAATTGAATGCGGAAAGAGATAGCAAGCGTTAGAAGGCGCTCGAAAGTAATCGACGTAAGCGACATATAAGAAAATATCAGTGATTATTGAATCTATATATTGAATCACCTTAATACAAGGTGATTCATAATATGTATCCCATCCCGAAAGGGGCTTATTCTACAAGCAATCAGCAATAAAGTTTTAAACGACTTTTGGAAATTCGTCATTTTTAATTGAAAACTATGCGAAAATCAGCTGTTTTGGGGTCAAATCAGGTCAAACAAATGAGTATACAAATGTCAAGAAGAATATGGCCGATAGTATTTGGCTGGCCTCATAGCTCAGTTGGTAGTAACTCTGCCTTCTGCGCTAGAGGTCGCGGGTTCGATTCCCGCACTGGACAAACATTTGTGTGATGAACACAGATGTATGTTCTGTGTCTGGGTGTTAAATATATAACTATTATTTATATCAGTCTCTGGTATCCATAGTACAGGCTATGCCTAGCTTGGGATCAGTTGACTGTGTGTGATATGTCCGGAATATTTATTATTTATTTATTTAATTGTGTTTTTCAGTCCTCAGACGAAGCTGCCACTATAAAAAAGATATTTACCACCAAGAAATCCAACCAAAAGTCCACAAAGCGGGATGTAAAGGCGGTGCGGTACCAGGAGACGCATGCTAAGAGCATCGTGAACATCGTCGAGAGGCCCAGGAAAGGTATGCTAAGTCACCAACCAAGTTGGCCCATGACACTTGTCGTAGGTACCAGGAGAGGCATGCTAAAATGTCAAAGGTACCAGGAAAGGCATGCTAAAAGCATTGTTAACATCGTAGAAAGGCCCAGGAAAGGTATGCTAAGTCACCAACCAAGGTGGCCCATGACACTTGTCGTAGGTACCAGGAGAGGCATGCTAAAATGTAATAGGTACCAGGAAAGGCATGCTAAAAGCATTGTTAACATCGTAGAAAGGCCCAGGAATGGTATGCTAAGTCACCAACTAAGGTGGCCCATGACACTTGTCGTAGGTACCAGGAGAGGCATGCTAAAATGTCATAGGTACCAGGAAAGGCATGCTAAAAGCATCGTAAACATCGTCGAGAGGCCCAGGAAAGGTATGCTAAATCACCAACCAAGGTGGCCCATGACACTTGTCATGATTTTTTCTTGGTCACCCCCTCACAGGAACACGCAGGAACACAACGCATTTTTTGGAGGAGGTAGGGCACAGTGAGATATTCTCGCTCTAAATTGGAGCAGCCCGCCTGGGGAGGTACCTACAGAAGATCGCCGCCAAATAACATTATTTGTTGATTCATTGCCTGTGGTCCGGTTCAGTTGTCCGGTCAACCGTACTACGGACAAATTTTTTTTTTTCAAATTGTGTTGTGTCTCTGCGGTGAGTAAGGTTGCCAGAGCTCTTTAGGTGGGGGTTCGACAGGCAACGCATTAGCAATGCTCCAGGTGTTGCTGATGTCAATAGGCGACGGTAGCCACTTACCATCAGGAGGGCCGTAAGCCTGTTTGCCTCCGTATTATTATTATAGCCTTTTATTAATCCATTATATTTTATGTTTAGATTTATGATAATTCACTAGACTAGTTTTTGTTTTTTACATGCATGCTTTTTATTTAGTATTTAATCATCATCATAAATTAATATCATAAATTAATCATCATTCTATGTATCTAACAGTATCTATTTTTATTCAAGGATCTCTATCCGAGTAAAGGCCTCTTCAAAATTGTTCCACCTCTTCCTGTCTGTAGCGATCTTTTTCCAGTCCGCGTAGGCCTCCGTATAACATAGAAAAAAAAAACAATTTGAAACAAAATGTTCCCAGACAGGATAGCGTCGTCGACTCCCTTGCGGCCGGCGCGTGAGCGCTCGCTGCTCAGGCCGCCGCGGGCCTCCGCCCCCGCGGCCCGGGCCTCCGCCCCCGCGGCCCGGGCCTCCGCCCCCGCGGCCCAGGCCTCCGCCCCCGCGCCTCGGGCTCCGGACCTCAGCACTGTGCAGTTGAAGCGCGAGCCCCAGCACCATTCTTACAGCAGGTTAGTGTACGAGGTGATTCACAATATATATACTACTAGCTTCCGCCCGGTTATTCTAGACTATAAGCTATCTCTGTGCCAAATTTCATCCAAATCCGTTCGGCCGTTTGGGCGTGGGTGAACCACAAACATCCTCACAAACTTTCGCATTTATAATATGGCCGAATTTGGCTAAAGCCGAGGTACATGCGTTAGCCGTTATAGGTCCCATCTCAGCTGTATTGCCGCTTCACAAAGTGTAGAGGCGCTGGTTTTCATGTGTGCGTGTGAAGACGCCCGATTTTTCCGATAGAAAAACTCATTGGTCACAACCGGATTCGAACCCCGACGGAATACACAATACATAAATTATTAGTAATACCATTATTACATGTCATGGCATTGATTAAATTGACTGGCCTCATAGCTCAGTTGGTAGTAACTCTGCCTTCTGCGCTAGAGGTCGCGGGTTCGATTCCCGCACTGGACAATCATTTGTGACCAACACAGATGTTTGTTCTGTGTCTGGGTGTTAGATTATATATTATGTATATAAGTCTCTGGTACCCATAGTACAGGCTATGCCTAGTTTGGGATCAGTTGACCGTGTGTGATATGTCCGGAATATTTATTTATTTATTAAATTCAATCATGTCACAACATGTTTTTCTCTTCCACTCCCCTCTATCAGCCGTCATGTCAGTATTCACTCCTTTCTTACTCATGTCGTCTTTCAAACAGTCTATCCATCTTTTCTTTGGTCTACCTCTTCCCTTATATCCTTCCACATTCATATTTAACGCTCTTCTAGTCACATGGCATTCTTCCCTCCGCATGACATGCCCATACCACGCTAACCTTTTGCTCTTCAACTTCTCAGTCACTGGCGCTACTTTCAAACTTCCTCTGATGTATAATATAAATATAAATATAAAAAATTAAATTATTAATAATGGCAAATTTAAAAATTCATTCACATCGAAAGTCGACGTTCAGATCGGAAGTCGGGCTAACCCCCACTATGCCATCGCAGCTTACTTTCTTTCTATTTCAGAAAAAAGCCTCAGAATGTATCAAAAGCGGCAACGGCACCAAAGGCTACCTCCATTTTGAAAACCGCAGCCAAGGTGGAACAGAAGGAACCCGAGGTGACTCATGAAGAGGAATTCCTGGATGACGACTTCCAACTGGATGAGGAGGTGGGTGAACGGAGTGGCGGCGGAGCGACCAGTCCACAAGCAGTTGAAACTCAACCATATTTGATTTTTCATCGAGCGAGCAAAGCGTAGTATGGCGTATCGTGCAAGTTTCCGTTTGAGTCGCAAGGGGTGCCGGTTCGATTCCCGCTGCGGGACAAATGTTTGCATGATCTGCAAATATTGCTTCCGGCCCTGAGTGTTATGTTGTGCGCAGGGAGTCCTAGTGTGGGGTCAGGACTGTGTTTGATTATTATTTACAAGGTGATTCATTACATTGACATTGACTGGCCTCAAAGCTCAGTTGGTAGTAACTCTGCCTTCTGCGCTAGAGGTTGCGGGTTCAATTCCCGCACAGGACAAACATTTGTGTGATGAATATAAATGTTTGTTCTGTGTCTGGATGTTAAATATTTATTTATTATGTATATCAGTCTCTGGTACCCATAGTACAGGCTATGCCTAGTTTGGGATCAGTTGACCGTGTGTGATATGTCCGGAATATTTATTTATTTATTACATGTATACCATCCCGAAAGGGGGTTATTCTATCAACGAAAAGAATATTAGCGAAAAAACAGCAATAATTTGATCTAATTTTTTTTTTTTTTCACAAACTTTCTCAAATTAGTTGTTTTTGGTATTTTTATCATCTTTAGAACGAATAACTAAACGTACAAGAAGCTTAAAACTTGTACGTGCTTAAAACAGCAGATTCATTGAGTTTGACCTGATTTGACCCCAAAACAGCTGATTTTCGCATAGAGTTTTTTCAATGAAAAATGTCGAATTTCCAAAAGTCGTAGAACAAACTTTATTGCCAATTGGCTGTAGAATAAGCCCCTTTCGGGATGGCATACATGTTATGAATCTTGTATATGTTTAACAGGAATTCGAATCTGACTTTGAGGATGATAAAGATCGCCAGCGCATCATGAAGCCCGAGCAGATGGACGAGGACTTACTGAGCGATGCCGAGAGCCACAGCGAAGATGGCAGTCTTTACGATGTGAGTTATTTACAACTAGTTATATACAACTAACAATACAATACAATACAATTCTTTATTAATAACGCCAAGTTACAAGTCAGGTGGGTACATTATCTGTAATCTGTAAAATATAGTGACCACATTATTGGGTACTTAATTAATTATTATTTATAAGTAGGTATATAATTATATTATGTACTTTTATGTTGGTAGATACCTGTTAGGTACCTACGACTAAATAATAGGTAAGTCGTAGAGCTCATCTACTGAGTAGAAAGTGTGCTCGAGGATCCACCTACGCAATCTTAACTTGAAGACCGCCGTGGAAGTTGCATCTAACGTGGCAAAGTAGCTTACTTGCTGCTGGTAAGTGGTTACCGGAGCCTAGGAACGCCTGCAATACCTTCTGTAAGGGGTTTTTTTTATAGAACTAAGGTGGCAAATAAGCATACGGCCCACATGCTGGTAAGCGGTTACCGTAGCCTATGAGCTTTTGCAATACCAGAGGCATCACGCACGCGTTGCCGACCCCGAACCCCCTCCCCCAATAAAGAGCTCTGGCAACCTTGCTCACAGGAACACAACCCTATTTGAAACAAATAATGTTATTTGGCTGCGATCTTCTGTAAGGCGGAGGTACCTCCCCAGGCGGGCTGCTCCAATTAAGAACGAGAAAATCTCGCTGTGCCCTACCTCCTCCGGAAATGGTGTTATTCCATCTTAGTTATTCGATCTCTTTTGTGCCCAGGAACTGCCGTCTTCGGAGTCTGAGGATGCTGACGACTGGTTCCAGTTGGACATTCGCGCGGAGAAGGCGGGCGACTACCTGCCACTGTTAGGTGAGACTTTAATGCAACAGTTAAGTGACACTTAATGCCGAACTTTTTGGTGACCGGACATCATCATCATCATTTCAGCCGTACGTCGTCCACTGCTGAACATGGCCTCCCCCACAGACAGAGCAAATTCCTTATCATGTGGGGGGATTTGCCCATACTCACCACGCTGGGCATGCGGGTTGGCGAGCGCAGTTAGAGCTATCGTTGTTGAAATGAGGGACGCTGCTGCCCATCCCCTAGCTTTTTTCCCATAGTCGCCTCTTACGACATCCGCGGATAGGTAGACATGAAGGGGCCTATTCTTCAGCCGGGGCCACCACGGCGAAAATACTTATCTATAAAACGTGTCCGGCGTTTATTCAATGAACAAAATTGCAGGTGCTAAAGCGAAGGAGTTGCTTCTAGAAGAGAAGAAGCGCGTCGCAGCGCGCCTCAGCAACCTGAAGCAGAGCCTCAGCGCGCTCACCGACAGCGGCAAGAAGCAGGCCGACCAGGTCAGTGACTCTGACCTGTCACCTCACTAGTCACTAGCCTGCGAAGAACAGTCAAATTCAAAAATCGTTTATTTAATAAAATCACTAGGATCACTTTGAAACGTCTTAGAAACTAGGTGAAGCTGCGCCTGTTCCTCGCGACCAATCCTACAAGAATCAGACAACAAACACGGCGCAACGGACTAGCATTTTTTTCCAAGTTTCATAGCAATCGGTTGAGCCGATACGGCGTGTTTGTACCACAAACATCCTCACAAACTTTACATTTGTGTGATGAATACGGATGTTTATTCTGTGTCTGGGTGTTAAATATATATCTATTATGTATATCAGTCTCTGATACCCATAGTACAGGCTATGCCTAGTTTGGGATCAGTTGACCGTGTGTGATATGGCCGGAATAAAAAAAAAAAAAACTTTCGCATTTATAATATTAGTAGGATTAGTAGAACTGTCATCTGTTCTTTTCTTTTCTGTGACTGTTATGTTAACTGATCATTGCAAAGTGCACACACGGTCAACTGATCCCAAACTAGGCATAGCCTGTACTATGGGTACCAGAGACTGATATACATAATAGATAGATATTTAAATCATAAATCATACTTTTTATTACCTGAAATACATGTGTTATAGATGTTATACATTTTATAAAAGTAGCAATGTATTCTGCCTGTTCAGGCGTGCAATTTTTAAATAACAATATAAATTAAATCAAAATTAGATAATATAAACTAAACATGCAAAAAATAAAAAAGACAACAATTCGAAACATCTTGATAAAATTGAATAATTAATGTCAGACAGTTAAAATAATAATAATATATTATAAGAATAGAAAAATAAATTGATTAATTTAAGTTAGGAAAAAAAAAAAATTGTCAGTCATAAATTGCTCCAAGGAGTAATAGCATTTACTATTCAATAATGATCTCAGCTTTTCCGAAATAGCACACCCAGACAGAACAAACATCTGTGTTCATCACACAAATGTTTGTCCAGTGCGGTGATCGAACCCGCGACCTCTAGCGCAGAAGGCAGAGCTACTACCAACTGAGCTATGAGGCCAGTCAATATTATTATTGTGTTTGTTCGCTTTCCAGGTCCGCACCGCCACCATGTCGCTGGCAGAATTGGACGACATGCTGAAGGCGTCCTGAGCTGACAGCACCGTGACAGTATCGACAGTGCTCGTCAGTGACAGATGTCATGACATTTCTCCGACCTTCTGCTCCTGGCCGTGAAAAATCTAACTAAATTTAGAATTTGACTCTGCCTGCGACTTCGTTATATACAACTAGCTTCCGCCCACGGCTTCGCGCGCGTGGTACCTACATAAATATGCCTATATGCTATTCTAGACTATAATCTATCTCTGTACCAAATTTCATCCAAATCCGTACGGCCGTTTAGCCGTGATTGAACTACAAACATCCTCACAAACTTTCGCATCCTACAAATATTATAAATGCGAAAGTTTGTGAGGATGTTTGGATGTTTGTTGTTCAATCACGCCGTGATGGCTCAAACGATTTCGATGCAACTTGGAATATAAAGAGTTCTTTACCTAGAATAGCATATAGGCTATTTTTTATGTTGGTACCGCGCGAGCGAAAGCTAGTTTATAATATTAGTAGGATGTATGTTATAAATTTATAACACCCAACAGTCACATACATAGTCCTGACCCCACACTAGGATTCCGAAGAACTTGGCGACCATTGCCCCGAGAAATCTTGGGTGCACCGGACTCCGCGTAGGAGAGATGTTGTGGAACGCAGCCCAACTCTACACCCACAGATGGACCACCTCATACTAGGTGGATTCTGTGAAATCCCCGTGACCTGGAAGTCTTAGCTTCCAGCGAAGAAGCTAGGTTAAATAGCGCCAGCTAGAGGCCCTTACCCGCAGCTCTACACAAGAGTTGCTGATGACCCGATTGCTTGACAACACCCAGACCCTCTTATAATCAGTCACTAACTCTATCGGCTCGATAACTCTCGCCCTCTCCTTTTCTAACAGTACACAAACGAAAGAGGTGGACATACTTATACAAGGTGATTCATAATATGTATGCTACCCCGAAAGGGGCTTATTCTACACCCAACTGGCAATAAAGTTTGTTCTACGACTTTTGGAAATTCGACATTTTTCATTGAAAAAACTCTATGCGAAAATCAACTGTTTTGGGGTCAAATCAGGTCAAACTGTTTTAGGTTGTTTTTTACAAAGAATCAGCTGTTTTAGGTAGCAATCTTGATTCCAAACTTCTTGTACGTTTAGTTATTAGTTCTAAATATATTAAAAATACCAAAAACAGTTAAGAGGAGAAAGTTTGAGAAAAAAAAAAAAAAAAAATGATTACATTTATGTTTTTTTTTCGCTAATATTATTTATTTTTGTTAATAGAATAACCCCCTTTCGGGATGGTATACATGTTATGAATCACCTTGTGTATATATATATATTTTCTTCATATTTTTTATTCATATTTTGGTATTTTTATCACCTTTATAACTCGTTACTAAACGTTCGAGAAGTTCGGCATCAAGGTACCTAAAACAGCTGATTCATTGAGTTTGAACTGATTTGACACCAAAACAGCTGATTTTCGCATAGAGTTTTTTCAATGAAAAATGACGAATTTCCAAAAGTCGTAGAACAAACTTTATTGCCAATTGGTTGTAGAATAAGCCCCTTTAGGGATAGCATACATATCATTTATCACCTTGTATAGAGCCGATAGAGTTTGTTGCCTGATGCGTAGCTTCACCTAGTTTCTAAGACGTTTCAAAGTGATCCTAGTGATTTTATTGAAATAAACACCATTTGAATTTGAGTGATTATGAATTAGTGGTGATAAAATTATGGAATTGTATTTTAGTTTAGTTCAGCTTGAGTTCTACAAATAGGCATTTATTTTGGCTAAGCATTTATCTTAAATGTAAATAGTTAAGAATTGTATGTATTGAATTACATGAAATAAAATGGTTTATGAATTGAATTTTGATGTTTTATTTGATACTGACTGGCCTCATAGCTCAGTTGCTAGTAACTCTGCCTTCAGCGCTTGAGGTAGCGGGTTCGATTCCCGCACTGTTAGTGACTAACACACATGTTTGTTCTGTGTCTGGGTGTTAAATATATATCTATTCTATCTAACAGTCTCTGGTACCCATAGTACAGGCTATGCCTAGTTTGGGATCAGTTGACCGTGTGTGATATGTCCGGAATATTTATTATTATTATACTAGGTGATTTATATATAACTAGCTTCAGCCCACGGCTTCGCTCCCGTGGTACCTACAGAAAGAGTTGTCTATATGTTATTCTAGGTAAAGAACTCTTTATATTATTCCAAGTATCAACGAAATCGCTTCAGCCTTTACAGTCTTGATTGAACAAAAAACATCCTCACAAACTTTCGCATTTATAATATTAGTAGGAAGTAGTATAGTAACTGTATGAAATAATTACCTACTAATATTATAAATGCGAAAGTTTGTGAGGATGTTTGTTGTTCAATCACGCTGTAAAGGCTGAACCGATTTCGTTGAAACTTGGAATAGATAAAGTTCTTTACCTAGTGTGGTGTTTCCTACATTGTGTGGGTAGTTCTAGAAATATATATGTGTGTACCACCGGCAATAAATATTAATTCTGTCTGCTCCTGAACTACGGTGTTTCATTGTGCTCCCTAAAGATCCAATATTTTCCACCTAGAATAGCATAAAGGCTATGTTTTATGTAGGTAAAAATCGAGCAAAGCCGCGGGCGGAAGCTTGTAAATCATAGATTACGGAGCCGGGAATATATTTAACCCATAGATTAAGGAAACTCATTGTGTAATATAAACTGATTTGGTACTCCCTAGCAACCAAACTATTTAGTCAATAACTCAAGCACCCTATCCGTCAAAATTCACAACAATAACTGGTTGTGTTATTAAAGTGTAAAAACAGTATTTTTAATGAAAACGGAGTGAAATAGTGTGTACCATGAGTGGGGATACGTTGTACAAGGCGCCCAAAAAGCACTACGTGAAAAAAATGAGGGTCCACGACTATTTGTATGGTAAGTGAAATAAATAACACCCAACAGTCACATAGAGTCCTTTTCACGAATTTTACCGTTGTATCTTTTTAGTTCCGCCGATTTCCGCGGGACTTCTTTAATTAAAAGGACACTACGTAGTCCTGAGCCCTCACTAGGATTCCCTGTGTCGTGGACGTATCAGAAACTACGAGTACCATGGTACCACAACACCTAGACCTAACTAATGCTTGCAGACTTTGTCCGGAATCGAACCCGCTGCGCCATTGTGCTCGGCAATATTCATATTCGTTGTCTCACGTTGGTAATACAAGGTTATTCATAATATGTAGGTATGCTATCCCAAAAGGAACAAAAATAAAGATAATTAGCGAAAATAATATGAAAATTGGCCGTGGTGGCCCCGGCTGAAGAATAGGCCCCTCCATATCTACCTATCCGCGGATGTCGTAAGAGGCGACTAAGGAAAAAAAGCTAGGGGATGGGCAGCAGCGTCTCCTATTCTAACAACGATAGCTCTAACTGCGCTCGCCAACCCGCATGCCCAGTGTGGTGAGTATGGGCAAATCCCCCCACATGATAAGGAATTCGCTCTGTCTGTGGGGGAGGCCAAGTTCAGCAGTGGACTTCGTACGGCTGAAATGATGATGATGATGATGATATGAAAATTATCCATTTTATTGTTAGATTTTTCCATAGAATACTTATCTGTTTTTGGTCTTGTTTTTCATAATTTCAATTGTGTTTTTTATTACCTTTACTACTAATAGAATAGAATTGGCAATTCGCTACTAGCTTGCGCCCGCGGCTTCGCTCGCGTGACATCCAAACATCCTCACAAACTTTCACATGTATCATATCAGTAGGATGAGTAGGATAGGATAGCAGGATTAAGTAGGATGGTGTCACTACTCACATAACTGCCCTAATTGTGATCGCCACTTATCTCTGTAGCCCCTTCAGAAGGGCTTTCAAGTGTGAAGCGTGAAGTAGTGATAGTGTGAAGTGTGATTTGTTTCCAGACTCTGCGTACATAGTGTCCGGCGCCCGTGACTACGCTAGGACAGCATTCAAAGCTGCAATGGCGTCTGCGCAGCTCGTGAGTGAAACCTTGCACATAAACTAGTTTTATTGTGCACATAAGGAGCGCAGTGAAAGGATTAAAGTGCGCCTCTTAGAGGCCTAAGAGGCGCACTTTAATCCTTTCACTACGCTGATTCTTTCATCGATGGTCATAGGCCCTTTTCAGGGCCACAATACCTCAACCTGCTCACTGACCTAATACAGGATGATTAAGAAAGAATCAGTGACACGACAATAAGAAGAAGAAGAACTAGTTTTATTTTACACTTTAGCTAGAGCGTCATATTCGCTAAGGAACAAAGTAAAAGACAAAAGGCGTTTATTACAATAAAATCACTAGGATCACTTTGAAACGTCTTAGAAACTAGGTGATGCTACGCCTGTTCCTCGCGACCAAGCCTACAAGAATCAGGCAACAAACACGGCTTGGCCTAGCATTTTTTTCGATGATCCTTTTTCGCAAAATGGAATGTAGAGCTTCAGTGAGGTGCCGATCGAACTAGGTGAGGGTCAAAAGAAAAATAATCTGATAATAAATATGACTTGTTGAGCCGTTACGCCGTGATTGAACAACAAACATCCAAACATCCTCACAAACTTTCGCATTTATAATATTAAGTAGGATTGTTATTTCTTTCTGTGTCCAGGTTATCCAGCCGGTCTACCACACCATGTTTTCTGAATTGAGGAAATGTCCACGAATGCAAGTCGGTAAGCAATTTTTTATACTATCTGCTCGTCAATGGCATACTATATGTCATGCAAACCTTTCCTAAAGTAAGTCATTACAGCCCTACGGTCTAGCCGGGTCATAATGTTGTACTGAATTTCATTATTTCCCATGGGACATAATGTGATTTGAATTTGGAATGCAACCCATGTAGTCCTGCTTGATCGAGGTTGGTTTCAAAAATGTTTGGGTACAATGAGATTTTATTCTAATTAGACTGTATGTTAACATTTTCTTTGCACTGCCTACAAATTAAAAAAAAGAAAAACATGAACACTTTTTACGAAATTCATTTTCACCCGCGCACGTAGAAGAATTTATTCGAATGTCGAACTGACCACTACAGAATAGACTACAAAAAAAGAAAAAAAAGGCACCTAGCGCTCAAACAGCTGTGCTGTTATCTACACCGAAATTCAGTTTCGATTCAAATAAACTTCTAAAAAATGTCAAGTGACGACGACAGTGATTTTGATTCGACTCCAGAATGCATACAATCTGAAGCCTCTGGTATAGTTGTAAACTTACTTCCAGAAAAATCATTTCTGTCTACTTAACAGTCATTGTTTTCAATTGCCTCGCAGAAAGTATAAAAAGTAGAGTATGCATCGCGGGCTTAAATGTGTATTTGTCTTGGGCGATCTTGAACCCCTCGTACTCAGGATTCTTGCTCAGGATTCTATGGTTAACTCCTGAGCGGAGCGAGGGAGTCGTTCTTGGGGTTCAATATAGCGCCCTTGACATAATACACTACTTTAAGCCCTTGTTGCATAATCTACTATTGATTCCCCACCAGTGTATCATCCGAACTGCCGTCTGCCGGACCACATGGACCGATCTTACGGCGCATACCTGCAGAAAGTGCAATGCACGCAGAGTCTGCCGACGCCACACCTCACGGGGCGGGACCGGTTCAAATTCGTCGCTGTGTAAGTACCTACCGACGCAGTGTTGGAAGGCCCCCCACCCGATGGACCGACGACATTCTGAAGGTTGCGGGAAGTCGGTGGATGGAGAAGGCTCAAGACCGTTCGTCATGGAACTCTTTGGGGGAGGCCTATGACCAGCAGTGGACTTCTACATGCTGATGATGATGATGATGATGATGATGTAAGTACCTATTCCTTCATCCGAAGCCTTCAATCATGCATACGAAAATAGTTATAACGGTGTGTAAGACACCTATCGTTTTATATTATAACGTTATTAAGAGGATACAAAAATCATAATAAATTGTCGAGTGGGCGGAGTGAAGAAAGTGACAGCGCTATGTACTGTTATTGAATGCGGAAAGAGATAGCAAGCGTTAGAAGGCGCTCGAAAGTAATCGACGTAAGCGAAATATAAGAAAATATATCTCAAAAACTATCAATTTTTTTAAAAAGGTTTCTTGGATTTAAGTACCCAATGCTATTGTCTAACAAAATTTTTAAATAAAAGTTAATTTTGTTTGATAGTCTCAGAGTATTTTCGAAAAAACTGTTGCAGAGGACCCAACTTTAAAAAATAAATCTATATCGAGAAAAGTTTTACCAATCACGTTTCTGTCTTGGATTTACGTAAATAAAATGCTCAAGTTATCTTTGTCATAAAAATCTAAACTGTGCGTTTTGCGGTTATTGAAAAGAAACAATTAAAAAATCATAAAATAATTAAACCCTCACCTTAACTCTACAATAGTAACAAAACCGCAAGAGACTGAGAGAGCTGCTTTCTAAGTTTCATGTTAGAAGTTTAGAACTTTGGCCGTGGCCTTATCTGTCAACGCAACGGTCCAAAGAGGCGGTTAGGTTTTGAAGCTGTTTGACTTGACCTCTAGGTCAAAACTAAGGAGTTTTTATTTTGTCACATTAAAAACTGTTTGGTTTAAAACTTCTGGCTGTCAGCGTATAAGGAGTCGGTCAATGGTTCCGGATAAAAACTCTTTGTATTGACCTCTTTAACTTTTAAAACTAAGGAGTTTCTATTTTGTCGTATTAAAAACTGCTTGGACTGATGTAGGTAGTAGAGCAGAGTGAAAAACTGTTGGTACTATCCATGGCCACTTTGCTTTGTAGGTCCAGTGTAGCATCTTGGTATTGTAAACGACATGGGACAAGGTGCTGGCCTAGTTTAGGGTCAGAACTTTACCTAGCATCAGCCCACGGCTTCGCTCGCGTGATACACAGTTAAAAAGTAGCCCTTACCTGTCACTCTCGGCCAAAACAAACATACACTTTCGCATGTCTGGTATAACTAAGAATTATTTTTACTGTCCAAAGGGCGCAATGTAGGTAAGTATTTTTTAACTCGCAGGCCCAAGAAAGTACTCGCGGTGAAGAGCGCGAGTCCGGAATTCCACCCGCCTACCCCTATACCAATGCCAACAGGGCCCACCAGGCCCAGGAACAGAGGCACTCAGAGCCTATACAGGTAAGTAGCCTTACCGTAAGACTATAATTTAAATAGGCTTCTACGTTACGCTTAGCTTCCGTCCGTGGCTTCGCTCACGTGGTACCATAAAAAGCATAAATGCTATTCTAGGTAAATAACTCTATCTATTCCATGTTAGGTTTGGTCTGAAAACCAGCGCCGCTGGATGTTATCCTAATGTGTAGCGGCATTATGCTGAGACCATGCCTGTTTTGGCTCACACACACGGGAGACTAATTAGCACATAAATATTGTAAATGACATAGATACCTACTTATGTGTTGTTGTTTGTACTGTGTGTTATCTGTGTTACGTCTACCTATCTCACTATCGTTAACCTTTATTCTATTGTTTTTTGTGTCTTCTGTCTGTGTTTGTCAAAATAAATTTATTTCATTTCATTTCATGTTTCAACTAAATCGGTTGAGCCATTACGGCGTTATTGATAAACAAACATCCTCACAAACTTTCACATTTATAATATTAGTAAGATAGGATGTTTTATATGAGACTAGCTGTTCCCTGCGGCTTCGAACGCGTGATTTTTTATACAAACGTTTTAACCCCTTTTCACCCTCTTAGGGGTTGATATTTTGGAAATCCCTCGTTAGTGGATGTGCTTGGCATATAAGGCAGCTACTGTCCAAATTTCAGCTTTATGCCTTAAGCGGTTTGGGCTGTGCGTTGATCGCACGTTGAGGCCTTGTTCTGTTATATAGCTGTCCCGCTCACGACTTCGTCCGCGTTTGTATAAACCTTCGTTTCCATTATCCTTACCAGAGTACTAACACTTATTATGCAGCCATTTACCTACTTCTACATACCATCACCGTCCCTTCATCGTCCCGTCACCATCCCGTCACCATCACCATCATGGTCACGTCTTATTTAAAAAAAATAAGATTGCCTACATTTTTATTTTATTTCCAGGGAATCATCAGCGCAGACCATACCCTGGCAGCCGGACGGCAAGCCAGCAGACGTCTGCGAGAACACCCCGGAAGTTTTGTACCTAGACAAGTTGGAATGGGGTAAAAGCATGTTTTTAAATGTTATACGATCTAAGTTAATTCAATTTCAAAAGTTCTTTATTTAATACAATAACAATCTTAACTAGTACAATTCCAGTGTAAATTTAATCCTAGAACGTAACAACCATACGTGTTTTTAAACGTCTTCTCAAAACTTAGCCCCTTCGTCCACGGCGCGACTCAAAAGGAACGCGACTGAATCTGTAGTCACTTATGAGTAGCCTGACTGCGATAGCACTAGTATTTCAATGCGCGTCCGTCCACGACGCTACTCAAAAGGAACGCGTTTGTAACTAGTCTCCTGGCGACTCGACATGCTGGTCGCCAGGCGACTGGTTTCGAGAAACTGTTGAAAAATGAACGAATAAAAAGTAATTATATGTGATTCTGACGTCTATGTGACTGGAGAAGTAATAATTCCATGTCATCGCTCGAATTATCACTAGTCATGTTAATTATTTTCGTTTTCAAAACTTTGTTTACATAAAATCGTGTACTGAGTGACTGAGTTTCAGGAAATTCCAGTTGCGTCGTGGACGAGTCAGAGTTTCCAATCAGTCCGCAACTCTAGTTTCTAATGAGTTCCGTCACTTTTGCGTAGCGTCGTGGACGAAGGGGCTTATTCAAATTACGAAACATATAACTTTTCGTAACTACATATAAGATTTATTATGCTAGCTTTAGTCGAGCTTTGCATTTCACAACAACATTCGATCTGAGTGTTGGTCTACCAAAGGGACAGATGAAAGAAGAGTGCATGCGGCGGAGACGCGAATGTTGAGATGGATGTGTGGAGTGACGAGAATGGACAAAATAACAAATTAGTACATCAGAGGAAGTTTGAAAGTAGCGCCAATGACGGAAAAGTTGAGAAGTAATAGGTTAGCCTGGTATGGGCATGTCATGAGGAGGGATGAAAGTCATGTAACGAGAAGAGCGTTAGGTATGAATGTGGATGGATATAAGACTAGAGGAAGGCCGAAGAAAAGATGGATGGATGGACTGTATTAAAGATGACATGATTAAGAAAGAAGTGAGTGCGGAGATGACGGCTGACCCCACGTAATGTGGGACAAGGGCAGGCAAGAAGAAGAAGACGGAGGCAAACAGGCTTACGGCCCACCTGATGGTAAGCGGCTACCGTCGCCTATTGCCATCTGCAACACCTGGAGCATTGCTAATGCGTTGCCTGCCTTGGAGAACTCTTTTTGTATCTATCTTGAAGCACTTCGTGTTGTAGGCTGTTTCCAGTAGATGTAATCAGTAGATCCGTGCAAGAATGATGATGATTATGATTTTTCACAGGCCCTGGCTGCCCCTACAGGACCGGAGACCTGCCTGCCGATTTCCATACCACGGAAATTATAAACAAGTAAGTTTTGGAGCACTGAAGAATGGTGCAGTGAATTCGAACTCACAGTGGCGGATTTGCCCTAAGGCCCAGTAGGCCCGGGCCTAGGGCGGCCAGATATTAAGGGGGGCAAAACATGACAAAAATAATCACTGATGATAGCAAGAAATAAATCAAATGCAAAGTACCTTAATATTTAATATAGACTTATTACTACTTGCTACAGTAGACAATTCAATTCAATTCATTTATTTCTCTCCATAGGCATAAATACAATGCACTTAGAAATGTCAAATCACAATAAAATAAACATACAATGGTAAATACAAATAAAAAATGTATACAATGTCAAGAACTTAAAATAATTACACAGTCAAGAAATAATAATAATCAAATACATAAAATTTCTAAAAAAGTAACTACATACGTTATTACAAACTAGCAGTGTAACTTACAATTTTATCTTTTCCCATTCTTTCCTGTCTGAGATGAATTCATCAATGCTATAGTATGCCTTTTGGTTTGTTTTTTCGATAAATGTCCTAAAAGCTCTGTCATTCAAATTGACCACAGAATCAGGTAAAATATTATAGAACCTGCCACAGTTCACGATAAAAGAATTATTTACTTTTCCTAACCTGGTTTTGGGTAAAACAAGCTTATTTTTGTGTCTTGTCTCATAACTATGACTATCACTGTTTTTAGTGAATTTTAGTAAATGTTTTCTAGTATGCATAATGTTAAGGTAAATATATAATGAAGGCATGGTTAGTATATTAATTTTCTTAAATAATACCCTGAGCGTATGTCTTGGTCCAAGTTTGTAAATAGATCTTACAGCTCTTTTCTGTAAAATAAATATTCTCTTTGCGTCTGCAGCATTGCCCCATAAGAGCATTCCGTAAGACATAGTTGAATGGAAGTAACTATAATATACCATTAGTGCTGTTTTGGTATCTGTTAGCTCTCTTATTTTACGAACAGCATATGCGGCAGAGCTTAATTTACCAGCCAATATATTTATGTGATTGCCCCATTGAAGTTTAGGATCAATCGTTATTCCAAGGAATTTAGTATTATGAATTATGTTTATATCATTATTATTAATTTGAATAGGCGGTAGCATATCATTGTTAGTCAATGTGAATTTTATACATTTTGTTTTGTCAGCATTAAGAATCAAATTATTAACGTCAAACCAATTTTGAATTATATTTAAATATAAATTAATATTTGTGATGTCAGGATTGGATCTATTGATTTCAAAAAGTAAAGAAGTGTCATCCGCAAACAATATTATGGTAGCGAATTTTTTAACAAGGAATGGTAGGTCATTTATATAAACCAGAAACAAGAATGGAGCAAGAATAGAGCCTTGAGGTACACCGATGGTCGAATCCAAAGCATTTAATAGCATACCATTTACATCAACAGCGTGATTTCTTTTGGTTAAATACGATTTCATTAATTCAAATGGGGATCATTTGAATTAATGAACACCTGACACCGTAGTGACCCAGTTTGTTAAGAAGTATTTTGTGATTGACACAATCAAATGCTTTGGATAGATCACAAAATACTCCCAGTACATCTGACGATATTTCCAAAGACTCGTAAATATTTTCTACAAAGTCAACCACAGCATCAGTAGTAGAGCAACCTTTTGAAAAGCCGTATTGGCGATTATATAATAAATTATTGCAGTTGAAAAAGGACACCAATTGATTTAATATAATTTTCTCAAAAATCTTACGGAGTGTCGGCAAAATAGAGATAGGCCTAAAATTGCTTGGGTTGTTATTTTTGCCATTTTTAAAAAGCGGTATGATTTTGGAGCTCTTCATCAAATCTGGAAAAACATTATTTTCAATACATCCATTGAAAATTAGAGAGAGGTATGGAGCTAACAGCTCGACTATATTACCAATAAGTCTAACCTACATACCCCAAAGATCCTCAGCGTCTTTCAATTTAATGGATTTGAATGTCTTTATAATGACTGAAGCAGTAACTCTATGGAATTCAAAAACTTCGGACATGCAGTTTCGAACAGATTTCTTCGTTTCTGATTTCGTTATACAAGTCGGCAGTAAAGTAAATTCAATATGTATTAGGAGTACGTAGGGCACAGCGAGATTTTCTCGTTCTGAATTGGAGCAGCCCGCCTGGGAGGTAACTCCGCCTTGCAGAAGACCGCAGCCAAATAACATTATTTGTTTCAAATAGTGTTGTGTTCCTGCGATGATTAAGGTTGCCAGAGCTCTTTAGGGGGGAAGGGTTCGGTAGGCAATGCATTAGCAATGCTCTACGTGTTGCTGATGTCAATTGGCGACGATAACCACTTACCATCAGGAGGGCCGTAAGCCTGTTTGCCTCCGTATAACATAAAAAAAAATACTTTATCTTCCAGATAACGCTAAGATCAGCTAAGGTACTCTTGGCCTACCCTTTTTCCAAAACGTCACCGATTTGGTCACTAAACGTCCGCTTAGGTCATCCCCTTCCAACGGTCCCATTCACAAGCAAGTGGAGGTCCCCGTAACTGTAGGTCTACCACGAGTTTTCACAATCTATACTTACTCGCTAGCGACTGTAGCAAAAAATATGTATGAAAACTTTTACAGCGCCTCTAGCGGACAGTTGTTATACTAATATGCGCAGTAAGTCACTGTAGTTAACTATCCTACGTCACGTTTCTTTTTTTTTGGTTGATTATGGTTATGCGTTTGATCACCATCTCACTTTTGCAAGTGAGATGTGGCCTAAGATGGAGCACGCTTTACCAGAAGGAACTTCTTCTTCTTGTCGTGTCACTGGTTTTTTCTTGGTCATCCTGTCTTTGATCATTGACCAGGTTGAGGTATGGTTGCCCTGAAACGGGCCTATGACCGTCGATGAAAGAATCAGTGTAGTGAAATGATTAAAGTGCGCCTCTTAGAGGCTCCTTTCGTGCACATGTCACATGTCTTCGAATTTTTTAGGTTCTAGGACATGCCGGTTTCCTCTCGATGTTTTCCTTCACCGTTTGAGAGCACTAGCATAGCGCATATAAATTTTCCGAATGGAAAATCCATTGGTGCACGACAGGTTTCGAACTCACGACCTGTGGATCGGAAGGCGGGGCTACTACCACCCCTCCACCAGTGCTCTCCAGAAGGAACTTATTCACGTGTTGTAAACTACACTACAGCGACAGTAGTTTGGGCTTCATTTCCTTGGATTTTGTTACCATGAGTTACAAATTTGATAGATGTAATAGTAACTTTTTTGCTTTATTAACTTATAAAAATAATATTTCTTATTATAACCCACTTACTAGAATGTCTCGTCAGTATAATGAAATAGTAAAGACGAATATTGAGCTCGATATTTTTAACTCTAAATTAAATAATTTTGTTAAAACTTTGAAAGACATCCTCCATTTTAATGGCACCCCTGATGCTTCCGGCGGTGTCCAGGTTTATAGGTAATCTTAGATTTTTATGTATGTTTCTGATTTTGTCTTAGTCTTAGTCTTAGTCTTGTTTTATATAATATTATTCTCGTTAAGTTAAGTTTTCCCAACGCTTTTTGTCCGCTTGACGCTCTTATATTGTTTAAGCAGTACGCACGTAAGTTACGTTTCAAGCCAGATCAAAACTACTTTGTTAAATAGTATTATATTGTCTGCTTGTAATGTGTAATGTGTGTCCAAATAAATAAATAAATAAATAAGTAACGTACTGTAACTACAGTAGTTACGGCACTCACCGACATTCATCATCATCATCATCATTTCAGCCGTAAGACGTCCACTGCTGAACATGGCCTCCCCCACAGACAGAGCAAATTCCTTACCATGTGGGGGGATTTGCCCATACTCATCACCGACATTATGCCTCGTGAAAGACTATATTTGTGTAGCTGGTGATGTTTCCAGGATGCGGCACGCGCGCACGTGGAGCGAGCTGGTGGAAAAGGGCCAGTTCCCGAGCTGGATGAAGAAGACAAACGGCATCATCGGCGACGTCGAGACCAAGGACTGGATATTCAGGGAGGCTGTACGTATGGCTTCATCATCATCAGCAATCTGAAGTCCACTGCTGAACATGCCCCCTCCCGCCAAAGATTGCCACGATGAGCAGTCTTGAGCCTTCTCCATCAGACTTTCCAGCAACCTTTATAATTTCTATACAATAAAATTAAATGTAAAAGACCATGTACCTATTATACAAGGTGATTCATAATATGTATGCCATCCCAAAAGAGGCTTATTCTACAGCCAATTAGCAATGAAGTTTGTTCTACGACTTTTGGAGATTCGACATTTTTCATTGAATAAACTCTATGCGGAAATCAGCTGTTTTCGGGTCAAATCAGGTCAAACTCAATGAATCAGCTGTTTTAGGTAACAATCTTGATTTCTTAACTTCTTGAATGTTTAGTTATTAGTTCTAAAGATAATAAAAATACCAAAATCAGCTAATTTGAGAAAGTTTGGGAAAAAAAATAAAATGAAAATATTGATGTTTTTGTTCGCTAATGTTACTTCTTTTCGTTGATACAATAACCCCCTTTCGGGATGGTATACATGTTATGAATCACCTTGTATACTATACTTCATGCAAATAAAGCCATTCATTCATTCATTTATCATTCACCGGTCGGGGGCCTTATAACACAGCGTCGCCCAGTTCGTGGTCACCATTGGAGAACCTTTACTCCCCAGCGTTTTTCGGTTCTGCGAGCTATATGGCGTGCCCGCTGCCACTTCATCACGCTAATTCTGTGTTGCTAGAATAAGCAAGTTGAAGTGTATTTCGGTTGGCAGTAGGCTCTCCTCGTGCTTTGAAATTTTGAGTTCTAGGACGGTTGACGATGTTTTCCTCCACCGTTTGAGGTGATCGGTACTTCCAGGAGATAGACGAGCTGCAGGAGATCAGACTGGAACTGCTGCACCGCCTCCAAGCCCAGCAGAGGAACAAGCAGACCACTCGCATCAGCAAGAAGCTGGCTAAGGTGTGGGCTGTCAAGAAAGACGAGATGGAACGCAAGATTGACCATATCCGAAGGACTAGAGACAGAGGTAGGCCTTAGAGCTGGCACCGCCATCACTGAAAAACAAACTAAATGATTATATAAATGATAAAACCGCATGGCCTGAAGTCGCTCTGCCCCTCGACAGCTAAAATGCCATTTTGCAGTGTCTTTACAGTTTTTGCTTTTTGCTCTTTTTTTTTTTATACAACAGAGGTGGCAAACAAGCTTACGGCCCACCTGATGGTAAGCGGTTACCGTAGCCTATGAGCGCTTGCAATACCAGAGGCATCACGCACGCGTTGCCGACCCCGAACCCCCTTCCTACCCCCCCCTAAAGAGCTCTGGCAACCTTACTCACCGCAGGAACACAACACTATTTGAAACAAATAATGTTATTTGGCTGCGATCTTCTGTAAGGCGGAGGTACCTCCCCAGACAGGCTGCTCCAATTCAGAACGAGAAAATCTCGCTGTGCCCTACCTCCTCTTCAAACTTATTTTAAATATTGCTGCTTGCATCATATTTTAAATATTATTTAATTTTATAGAAGCATTACGTACATATTTCATCAAGTGTAGCGTGTGCTGCCCTTAGATCATTTGTTGAAGCTCACATTTGTCTTCTTTTTTTTTCACATTTTTATAAGCTCTTATTTATTAAGGATTATAATTAGATTACTTTTCTTTTGAGCCTCACCTAGTTCGATCGGCACCACACTGAAGCTTTAAATTCCATTTTGTGAAAAAGGATCATCGAAAAAAATGATAGGCACCAAGCCGTGTTTGTTGCCTGATTCTTCTAGGCTTGGTCGCGAGGAACAGGCGTAGCTTCACCTAGTTTCTAAGACGTTTCAAAGTGACCCTAGTGATTTTATTGAAATAAATGCCTTTTGACTTTGACTTTGACTGTCAGTCAGTATATAATGCTTCTGCCTACTAATATTATAAATGCGAGAGTTTCTGAGGATGTTTGTTGTTCTATCACGCGGTAACGGCTCAACCGATTTTATTGAAACTTGGAATAGATAGAGTTCTTTACCTAGAATAGCATATAGGCTGGCTATAGCTGCTGCCCGCGGCTTAGCTCGCGTGGTTACTACGCGAATAAAAAGTAGCCTATAGCTATAGCAATTCCGGACTATAATTTATCTCTGTGCCAGCCGTTCTGGGATGTTGATCCCAAACTAGGCATAGCCTGTACTATGGGTACCAGAGACAGATATACATAATAGATATACACATTTAACACCCAGACACAGAACAAACATCTTTGTTTATCACACAAATGTTTGTCCAGTGCGGGGATCGAACCCGCGACCTCTAGCACAGAAGGCAGAGTTACTACTAACTGAGCTATGAGGCCAGTCAAACTAATTTGTGACTAACACAGATGTTTGTTCTGTGTCTGGGTGTTAAATATACATCTATTATGTATATCAGTCTATGGTACCCATAGTACAGGCTATGCCTAGTTCGGGATCAGTTGACAATGTGTTATATGTCCGGAATGTTTATTCTATTCTGTTATTCTGGTAGGAAGGAAGTAGGTTAGTAGGAAGTGGAATTTAAATGATGATGATGAGAATTGCCCCCAGAGCTGCGCAAGCTGTCTGCCATCCACTCGGGCGGCGGGCTGGTGGGGCAGGTGGCGCGCATGCTCGAGGCGCGCGGCTCCGGCAGCATAGCGGCCGCCGCGCGCGACCCCGCCTCGCAGATGCTGGCTCCCGCCGCCCGGAACGGGTACCAGGCCAGTCGGCGGCACGCGCAGATATACTACGACCCGGGGCTGCTGTGTGAGTGTCACTAGTATACAACTGTCTCTTTGTATACTACTGTCTTAGGTATAACACTATCTTATATATACAACTGTCCCTTTGTATACTACTGTCTTATGTATAAAACTGTCTTATGTATACAACTGTGCCTTTGTATACTACTGTATTATGTATAAAACTGTCTTATGTATACAACTGTGCCTTTGTATACTACTGTATTATGTATAAAACTGTCTTATGTATACAACTGTGCCTTTGTATACTACTGTATTATGTATAAAACTGTCTTATGTATACAACTGTGCCTTTGTATACTACTGTATTATGTATAAAACTGTCTTATGTATACAACTGTGCCTTTGTATACTACTGTATTATGTATAAAACTGTCTTATGTATACAACTGTGTCTTTGTATACTACTGTCTTATGTATACAACTGTGTCTTTGTATACTACTGTCTTATGTATAAAACTGTCTTATGTGTACAACTGTCTCTTTGTATACTAAGGACTGTCTATTTTTATACTACTGTCACGTCATATCATAACTTCTGTCTATTTTTACTGTCAATGTACAAGGTGATTCATAATATGTATACTACCCGACAAGGGCTTATTCTACCCCCATAAATCTTTGGTCTTTTTATCATTATTTGTATACTTCTGTCCCTTTTGTATACTACTGCCTCTAAGTATACTACCTACACTTTGTATACTATTGTCTCTTTGGCCTCATAGCTCAGTTGGTAGTAACTCTGCCTTCGCACTGACAAACATTTGTGACTAACACAGATGTTTGTTCAGTGTCTGGGTGTTAAATATTTATCTATTCTCAGTATATCAGTCTATATCAGTATATCAGTCTCTGGTACCCATAGTACAGGCTATGCCTAGTTTGGGATAAGTTGACCGTGTGTGATATATCCGGAATATTTATTTATTTATATACTATTGGCTCTATGTATACTATTATGTATACAATCGATGTTTCTCCACCAGCCATGGAGGACCACAGACAAGTGTCGGAGCCGCCGGCGTGGCTGGACACCTGCGGCCAGGACCTGAGGAGGTCCTGCTCCGGGCACCACCTGCCTCGCGACGCGACGCAGCTCTGCGAGAAGGAAACCAAGTGGAGCGAGCAGTTCCTCGAGAGCCTGCACAATGACCTTAAGAGTATGTACCTATCGTCATCGTCAACATTTGTAAAATATTTAATTCGCTAATGCTCGTATTCAGAGACAAGACTCAAGCATTGATCTGTACTTAAATCTCGATTTGAGGCGAGATTCTAATTCTTGAACAGTATTTAATTATAGATTTAATGATCACAGTTCACCTGAGTAAATGCTTATTCTGAAACGTCAATCAGACGAAATCAGTGATTGAGTTTAGATTTGATTTGACATTAATCAAATGACATTTTCGTTCCGTTACACGTACTTTGATGCATATTTATACTTCACTTTATAGTTCTGTTCTATTTCCACCCTGGCTGTTTGAATTTCTGCGTAAAACGGATCAAAAAATTATAAATAAATCAAAATGTAAACGAGAACATTTGAGTACAGATTTGAGACTCGATTCAGCGGAGAGTAGTTTAAGTACCGTTCTTGAATAAAAGCAATGTTTGAGAAGAGATTCAATACTTAAATAGAGTTCAGCTGATCTGTGATTAAATCTATGCTTGAGTCGTGTCTCTGAATACGAGCCTTAGTCTGTAAGTGTATTCTGAACGCACTCTGCGAACGGAAAGCAATCCGTCACAAATGTCAACGATTGCTAATGTCACTTGATAACGAGCGAAAATATAGATGAGTACAATATGCCGGTGTTTTTTTTATGTGAAATTTAATCCTGTGAAATCTCTGCATTTACCAAACAGCCATCGTCAACATTTGTAAAATATTTAATTCGCTAAGGCTCGTATTCAGAGACAAGACTCAAGCATTGATCTGTACTTAAATCTCGATTTGAGGCGAGATTCTAATTCTTGAACAGTACTTATATATAGATTCAATGATCACAGTTCACCTGAGTAAATGCTTTTTCTGAAACGTCAATCAGACGAAATCGGTGCTTGAGTTTAGATTTGATTTGACATTAATCAAATGACATTTACTTTGAGGCATATTTATACTTCACTTTATTGTTCTATTCTATTTCCACCCTGGCTGTTTGAATTTCTGCGTAAAACGGATCGAAAATTATAAATAAATCAAAATGTAAACGAGAACATTTGAGTACACATTTGAGACTCGATTCAGCTGAGAATAGTTTAAGTACCATTCTTGAATAAAAGCTATGTTTGAGAAGTGATTCAATACATAAGTAGAGTTCAGCTGATCTGTGATTAAATCTATGCTTGAGTCGTGTCTCTGAATACGAGCCTAAGAGTATATTTAAGTTTTAATTTTAGACAGTAGGCACTTTGGTATAAACGGTAAGCTTGCTGTTTTAACTGAAATAAATAATTCTTATTCTAATTCTAATCAGCCTGTAGAAGTTCACTGATAGAAATCTTCATCTTCTTCTTCATCCTGCCCTTGTCCCACAGAGCGAGATTTTCTCGTTCTAAATTGGAGCAGCCCGCCTGTGAGGTACCTCCGCCTTAATTTTGCCAGAGCTTTTATTTTTAGCGGAGGGGTTCGGGGTTGGCAACGCGTGCTTGATTCCTCTGGTATTGCAAGCGCTCATAGGCTACTGTATCCGCTTACCAACAGGTGGGCCGTAAGCTTGATTGCCACGTCACTAGTATAAAAAAAAATGTTTTCTTCTTCCACTCTCTTCTATTAGCCGTTATCTCTGCACTCACTTCTTTCTTACTCATCTCATCTTTAATACTATCTCAGTACACTGCTACAAAAACAAATAAATTTATTTATCATAAAGTAACCAACGGCAAAACCAATTTTTTAGAGGTCATTGCACTAGGTATCGCCTGTATCGCGGGAGGTCAAGTACAAAAAAATACGATTTCCATTAAGCTTAATTTAAAAAAAACACAGTAACAGGGCAAAAACCCAGGGCAAAACCGTGAATTAACATGTAGGTCGAATTAAAAGTTTTCGTAGCAATCACGATAAGTGTAGAGTGCCTTGCATGGGCCCAAAGAGTTCCATGACGAACGGTCTTGAGCCTTCTCCATCCACCGACATTCCGCAACCTTCACAATGTCGTCGGTCCATCGGGTGAATCGACGAACCGGCCGACGCAGGAAGGCCCCCCGTCTTCCAACACTGCTTTGCCCGATTCGTGGTTATCATTCGAGGGCCTTTACTCCCCAATGGTTGTCGGTTCTGCGAGCAATATGCATCATCATCATCATTTCAGCCGTACGACGTCCACTGCTGAACATGGCCTCCCCAACAGACAGGGAGAATTCCTTATCATGTGGGGGGATTTGCCCATACTCACCACGCTGGGCATGCGGGTTGGCGAGCGCAGTTAGAGCTATTGTTGTTAAAATGAGGGACGCTGCTACCCATCCCCTAGCTTTTTTCCCTTAGTCGCCTCTTACGACATCCGCGGATAGGTAGATATGGAGGGGCCCATTCTTTAGCCGGGGCCACCACGGCAAGCAATATGCATAATCCGTCAATAATAACTAATTACAACAAATTCTTGGAGGTGTAGGGCACAGCAAGATTTTCTCGCTCTAAATAGGAGCAGGTACCTCTGCCTTACAAAAGATGGCATAACATTATTTGTTTCAAATAGTGTTGTGTTCCTGCGGTGAGTAAGGTTGCCAGAGTTCTTTAGGAGGGGTTCGGTAGGCAACGCATTAGCAATGCTCCAGGTGTTGCTGATGTCAATAGGCGACGGTTACCACGTACCATCAGGAGGGCCGTAAGCCTGTTTGCCTCCAAAAGTAAAAAAAAAAATTCAAAAGGCATTTATTTCAATAAAATCACTTTGAAACGTCTTAGAAACTAGGTGAAGCTATGCCTGTTCCTCGCGACCAAGCCTAGAAGAATCAGGCAACAAACACGGATTGGTGCCTATCGTTTTTTTCGATGATCCTTTTTCACAAAATGGAATTTAAAGCTTCAGTGTGGTGCCGATCGAACTAGGTGAGGCTCAAAAGAAAAGTTATCTAATTATAATCCCTAATAAATAAGAGCTTATAAAAATGTGAAAAAAAAGAAGACAAAAGTGAGCTTCAACAAATGATCTAAGGGCAGCACACGCTACACTTGAGGAAATATGTACCTAATGCTTCTATAAAATTGAATAATACTTATTCATGAACGAATTTCTGTGTTACAACACAGAGGCGAGGCTGGGCGCTGCAACAGCGTGTTCGGCCGGACCGCTGCACGTGTTAAAACCGCGCCGGCTGGTCGTCACGCCACGACCTTCCACTCCCGAGGTTGACGCCGTCGACGAGGGCGAAGAGACCTCCCACCAGGTAACCACGCTTGCGAGGTCAAAGTCAAAGTCAAAAGGCATTTATTTCAATAAAATCACTAGGATCACTTTGAAACGTCTTAGAAACTAGGTGAAGCTATGCCTGTTCCTCGCGACCAAGCCTAGAAGAATCAGGCAACAAACACGGCTTGGTGCCTATCATTTTTTGAGGTAACGGTGGGTCCAAAGAAAAATTGCCTTTTGTGTTGACAAAACAACAGTTGGCATTTGTTGTTTTGTGGAGACCCAGCTTTATTCTTTATAGCTTCCGCCCGCGGCTTCGCTTGTGTGGTAGCTACATAAAAAGTAGCCTATATGCTATTCTAGGTACTCTAAAGAACACTATATTCTAAGTTTTAACGAAATCGGTTGAGCCATTAATTACGCCGTGATTGAACCTCAAACATCCAAACATCCTCACAAACTTTCGCATTTATAATATTAGTAGGATTTATTTTTTATTGAACTCAAGAAAAACCAGATGACATAAATTAGAAAGCAAGGTATGTAGAAAGGCGAGCTTAAACGTAAAAAGAGTTTTCTTCCAGCAAACCTTTGAGGCTAGAGAGATTTGATTATAGAGGGAGCTTTACAGAAACTTTTGTCACAAACACAACACAAAAGCTGGCATATTTTTCTTATTTTTATATTTTTCTTCTATTTTATTCTATGCAAAAATCAGCGGTTTTGGGGTCAAATCAGTTCAAACTCAATTTAAATGCTATTTTATGTAGCAATCTTGATCTCGGTCTTGTCGTACGTTTAATATAAAAAGAAGATGGAGATATCAAAAACAGATTATTTGAAAAAATTTGGAAAAAAACAATATTTTTAATTGTTTTTTAATTTCAGTCAGCTTTGCTTCTTCAGAGGATACTGCGAGGGAGGGCGGTACAAAACTTGGTGAGACTTTAACCCGTATTTTCTGATACCCTGGTAGTACGTGTTGGCATAGGGGAGGGACATTCCGGAGGTCGTAGGATCGAATCACCGAGCTCCAGTGAATTTTTCTATTCTAAGAATTGATTGAACATTTTTGCTCAAAACGAGAGAACGGTTTAGGTCACCATACCTCATCCTGCTCACTGACCTTAACGCAGGATGACCAAGAAAGAACCAGTGACGCGAAAATCGTCACGTAATTATAGCTATTGCCATTTCTTTTTTTTTAACTATGAGGTGGTTATGAGCATAATTTAGTGATTTCCATTGAGCCGTGGAGGCCCCGGCCGAAGAATAGACCCCTCCATTTCTACCCGTGGCTGTCGTAAGAGGCGACTAAGGGAAACAAAGCTAGGGGTTGGGCAGCAGCGTCCCCTATTTTCACAAAGATAGCTCTAACTGCGCTCGCCAACCCGGATGCCCAAGTTGATTTGTATGCGCCTATTCCCCCACATGATAGGAAGTCCGGATATCTGTGGGGGAGGCCGGTGTTCAGCAGTGGACTTGAAACGGCTGGAATGATGAAAATGATGATGATGATAGATGTACGAGGGTCGAACCCGCGCCGCGGAGCTGACGGAGGAGCTGAAGACGACGCACGGCCTGCAGAAGGAGGACAAGGCGCGCATCGCGCGCGAGGAGGCCAAGGCGCGCGACCACACCGCGCTGAGGGCCGAGGCCGATCAGAAGGTATGTGCCTTTACGAGGTGTCTTTTGTATGATTTCAAGCAACGAGGTGTCTTTTCATTATTTCGAGCAGCGAGGTGTCTTTTGTAGATTTCGAGCAGTGGGGTGTCTTTTGAGATTTCGAGGATGGTGTCTATTTAATGTGTCGAGCAGCGAGGTGGCTTTTGAGATTTCGAGCAAGGATGGTGTCTTTTGTATATTTCGAGCAAGGAGGGTGTCTATTTAATGTGTCGAGCAGCGTGGTGTCTTTTGAAGATTCGGGCAACGAGGGTGTCTATTGAAGATTTTGAGCAACAAGGTTCTCTATTTAGGTTTCGAGCAATGAAAATGACTATTGAAAATTTCAATCAAGGGGGAGGGGGCCTTGATTGAAATTTTCAATAAATTTAAATTTTTAAGAAACCTAAATAGGGTCTGACTGAACTGAATGAGACAGCAGCGACTGAATTTGTTATGAGTAACAAGTCAGTCAGTATTATTGATTTCTTATAATTTCTTTGTATCTCCAAATTAATGCAATTTCTTTGTATCTTTAATTAAGCATTAGGTACGTATTTCATCAAGTGTTGCGTGTGCTGCCCTTAGATCATTTGTTGAAGCTCAAATTTGTCTTTTCACCTTTTTATAAGCTCTTATTTATTAGAGATTATAATTAGATTACTTTTCTTTTGAGCCTCACCTAGTTCTAGTAGGCACCACACTGAAGCTCTACATTCCATTTTGTGAAAAAGGATCATCGAAAAAAATGATAGGCACGCGCGCCGTGTTTGTTGCCTGATTCTTCTAGGCTTGGTCGCGAGGAACAGGCGTAGCTTCACCTAGTTTCTAAGACGTTTCAAAGTGATCCTAGTGATTTTATTGAAATAAACGCCTTTTGACTTTGACTTGAATGTTATTGGTTCATCCGTATTAATTGAAGTAAATAAATAATAAATAAATAAACAATCCAGTCGATCCCTGTTTTTGGGCATGCCACCAGAAGGTGAGGTGCCCAAAATATCATCATCATCATCATCATCATCAGCCTGTAGAAGTCCACTGCTGAACATAGGCCTCCCCCAAAGAGTTCCACGACGAACGATCTTGAGCCTTCTCGATCCACCGACTTCCCGCAACCTTCACAATGTCATCGGTCCATCGGGTGGGGGGGCCTTACAACACTGCGTCGCCCGGTTCGTGGTCGCCATTCCAGAACCTTTTCTCCCCAACGGTTGTCGGTTCTGTGAGCTATATGGCCTGCCCACTGCCACTTCAACTTGCTTATTCTGAGAGCTATGTCGGTGACCTTGGTTCTTCTACGGATTTCCTCATTTCGGATCTTATCACGTAGTGAAAGTCAAAGTCAAAGTATAATTTATTGCTTGAAATACATGTCATAAAGATGTCAATTACTATATACTATTGAATCAATGTATTCGACCTATATCTAGGCATGCAATATTTAATTTACAATCTTAATAAAATTTAATTAATAAAAAAAAATAACAAATAATAATAAAAAATAGAAGAAAAAGAATGTCATTATGAACTAATTAAAATATAATAAACAATTAGGGACTAGATACACAACAACTAAAGATTATATAAGCCTTGTCAAAAAAATGAATATATTATGTCAACAATTTACACTATATTTTTATCTTTCATAAATTCGTCAATGGTATAGTAACTTTTAACTATGAGCAGCGTTCTCAGCTTCCTTTGAAACTCCGAGCATAGCTCTCTCCATAGCCCGTTGCGCGACTTTGAGCTTGTATATGAGGGCTATAGTTAACGACCAAGTCTCAGTGCCATAAGTCATCACTGGCAACACGCACTGGTTGTAGACTTTCGTCTTGAGGCTCTGCGGTATCTGCGATGATATAAACCTAGCTAGCTCAACAAGTTTTGTCCAGGACGATGCGATCACCTCGCTGGTGGACGAGCTGTGCGGTGGCGCCGTGTCCGCCGCCTTGGACTTCCTGGAGAAAGAGCTCAGGAGGCTGAAGGAGGAGAGGCGGCAGCACGCGTTCATACTGATCGCTCGTGAGTATTATTTTTACCAAACCTTCTTCATCATTTCAGCCGTTCGACGTCCACTGCTGAACATGGCCTCCCCCACAGACAGAGCGAATTCCTTATCATCTGTGGGGATTTGCCCATACTCAGCACGCTGGGCATGCGGGTTGGCGAGCGCAGTTAGAGCTATCTTTGTTAAAATGAGGGAAGCTGCTGCCCATCCCCTTCCTTTTTAAATTAGCTGTTTTTATCATTCGTAATAACTAATTAATTCAACGTTAGTGCAATCAATTCTCCTATATTGCATATCCAACTGGGGCGGCACGCATAAAACTAAATTTATTAGCATCGAAAGGGCACAAAGGCATATCCTAAAAGTAATATTCTTTATTTATTATTACCCAGACTCTTAAGAGACTGGTGCATCAGGAAATCCCCACCGCACTCACTTATACACACATGCACACACACACACACACAAATATACACGCTCATACACAACTCACACACAACACACTTTTTGAGCTACTTTCACTAAAACAACACAAATGTTTTAAGTGCACTTAAGTTTAACTAAAATTTTTATATGTATCCTTTTAACGTCACTTAAAAGAAACGTCACGAAAAAGTGTTGGTCTACCAAAGGGACGGATGAAAGAAGAGTACATGCGGCGGAGATGTGAATGCTGAGATGGATGTGTGAAGTGACGAGAATGGACAAAATAAGAAATGAGTACATCAGAGGAAGTTCGAAAGTAGCGCCAGTGACGGAAAAGTTGAGAAGTAATAGGTTAGCATGGCATGTCATGCATGAGGGATGAAATTCATGTAACGAGAAGAGTGTTAGGTATAAATGTGGATGCATATAAGACTAGGGGAAGGCCGAAGAAAATATGGATGGACTGTATTAAAGATGACATGAGTAAGAAAGAAGTGAGTGCTTCCTGCCCTTGTCCCACGTAATGTGGGACAAGGGCAGGAAGAAGAAGAAGCAAAAAGAGGTTTGTTATAAGTTTGACCGCTGTGTGTGTCACCGTAGCTCTTAAACGAGTGAACCGATTCGGATGCGGTTTTTTTTTATTTGAAAGCTGTTTTCTTGGCGATGGTTCTTAGACATGTTTTATCAAAATCGGTGCTGCCATTTACTAGATACGGGGGATGAAAGTCGGTATGAAAAATGCATAGATTTTTTCAATGAAAAATTATTAATTTTCATTAAGTAGTAGAACGAAGCTTCGTTTTCGTCCTATTTATCATCCTTTAAGAAAGTACCGATCCTTTAAGAAGTAAAAGTACCTACATACTACTAAAAAATATAGTAAAAACGTGAGTGCATGCATGCGTGTGTGCATGCTTGCGTGTGTGACTCTGAGCGTCAGTATGAGACAGCGCGTTTGAACAACGTCATTCAAAATCTCGCTCCATGGTAGTCCTTATCCACGCCCAAGCAAGCTTCGAGGTCACGAGCTATCCCATCCTATTTCTGATTCTTGTAGGCTTGGCCGCGAGGAACAGGCGTAGCTTCACTAGGGCTCGTATTCAGAGACACGACTCAAGCATAGATTTAATCACAGATCAGCTGAACTCTATTTAAGTAGGTATTGAATCTCTTCTCAAACATAACTTTTATTCAAGAACGGTACTTAAACTACTCTCCGCTGAATCGAGTCTCAAATCTGTACTCAAATGTTCTCGTTTACATTTTGATTTATTTATAATTTTCGATCCGTTTTACGCAGAAATTCAAACAGCCAGGGTGGAAATAGAACAGAACTATAAAGTGAAGTATAAATATGCATCAAAGTACGTGTAACGGAACGAAAATGTCATTTGATTAATGTCTAATCAAATCTAAACTCAAGCACCGATTTCGTCTGATTGACGTTTAAGAATAACATTTACTCAGGTGAACTGTGATCATTGAATCTATACATAAGTACTGTTCAAGAATTAGAATCTCGACTCAAATCGAGATTTAAGTACAGATCAATGCTTGAGTCTTGTCTCTGAATACGAGCCCTAGTTTCTAACACGTTTCAAAGTGATCCTAGTGATTTTATTGAAATAAAAAAGCCTTTTGACTGTGACTTTATTGTTACTCAGTGCGTGAGAAGGCGATGCGCGAGGCAGCCGAGGCCGGCAGACGGCAGAAGGAGGAACACCGACGTCGCGAGCATGACGAGATGTTCAAACAGGCAAGGATTCGCAAACGCGCAAAAACGTGTTTTGCGTGTTTAACGGGTTACAGTAACATAATAGTTTATGTACAGTCCTTTACTAAGCCTTTACCTTTAATAAGATGTCTTTACCATCATAATCATTTCAGCCGCTCAATAGATTAAAATATATGGCAATCGGTGTCTAAGTTTTGTATGGGAATGGAGAAAAATTAATAAAAACTCAAAAAACTCAGCCAAACAACATTATTTGTTTCAAATAGTGGTGTGTTCCTGCGGTGAGTAAGGTTGCCAGAGCTCTTTAGGGGGGAGGGGGGAGGGGTCGGCAACGCGTGCGTGATACCTCTGGTATTGCAAGCGCTCATAGGCTACGGGAACCGCTTACCCATTGGTGGGCCGTATGCTTGTTTGCCACCTCAGTAGTATAAAAAAAAAAAAAAAACTACGGTACTTTCAGCTACCCCACAATTCTGAAATTTGGGAGAGCTTTTGTGACGTAAAGATTTTCTGGCCCAGTGTTATGGCACGGAAGCCACGAGGCCAGGCACGAGTTCTCGCACTTGACCGTCTTTGTTGTATGGTGGTCACGAACATCGCATCTTCAAAAATCAGTAATCTTGATAGTACATTTACACTCGCGCCTCGTCCCTCGTCTCGTGACTCGCTCCACACCTTCTCCTCTCCCTTTCCTCGCTTCCTGTTTATACTCTTGTGGTGAGTTCAGTCGTTTGTCGCTAGGTTAAAGGACTCGTGACCAAAAATCGCTTCGGACGCGAGCGTTCCAAGTGACGAGACGAGGCGCGAGGCGTCTGTTCACACTCTTGTCTCGTGGCTCGCCTCGCAGCTCGCCTCGCGACTCGCACGCGAGTGTAAATGGGCTATTAATTTTATCTGCAAAGTCGGTGAGAAGTGACTGACTCTGCAGACTAGGCCCTCTGTGTGTTTTGTTTTAAAAGGTCTTTATTGAACATAAAATTTGTTCACAAGTATGATATCTGAACACAATTTAGTACGATACAGCTTATTTTTATATAAATATAACTCGGCAGGCTCTTTTTAAAAAAATAAATCCCCCTACTTCCAGGTGCTGGGAGTTGCGCAGGAGACGGTGGACGTGTACCTGAAGGAGATAGTGCAGGAGGGGGTGGAGTTGGCCGCCGAGGCGGACGCGGTGAGGGAGGCGCGCGCGCACGCTGACAGGATACAAGTGTCGCTACACGAGAATCAGTCTATGTAAGTTTATAAAAATAGGAGGAGGTAGGGCACAGCGAGATTTTCTCGTTCTAAATTGGAGCAGCCCGCCTGGGGAGGTACTTACAGAAGATCGCAGCCAAATAACATTATTTGTTGTTTCAAATAGTGTTGTGTTCCTGCGGTGAGTAAGGTTGCCAGAGCTCTTTAGGGGAGGGGGGTTTGGGGTTGGCAACGCGTGCGTGATGCCTCTGGTATTGCAAGCGCTCATAGGCTACGGTAACCGCTTACCATCAGGTGGGCCGTAAGTGTCGGCAGAAAACCAGCGCCTAACTACTTTTATTTTTATGTTATACGGAGGCAAACAGGCTTACGGCCCTCCTGATGGTAAGTGGTTACCGTCGCCTATTGACATCAGCAACACCTGGAGCATTTCTAATGCGTTGCCTGCCGAACCCCTGCCCCCCTAAAGACCTCTGGTTAACATTCAACATTCACATTAACAGCACATTAACTCTGGGGAGATACATACCTCCGCTTTATAGAAGATCACAGCTAAATAACATTATTCTTTTCAAATAGTGTTGTGTTCCTGCGGTGAGTAAGGTTGCCTAAGGGAGGGAGGGGGGGGGGGTTGGGGTCGGAAACGAGTGCGTGATGCATTTATAATATTAGTCATCATCATCATCATCAGCCTGTAGAAGTCCACTGCTGGACATAGGCCTCCCCCGACAGAGTTCCACGACGAACGGTCTTGAGCCGTTTTCATTCACCGACTTCCCGCAACCTTCACAATGTCGTCGGTCCATCGGGTGGGGGGCCTTCCAACACTGCGTCGTCCGGTTCGTGTTTGCCATTGAAGAACCTTTCACTGCCACTTCAACTTACAAATTCTGAGAGCTATGTCGATGAACTTGGTTCTTCTACGGATTTCCTTATTTCGGATCTTATCACGCATATAAACTTGATTAATCTTATTTATCTTATGCGCTAGAGGTCGCGGGTTCGATTCCCGCACTGGACAAACATTTGTGACTAACACAGATGTTTGTTCTGTGTCTGGGTGTTAAATATATATCTATTATGTATATCAGTCTCTGGTACCCATAGTACAGGCTATGCCTAGTTTGGGATCAGTTGACCGTGTGTGATATGTCCGGAATATTAGCTAAAAAACTGTGGTCAGGTCGACGGCGGAGCAGAACGAAGCTGTGGCGGAGTTGGTGCAGCAGTTCCTGCTGCCGGCGACCCAGCGCTCCGCCGCGCGGCACCGCCTCGCCGCGGCGCAGCACGCGCGGCAGCAAGCCGCCACCAGGCAGATCTTCAACCTGGTCGATGACGCTGAGATCAAGGAACGTAAGTGCCTCGGTCCCTTTATTTTAAATATAATAATAAATATTCCGGACATATCACACACGGTCAACTGATCCCAAACTAGGCATCCGCATCACCAGCCCGCCGCCCGAGTGGATGGCAGACAGCTTGCGCAGCTCTGGAAGCAATTCTCATCATCATCATTTAAATTCCACTTCCTACTATCCTACTTCCTTCCAACCAGAATAACAGAATAGAATAAATATTCCGGTCATATCCCACATTGTCAACTGATCCCAAACTAGGCATAGCCTGTACTATGGGTACCAGAGACTGATATACATAATAGATATATATTTAACACCCAGATATTAAATTATTAGTAACTGTTTAAAATTATAAACAGTACCTATCTTTTGAGAATTATTGTATGTCTTAACTGTTATTTTTAGTCACCTCTAGAAGGTCGTGACGTGACTACTATGGTCTCCGCTGAAAACCAGCGCTGGGTGCACACATCAGTGTGTATCCAGCACAATGCTGAGCGGAGGCCATGTTTTCCAAGAGCTCTGCTGCGCACAATATTTAGCATTTAATTTATTTTATTTTATTTTATGTGTAGTAGTTCTTAAAAAACTTTCTTTATTTTCTTTCTAGATACAGAACAAACATCAGTGTTAGTCACAAATGTTTGTCCAGTGCGGGAATCGAACCCGCGACCTCTAGCGCAGAAGGCAGAGTTACTACCAACTGAGCTATGAGGCCAGTCATGTATTAAAATGTGTAAAAATGAATTATAGTATGTGTTATGTTTACAGTCATTCGTCTAAAATAATAATTTGCGATGCTCGAAAAGAGTGAATAAGTTTTTAAGTTATAATAATAATAATAAATATTTATTCATTACCTTAGTGCTAAGATTTACATTGCGGATTATAATCTAATTAAAGGTAAAAAAAAAATTACATGATGCCTGAACTAGGAATTAACCTGTATCTCAGGCGGCAAAAAGGCTAACATTATTAAGTAGGTACTTATAAATATTCAAATTAATAAACTTTAAATTATTTAACTTTAAATCTGTATGATGAAATATTATAATTCATGCTGTTAAAACTTTTCGTATTAAATAACGTAAACACTGAAAAGTGGTTACTGAAAGATAGGGTGGTTACCGAAAGATATAAGTGCCATATTCATAGCTTTAATACCTCTGTAACACTTATTTCTGCAAATAAACATCTGGAATCTTGAACCCCTTACACTAAAGTCAAGTCATCGTTTGATCTTCAAACGCACTAAGTAAATTCCGCGGCAGCAAGCCGCCGCCAGGCAGATCTTCAACCTGGTCGACGACGCTGAGATCAAGGAAGGTAATTGCCTCGGTCCGTAAACTACCGTCAAGCAATCTTGTGAGCTTCAAACGCACCAAGAAGATCCTACTTCCTACTTCCCACTTCCTTCTGCCTTAGTGTAGTAGGAAGTACCTAGACTTCCTACTTCATCCTTCCGTTTTCCTTCGTCCTTAGAGTAGTAGGGAGTAGACTTCCCACTTCATCCTTCCTTTTTGCTTCTTTCTACTTGCATCTTCCTGCTTCCGTTGTCCTTCTTTCTTCTTCCTTAGATTAGGAAGAAGACATTCTACGTCCTAATCCCTTCTTTCTCCTTCTTCCTACTTTTTACTTCCGACTTTCCACGTCCCACTACTTAATAATCATAATAATCATTTATTTCGTTCATTTCATGAATAACACGTCACAATATTTGTTTTTAATTACCTAGCATATAATTCCTTACGTATTTTAAAATTAATTTCAAGCCACATACAAAAATATAAATTAACAATAATATTAATAGATATATTGACTGGCCGCATAGCTCAGTTGGTAGTAACCCTGCATTCTGCGCTAGAGGTCGCGGGCTCGATTCCCGCACTGGACAAACATTTGTGACTAACACAGATGTTTGTTCTGTGTCTGGGTGTTAAATATATATCTATTATGTATATCAGTCTCTGGGACCCATAGTACAGGCTATGCCTAGTTTGGGATCAGTGGACCGTGTGTGATATGTCCGGAATATTTATTTATTTATTTATTTAATACAAATTATAAATCTCCTCACTTCCCACTATCCTATCCCACTTCCAGTAGGATGGGTTAGTGATTCCATCCTGTTCTTACTAATATTAATGATGCTAAAAGTCTGTGTCTAAAGTCTGTGAACATATTCATTACTCAATCATGCGTCACGTCGAAAACACTTGTCCGATTGGTTGTATCCTTCGCAGAATTCTGCTACCGTTGCGGCTGCCCATTGGACGAGCTCTGTCGCTGCCGCGTCTGCCCGCTGGAGCCTCTGCCCGAGGAGACTGTCTCCAGAGACGACCCGAGATGGAAGTATGGCAGAGGTAAGTCATTCTGCCTTCGTTACGACTTACCACTGGAGCTGGTGGCTGAGCCTCCGTCTGTAAAGACTGTCTCCAGAGAGATCCGCGATGAGATGAGAGCGTGCTAGAGGTAAGTCTTTAGAATAGAATAGAATAGAATAGAACATATAGTCTTTCTGCGGGCTTTTGTGGCTTTTTTGTGGGACTGTCTCCAGAGACGACCCAAAATGGAAGTATGGCAGAGTTAAGTCATTCTGACTTGGGCTTCGTTACGGCCATTGGATGACCTGTGGTGCAATTGTGTAATCGTAATGGCAAAGAATTGGCCGTGGTGGCCCCGGCTGAAGAATAGGCCCCTCCATATCTACGTATCCGCGGATGTCGTAAGAGGCGACTAAGGGAAGAAAGCTAGGGGATGGGCAGCAGCGCCCCTCATTTTTTAACAACGATAGCTCTAACTGCGCTCGCCAACCCGCATGCCCAGCGTGCTGAGTATGGGCAAATCCCCCCACATGATAAGGAATTCGCTCTGTCTTTGGGGGCGGCCATGTTCAGCAGTGGACGTCATACGGCTGAAATGATGAATGGCAATGAAGATCGTAGCTTTAAGGGTAATTTTAACAATCTTAGCAACATTCAAAACTTTCCAAACTTAACGAGGGAAAACATCAAAACCTTATCTTCTTCCTTTTCATGTTTGAAAAACTTCAGATGTCGCTAAAATTGATAAAATCATCCTTAAAATTGCGATCTTCATTACCATTTTTCTTACACAATAGCCTGGCTGGTAGCGGACGTGACTTCACAAAAAAAGTTCTATTTGAGAAAATTCCTCACTATGCCGCAGGTGTTTAAAATAACTGCTTCATAATATTATTACAAAAATGTATTTTTGTCATCAGCCCGGTCCCCTCCAACGACGAAGTCTGTCGGGGAGAGGTACCCCCCCCAGCACGAAATGCGGTGTATGCTCAACACGCTCGTCGACGAAGGTAACTTTGTATTTAGCACTAAATCCGTTTTTATATTTCAGACTATCTTGTGCCCGCTGCAACGCATCGTTTTTTTTCTCGAAAATTTTCAGAAATTATTTAACCTTGACCTACTTTGACTAACGAAAAAGGAATCAGCCAAATCGGTCGAGCAATTGATTTTTATTTATAATGATATAAAGATTAATTATAATGAATTGCGTTGGTAATACAAGTTGATTCATGATATGTATGCTATCCCGAAAAGGGCTTATTCTACACCCAATTGGCAATATAGTTTGTTCTACGACTTGTGGAAATTCGTCGTAATAATAAATAAATACAGAAAAATAAATCAGATTTTGTGGCAAAAAAAGAAGCCTCGAAAAAAATGATATGCCCCTAGCCGTGTTTTTTTTTTTTGGACATATTCACACGGTCAACTGATCCCAAACTAGGCATAGCCTGTACTATGGGTACCAGAGACTGATATACATAATAGATATATATTTAACACCCAGACACAGAACAAACATCTGTGTTGGTCACAAATGTTTGTCCAGTGCGGGAATCGAACCCGCCACCTCTAGCGCAGAAGGCAGAGTTACTACCAACTGAGCTATGAGGCCTGTTTGTTTGTTGGCTGATTCTTGCAGGCTTGGTCGCGAGGAACAGGCGCAGCTTCACCTAGTTTCTAAGACGTTTCAAAGTGATCCTAGTGATTTTATTGATATAACCGCCTTTTGACTTTGAGATTTTCCACAAAAACTGTCCATTGCAGCCGTAGTGGAGGCGCATAAGCATCGCTACGCGACCGAGTGGGTGACGCGTGACTGCGCGAACGCGATCAAAGAGAAAATGGAGGTCGCCATGGACGCGGCCGAAATGGTGGACTTCAGTGAGTACCATCACATCACCATTCCACATCATCACCAGATTAGAATTAGTTTCTAAGACGTTTCAAAGTGATCCTAGTTATTTTATTGAATTTTTTTTTTTTTTTCTACAACTGATTTGGCAAACAAACATACGGCCCACCTGTTGGTAAGCGGTTACCGTAGCCTATGAGCGCTTGCAATACCAGAGGCATCACGCACGCGTTGCCGACCCCGAACCCCCTTCCCCCTAAAGAGCTCTGGCAACCTTACTCACCGCAGGAACACAACACTATTTGAAACAAATAATGTTATTTGGCTGCGATATTCTGTAAGGCGGAGGTACCTCTCCAGGCGGGCTGCTCCAATTTAGAACGGGAAAGTCTCGCTATGCCCTACCTCCTCCAGAAAAAAACTTTGACTTTGACTTTGTGTGAGTGTGTATGTGTGTTATAAATATATATATGGCAATAGACTTGAATACTTTCGTATTTTTAGTGATCGACCGAGCCACGGGCGCCACCTCCCCGCCGGTAAAGGTCTCCGACTACCACCACTTAATGCTGCGGGTGGTGGGAGACGCCTTGGAGCGCTCGCTGCCTTTCAAGACATGCCCGTGTAAGTTTGACAATATTTCAATCTTTTTTAAACGCAAACCTAAATTTTTCAAAATCGACCCCTGACTCCTAACATCACTTTTCGATTACTCTCACGGTTTCCGATTTCGCCTAAGTGGCCCTGAAAAAAACTCATCATTCATCATTTCAGCCGTACGACGTTCACTGCTGAACATGGCCTCCCCCACAGACAGAGCATATTCCCCATCATGTGGGGGGTTTTGCCCATACTCACCACGCTGGGCATGCGGGTTGGCGAGCGCAGTTAGAGCTATCGTTGTTTAAATGAGGGACGCTGCTGCCCATCCCCTAGCTTTTTTCCCTTAGTCGCCTCTTACGACATCCGCGGATAGAGATATGGAGGGGTCTATTCATTAGCCGGGGCCACCACGGCCTCACCCTAAAAAACTCAACCTGTATAAAATGTTTGTCCCGCTAGTTCGACAATTTGGGTATCATTTAAAATTAATTGCTTGCTTTTTAAAATAAACATCCCAGGTCCCCTTGAGTTGCCCTCTGAGTTCAGACGCCGCGCGGAGGAACAAGCGGCCCTGGAGGACCCCACGTGCCGCTGCGACCAGCCGGACCCGGCAGAAGTCAGGGGCCGAGTGCAGTTCACTCTCGGTATGTAGATGAACCCCAAGCCGCTATAGACGACCCTCAAGCTGCTGTAGACGACCTCAAGCCGCTGTAGACAACCCCCAGGCCGCTATAAAACCTCAAGCCGCTGTAGACGACCCCTAGGCTGCTATAGACCCCCAGGCAGAAGACCCCCAAGCCACTGTAGATAACTCAAAGGCTACTGTAGACGACCCACAGGCCGCTGTAGACGACCCCCAGGCCGCTGTAGACGACATCACGTGTCGCTGCGACCAGCCAGCCCCGGCTGAGGTCAAGTGCCGTGTGCAGTTCTCTCTCGGTATATACAACTAGCGCCTGCACCTGGCTTCAATCGTGGTACGTTTAGCGAGCTGCTGTAGACGACCCCTATGCCACTGTCGACTCCCAGGCTGCTGTAGACGAACCTCAAGCCGTTGTAGACGATCCCAAGGCAGCTATAGACGACGCCCAGACCGCTGTAAACGACCCTCAAGCCGCTGTAGGCCACCCCAAAGCCAGTGTTGACGACCCCCAGGAGCTGTAGGCGGTTGCCTACAGCTCCTGGGGGTCGTCCTGGAGGTTTCCAAGCCGCTGTAGACGACCTCAAGTGTAAATTCAAGCAGATGTGACGTTTCACAATTATCCTTTAGAACTAAATTTATAAATATATATTGAAGTTTGTCATGAAATATCTATTGGTGCTCCACCACGTAGGTGTGGGTTTGAAACCCAGAAAGTCGAAGTGCCTCCCAAATAAGTTCTTTTTTATAGGTATGATGTCGTCTGAAGAGAGGTCGAAGCTCCTTCCTTCAGAGCTGAGGATCCTTGAGGATATGAGGCGATGCAAGTGCGACGTCAGCCGCACGCCCAGTCCGGAAGTCGGTGAGTCCACTGGTCCTTTTCAGGGCATTTCAGGACCTTGTAAGTTGTGATTTTTTTATAATATCCCGAAAAATTTCGACTCCGATTTGAACCCGCTACCTTCCTCTAGATGCGGGGATGCTCTAACCAGCTAACCTACGGAGACACTTCCAGTCGGAACGAAAATCTGTACGACAACCAAACGGCTCAAAGCACCGTAGGGTGGCGGGTTCAAATCCCGTCGGAGTCGATATTTTTGGGATATTATAAAAGTAACAGTTTTCCCTTAGTATGCAATACAATACAATACAATACAACTTCCTGCAACCTTCACAATGTCGTCGGTCCATCGGGTGGGGGGCCTTCCAACACTGCTAATGTATTTATTTATCGAAATGTGCGCTGTACTAATGCTCTCAAACGGTGAAGGAAAACATCGTGAGGAAACCGGCATGTCCTAGAACCTAAAAATTGGAAGACATGTGACATGTGCACGAAAGGAGCCTCTAAGGCTCGTATTCAGAGACACGACTCAAGCATAGATTTAATCACAGATCAGCTGAACTCAACTTAAGTATTGAATCTCTTCTCAAACATAGCTGTTATTCAAGAACGGTACTTAAACTACTCTCCGCTGAATCGAGTCTCAAATCTGTATTCAAATGTTCGCGTTACATTTTGATTTATTTATAATTTTCGATCCGTTTTACGCAGAAATTCAAACAGCCAGGGTGGAAATAGAATATAACTATAAAGTGAAGTATAAATATGCATCAAAGTACGTGTAACGGAACGAAAATGTCATTTGATTAATGTCAAATCAAATCTAAACTCAAGCACCGATTTCGTCTGATTGACGTTTCAGAATAAGCATTTACTCAGGTGAACTGTGATCATTGAATCTATACTTAAATACTGTTCAAGAATTAGAATCTCGCCTCAAATCGAGATTTAAGTACAGATCAATGCTCGAGTCTTGTCTCTGAATACGAGCCTAAGAGGCGCACTTTAATCCTTTCACCACTCTGATTCTTCAACTGGCCTCAAACTCAGTTGGTAGTTACTCTGCCTTCTGCGCTAGAGGGTTCGATTCCCGCAACAAACATTTGTGACTAACACAGATGTTTGTTCTGTGTCTGTGTTAAATATATATCTATTACCTATATCAGTCGCTGGTACCCATAGTACAGGCTATGCCTAGTTTGGGATCAGTTGACCGTGTGTGATATGTCCGGAATATTTATTTATTCAATACCAGTGTTACTATTATCATCACTGCTTCTAGATACGGACTATACATACACAACCACTGAGATAACTGAAGTGACCGAGACAGCCGAGTCAGACCCGGAAGAAGAAACCTAGAATATCTTCTACTAACTTCCGCTCGCGGCTTCGCTCGCATGGTACCTACGAGGATAAAATTAAAGACTATATGCACTATGTCTATGTCTTTGCCAAATTTCATCCATATCCGTTCAGCCGTTCTGGCGTGATTGAACAAACATCCATCCAAATTTTTCCATTTATATTATAGTAGGATTTTACCGAAAAGAACCGCGTTGCCCAAGTTGGAGGTACCCCGACTTTCAATCCGATCGTGGGTTTGAATCCCGGTCCTGCACTTCGTTATGGTAAAGGAAAACATCAGGAGAAAACCAGTGAGTGTTCTTAAAGTGAAGATGGGCTTTGTCACGTGAGGAATAGTCACTACTGCTAAATGTGGGTATGTGATGAATGGATGTGCCTCTGACTATCCCCATAGACATCTTCAAAGATATGTTCGCCTGGAGACCTGAGAGGGTGTCTACCATTCTTGGGGAAAACAGCCGTGAGCCTAAATGTTTTTTGTTTTATATGTTGCTATTGCCGTATTGTCAAAGAAAATTATGTTATCTTACTAATTTTGGCTTTTTATTTTAATATATTATTAGGAATCTAGATATAATTTACTAGGAGGAGGTAGGGCACAGCGAGATTTTCTCGCTCTAAATTGGAGCAGCCCGCCTGGGAGGTACCTCCGCCTTACAGAAGATCGCAGCAAAATAACATTATTTGTTTCAAATAGTGTTGTGTTCCTGCGGTGAGTAAGGTTGCCAGAGCTCTTTAGGGGGGGGGGGGGGGGGGAGTTTGCTAATTTTGCAATGCTCCAGGTGCTGCTAATGTCAATTGGCGACGGTAACCACTTACCATCAGGAGGGCCATAAGCCTCCGTATAACATTTAAAAAAAAACTACTGGAACCAGGCATTAAGAACGTACCGCAGTGTGTACTACGGGTCGCGTAGCACTTAATAGTGTGTACTACGGGTCGCGTAGCACTTAATAGTGTGTACTACGGGTCGCGTAGCACATAATAGTGTGTACTACGGGTCGCGTAGCACTTAATAGTGTGTACTACGGGTCGCGTAGCACATAATAGTGTGTACTACGGGTCGCGTAGCACTTAATAGTGAGTACTACGGGTCGCGTAGCACATAATAGTGTGTACTACGGGTCGCGTAGCACGTCTTAGCATGTACTACGGGTCGCGAAGCATATCGTAGCGAGTACTACGGGTCGCGTAGCACGCCGTAGTGTGTACTAGGTCGCGTATCCTAGTGAATGTTTGATACAATACATATGCTGCTGCCGATCCTATTAATAAACAAATAAATGTAAACTTAAAATTGACTTTATTGAGTTGACGTAAGGATCAATATCACACACATCACACGCTGTTTAAACCTTAGAACTTTCTAAAACTCTGTCAGATATGGCAATATAAAGTCTTCATGTTGGAGTATCTGAGTGAAGGTGGTGTACGTAGCAGTGTTGCAGGCATCGTAGTTGTGCGCCGGCGCCGTGGAGACGACGCCGCGCAGGTAGTACCGCTCGATGTAGCTGTCTGTGGCGAGGAACACGAGCCCACCGCCGCTGTCGCCCCGGCACAGCGCTGTGTTCGCTGCAGAGAGAAAAATCATCAAACTTCTGCAAAGGAAACTATGTATATCTCTTGTTATATCAAGGTCGAGGTGAAGGTCGAGGTCAAGGTCAAGAGCGTGGATTGTTCTGTTCGAAAAATGTATGTGTGCATTACGAGTAGCTGTCTGTGGCGAGGAACACGAGCCCGCCGCCGCTGTCGCCCCGGCACAGCGCTGTGTTCGCTGCCGAGAGAAAAATCATCAAACTTCTGCAAAGGAAACTATGTATATCTCTTGTTATATCAAGGTCAAGGTGAAGGTCGAGGTCGAGGTCAAGAGCGTGGATTGTTCTGTTCGAAAAATGTATGTGTGCATTACGAGTAGCTGTCAGTGGCGAGGAACACGAGCCCGCCGCCGCTGTCGCCCCGGCACAGCGCTGTGTTCACTGCCGAGACAAAAATAATCAATTTTCTGCGAAAGAAACTATGTATATCTCTTGTTATATCAAGGTCTAGGTCAAGGTCGAGGTCGAGGTCAAGATCAAGAACGTATGTGCGCATTACACGTTCTTAGATAGGTGTAGGAGAAAACGTGCGGAATTCCGCACCTTAGCTGCACACATAAATAAATATAACCCAAGAGAGTAGCTGTCTGTGGCGAGGAACACGAGCCCGCCGCCGCTGCTGTCGCCCCGGCACAGCGCTGTGTTCGCTGCCGAGACAAAAATCATCAAACTTCTGCAAAGGAAACTATGTATATCTCTCATTATATCAAGGTCAAGGTGAAGGTCGAGGTCAAGGTCAATGGCGTGGATTGTTCTGTTCGAAAAATGTATGTGTGCATTACGAGTAGCTGTCTGTGGCGAGGAACACGAGCCCGCCGCCGCTGTTGCCGATGCACAGCGCTGTGCTCGCTGCCGACATAAAAATCATCACACTTCTGCAACAGACACCCTAAGACGTACTGTCATCCTAATACGACCTCGGTGGTTCACCGGGCGAGTGCCCGGCTGAAACGAAAGGGTTTGATTCCCACTGCGGGACAAATGTTTGCATGATCTGCAAATATTAGTTCCGGGTATTGGTGATGTGGGTGTATTAGCGTGTTACCTTCGCAAAACGTTAGCATTCTCACCGCGCGACCAAATTGTTTGTTCGGAAGATTGTTAGCCAATTAGGACGATCTGTATATCACTTGTAATACCTAGAATAAAGGTCAAGGTCGAGGTCAAGGTCAAGGGCGTGTGGTTGATTTTTTTTCCTAAAGCGCATAACCTACGTTTTCTAGTTCCGGCACATATCTTATCGCCGGTGATGAACTGAGTGAAGTCGGTCGGAGATTTCTTGATGCAAGTATCCACTTCCACGTACGGCAGCTCCACCACTTGCAGTTTAGGGGCCGCTTTGCCGTTCGCAGAGGTCAGGCCCCAACCGGGAACCTGTACATGATATGATAAGGAATTTTACTATATAAACTAGCTCTTACCCGCGACTTTTTCGCATTTTTATGAGTACCTCATTTTAACCCCCTACTTTGCCCCCTTTAGGGATGATTTTGCGAAAATGTTAAACTTTATTTCTTACCAATCCCTAACTTGAGGAATTATGGTTTGCCCATACAAACCTTCTACCCCTATTTCACCCCTTCAAGATTATTTATTGAGCCAAAAGATTCCCCAGGGTGTAATCAATCGCCTTGCAAAATTTAATCACGTTCAGCCGTTTAGTCGTGAAAGGGTAACAAACAAACACACAAATAAACAGAGTTACTAACGCATTTATAATCCTACTAATACCTATGGTACCTATGGTATAAAAAGTAGCCTATATGCTATTCTAGGTAAAGTACTCTTTATCCTCACAAACTTTCGCATTTATAATTTAGGTTGGATAGGATAGGATACGAAAGTTTGTGAGGATGTTTGTTGTACATTCACGCCGTAACGGCTCAACCGATTTCGTTGAAACTTGGAATAGATTAAGAATAGCATATAGGCTACTTTTTTGTATGTAGCACGCGAGCGAAGCCGTGGGCGGAAATTAGTATTAAATATGTATAGATTACCTTTCCTTTATTTATAGTCTGAAGTTGTCGCCTCTCGAAGTTGGTGTCAAAGTTGAGACAAACCGGCCGGATGAACGACCTATGTCAATAATGAATATATTTTAATACAATTCATACATAGAAAGCACTGGCGGAGTGTTGGTAGTGGCAACGCCTGCCGATCTACAGGTCGTGGGTTCCCGGTCGTGGGATTTCCCATTATGATAATGGGAGTAATGTCATGTGTTATACAAGAGCTCTGAAACGGTAAAGGAAAACATCGTGAGGAAACCGGCATGTCCTAGAACTAAAAAATTGGAAGACATGTGACATGTGTACGAAAGGAGCCTCTAAGAGGCGCACTTTAATCCTTTCACTACACTTATTCTTTCACCGACGTCATAGGCCCTTTTCAGGGCCACCTTAGGTCAACCTGTTCACTGACTTAAATGCAGGATGACCAAGAAAGAAACAGCGAGACGACAGCAAGCAATACAATTAATACAGTGATTTTTCGAAAGGGGCTGTAATGATGAAATGTTTGGACGTGCCTCTGACTGCCTCTAGACATCTTCAAGGGTCTGATCGCATTAGGTCATCATCATCAGCCTGTAGTAGTCCACTGCTGGACATAGGCCTCCCCCAAAGAGTTCCATGACGACCGCTTTTGAGCCTTTTCCATCCACCGACTTCCCGCAACTTTCACAATGTCGTCGGACCATCGGGTGGGGGGCCGTCCAACGCTGTGTTAGGGTTACCTGTATTCGAAGGGATGCGCGACGACAACCACTGCAATGTCAGCTTGGAAATTTGCTTCAGCACCTCTGAACCGAGGCGGGGTGTATATGTGTTTCACCTGTTACGTATAGGTACAAGGTGTTTCATAACATGTATACAATCCCGAAAAGAGGCTCTACGTCAGTACACACTAAATGAATTTGATAGATAAATAAAAATTCCGTACATATCACACACGGTCAACTGATCCCAAACTAGGCATAGCCTGTACTATGGGTACCAGAGACTGATATAGGTACATAATAGATAAATATTTAACACCCAGACACAGAACAAACATCTGTATTCATCACACAAATGTTTGTTCTGTGCGGGGATCGAACCCGCAACCTCTAGCGCAGAAGGCAGAGTTACTACCAACTGAGCTGTGAGGCCAGAGTATATCTCTATCTCTATCAAATTCTACTCCGACTAACATCGTCTGATGTTAGTCGGCCTTTAATGGTATCCCACTAATATTATAAATGCGAAAGTTTGTGAGGATTCTTGGATGTTTGTTGTTCAATCACGTCGTAACGGCTCAATCGATTTCGTTTAAACTATGAATGGATAAAGTTCTATACCGAGCATATAGGCTACATTTTAGCGGCGCTACACTTCGTGTGCAGCATTGAATTAGAATTAGAATTATTTATTTCAGTTAAAACACTGTCTAAAATAAAAACTTAAAAATACTCTTAGCGAATTAAATATTATACAAATTTTATCATTAAAGATGTCGACATGTTGGACCTCGTGTACATATGCATTTAAAAGAGGGAGAGCTCTTAGCGTTGGCGCATTATGAGCGTGACGAGTTCGCGGTGTGTGGCAGCCGAACAGTTGATGTCGACGGCGGCCACAGCGCACGTAATTAAAAAAAAAAAAACACATAAGCACACATAGTGGCATCATGCTCAAAGCGGTCGGATTATTCACTTTTTTGCACTTGTTTCGCAGAATAAGACTTATTGTGAATACAGAATAAGATTTGTGTATAGCTAGCTGTAATTTTCTCCTTAGTAGTTAGTCCTTGAAGCTGCAATGGAACCTTTTTTGGCTCACGCATGCACCTCGGCACAGACTAATGAATACCCTAGTTTTGTTACTTCGTACTTGTAGTGTATGCCTTACACCACGCTGGTTCCTAGCAGGACAACTCCCTCGCTGTTATCATATCACATAATATTATCTCCCAGTGACTTCCCGCGCGCCTGCTCGTGCCGGCTTGACCACAGACTGACTGACTCCCAGAGAGTATGTATCCATCTCTCCATCTCAGGTGTCATCTGTTATCTGTCACTGTCAGTTGTCCCCCGGAGACAGCATAAGTTAAGGAATGCAGACTTTTTGGCGGGAACTTGAGAAAGTGATGTTGTGCTCTCAATTTATTTTACAAAACTAGTGTTAAATTGTATAATATTATGTGATTATGGTGATGTTGTGCGTAATATTGTTTGAGTAAACCGCACAAGTGAAGTGAAATGAAATGATTGCTTGTATCGTCATTTTTCGATTTGGCGCCAAGAGGTCCCTTGAGATTTTAGTGAAATAGCCACCATCTTATCTTACTAAAACTGAATTAGACTTGACTTGACGGTGACTTGACCATGACTAAGAAGTAAAATGAAGAAGAAAGATAAAAATAACTACGAAGAAATATAAACGTAAAACTTGGCGGTAAAGCCTAGATGCCATAGCCAGACCGAAAGGGAATAAACTTTAAAAAAAAATTAAGGAATGCTGGTATCCTTAAATACTAGTCACTACCTACTTTTGTTTTGTTTCATACCTTTTTGTATTGTAGCCTGTAGTGTCTTTTCTTTTAGTTTGTACTGTGCTTGTGTGTCCAAAATAAATGTATTTTCTTTCTTTCTTTTTATGTGGGTACCACGTGAGCGAAGCCGCGGGCGGAAGCTAGTAATAAAATAAACACTTTTTTAATGAACTTCGACTCACGTCAGACTTCTGCGCGTCGTCCATCTTGTCGTTCCACGGGCGGTACAGCTTGCCGACCGCCGCGGCGAACTGAGTCGCCGGCAGGGCCAGCTTCCCCTTCCAGAAGCAGTGAGCGGCTGCAATTATTATTATTATTTTTTTATGTTATACGGGAGTTTTTTAAACATCAAGCTCAGAGATCGTGTCAAAAATACTGCAATAAGAGACAAAACAAGAAGTAAGGATGTAATAAAAAGAATAATGGGCTTAAAGTGGAAATGGGCAGGTCATATACAAAGATTGAAGCCAAATAGATGGCCCCACATCGTCACCAACTGGATACCCTTAAACTTAAAAAGGAAAAGAGGAAGACCGTTCAAAAGATGGAACGAAGAGATCATCCAAGTGGCTGGGAAGATGTGGCCAAGAACGGCACGTGATAGGGAGGCTTGGAGATCCTTGGAGGAGGCTTATACCGCCGAAGGCGGTCCATATTAAAAATCAATTTATAATTATTTTATCTTTTATCTTTAGTGTAGTGTATGCCTTACGCCACACTGGCTGGTTCCTCAGCAGGACAACACAATATCAATATCTCACAATAACTTACCGCGCGCCTGCTCGTGCCGGCTTGACCACAGACTGACTCACTCCCAGAGAGTATGTATGCATCTCTCCATCTCAGGTGTCATCTGTTATCTGTCACTGTCAGTTGTCCCCCGGAGACAGCATAAGTTAAGGAATGCAGGTATCCTTAAATACTAGTCACTACATCCCTTCCTTGTTAAAATAATTTTAATGAACCTATTTTCGATAGCCATCACTTTCGCTAGAAGTAATGCTTTGGCGAGTAGACAGATTCTACCAACCCTCACTACCGTTCTTAGCTTCTATTAGATAATTCAACTACCACTGAAATAAGGCGTGTTATTTCAAGTAACTCAGCCGCGTTATACCCACCCCGCAGTGGGGGTATTGCTTGATAATTCGATGACACACGAGTCGGTAACTGAACGCAGCCCGTTCGTTAGTTCGTTTACTTCAGATGCCGGTAGCAGGTCAATATGACTGAGCTATCGTATCACTACGATGCTGAAAGCAAGGGAAATAGTAATAATAATAATCTAGCGCATTATCCCATCCTCGTCGCCATTTGTAGTGTATGCCTTACGCCACACTGGCTGGTTCCTCAGCAGGATAACACAATATCAATATCTCACAGTAACTTCCCGCGCGCCTGCTCGTGCCGGCTTGACCACAGACTGACTGACTCCCAGAGAGTATGTATGCATCTCTCCATCTCAGGTGTCATCTGTTATCTGTCACTGTCAGTTGTCCCCCGGAGACAGCATAAGTTAAGGAATGCAGGTATCCTTAAATACTAGTCACTACATTTAGTAATGTATATTTTTGTGTGGAAATAAAGCTCTTTTTATTTTAATTATTTATTTATGTTATACGGAGGCAAACAACTTACGGCCCTCCTGACGGTGAGTAGTTACCGTCGCCTATTGACATCAGCAACACCTGGAGCATTGCTAATGCGTTGCCTGCCGAACCCCTCCCCCCCTAAAGAGCTTATTCTGAAGGATGAGGTCATTACTGATTGATCGAGCATCATCGGTTGCACCCCTCTGACCAGTTATAACGATCACCTGATATGTTTTTTTTTATATTCCGGACAACTGATCTCAAACTAGTCGTAGTCATGGGCACCAGAGACTGATATACATAATAGATAAATATTTAACACCCAGACACAGAACAAACATCTGTGTTAATCACACAAATGTTTGTCCAGTGCGGGAATCGAACCTGGGACCTCTAGCGCAGAAGGCAGAGTTACTGATTCTTGTAGGCTTGGTCGCGAGGAACAGGCGTAGCTTCACCTAGTTTCTAAGACGTTTCAAAGTGATCCTAGTGATTTTATTGAAATAAATGCCTTTTGACTTTGACTTTGACTACCAACTGAGCTATGAGGCCAGTCGATTAGGTCACCTGATATGATGAGGTCGTTGCTGATGAGAGCTCCGTTGATCAGCCAGCCTCGCTTACACCCCTCTGACCAGTTATAACGATCACCTGATATGATGACTGATGAGGTCACCTGATATGATGAGGTCGTTGCTGATGAGAGCTCCGTTGATCAGCCAGCCTCGCTTACACCCCTCTGACCAGTTATAACGATCACCTGATATGATGACTGATGAGGTCACCTGATATGATGAGGTCGTTGCTGATGAGCGAGCCCCCGCAGATCTGCATATAAGGCCGGGTGCTCTTGTCGTAGACGGCGGCGTGCCACGGCAGCTCGCCCTTCTTCGCGTCCATACCCCCGATCACCAGATCTCGTCCACTCGGGGTCTCCCGTCCACAATCTGAACACATGAACATGTTTCACATACAATCATCATCATCATTTCAGCCGTACGACGTCCACTGCTGAACATGGCTTCCCCCACAGCCGAGCGAATTCCTTATCATGTGGGGGGATTTGCCCATACTCACCACGCTGGGCATGCGGGTTGGCGAGCGCAGTTAGAGCTATCGTTGTTAAAATGAGGGACGCTGCTGCCCATCCCCTAACTTTTTTCCCTTAGTCGCCTCTTACGACATCCACGGGACCCTATTCTTCAGCCGGGGCCACCACGGCCAGTTTCGGAATAGTATACATGAATCATCTTGTGATCAAGCGAACATTTGTCTCGCCGAAACCTGGGCCTGGGCTGAAAGCCGCACTTCTTCCGTCCTACGCCAGCGAGGTCATTAATAAATAAATAAATCTTCCGGACATCAGCATTCACAAACGGTAAACTCATCCTAAACTAGGCATAGCCTGTACTATGGGTACCAGAGACTGATATACATAATAGATAAATATTTAACACCCAGACACCACAGAACAAACATCTGTGTTAATCACACAAATGTTAATCCAGTACGGGAATCGAACCCGCGACCTCTAGCGCAGAAGGCAGAGTTACTACCAACTGAGCTATGAGGCCAGTCAGTTATGTATATCATATGTTATTATGTATATCAGTCTCTGGTACCCATAGTACAGGCTATGCCTAGTTTGGGATCAGTTGACCGTGTGTGATATGTCCGGATGTCGTAAGAGGCGACTAAGGGAAAAAAGCTAGGGGATGGGCAGCAGCGTCCCTCATTTTAACAACGATAGCTCTAACTGCGCTCACCAACCCGCATGCCCAGCGTGCTGAGTATGGGCAACTCCCCCCACATGATAAGGAATTTGCTCTGTCTATGGGGGAGGCCATGTTCAGCAGTGGACATCGAACGGCTGAAATGATGATATGTCCGGAATATTTATTTATTTATTTATAATAGATAAATATTTAACACCCAGACACAGAACAAACATTGTTCATCACACAAATGTTTGTCCAGTGCGGGAATCGAACCCACCTGGCCTGCATGTCGCTATGTAGTTCCACCTCGCGTCGCTGTTACACCGCATGAAGGTGAGCGGGCTGGCGGAGTAGTAGAGCGGCTCGCGACAGCGCGGACTCACCACGGTGCCGGGCGGCTCGTGGTCGTTACACGCGCGCCACCCCACCGCCGCGTCAGATACCACGCACCGGTATTCCACTGACGGGTGCGGGCTTAGGGGGCACATCTCTGTCCAAACAAAAAAAAACATGCCATTTCTTTTATTGGTGTGTCTTAAGGTCGTTACACGAGCGGCATCGCACGGACGTCGGATACCACGCACCGGTATTCCACTGACGGGTGCGGGCTTAGGGGGCACATCTCTGTCCAAACAAAAAAAAACATGCCATTTCTTTTATTGGTGTGTCTTAAGGTCGTTACACGAGCGGCATCGCACGGACGTCGGATACCACGCACCGGTATTCCACTGACGGGTGCGGGCTTAGGGGGCACATCTCTGTCCAAACAAAAAAAAACATGCCATTTCTTTTATTGGTGTGTGTTAAGGTCGTTACACGAGCGGCATCGCACGGACGTCGGATACCATGCACCGGTATTCCACTGACGGGTGCGGGCTTAGGGGGCACATCTCTGTCCAAACAAAAAAAAACATGCCATTTCTTTTATTGGTGTGTCTTAAGGTCGTTACACGAGCGGCATCGCACGGACGTCGGATACCACGCACCGGTACTCCACTGACGGGTGCGGGCTAAGGGGGCACATCTCTGTCCAAAAAAAACGAACAAGTAATTCAGTACGTCAGGTTCTCTGTCAAAAATAAACACTTTTTATTTTATTAACCGACTTCAAAAAGGAGGAGGTTCTCAAGTAGGCTGTATTTTTTTATTGCCATTTCTATTGTTATGGTCGTGGCTCGCGCTATACCACGCACCGGTATTCCACTGTAGGTTCACACATCTCTGTCCATACAAAACAAACAAGTAATGGCCATTATTTTCTGTGTCTTAAGGTGTCGTTACACGCGCGGTATCCCACGGCAACGTCCGATACCACGCACTGTTATCCATAATGTTAGGTGCTACTTCAAAGATGTCTGTTAAAAAACAAGAAATATATATTTTTTATGAATTTAAGTAGGGGTCTACGCCAAACCGAAAAACAAGCCTAGGGGACTACGAGCCAAAAAAGTTTGGAGACCACTGCTCTAACGCCTGAATACAGAAAATTTATGTGGTGATCTAATTGATGTTCGAGTATAAGTGTTATATATGTTAGTTGTTTTAAAGTAAAGCTCCATATCATATGTTATATTAAAAAACAAACATAATGATAGAATCCATAATTTAAATATATGCGACAATGTTATTCGCAACAGACGCGAATAACAGCCATCCGTCAAAAACTGCGTTGTTGCGCAAGAGTGTAGTCTGTATGGCGCCTATTATTTATAATAAAATACCGAAGGTCTTTAAAGAGCTAAATGAAAATCTGTTTAAGACAAAATTTAAAAAAATGTTATGTGATAAATGCTATTATAAAATCGACGAATTTTTAAATGACAAATTTTAATTTTACTTGATTTTCTCTTATTATTACGATACTATTTTAAACTATTTGGACATTGATTTAAATTTTGTTGAGATTATTATTATTATTTGAATTTTATAGTTGTGTTGACTTTTTGCTAATGATTATTATATTTTCTTGTTTTTTATTAATTGACACTTAGTTAATTTAAGTTATTACTATTATAATTTTTTGCATGCCATCTCTTTAAATTTGCATATCGTCGCCGGTCAAGCATGTTGAACCACCTACAAGTTTTGTCATCCACTGTACACATGTTTAAGCAAATAAATGATCTTTATCTTTATCTTTATCTTTAAAATTTGCAAAAAAAATAAATATAAAAAATCTTAAGTCCTTTAGGTACATATTAGTGTATAATATGTATATAGTATTAAAACTCACTCACTTGTTTAGACGACGATTATAGATTTCTAGCTGAAAATAAAAGTTTTCCCAAGCACAAAGAGCAAGCCGACATTACCGGTAGATAACCCGCCACAGACAACAAGGCGTTTTTCTGCATGTCGTCGCTTCCGCTAAATGTCAGTGCTGCTCTCCCAAAAATATCATTTTTGGGTGACAGTGACATTTATTTATCATCCAAACACACTGAAAATAGAGCCTTTTTGCCTGAAGCCAACAATAGGTACAATTGATTGTAATAATAATTGATTTATAATTTAAAATATCTAATAATTTTATTAATATAGTAATAATAATAAAAACAACACATAATAATAATAATAATAATAATAAAAAAAACAGTATATAAGTTACTGTACTGCGTATTTAGTCTCAATGGCTTGGCGGAGGGCATTGGTATGCCATAACACAGGCAATCCTAGTTTGGGTACCCAGGAATATCATAGTTCATTATGTTACTAATTACATAAACTTAACATTGCATGTTATTTTTAAGTCTGTTGTTTATCAAATAAATTTCATTTCATTTCATATGATTCTCAACGATAACGACTTCTCAAATAATTGAGAACATCTCAAATAGTTAAGTGACGTTTCAGTATTCGCAAAGACTAAAGTCGTATTTTAATTTTTATTTAAAATTAACAGACAAATAATAATAATAACAGTTGTAAATTAAACTAAAATAATATTATACTAGAAATGAACTCTGTTTTCTACGACTACGACTACAAGTAGAAAACAGAGTTCAGATCACCAACCACAGGCAGCGTGCCCAAAAGGCTGGCGACGTTACCTCGTTGGATCGCTATACTGATCCTTTGTCCGAGGTAAGTACCAGCCCTTCGGTTATTGGTCTCATCCACCAGCCTCCTAGATAAAGCATCGAACAGGAGCCACGCCCCTGGGCCCCAAGGTCCTAGCGTCGTCGTCCTTTTTAATTAGACGAAGCCAACTGACAGTAGCTAATGTCACTTTGTAAAATAATGTTGCCATATTTTAAGTAATAGTGATGCGTTCAGTTCTCGTTCAATCAGATGAATGAACAGGAGTAGCTACGTGTCTCATATAATTAAAGAAGACAAAATGCATGGTCTCGACCACAATTGATCGACAATGTTTCAGACAGATTTATAATTAATGTCACCGAAAGCGATAGTGATGATTTTTTATCTGATGATGAATAAAAACAAATTAGGTATGTAATAAGCGATGTTTTTTTATATTCATTACCTGCCTATAATTGTTATATTTTATAATCTATAGTTTCAACTGCATGATGTATTGGAAATAGGACAGTCTTACAAGTTTCCTCGCAATGTTTTCCTTAATGTTAAAAAACACTCGGTATTCAGTATATGTAGATACTATAGGAACATAGCCATCGAAAACTCGTTGGTTGGTCTACAAAGCACGACTAAAATTCGAACCCCGTACCCGATATCGGCAGTTCGGCACACTAACTATTCACTAGACAATCGAGGCAATTCAGGAGTTTTTTCAATCATTCACTTTGTCACAACACTATTTTTATTTCATCAAAAACTGACAACACAGTAAACGTCAGTTGGCTTCGTCTGATTATAAATACGACTATTTAAAAATACACTACTTGTAATAAGTATTCGAGCGTAAGCCCCTTCGTCCACGGCGCGACTCAAAAGGAACGCGACTGAAACTGTAGTCACTTATGAGTAGCCTGACTGCGATAGCACTAGTATTTCAATGCGCGTCCGTCCACGACGCTACTCAAAAGGAACGCGTTTGTAACTAGTCTCCTGGCGACTCGACATGCTGGTCGCCAGGCGACTGGTTTCGAGAAACTGTGTGAAAAATGAACGAATAAACAGTAATTATAAGTGATTCTGACGTCTATGTGACTGGAGAAGTAATAATTCCGTGTCATCGCTCGAATTATCACTAGTCATGTTAATTATTTTCGTTTTCAAAACTTTGTTTACATAAAATCGTGTACTGAGTGACTGAGTTTCAGGAAATTCCAGTAGCGCCGTGGACGAGTCAGAGTTTCCAATCAGTCCGCATCTCTAGTTTCTAATGAGTTCCGTCACTTTTGCGTAGCGTCATGGACGAAGGGGCTTAATGAGAGAAAAAAAAAGCTCACCGATACAGTTCGGAAATTTCTCCGGCCAGAACCCGTTATAGCACTTGACGGAGCTCGGCCCCTGCGCCCCGTACCCTCGCTCGCAACTCACGGTGAGGGTCACAAGCTCGTAGCTCCCGCCCTCGTCCGTCTCGTTCAGGGTGGTGGCGTTGGTGACGTACGTCCCGTGCTCGGGGAACGCAGGCAGCAAGCATTTGCTCACTCGTGGCTTCGATTCTGGAGTTTCAACCGTGGTGCTAGGTAAAATAGTAAGTAAGATATTACATCTTCAAGTTGATTCATAACATTATTATCGGAAATCCGTAGAAGAACGAAGGTCACCGACATAGCTCTCAGAATTAGCAAGTTGAAGTGGCAGTGGGCAGGCCATATAGCTCGCAGAACCGATAACCGTTGGGGAGTAAAGGCTCTCGAATGGCGACCACGAACCGGGAGACGCAGTGTTGGAAGGCCCCCCACCCGATGGACCGATGACATTCTAAAGGTTGCGGGAAGTCGGTGGATGGAAAGGGCTCAAGACCGTTCGTCGTGGAACTCTTTGGGGGAGGTCTATGTCCAGCAGTGGACTTCTACAGGTTGTTGATGATGATGATGATATGTCAAAATGAATATCGGGTGCGGCGGCAGATTCGGCCGAGGATCTCAAAAGGCGTAAATATGTGAGTCTTGATAGGGCTTACGTATTTGAGCCTTTTGGGATTGAGACCCTGGGTCCGTGGGGAAACGGGGCCCTCCGGGTTTTCAAAGATATCAGGGCTGGCTCTTATTTGGCCCAGCGAATAAGCATTGCCATCCAGCGTGGCAATTCCGCCAGCGTCTTGGGGACGCTTCCGACTGGTAGTGATCTGGATCAGTTTCTTGTGTATTTTGTAAATATTAACTTATATTAGATTTAAGTTTCTTTCTGTAAATAAAAATCTTTCTCAAAATGAATAAATATATATCACCTTTATTACCACGCTACAAGTTCAGAAGTGACTGGTCACTGAACTAATACAAGATGACCAAGAAAGAATCAGCAACGCTCAGTGAGCTCTGCCTTCTGCGCTAGAGGTCGCGGGTTCGATTCCCGCACTGGACAAACATTTGTGTGATTAACACAAATGTTTGTCCAGTGTATGTTTGTTCTGTGTCTGGGTGTTAAATATAATATCTATTATGTATATCAGTCTCTGGTACCCATAGTACAGGCTATGCCTAGTTTGGGATCAGTTGACCGTGTGTGACATGTCCGGAATATTTATAGTAATTATTTTATTTATTACTAGCTGGTGCCCTCGACTTCGTCTGCGCAGGATTAGTATTTCGAGAAGCTAGTAGTCATATTTTGGACAATTCACACAATATCTTTATAAATTGTAGCCTATGTGTTATTCTGATGTATAAGCTATATTATTGTGAAGTTTCATTAAAATCCATTCAGTAGTTTTTACGTGAAAGAGTAACAAACATCCATCCATCCATACTTACAAACTTTCGCGTTTATAATACTAGTAGGATTTATTTAGATACCTTTCTTCCAACTGCGATGTCAGCCACGACTCAATAAAAGCTTTGTGCTTCAATGTCTGCGTGAAGAGTTCGAAATGGTCATCCGTGTGGCAGCTACCGGAACTGCTTTGGATCCCAGTGCTCGCAACGCCACGAAGGTAGTATCGCTCCTGGCTTCTCTCGCGGTTGGCAAACGCGAGCCCAGCGCCGAGGTCGCCTCTGCATAGCGAAGAGTTGGCTGTTGACATCAGAACCACGGTCCAGGATCCAGAATAAATCGAAATGGAGCTAAGCATAGGCTTAAAACAAATGTCATCATCATCATCATTTCAGCCGTACGACGTCCACTGCTGAACATGGCCTCCCCCACAGACAGAGCGAATTCCTTATCATGTGGGGGGATTTGCCCATACTCACCACGCTGGGCATGCGGGTTGGCGAGCGCAGTTAGAGCTATCGTTGTTAAAATGAGGGACGCTGCTGCCCATCCCCTAGCTTTTTTTTCCCTTAGTCGCCTCTTACGACATCCGCGGATAGGTAGATATGGAGGGGCCTATTGTTTAGCCGGGGCCACAACGGCAAAAACAAATGTGATTTAAAAGAAATCTGAGAAAAAAGGTCTTGACTGACTGACGGATATACAGACAGACGGACAACAAAGTGATCCTATAAGGGTTCCGTTTGAAGTACGGAGCCCTAAAAACGAATGAGGTACTACACGCAGAAGTTAACTTGGCACCTGCGTGGAATGTGCTTCCCCCTTCACCCCACCGCCTACCGCTCTCGCGAGTGAGAAGGAGATAAAACATTACCATTACAGCGAGGTGCCTAGTTAACTTCAGCGTGTTGTAGGTACTTACGTTGTTTGCCGGCGCAAATTTTATCGCTAGTGATGTACTTTCGTAATTCAAGGCTTGATTCAGTGACGCATTCGAGAATATCAACATACGGTATATCGATTACTTGCAGTAGTGACGAGTCGTTCGTCCACCATCCTGCTATCTGTAAAATTGTATTAAATATCTAGCTTTACCCGCTCGGTTTCACTTGCGTGGAGTCAAAGTAATAAATAAATAAATATTCCGGACATATCACACACGGTCAACTGATCCCAAACTAGGCATTGCCTGTACTCTGGGTACCAGAGACTGATATACATAATAGATTAATATTTTTTATTTTTTTTTAATATTTTTATATATTGGGTTCGATCCCCGCACTTGACAAACATTTGTGTGATAAACACAGATGTTTGTTCTGTGTCTGTTTGTTATATATTAATCTATTACGTAAATCAGTCTAGATACCCATAGTACGGATATGCCTAGTTTGGGATCAGTTGACAGTGTGTGATATGTCCGGAATATTTATTTAACACCCAGACACAGAACAGACAACTGTGTTCATCACACAAATGTTTGTCCAGTGCGGGAATCGAACCCGCGATCTCTAGCTCTATAGTAAACTTATTAGACATTCATTTATTTTTAACTATAACACACATTTGCACACAAATTTTAAAACCAAACAATTAAATAAAAAAAAATACGAGCAGTTCAAACAAAATGGTGCGATGTACGCCGCAGCAGCAAATTGGCCTCGGCTCAGCATTATGCCTACTGTTTTAGCACTTCTATGTTTTACCTGTTGCCTGTTGCCAGTGATGACATATGGCACTGAGACTTGGTCGTTAACTATTGGCCTCATACACAATCTCAAAGTTGCACAACGGGCTATGGAGAGAGCTATGATAGGAGTTTCACTACGTGATAAGATCCGAAATGAGGAAATTCGTAGAAGAACCAAGGTTACCGACATAGCTCTCAGAATTAGCAAGTTGAAGTGGCAGTGGGCAGGCCATATAGCTCGCAGAACCGATAACCGTTGGGGAGTAAAGGTTCTCGAATGGCGACCACGAACCGGGCGACGCAGTGTTGGAAGGCCCCCCACCGATGGACCGACGACATTGTGAAGGTTGCGGGAAGTCGGTGGATGGAGAAGGCTCAAGACCGTTCGTCGTGGAACTCTTTAGGGGAGGCCTATGTCCAGCAGTGGACTTCTACAGGCTGATGATGATGATGATGATGTTTTACCTACTGTTTTGTGTTATTGCGTACGAAATGAGCCTCTAAGAGGCGCACTACTAGGCAGCCTACTTATTTCTGAATTATTTATGAATTGTTAATGTTTTAACCACTATGAAGTTTTTGGTTTTATTTTATTTTGATTTGATTTATTCCTTATGTCTTAACTATTTGTAGGTAAGTATTTTTTATTGTAACATTTGGGCGTTATGGATCGTTCTGTAAGCCCATGTGTGTTTTTTATAAATAAATAAATAAACTACACTGATTCTTTCACCGACGGTCATAGGACCTTCTCACGGCCACCATACCTCAACCTGCTGCTCACTGACCTAATACAGGATGACCAAGAGAGGATAAGTGACACGAGCTTTGGTTTTTACTTTTCATTTAGTTTTTTTCTTTAATATGATATTTTTTACCAAAACAAAAACCAACTTCAAATTCCTGAATATGTACTTAAGATTAATATCAACTTTTTTTTTTGTTACCAACCTCTTTGCGTTTTGCTTACCTAGACACACATAGGATGACACTGGCCACCTAAACTTTCGAATAAAAAACAAAAGTAAGTATGACATCCATTCATCATCAATAATAACCTCTTACGGTACTCACTAACTGACTGACAATCAAACGTAGCATTTATTCTCTTTGAAAATCAACGCAGTGCCTACTAAGAGTATGAAAGGAGCCATTTCATTCTGGGCCTGGTCCATGTACACTACATAGAAAAATTAGGAAAAAATAGGAGATTACAAGAAAAATACAATTTCATTAATTTGAAGACAAATGCGATGGTACAAGAATAGTTCTTCTGGTAAGTTTTTAACTATGTGAACATTATTTGAAGGCCGCCATGTTGGTTTATAATTGGCGTTTGACATGACATTGACATATTTTTCATGTCATGTTGTTTGATTTGATGTTTTTGTTTTGTCAGATAAATGTAGGTTGTCAAAATGACATTTCACGCACGTCCATCCGCCATATTTTTTTAAACGCTGTGTGTTGCTCTCTTTGTCAAAGAAAATCATATTGTACCTTAGAACGAAGTCAATTTAAATAAAATAACCAATTAAATACGTTTACTTTATAACTTAGCCATATTTTAGAGTAGTGTACACAGTGCAGGCCCAGGCTCCATATATTGATGAAACGTCTCTTTTGCAGGGAAGCTTCCTTTTGTAATGTATGGGTGCACAGAAAGAAATTCCCGACACACAACCCCTAAGTTTAACGTTTATGTAAAAATAGCAGCAACCGAACGAAGTCGCGGGGATAACAATACCATATCACGGTCGACAAATTTTTTTTTCTGCAAGTGGTGGTTTCAAGAGATGATGGCGTTTTTTTAAGTTTTACGGCACAAGTAGCAATCCCTCAGGAATTAAATTAATATGGAACCACCCCGGGATCATACTCTATACACCAGCGAAAGAATTATCAAAATTGGTTTAGTATTGGCGGCGATATCGAGTAACATACAAAAAAAATACAGCCGACTTGAGAACCTCATCCTTTTTGAAGTCGGTTTAAAAATCAAATGACCTTTCTTATTTATTTATTTGTTGAAAGTGCACAAACATTATGTATTATATAAAATACCAATTATATAAAATATCTTCATAAAAACAGGGTCAGATATAGGTACATAAAAATAAAAGTGCAAAAGAGCATTCTCAAAAAAAAACTTAAAATAAACATAAACTTAAATAGTTTTTTTTTTTATACTACTGAGGTGGCAAACAAGCATACGGCCCACCTGTTGGTAAGCGGTTACCGTAGCCTATGAGCGCTTGCAATACTAGAGGCATCACGCACGCGTTGCCGACCCCGAACCCCCTCCCCCCTCAAGAGCTCTGGCAACCTTACTCATCGCAGGAACACAACATTATTTGTAACAAATAACGTTATTTGGCTGCGATCTTCTGTAAGGCGGAGGTACCTCCCCAGGCGGGCTGCTCCGATTCAGAACGAGAAAATCTCGATGAGCCCTACCTCCTCCTACCTACTAGTGCTCAATGAATACCTTTCTTGGTATTTTTATAATTTTATAAATAATTATTGTAGTGGGGTTCATCTTGAGGAAAATTTATTTGTAACACCATTTAATTACCAACGCGAAACAATAAATATTATGAATAATATTAGATTATTCGACGGAAGAGACAGACATAGCTCTCAGAATTAGCAAGTTGAAGTGGCAGTGGGCAGGCCATATAGCTCGCAGAACCGACAACCGTTGGGGAGTAAAGGTTCTCGAATGGCGACCACGAACCGGGCGACGCAGTGTTGGGAGGCCCCCCACCCGATGGACCGACGACATTGTGAAGGTTGCGGGAAGTCGGTGGATGGAGAAGGCTCAAGACCGTTCGTCATGGAACTCTTTGGGGGAGGCCTATCTCCAGCAGTGGACTTCTACAGGCTGATGATGATGATGATGATGATGAGACGGAAGAGAAGTTCAACATCAAGGTTAAAACAATGGAAAATGTTACCAAAAAAATGGAATAATCGAGTTTGAACTGACTTGATCCCAAAACAGATGATATTTGCAGTGGTTATACCTTTCCTTTAGAGTGATTTTGCAGCTGTTGTTTCTCTAAGATGACATCGAAATCTATGCACACGGGCCTTACGAAGTTATTGAACTCGAATGGCTTCTGAACGGCGACTATTGCTATGTTATCTTGAAAAAATGCAGACACGCCTTGGTACCGTGGGGGTAATGAAATTTTGGCCACCTGGAAATGAAAACACGAAGGTTTAATAGCTAAATATAACACCCAACAGCAGTGGTGGATTTGCAGACTTAGCCGCTCTAGGCCCTAGGCCATGTGCCGCCCCTTTCTCAGCACCCATCATGTAGGTAGACTAGGTACATATTGAATTTACTTTATTGCCAACTTTATATAATATCGAAAACAGAAACGACGAAATCTGTTCGAAGCTGCATGTCTACTGTAGCACAGTTAACATAATACTATACTGTGTTTTTTTTTGTCACGATTTGCCGTTCCTAATATCTGGCCGCCCTAGGCCCGGGCCTACAGGGCCTTAGGGCAAATCCGCCACTGCCCAACAGACACATAAATAGCCCCACACATAGTACAGGCTATGAACAGCAAATAATATAATAATTATGATGCAAATAGGTTAAATAGCTTTATGTTGACTAGGTATATTGAGTACCAGGTTCCGCCCGCGGCTTCGCGCGCGTGTTACGTACATAAAAAGTAGCCTATATTTTTTTTAAAGGTTTTTATTTCAATAAAATCACTAGGGTCACTTTGAAACGTCTTAGAAACTAGGTGAAGCTACGCCTGTTCCTCGCGACCAAGCCTACAAGAATCAGGCAACAAACACGGCTTGGGGCCTATAATTTTTTTCGATGCTCTTCTAGGTAAAGAACTCTAGGTTATAATTCCAAGTTTCAACGAAATCACCTATGCTGTTACGGCGTGATTGAACAATAAACATCCAAATTTGACTTGTACAACTCAACTAAATTTCTACGCGTTATCGCAGATCACAGTGCACATTACTCTTTATTGACATCTTTATTTTACCTGTGTATCACAAACAGGGCTTGCAATCGAATATTCGACACATTTTTTTATTCGAATATTTGTAATAGCGATATTCGAATAATTTCAAGTACGAGAGAAAGCAGTAATCTGAAGCATTTATCCTTCTCTAAACTAGGTAATTTTATTACAACTTTCGTGAATCTGCACTTTCTTAATGTTTTAACGGAAAATTACTTAGTGAACTAAATTGTAGGATTTTATTTGATGCAATCTTTTTTAAAATATTTGGTGGTTTTGGTAACTAAGGTTCACCGTAAGCCCTTTTAGAGCATTCCTACGCGGTTTTGTGATGATTTCCTGCAGTAAAAACTTGTTAAAACTAACATTTAATAGTTTCGAATAATATTCGAATGAATTCCAAAATTGGTCGAAAACTACAGTTTCGAATATTTGCAAGCCCTAATCACAAATAAACTATGAATAAATGAATCGGATAGTTGGATAAAAATAGCGAAAACAGTCTGATCATCTCAGAGGGACGAGAATAAATAAATAATAATAAATAAATAAATATTCCGGACATATCACACATAGTCAATTGATCCCAAACTAGGCATTGCCTGTACTATGGGTACCAGAGACTGATATACATAATAGATAAATATTTAACACCCAGACACAGAACAAACATCTGTGTTCATCACACAAATGTTTGTCCAGTGCGGGAATCGAACCCGCGACCTCTAGCGTAGAAGGCAGAGTTACTACCAACTGAGCTGTGAGGGTGTGTATGTCTACAGCTTACACATAACGAATTTCTGAATTCTGAGTATGCAAATATTTAGTGCATAATTGGTGCAATCTGAAAATCCAATTCAAAATTTAGGTGCCAAAGAGGTTTCTGAGATATGAGCCAAAAACTATGTGTCAGCTGGAGACCCGGGTCTACAGCTTGCACATCCAGTACTGCCAAACGGCTGACGCGAGAGCTATGAAAACTAGTCAGATATTTAGTGCCAAATTAGTGCCAAAGGTACTAAAAATTTCAGGCCTGTAGCTTAAAAGGTTTCAGAGATATGAGCCAAAAACTATGTGTCAGCTGGAGACCCGGGTCTACAGCTTGCACATCCAGTACTGCCAAACGGCTGACGCGAGAGCTATGAAAACTAGCCAGATATTTAGTGCCAAATAAGTGACTAAGGTACCAAAATTTTCAGGCCTGTAGCTAAAAAGGTTTCAGAGATATAAGCAAAAAACTATGTGTAAGCTGTAGACCCGGGTCCCCAGCTTACACATTTCGTTACGCCAAACCGCTAATCAGAGGGCAATAAACTTTAGACAGGATTTTAGCTTATAATTAGTGCCTAAGGTACCAAAAATTTCAGGCCTGTAGCTGAAAAGGTTTCAGAGATATAAGCAAAAACAGTTTTCCCGCCAAAAAATTCAAATGAAGTTATTGAAAATCACCTCATTGCGACGTTGCCACTTCGCTTCAACAAGATAGTCAAACGACTTTAAACTTTATTTACATGTCACGAAGATTGATTTTGGTATTTGATCATTAAAAAAGTTAATTTGGTTTGTTGAGTTTAGTCTAGGAGCTCGGAGGATAAAATAGTTTTCAGCCAAAACATACCCAGTGCTGCCATCGATGTACCTTGTGTGTCGTACCTCGAAAAAGCGAGATTTATCTTTTACTTCAGTGAACTAGTGTATGTATAAAAAATGTTCCGGAATTAGTATATACACATCAACGATAAGTTGAATGACCTCCCTTTTGGATACTTACCTATTAGAGGACATGTATCACAAAAATATTTTATTTTTTGCAGAAGTCCACTGCTGAACATAGGCCTCCCATAAAGAGTGCCACGACGAACGGTCTTGAGCCATTTCCATTCAGTGAATTACAGTAACCTTCGCAATGTCGTCGGTCCATAGGGTGCGGGGCCTTTCAACACTGCGTCATTCGGTGTGTGGTCGCCGTTCGTAACTTTTTGGTGCTGGCAACGCGCACTGACTGTAGGCTTTCGTCTTGAGGCTCTCTGTGGTAGGTATATTATATGCGACGAAGATGAAGTTTTCCAAACGCTGGCTATGGATAGAATTGGCTGGATATAGATAAAACAGAATCGAAACTATTATGTAGGAGGTATCTTTAACCTATTGAAGTCCACTGGACATACTGTACGTACCTCTAATGTAGGTAAGTTACTAACATTTGTTAGTTACGAGCATAATTTTTGTGATACCTACACATCTTCTTATAAGGTAGTATCTTCATCTTCTGAATTTGTTGTACTTCTAACCTAGCCGTTATCCCATATGTAAGATAGGTGTCGATCGATCTAGATAAAATAAAAATATATTGTAAGTAATTGGTTAGTACCTACCTACATAATTTGTTACTTCGGTTGAAGTTCCATAGATTTTCAATTTCGAAACTGACGTATGAAATTGGCCTCCATTGTAGCCATCATCATCATCAGCCCACACTAGTCCACTGCTGGACATAGGTCAACCCTAATACGTGCCACTGAGCCCTATGTCCGGCCATTCTCATACACTTTCTGCCCGCGCCACCGCCCCGCATTTCATAGATCATTGCTCCGCCTAGCCACACACTAAAACAGAAATAAAAGTCTGTCAGAAGAAGTCGGGTAAGGTATTTAGGTTAATCAAGATACCTTGGTAGGTAGGTAGGTAGCACATATGAAAGTTGGATATGCAGGTATCTATTAGGTACTACCGTGACGTATTTGCTCATTTTGTTCATATCTAAGTTGGCTAGTAAATTATAGATGGTAGTTACCTAGTACCTAGGTACTAGTTATTTACCTATCTATAGTTTTTTGACGTGTTTTATTACGCATTTAGGCTATTTAGTTCTACCTAAGTTTGGTTAGCTCTAGGTACTAGCCATGATTACTTTCGTGACGTGTTTGCGTAATATTATACAATCCTACGTACTTTATGTAAGGTACTTACTTATGTAGGTCTAGCTAGGTATAGGTACCAAGTATTTATTATACCTAGGTACTACGTACCTACACTTTGTACCTAGACCTACAAAACATAGGGAAGTAGGTAGGTACCTCACATAAGGTAGGTAGATATGAACCATTTATAAACCACGTCACGAAAGTAATAGATGAGTAGGTTCCTATGTGACATGATGAGTAGGTTCCTATGTGACATGATGAGATATGTGACTCCGCCGTCTAAAGCTAGGTGGCTTCGTATTATTGGAAAAATTATTGCAATAAAATGCTGTGAATGCGTACCCCAACGCGGGACGTCAGTGCAGATCTTATTCCCCCATTTAGAATTAGATGCTGTGAATATGGCTGGCTGTACATTATCAGAGTGTCCACGTCCTTACAGGCTGCCCGATATTGTACAGGCGCGTAACATTATCGTGTCATTCTTTCGTTCTTGAAGTTTGCATTTTTTTATGCTTTTCCCTTTCGGGCTGGCTGTGGCATCTTATTCCTGCCGCCAAGTCTTTTGCTCTCAAATCGAGAGGCTTATGTATGTTTAAAGTATATATCATGTAGGTTAAAGAATTCAGAAGCTTAGATAGGATAAGATGATGAAGTATCACTAAAATTATGCTGGTAACTAAAAAAGAAAAAGCGTCAAAATTTAAAAATAAACAAACATTTTATAGTTATAATATTATAATAATACCTACTATAGTTTTTATTTGGTACATCAAAGTTTCTAAGTGGTAGCGGTGGGTAACTCACTCAAAATACCTGAGCTGCAAATCAGCTCGCAGCTCGCGCTCTTGAACCGCGCAAGTAGATCTATGAATGATTTCAGATGAATCAGGTAAAGTGAAGCAAACAATGCAATAAGGTACTAGCAATCAGTTCATCAAACGGGTCAGCTTTTCTAATATGGACTTAATAGTGTTGAAAATAATACAAATTATTGTCGTATGAAATCGTTTCTAATCAGGGTCAGGGTCGCATGAATCGCAGATGAAGTAGAACTACTTTGAGCCGTTGAGCTGCTTCAGCTGCTTGGGAGCGGCGTGATCCATTTACCTGCGGCTCAGTACCCTGTGATTCGATCTGGATGCGTGTTCTGACTCGAGTTCATCATCATCATTCCAGCCGTTTGAAGTCCACTGCTGAACAGCGGCCTCCCCCACAGATTTCCGGAGTGACTTCCTGTCATGGCGGTGGGGGGAATTTGAAAATCTTTGTGAAAATAGGAGAAGCTGCTGCCCATCCCTTACTCGCCTGCCTAGTACGACATCCACGGGTAGGAGGTTAGGAAGGGCCTATTCTTCAGCCGGGGCCGCCACGGTCACTGACTCGAGTTATCCACCTCTAATTAGTGGTAGGTACACTATGTACAGCAGTGGACTCAAATAGGTGATGATGATGAAACTTACACAATGGTTTCGATTCTGTTTTATCTAATGGCCAGCGTTTGGAAAACTTCATCTTCATCCCTTAAAATATACCGCAGAGCGCCACAAGCAAAAATTTAGCGCGATCGGGGCCCAGATTTGTGGCATTGTATTGTTTCCTATTAACACGTAAGTACTTGTAGTGTGCGAGCTGACTAAACCTCTGGTTTCTTCATGATGCTTACCTTAAACCATTTTGGCGATCTACTCTCAAAAATTATAACAACCAAAAAACGAACGCGTCACAATATTATACGTAAGTGCCTCGTTATAATGACTAAATAAAAGTTTTTTATCAATACATTATTATTATATTTTAGTCATATTGAACTAAAAAGCTAATGAGGGTGTGCAAAAAAGTGTAGTGACGGTCGATTTTTTTATTACAACGATCTGCGACTCTAAGAAATAGTTCTTTCAACCTCTACACTTATTTCGTCGCTGTAAGTAAAGTACCGCTGGCGTAGCGGTTGAGGCGGTGGACTCAATAATCGTCAGTAACGACGTGCCCTGGATCGAATCTCTTCATCCGAATCGACTTTTTGCGTTTTCTGATCGTTCCAGAATGCCCCAAACAAGAAACCAGGTTGCCGTAGAATTAGAAAATTGACCGCTGAAATACAAAAAGCACAAAACTTGAATTTGAAGCTTCTAAAGGAACAAGACGACTGCGCGAAGGATTATAAAAATCTCTTGGCGCAAAATGGGTCACTCAAAGTAGCATTTGCAGAACAAGTAATAAAATTACAAGAGACTGAAACGGAAAGAAATAAGCTAAAAGAGATGATTGAGCGACGAACTGCAGATCTCAATGAATATGAAGAAGCATTAAACGTAATACGTATGCACGAAAATAATGCAGCGCTGTTCGAACAACTACAAAAAACGCTCCAGTTGGAAACCAATGAGAACACCCAAATACTTAATGAAGAATTGGACAATTTAATAAGCCAAATAATTGAGCTCCAAAGTGAAAACATAAAATTAAAAAATTCTAGACACACCGTAGATATTAAAACTGCAGCAAAGACCAAGAACTTAAGTAAAAATAGAATAACATTGAATAAACAAGTGAAACATGATAAAGACTCACAGAATAGAAAGAAAAATACAAAAAAAATTAGTAGCGAAAAAAGGGAAGACAAAAACAAGACGGACTAAAACGAGTGAATCAATAGCAACAAAACAGGTCGTGACAATAAAGAAAAAAGAAGACAACGGGATTACTACGAGAATAGGACTTCGATCCGTAGAGAAGCTAACGACAGAGGAGAACACTGGAAACCAAACGAATAACAGTACCCAAATCCATGAACCCAGACTTATAGCTGAGGATACCATCGTAATTTCACAAAATAGACCTAAGAAAATGCTAATATTGTGCGATACATATGGAAAATCTCTTGGAGAATTTATACACTTACATAATAATGACTACCAATCTGTTCTATCCATTTGTAAGCCAGGTGCTCCTATCAGAGAGATTATAAATAACTTGCCGACACTGACAAAGAATTTGACTCAGGGCGATGATGTCGTCGTGATTGCCTCTGACTTCCATCATCAATCAAGACGTAAGTCTACGAGATACGATTACATCGATGGCAACACGGTATGTTTTGGCTGAAAACTATTTTATCCTCCGAGCTCCTAGACTAAACTCAACAAAACCAATGAACTTTTTTAATGATCAAATACCAAAATCAATCTTCGTACCATGTAAATAAAGTTTAAAGTCGTTTGACAATCTTGTTGAAGCGAAGTGGCAACGCCACAATGAGGCGATTTTCAATAACTTTATTTGAATTTTTTGGCGGGAAAACTGTTTTTGCTTATATCTCTGAAACCTTTTCAGCTACAGGCCTAAAGTTTTTGGTACCTTAGGCACTAATTATAAGCTAAAATCCTGCCTAAAGTTTATTGCCCTCTGATCAGCGGTTTGGCGTAACGAAATGTGTAAGCTTGGGACCCGGGTCTACAGCTTACACATAGTTTTTTGCTTATATCTCTGAAACCTTTTTAGCTACAGGCCTGAAAATTTTGGTACCTTAGTCACTTATTTGGCACTAAATATTTGGCTAGTTTTCATAGCTCTCGCGTCAGCCGTTTGGCAGTACTGGATGTGCAAGCTGTAGACCCGGGTCTCCAGCTGACACATAGTTTTTGGCTCATATCTCTGAAACCTTTTAAGCTACAGGCCTGAAATTTTTAGTACCTTTGGCACTAATTTGGCACTAAATATATGACTAGTTTTCATAGCTCTCGCGTCAGCCGTTTGGCAGTACTGGATGTGCAAGCTGTAGACCCGGGTCTCCAGCTGACACATAGTCTTTGGCTCATATCTCAGAAACCTCTTTGGCACCTAAATTTTGAATTGGATTTTCAGATTGCACCAATTATGCACTAAATATTTGCATACTCAGAATTCAGAAATTCGTTATGTGTAAGCTGTAGACATACACACGCTGTGAGGCCAGTCAAAATAATAAACGAAACTCACGCCTGACATCTGCGCCTCGTCCTTCGGATCGTCCCAGCGCTGGTACAGCTTGCCCACAGCCACCGCGTACTCAGAGGCCTTGAACATCGCCGATGAGTGGTCCACCCAGAAGCATGCGGCAGCTATAAACCAAACAATTTATAAAAAAAAAATATATACTTAGCACAGGCGGTGGCCGTGGTTGTCCCGGCTGAAGAATAGGCCCCTCCATATCTACCTATCCGCGGATGTCGTAAGAGGCGACTAAGGGAAAAAAGCTAGGGGATGGGCAGCAGCGTCTCCTATTTTAACAACGATAGCTCTAACTGCGCTCACCAACCCGCATGCCCAGCGTGGTGAGTATGGGCAAATCCCCCCAAAAGATAAGGAATTCGCTCTGTCTGTGGGGGAGGCCATGTTCAGCAGTGGACGTCGTACGGCTGAAATGATGATGATGATGACAGGCGGTTTTAGAAAATATGGAGTAAAAATAAGAAATGTATAATTGAGAAAGGTATGCTGAGATGGTTTGGTCATGTAGAGAGAATGAACGAAAGAAGATTGAAGAAACAGGTGTATAAGGCGAGTGTGAATGGGACCGTTGGAAGGGGAAGACCTAGGCGTACGTTTAGTGACCAAATCGGTGACGTTTTGGAAAAAGGCCAGGTCATGAGTACCCTAAACCGACGAGCATGTATGAGGAATGTGATGAGAGTGAATGAAGCAAAAGAGGTATGTCAGGATCGTAGCAAGTGGAAAACCGTGGTCTCTGCCTACCCCTCTGGGAAACAGGCGTGATTTTATGTATGTATGTATGTAAAAATTATGTTTAAGTTTATATGTTTAGATTTCAAGTGCAATATTCCTTGCTTATAACATCGCTTTGGCTTTGCTGTTATGGTGTTATCATTATAAATAAATAAATAATAATAATCATGTTTTATTTCGGAAGAGTGTTAAATATGAATGTGGAAGGATATAAGGGGAGAGGTAGACCAAAGAAAAGATGGATAGACTGTGTGAAAGATGACATGAGTAAGAAAGGAGTGAATACTGACATGACGGCTGATAGAGGGGAGTGGAAAAGAAAAATATGTTGAGCCACCACGTGAAGTGGGATAAGGACAGGGACGAAGGGTGTTGTGTTCCGTCGCTTCCGCGGGCGGATACCTACTGCCTATGACAATTCGCGTCCCACGTCGCAGTTTCTACGTGGCAATTAATTAATTAATTGTGTTTATTATTATGTATGTTAGTCTTTAAGGTATATATCTATATGGGCCGTAGGATAAGAAAAATTCCATCTGTTTTTTATTCTATTGTTGCCTGAAATAAAGTTATTGTATTGTATAATGAATGTTTTATTTCGGACAACTTAACAAACCATATTAATTACACAAAAAAAAAAAAAGTAAATTGAAATAAACATAACATAACTGTAGATGGAGGCTGAGATTGATGCCCTCAGATCATTTGCTGAAGCTCAACATTTGTTATTTTTTCACATTTTTATAAGCTTTTATTTAGTTAGTTATTTAGGCGGGTCATAATGTTGTACTGAATTTCATTATTTCCCATGGGACATAATGTGATTTGAATTTGGAATGCAACCCATGTAGTCGTGCTTGATCGAGGTTGGTTTCAAAAATATTTGGGTGCACTGAGATTTTATTCTAATTAGGCTGTATGTTATCATTTTCTTTGCACTGCCTACAAATTAAAAAAAGAAAAACATGAAAACTTTTTACGAAATTCATTTTCACCCGCGCACGAAGAAGGATTTATTCGAATTTCGAACTGACCACTACAGAATAGACCACAAAAAAAGAAAAAAAAAGGCGCCAAGCGCTCAAACTGCTGCGCTGCTATCTACAACGAAATTCAGTTTCGATTCGAATAAAATTCTAAAAAATGTCATGTGCGACGACGACATTGATTTTGATTCGACTCCAGAATGCATACAATCTGAAGCCTCTGGTATAGTTGGAAACTTACTTCCAGAAAAATCATTTCTTTCTACTTAACAGTCATTGTTTTCAATTGCCTCGCAGAAAGTATAAAAAGTAGAGTATGCATCGCGGGCTTAAATGTGTATTTGTCTTGGGCGATCTTGCCATAATATAGAATATAGCGCCCGGGACATAATACACTACTTTAAGCCCTTGTTGCATAATCTACTATTATGGGCGTTTTTGATGATATCATGCGAAATTTTTAATGGGCGTGCAACGTTTTTGATGATGTTCTGTAAACCTGTTATGACGACGGTGTTGGTGATGAGCGATCCAGCACAAATCCGCTGGTATTCGTCCCCGTGCTTCTTGTAGATGACTGCGTGCCAGGGCAGCCCGCTAGCTTGCGTCCCCTCCCCGGACAACCTTCCACATTCTGGAACACAGAGCCATCAACATATATTTTTCCTAGCTTCCGCTCATGGCTTCGCTCGAATAGTATGAATGAATGAAATGAATGAAAACACTTATTGTACACCTTACAAAGGAGCCATTTCATTCTGGGCCTGGTCCATGTACACTACATAGAAAAATTAGGAAAAAATAGGAGATTACTAGAAAAATACAATTTCATTAATTTGAAGACAAATGCGATGGTACAAGAATAGTTCTTCTGGAAAGTTTTTTACTATGTGAACACTATTTGAAGGCCGCCATGTTGGTTTATATCTGGCGTTTGACATGACATTGACATATTTTTCATGTCATGTTGTTTGATTTGATGTTTTTGTTTTGTCAGATAAATGTAGGTTGTCAAAATGACTTTTCACGCACGTCCATCCGCCATATTTTTGTAGCGCTGTGTGTTGCTCTCTTTGTCGAAGAAAATCTTAATGTACTTTAGAACGAAGTCAATATAAATAAAATAACCAATTAAATACGTTTACTTTATTGCTTAGCCATATTTTAGAGTAGTGTACACAGTGCAGGCCCAGGCTCCATATATTGATGAAACGTCTCTTTTAAAAATATAAAATAAAACAGAAACTAAAACTAAAGACTATAAATGTACAATGGGCGGTCTTATCGCTAAAAAAGCGATTTCTACCTACATAAGAAGTAGCCTATATGCTATTCTGGGTAAAGAACTTTATCTATTCTAAGTTTCAACGAAATCGGTTGAGCCGTTACGGCGCGATTGAACAACAAACATCCAAACATCCTCACATTTCTTCTTAATATTAGTAGGATAGGATAGTAGGATAATGATAACCCACACTAAAGGAATAATATGTATTTAAAGACGCTACCTCCCCTCTATGGAGCCACTTGCCAAATCGAATCGTGTGAAAATCTAGAGCATGTAAACGAGGTAGGGAACAGTGAGATTTTGTCGCTCTAAATTGGAGCAGCCCGCCTGGGAGATACCTCCGTCTTACCGAAAATCGCAGCCAAATAACATTATTTGTTTCAAATAGTTTTTTTTTTTCTTTTATTGCAAGCGTTCTTCTACTGTAACCACTCACTAACAGGTTGGCCGTAAGCCAGTTTGTAACATTATTTGTATAAAAAAACACTTAATTTTTGTAACTATCATGTTTATGAACATACGTCATTTTCACTAAGAACGGGAAATTTACCATGATTTATGAGTTTATTTGTTCCCCGATATTTAGGCACAGTTGCATGCGCCTTGATCACGGAGTAAACTGACGGTTACTCCGTGATCATGGCTGTGAAATTTTTTAAAAAAACTTATTTATTATTCTATTGTTGTCTGAAATAAAGATATTAAATTGAATTAATACCTTACCGGCTAATGAATAGGCCCCTCCATATATATCTATCCGCGGATATCTTATGAGGCGACTAAGTGAAAAAAGCTAGGGGATGGGCAGCAGCGTCCCTCATTTTAACAACGATAGCTCTAACTGCGCTCGCCAACCCGTATGCCGAGCGTGGTGAGTATGGGCAAATCCCCCCACATGGTAAGGAATTCGCTCTGTCTGTGGGGGAGGCCATGTTCAGCAGTGGACGTTGTCGTACAGCTGAAATGATGATGATGAATACCTTACCTGGTAAGCATCTAGCTACATAGTTCCAGTCACCGTCGAAGCATCGCATCACGGGGAGCGGAATAGGGGAGTAGTAGAAGTGAGTGCACTCGGGCCTGACCTCCGTGCCCGCCGGCACTAGGCCCTGGCAGGCCCGCGTGCCGCCGTTGGCGTCCACGCAGCGGTATTCCAAGGAAGCTTGCGGCTTCAGCTTACAAGATCCCGCTGTACAAGAAGAATCGATTTATGAACTAGCTTGCGCCCTCGGCTTTGATCGCGTGGTACATTATTATGTAGCCTATATGCTATTCTAGGTAAAAAACTTTATCAATTCCAAGTTTCATCTAAATCGGTTGGGTCGTTACGGCGTGATTGAACAACAAACATCCTAACAAACTTTCGCAATTATATAATCACTTAGGCGAAATCGGAAACCGTGAGAGTAATCGAAAAGTGATGTTAGGAGTAACGGGCTCGATTTTGAAAAAAATAAGATCTGCATTTAAAAAAAAAAAAATTTTTGATGTTTTTTTTTGCATTTCTTTGTTCTTTGTGTGGTAATAAATAAATAAATGTAAAATAGCAATGGGTATAAAGTTGTTGGAACACCTTCAAAACTGCAAATTTATAAATTAAACAATATTTATTTACCGAAGGTTTATTATTTCGGTCGGACTATGTGCAAGCAAAGCAATTAATTAGTAAAAAATAACCTTCGGTATATAAATATTGTTGAATTTAAAAAAAATATAATTTTGAAGGTGTTCCGACAACTTTAGACACATAGTTATCATACATTTATTTATTTATTATCAAACAAAGAACCCAAAAAAAATGTTTTCCTAAAACCTACATTTTCTGAAAAACTGTAAATTTCAACTTTTTTTTATGCTGATCTTATTTTTTTCAAAATCGTGCCCGTAACACCTAACATCACTTTTCGATTACACTCATGGTCTCCGATTTCGCCTGAGTGGCCCTGAAAAAAAACTCGCCCTGTATATTTAACACCCAGATACAGAGCAAACATCTGTGTTAGTCACAAATGTTTGTCCAGTGCGGGAATCGAACCCGCGACCTCTAGCGCAGAAGGCAGAGTTACTGCCAACTGAGCTATGAGGCCAGTCAATTAATAAAATACTTATTAAGTTTGTTTGTTGAACTTATGCGGAATAGATGAGCGGAATATTACTATATATTTGTGTGTCTATTTTAATATCATAAAACAATAAAAACTAAATTATGTCATACAATTAGCGGTCTTACAACCTTTGGATGGAGTGGACTGAACATAATTAGAGAGGAGTAGGTATATAGGATGTACTTAAGGTATTTTTAATTATTTTATGATTTTTGAATTGTTTTTCTCAATAACCGCAAAACGCACAGTTTTGATTTTTATGACAAAGATAACTTGAGCATTTTATTTACGTAAATCCAAGACAGAAACGCGATTGGTAAAACTTTTCTCGATAGATTTATTTTTTAAAGTTGGGTCCTCTGCAACAGTTTTTTCGAAAATACTCTGAGACTATCTAACAAAAATATTTTAATTTAAAATATTTTGTTAGACAACAGCATTGGGTACCTAAATCGAAGACATTTTTTTTTAAATAGATAGTTTTTGAGATAATCGATATTTTCTTATATTTCGCTTACGTCGATTACTTTCGAGCGCCTTCTAACGCTTGCTATCTCTTTCCGCATTCAATTACAGTAGATAGCGCTGTCACTTTCTTCACTCCGCCCACTCGACAATTTATTATGATTTTTGTATCCTCTTAACTACTGTAATTTCGATAAATGTGGTGCACGCAACCTAAAATAAATGATATCTATATTATAATTTACAATTAATGTGAAATACATACATGAAAATATTTATACAAGCTTGCGGCCACGCCTTTGATCGCGTGGTACCTAAATTTTTTGAGTAGCTATTCTAGGTAAAGAACTCTATCCTCTTACGACATCCGCGGGTGGGTAGATATGGAGGGGCCTATTCTTCAGCCGGGGCCACTACGACCAATTTTATAGGGAATATTAAATTTAGAGGGAACTTTTTAAAGAAATTAACATTTTAACTGTAACTTCACAATATATTTACGAAAACTTATTGTACACACATAAGCACATGGCTAGCTTTAAGAAAAAAAAGTGATGTGCATAGTATTAACACAAGAAACAAAAATAAATTGTGCATTCCAAAATTTAGATTACAAAAAGTAAATGGGTCTTTTATGGGGAATATGGTAAGATTTTATAATAAACTTCCGGTAAACGCGACGCAACTTCCTATTAGAAGATTTAAAGTGTACATAAGGAATAATCTTATTAAGAAAGCGTACTATAAACTAATGATTATATAAATGATAAAACCGCATGGGCTGAAGTCGCTCTGCCCCTCGACAGCTAAAATGCCATTTTGCAGTGTCTTTACAGTTTTTGCTTGCATCATATTTTAAGTATTATTCAATTTTATAGAAGCATTAGGTACATATTTCATCAAGTGTAGCGTGTGCTGCCCTTAGATCATTTGTTGAAGCTCACATTTGTCTCCTTTTTTTACATTTTTATAAGCTCTTATTTATTAGGGATTATAATTAGACAACTTTTCTCTTGAGCCTCACCTAGTTCGATCGGCACCACACTGAAGCTTTAAATTCCATTTTGTGAAAAAGGATCATCGAAAAAAATGATAGGCACCAAGCCGTGTTTGTTGGCTGATTCTTCTAGGCTTGGTCGCGAGGAACAGGCATAGCTTCACCTAGTTTCTAAAACGTTTCAAAGTGATCCTAGTGATTTTATTGAAATAAATGCCTTTTGACTTTGACTTTATACTATTTTAGTGAAAATCATCGGTGGTAAGTACCTATATCAAACGAAATTCCTTATGTAGTTCTCAAAAACTTTGTTTTAGGTATTCTTAAAACTTGTCTTGTACCTTGCGATGGGCGTTCTTGGTTAGTCAGAAGAGAAAATTCAGGCCGCGGCGGTGGTGGGGCTGGCCACGACGCTGGTGGGGCCGGCCACGACACTGGTGGGGCTGACCACGATACAGGCGGTTGTGCTGACAGCGTCCCGGCATCGGTAGCAGCGCTCGGTGGTCTGAAAAAGAACGGTAGCTAACTTAGCGATGAATCGCGGGTTTACTATCTGTGGCCCAAGTAAGAGTAATTTTCACGATAGTCATGTAACAGCTAGTGACATTGGGGACGCATGAAATGTTTTTTTTTACAATTTTGTTTGGCTGATACTTATTTGACATTTGCTATCGTAACTTAAGCGTAACGCTCTGAATTATCAGTGCTTGGGTAACATTGTCATAACAGCATGGCTTTCCGTCGCTTGCTTGTCGTGTCACTAAATATAATAATTATAAATAATAAATATTTCGGACATATTCACACGGTCAACTGATCCCAAACTAGGCATAGCCTGTACTATGGGTACCAGAGATTGATATATATAATAGATAAATATTTAATACCCAGACACAGAACAAACATCTGTGTTTATCACACAAATATTTGTCCAGTGCGGGGATCGAACCCGTGACCTCTAACGCAGAAGGCGGAGTTCTGAACTGATTCTTTCTTGGCCATCCTGTATAGGTCAGTAAGCAGGTTGAGGTATGGTGGCCCTGAAAAGGGCCTATGACCGTCGGTGAAAGAATCAGTGTAGTGAAAGGATTAAAAGTGCGCCTCTTAGAGGCTCCTTTCGTGCACAATAGATAATAGTGATTTAAAAAAACAACAAACAGTCACATACAAAGTACTTACACCCCACACTAGGACTCCCTGTATCGTGGGTGTCAGAATCTAAGAGTACCATGCCACGCGCGGCCGTGTTTGTTGGCTGATTCTTGTAGGCTTGGTCGCGAGGAACAGGCGTAGCTTCACCTAGTTTCTAAGACGTTTCAAAGTGATTTTTATTGAAATAAAAACCTTTTGACTTTGGCATCACATCCTCATCTGCCACCTCCTTTAGAAACTCCCGCATAAAATTGCGTTTCCTTAGCCCCTTCGTCCACGGCGCGACTCAAAAGGAACGCGACTGAAACTGTAGTCACTTATGAGTAGCCTGACTGCGATAGCACTAGTATTTCAATGCGCGTCCGTCAACGACGCTACTCAAAAGGAACGCGTTTGTAACTAGTCTCCTGGCGACTCGACATGCTGGTCGCCAGGCGACTGGTTCCGAGAAACTGTTGAAAAATGAACGAATAAAAAGTAATTATAAGTGATTCTGACGTCTATGTGACTGGAGAAGTAATAATTCCATGTCATCGCTCGAATTATCACTAGTCATGTTAATTATTTTCGTTTTCAAAACTTTGTTTACATAAAATCGTGTACTGAGTGACTGAGTTTCAGGAAATTCCAGTAGCGTCGTGGACGAGTCAGAGTTTCCAATCAGTCCGCAACTCTAGTTTCTAATGAGTTCCGTCACGCGTAGCGTCATGGACGAAGGGGCTTACTTTTAGCGACTGTTGGTACTTACAGAGACTGGCAGAGAGCCTGCACCTCGTCACTGCCGTCGGGACAGTCCGCCACGCGGTCACATTTGCTATCAAACGCAATGCAAGTTCCGTCGTGGCACTGCCATTGGTTTTTACTGAAAAAGGTAAAGAGTTAAACCCCTTTATTAATACCGAGCTCCGCCTGCGGCTTAGCTCACGTGGTACCTGCATAAGTAGCCTATATGCTTTTCTATGTAAACTCTTTATATTCCAAGTTTCAACGAAATCGGGTGAGCCGTTACGGCGTGATTGAACAACAAACCTCCAAACATCCTCACAAACTTTTGCATTTATAATATTAGTAGGAAAGGATAATAATACCTACCCCCACTTCGCACAACCGTCTTAGGTAGTAACTCCCCAGTCCCAAGACTCTGCAGGTCCATGAACAACGTTTGTGAGAATATTGACTTTTTTTCTGTTAAAATAAGTAAGCTCCGCCAACATTTGGTCGGGAGCTTGCCGAATTAAAAACTTTGTACTATAATTATAAGTTTATCTTTACCTTTTAGTTTAACTGTTATTTGTTACTCTTTCAGCTTTATTAATTATGCATGCAGTGTTTACCTTTAAGTGATTGTGCAATTAGATTAAAACAGTACAACATTGTACCTATCTCCTGTATCGTATTTCATGTATCGTTGTAACAATTGTTGGTAGACCTAATAAATAAAATAAAATAAAATAATCATCATCATCATCAGCCTGTAGAAGTCCACTGCTGGACACAGGCCTCCCCCAAAGAGTTCCACGACGAACGGTCTTGAGCCTTTTCCATCCACCAACTTCCCGCGCCCAATACCAGCCCACACCTGTATTATAAATGCGAAAGTTTGTGAGGATGTTTGGATGTTTGTTGTTCAATCACGCCGTAACGACTCAACCGATTTCGTTGAAACTTGGAATAGATAAAGTCCTATATCTTGAATAGCATATAGGCTACTTTTTAAGTAGGTATTTCGCGAGCGAAGCCGCGGGCGGCAGCTAGTTGTAAATGAAGTAGTGTCGATGTGAATCTGATCCTACCATGTGCTATGCTTGCTTGCTTGCTCGTCGTGGCATTGATTCTTTTTTGGTCACCTGTGTTCAGTCAGTGACCAGGTTGAGCTGGGGTTGCCCTGAAAAGGACCTATGACCTGCCAGGCTATTGCGTAAGCGAAATGGTAATGGGGATCGTAATTATAAGGATGATTATATCAATTTTAGCGATATCTGAAGTATTTAAAATATGAAAAGGAAGAAGCTAATGTCTTGAAGTGTTCCCTTGTCAAGTTTGGAACGTTTAGAATGTTGCTAAGATTGTTAAAATTACCTTCAAAGTTACGAACTTCATTGCCATTAAGCTTACGCAATTGCACCACTGGTCTAGGCCATTTTCAGATCAGTGTAGTGAATGCAAGCATTTGTTTTTAATATTAGTACTTTTTTTTTTTTTTTTTTTTTTTTTTTTTTTAATACAACTGAGATGGCAAACAAGCATACGGCCCACCTGTTGGTAAGCGGTTACCGTAGCCTATGAGCGCTTGCAATACCAGAGGCATCACGCACGCGTTGCCAACCGCCTCCCCCTAAAGAGCTCTGGCAACCTACTCATCGCAGGAACACAACACTATTTGAAACAAATAATGTTATTTGGCTGCGATCTTCTGTAAGGCGGAGGTACCTCACCAGGCGGGCTGCTCCAATTTAGAACGAGAAAATCTCGCTATGCCCTACCTCCTCCAAAATAGCATATACTAGCATATTACTAATATAAATATACTTTATTTACAGAAAGAAACTTAAAACTAATACAAGTTAATATTTACAAAATACACAAGAAACAGTTGAGCCATCTAAATACCGTTACAAACGATCTATAGATAGCTCAACTGGTCCAGATCACTACCAGTCGGAAGCGTCCCCAAGACGCTGGCGGAATTGCCACGCTGGATGGCAATGCTAATTCGCTGGGCCAAATAAGAGCCAGCTCTCGGGTCACGCGTCGCTTCGATCAGACGTCCTGATATCTTTTTGAAAACCCGGAGTGCTTATTACTAATATTAAAAACAAATATTGTATGAGATGAGGTACATACCGGCAAGTGAATTGGCTGTTTGTCCGATTCGAATACATTACTTGAATGGTTATTTGAAGAGATAATCTGAAAAAAAAAAGCAATTTAGTTCACGAAAAATACCTGCAACAGGAAAATAATAATATTATATTTTAGGTACAGTCGGTTGTTCGAAGATGTTATTATTATAAATATTCAATAATAAATAAATAAGACTCGACTGGCCTCATAGCTCAGTTGGTAGTAACTCTGCCTTCTGCGCTAGAGGTCGCGGGTTCGATTCCCGCACTGGACAAACATTTGTGACTAACATAGATGTTTGTTCTGTGTCTGGGTGTTAAATATATATCTATTATGATATGTCCGGAATATTTATTTATTTATTATGTATATCAGTCTCTGGTACCCATAGTACAGGCTATGCCTAGTTTGGGATCAGTTGACCGTGTGTGATCTGTCCGGAATATTTATATTTATTTTATTTATTTATTTATGTTATCTGTGATGAAAATATAAAAAGGTTATTTCGGCCGTGGTGACCCCGGCTGAAGAATAGGCCCCTCCATATCTACCTATCCGCGGATGTCGTAAGAGGCGACTAAGGGAAAAAAGCTAGGGGATGGGCAGCAGTGCTCTCATTTTAACAACGATAGCTCTAACTGCGCTCGCCAACTCGCATACCCAGCGTGCTGAGTATGGCGAAATCCCCCCACATGATAAGGAATTTGCTCTGTCTGTGGGGGAGGCCATGTTCAGCAGTGGACGTCGTACGGCTGATGATGATGATGATACTCACGGGCCGGGCTGGCAGCCCCTCTCGTCGCTTGCGTCGGCGCAGTCCGCACGGTTGTCACACACTAGCTCGGCGCGGACGCAGGCACCGTCGCTGCACGTGTGCTCGTCCGAACTGAAACATGCCAACTGAAACTTCACATTCATTATTTGACAGGCTTCATAGCAGCTCAGTTGCTAGTAACTCTGCCTTCTGCGCTAGAGGTCACGGGTTCGATTCCCGCACTGGACAAACATTTGTGTAATTCACAGTCACAGATGTTTGTATTATTATTGCTTTTTACTTTGCGAAGTATGTGTAGAGTAACATTGAAAGATAGAGTGAGGAACAGTGTGATAAGAGAGCGTTGTGGGGTGAAAGAAGACGTAGTGATGAGGATTGAGAAAGGTATGCTGAGATGGTTTGGTCATGTAGAGAGGATGAACGAAAGAAGATTGACGAAACAGGTGTATAAGGCGAGTGTGAATGGGACCGTTGGAAGGGGAAGACCTAGGCGTACGTTTAGTGACCAAATCGGTGACGTTTTGTAAAAAGGCCAGGTCAAGAGTACCCTAAACCGACGAGCATGTAAGAGGAATGTGATGAGAGTGAATGAAGCAAAAGAGGTATGTCAGGATCGTAGCAAGTGGAAAACCGTGGTCTCTGCCTACCCCTCTGGGAAACAGGCGTGATTTTATGTATGTTCTAACTGTAATTGATCGAGCGAGCGAAGATCTCAAACAAATTGGTCGAATCGGCATTTGTATGTTTATTTGTGAAAAAAAGGTTCAAACAGTGAAGGAAAACATCGTGAGGAAACCGGCATGTCCTAGAACCGAAGACATGTGACATGTGCACGTAAAGGAGCCTCTAAGAGGCGCACTTTAATCCTTTCACTACACTGATTCTTTCACCGACGGTCATAGGCCCTTTTCAGGGCCACCATACCTCAACCTGGTCACCGACCAAATACAGGATGACCAAGAAAGAGTCAGTGACACGACAAGAAGAAGACTTATTCTTTCACCGACGGTCATAGGCCCTTTTCAGAGCCACCATACATTCCCCAAAATACACACCCAATTGGCTATGAAGTTTGTTCTAAGTAAGGTACCTACGTGTGAAACAACCCTTAACTGCACAAGTAGGTACTCACCCGCAATTCTGAGCAGTAGTATTTGCAATAACCGCAGATAAAACAGGCGAGGATGCTGAAAAAAATTGAGTGTGTGGGTATACATACCTACCTTTCAAAGTGATCCTAGTGATTTTATTGAAATAACTGCCTTTTGACTTTGACTTACTTATGTTGCTTTTCAAATAATAATAATAATAAATCTTTATTTTCTTTTTTGGGGACCAAGGAATACTCTGTAATATGTAGTGAAAAATCTGTAAATCTAAATCTAGCATCTATATTTTTGTTACTCTTCTTTAATTATTGTTAGTTATTATGTATGTATTCTGCTACTCAATATTGGAAATAAATAAACATTACATTATTAAACATTATTCATTACCAATAACATTGGGAATTAATATCTAACTATGGGTAAAAAATTAAACGATGCCTGAACTAGGAAAACCTGTGTCTCTGGCGGAAAAGATAATAACAAAGAAAATAAGCTTTAACATTACCTACCTACTAATTTCTTTGTATCTTCTTCTTGTCGTGTCACTGGTTTTTTCTTGGTCATCCTGTCTTTGATCAGTGACCAGGTTGAGGTATGGTGGCCCTGAAAAGGGCCTATGACCGTCGATGAAAGAATCAGTGTAGTGAAATGATTAAAGTGCGCCTCTTAGAGGCTCCTTTCGTGCACATGTCACATGTCTTCGAATTTTTTAGGTTCTAGGACATGCCGGTTTCCTCACGATGTTTTCCTTCACCGTTTGAGAGCACTAGCATAGCGCACATAAATTTTCCGAATGGAAAATCCATTGGTGCACGACAGGTTTCGAACTCACGACCTGTGGATCGGAAGGCGGGGCCAATACCACCCCTCCACCAGTGCTCTCGTATCTTTGTATCACAAAAACCATATGGCCTAGAATAAAAATAAAAATCTTTTTCCAATGTTTTGGCAAACGTGTTTTACAACTATGCTCAATTTAAGGTCAAAGTGCCTCTACAAAGCCACCTCGAGCTCACTGACCTTTATGCAGGATGACCATGAAACAACTAGTGACACGATAAGCAAACAACTCTAGCCATAATGGAACCGTTGCTTAGAAACACACAGAGAGACAAAGAAGCACAAAAGCAGTATCACCAGATGGCATAGCGGGTGAGAGGCCGGCTGACGCAAGTGGTCCGGCTTCGTTTCTCGGCGGGCGGGACAAATTTTGTGTATAATATGCAAATATTAAATAAATAAATAAATATTCCGGACATAATCACACACGGTCAACTGATCCCAAACTAGGGTAGCTAAAACTAGCCTGTACTATGGGTACCAGAGACTGATATACATAATAGATATATATTTAACACCCAGACACAGAACAAACATCTGTGTTAGTCACAAATGTTTGTCCAGTGCGGGAATCGAACCCGCGACCTCTGCGCAGAAGGCAGAGTTACTACCAACTGAGCTATGAGGCCAGTCATTTAGTTCCGGGTCTGGGTGTTGTGGCACCATGGCACTCGTAGTTTCTGATACCCACGACACAAGGGATCCTAGTGTGGGGTGACAACTGACAACTGACCTACTTAAGTGACTGTTTGGTGTATTTTATATAGTATCATTCGTCAGTTAAATGTTGAACCCATAAAATATTCTGGAATATGCTATTCTATATATATAATCTATCTCTAGACTGGCCTCATAGCTCAATTAGTAGTAACTCTGCCTTCTGCGCTAGAGGTCGCGGGTTCGATCCCCGCACTGGACAAACATTTGTGTGATAAACAAAGATGTTTGTTCTGTGTCTGGGTGTTAAATATATATCTATTATGTATATCAGTCTCTGGTACCCATAGTACAGGCTATGCCTAGTTTGGGATCAGTTGACCGTGTGAATATGTCCGGAATATTTATATTTATATCTCTGTACCAAATTTCAGCCCGATCCGTTCCGCCGTTTTGGCGTAATTGAGTAACAAACATGCATCCATCCAAACTTTCGGAATGTTTAGATGTTTGTGGTTCAATCGGCTCAACCGGTTTCGATGAAACTTGGAATAGGTAGAGTTATTTGCCTAGAATAGGCTATAGGCTAGTTTTTATCAAGGTATCATACAAGCGAAGCTAGTTCATCATCATCATCATTTCAGCCGTTCGACGTCCACTGCTGAACAAAGCCTCCCCCACAGACAGAGCAAATTCCTTATCATGTAGGGGGATATGCCCATACTCACCACGCTGGGCATGCGGGTTGGCGAGCGCAGTTAGAGCTATCGTTGTTAAAACGAGGGACGCTGCTGCCCATCCCCTAGCTTTTATTCCCTTAGTCGCCTCTTACGACATCCGCGGATAGGTAGATATGGAGGGGTCTATTCTTCAGCCGGGGCCACCACGGCGAAGCTAGTTATTAATAATGAATTGGAGCATATTCAGTCCTAGGATTTTTTGTCATCTAAATAGTCAGATGTTATAATTTTTTTACTTTTTTACCTACCTATCCGCGGATGTCGTAAGAGGCGACTAAGGGAAAAAAGCTAGGGGATGGGCAGCAGCGTCCCTCATTTTAACAACGATAGCTCTAACTGCGCTCGCCAACCCGCATGCCCAGCGTGCTGAGTATGGGCAAATCCCCCCACATGATAAGGAATTTGCTCTGTCTGTGCCTCCCCAGGCCATGTTCATCAGTGGTCGTCGAACTGCTGAAATGATGATGATGATATATTTTGAGAGGGTTTAGACATACGTAAATAAACTGACAAACCGACGTAATTAAGTTTTTATATTGATAACTTTAGCACATCGCTTCGGACCTTGTTAACGAAGTCAAAAACTTACCAAATAACATAAAACCAATTAAATTCGCAAACATTTTTACGAAGGAATATTATAAGACACTGTAAACGTTAGCACTACATAATAACTAAAGGCATTTATCCTCAATCATTATTCCATTTTTTTTTTAATTCTGACTAAGAAGTGGGGTCAGCAGTAGTGGGGGCAGTATTGAACGAAAGATTACATATGACGCATGAATTTATTAAAACAAGTTTTCCCTATGAACTACTAGTTCCCGCCCGCGGCTTCGCTCGCATGGAATGAAGACAAAAAGTAGCCTATATGCTATTCCAGACTACAATCTACCTCTGTGCCGAATCTCACCCAAATCCGTTTGGCCGGTTGGGCGTGATTGAACCACAAACATCCAAACTTCCTCACAAACTTTCGCATTTATAATATTATTAATAGTATTATTATTCTAGTATAATATTATTTTAGTTTAATTTACAACTGTTATTATTATTATTTTTCTGTTATTTATAATAAAAATATAACTTTGAGTTATAAATGCAAAAGTCATATTAGTAAAGTCAAAGGTTTTTATTTCTATAAAATCACTAGGATCACTTTGAAACGTCTTAGAAACTAGGTGAAGCTATGCCTGTTCCTCGCGACCAAGCCTACAAGAATCAGCCAACAAACACGGCTTGGGGCCTATCATTTTTTTCGATGAACCTTGTTTTTTTTTACAAAATTGAATTTAGAGCCATTGTGGTGCCGATCGAACTATATGAGGCTCAAATGAAAAATAATAATTATCCCTAATAAATAAGAAAACTAATAATAATACAAATGTAAAAAAATTTTTTTTTTTTTTTTTATTCAACTGAGGTTTCATACAAGCATTTGGCCCACCTGTTGGTAAGCGGTTACCGTAGCCTATGAGCGCTTGCAATGCCAGAGGCATCACGCACGCGTTGCCGACCCCGAACCCCCCTCCCCCTAAAGAGCTCTGGCAACCTTACTCACCGCAGGAACACAACACTATTTGAAACAAATAATGTTATTTGGCTGCGATCTTCTGTAAGGCGGAGGTACCAGGCGGGCTGCTCCAATTTAGAACGAGAAAATCTCGCTATGCCCTTCCTCCTAAAAAAATGAGAGCTTTAACAAATTTTAGATCTAAATCTAGTTGAATTCATATGTTAATTTATTTTAAGTTAGTTGGTTTTACATCTTTTTTTATAATAGTAGGATTATCTATACAGTTGGTAAGAACTATATTACCTAATACGTCATATTTGCTAACATTGATGTCGACCTATTCAACACTACAACGAGTAAGCTTAAACGCTTACTCAATGACAACTTCTTTGGTAATGGTACTGATTAACTTTTGTGTGTGTGTGTATTGCTTTCTGTCGTCTATCGTTACTTTATATCCATCCACTGCTATCTGCGGAAACTTATAATTGGCCATCAGTATCACTACTGCATGGTTTGTTTAATTAATTATCTAATGTGTCCACCTAGCTGTTAGTTTTCCAAAAATGTCTAAAATAAAATAATCCTTGCTAATACCTACCAATCAAGAAGCATGAACTCAACTCAACTCGGATGGGCAGCGTTTGGGAAACTTCGTCATATCATCTTGTCGCAGATACCGCAGAGCCTAAAGACGAAAGTCTACAATCAGTGCCATGTGTCATCATGGCACTGAGACTTGGTCGTTAACTATTGGCCTCATACACAAGCTCAAACTCAACGGGCTATGGACAGAGCTATGCTCGCGGAGGCCTATGTCCAGCAGTGGACATAGGCCTCCCCCATAGATTACCAGAAAAAAACCTTTAGGGGATTTGCCATACATACATACTCGCCACGCTGGGCATGCGGGTTGGCGAGCGCAGATGAAGCTACTGTTTTTAATAGGGAACACTGCTTTTCCCCTAGATTTTTTCCCTAAGTCGCCTCTTACGACATCCACGGGTAGAAATGGAGGGGCCTATTATTGGTATCTTAGAACCTATGCCGTGAGACCGGACTATAACGGGGCCGTAATGCTGTTCAGAGTTAGGACAGTGAAAATCCTGAATTGCGCTTCATAAGCGTTGCTTGCTTGCTTGTCGTGTCACTGATTATTTCTTGGTCATCCTGTATTAGGTCAGTGACCTGGTTGAGGTATGGTGGCCCTGAAAAGGGCCTACGACCGTCGGTGAAAGTCAGTGTAGTGAAAGGATTAACGTGCGCCTCTTAGAGGCTCCTTTCGTGCACAGCACGTTTGGGGTACACGTTTCAGCTAGTTAATAAATAACTACAATGTTTTTGTAATAATTTTATTATATTTAAATGTTTACAATGTTACAAAACAAACTATAATAAATTATTGCATCTTAAATCTAGTTTTCCCCTATGCTGCGTCTACATTATCGCGATAACGCGAAGTACCGCGAATCATTCGGCCGAGGAGTTACCTCTAACTTTATTCAAACCAAAACTTAGCGAATGGCTCTATCAAAATGTTTTTATACAATTTTTTTTTAAATGTTATACGGAGGCAAACAGGCCCTCCTGATGGTAAGTGGTTACCGTCGCCTATTAACATTAGCAGGCAACGCATTAGCAATGCTCCAGGTGGGAGCATTGCTAATGCGTTGCCTGCCGAACCCCTCCCCCCCTAAAGAGCTCTGACAACCTTACTCACCGCAGGAACACAACACTATTTGAAACAAATAATGTTATTTGGCTGCGATCTTCTGTAAGGCGGAGGTACCTCCCCAGGCGGGCTGCTCCAATTTAGCTACAATGTGATTCATAATAATGTATGCAAAAATTATGCTGTTTTGGGGTCAAATCAGTTCAAACTCAATGAATCAGCTGTTTCAGGTAGCAAACTTGCATCTTATTTTAAGTATTATTCAATTTTATAGGTACATATTTCATCAAGTGTAGCGTGTGCTGTCCTTAGATTTTGTTGTTTGATTTGTTGAAGCTCACATTTATCTTCTTTTTTTCACATTTTTATAAGCTCTTATTTATTAAGGATTATAATTAGATTACTTTTCTTTTGAGCCTCACCTAGTTCGATCGGCACCACACTGAAGCTTTAAATTCCATTTTGTGAAAAAGGATCATCGAAAAAAATGATAGGCACCAAGCCGTGTTTGTTGCCTGATTCTTCTAGGCTTGGTCGCGAGGAACAGGCATAGCTTCACCTAGTTTCTCAGACGTTTCAAAGTGATCCTAGTGATTTTATTGAAATAAATGCCTTTTGACTTTGACTTTGACTTGATGCCGAACTTCTCGTACGTTTAAAATTAGTTATAATGATTATTAAAACACCAAAAACAGGTAATTTGAGTAAGTTTGGGGGGGGGGAATGTTAATTTTGACTTACATTCGCCAAATAACTTTTTGTTGTTTAACTTTTTATTGTTAAATATTTGATTTATGTGAATGCTTTTTCTGAATAAACATTTATTATTATTATTACTATAACGACACGTTCGCGCACACACTTCGTATGCAGACACTTCGCTGCTGAACGAATCAAACATATCGCGATAGGACGACACGAAGCCTCGCGTGTCAATGTAAACGCAGCACTAACATAATTTACACAAAACTATATCCTTTGGTATGTTCAAACATTAACGTTTATTCATTGAAATCGCATAGAAATTTTGAGCCTTCTTAAATAGTAAAATTACACCGAACAGTCACATACATAGTCCCGAGGGGCGAGTGGGAGTTGGCACCATGGTTTTTACACTCGTGAGCGTGATCCACGTGTTTACGTATGGAATCCCCTTCGTCCACGGAGCGACTCAAAAGGAACGCGACTGAAACTGTAGTCACGCGCGACACACAAACGCGTTTGTAACTAGTCTCCTGGCGACTCGACATGCTGGTCGCCAGGCGACTGGTTCCGAGAAACTGTTGAAAAATGAACCAATAAAAAGTAATTATATGTGATTCTGACGTCTATGTGACTGGAGAAGTAATAATTCCATGTCATCGCTCGAATTATCACTAGTCATGTTAATCATTTTCGTTTTCAAAACTTTGTGTTTACATAAAATCTTGTACTGAGTGACTGAAACGAACATACTGAGTTTAAACATTGTAGGTACACGAACCTCCCTCTATAATCACGTCTCTCTAGCCTCAAAGGTTTGCTGGAAGAAAACTATTTTTAGAGTTAAGCTCGCCTTTGTACATATCTTTCTTTTTAATTTTTGTATCTTTATTTTTCTTGTGTAAAATAAAGAATAAAGAATAAAGGACTGAGTTTCAGGAAATTCCAGTAGCGTCGTGGAAAAGTCAGAGTTTCCAATCAGTCCGCAACTCTAGTTTCTAATGAGTTCCGTCACTTTTGCGAAGCGTCGTGGACGACACAGTGCCTATAGCTATCGGAACATTAATGTCACTCATTTTGTCCATAAAAAGACACGTGTAACGTGCTCGTCTCCACGAGTGAGAGTGAAAACTATTGTGCCAACTCCCACTCAGCCCCCAGACCCCACACTAGGATTCCCTGTGTCGTGGGTATCAGAAACTACGAGCACCATGGGACCACACATGTCCGGGGTGCTATAAAACATCGCCAAGTGAGAGTTGGACTCACGCACCGAGGGTTCCGCGTTCCAATTTTTCCTGTGCCGGAAAGTTTTTTGACAAATGGGGTTCACAATCAATTTACTTAGTGATAATAAAACACAAGGAACAGTAATAACAATTATTCAGCTTAAACTAGTTTTTGCACGGGTTTCGACCTTAAATACTAATAACAAAATGCACATGTTTACGTACCTAGGTACACTTAAAACAAAATAGGACCCACTTAAAGCCTCTAGCGATGCCTCTGATATTGCAAGCGGTCATGGGCTACGGTTACCACTTACCAACAGCTGGGCCGTATGCTTGTTTGAAATGTAAAAAAACTGACTGGTCACCAAAAGCTGCGACCGGACTCGAACCCAAGACTTCGAAGATATTGAAAAAAAAACCGACGAACTTCGCACTAGGCCAACACGGCTTTCATATTAAAAATAAAAATCTAAGTTGGTAAATAAGCCATCGGCCCGGCCCACCTGTTGGTAAATGGTTACCGTGGCCTATGAACGCTTGCAATACCAGAGGCATCAGGCACGACCCGACCCCGAAGCCCCTCTACTTAAAGAGCTCCGGCAACCTTACCGCAGGAACACAACACTATTTGAAACAAATAATGTTATTTGGCTGCGATCTTCTGTAAGGCGGAGGTACCTCTCAAGAAGCTGCTCCAATTTAGAGAAAGAAAGACTAGCATTGCCCTTTATTTCATTTTCATTTAAAGCATTTTTCTAGGTTGGCTGGAAGAAAACTCTTTTTAGGGTTAAGCTCGCCTTTGAACATAAGGTATGTTCTCTTTCTCTATTAGGTCTTTTCTCTTTCTTCTGTTATCAGTTTTTTTCGTGTACAATAAAGAATAAATAAATAGGTGGCCCATCTTTTATTATAACTCAGTATTGTTATCACTAAAATGTAATGACTTGTGCATAGTGCCTCTGCAAGGCACTTTTAATCCTTTCACCACACTGGCCTCACTAACAGTCACATGTATCTTTTTACGGCCATATTTTCGTATTTGTAAAAAGGTTAATAGAGTAGCGGATCTAGGGGACGGGGCTTAGGGGCTCAAGCCCCCCAATACCCCAACTTAAGGTATAACTTACGCAGGCCATCGCTAACAATCAGTGGTGTCACGGGGAACAGTGATTCCTCGCGACACCCCGAGTGGTGCCTTTTAGTGGTGTCAAGGGGAACGCTAACTCGTGAGACAATTCGTTTAAGTATCACAGATACAGTTATGACATGGGCATGAAACATCAGACATTTCGTCGGTTGGCCGAAAAAGAACCAGTGGTGCGAAGGAACTACAATTTGTTATTCTAATTTAGGTGATGTTATCGAGCCAGCTTCGTCATGAGCTTGTTCAGTTTACTTGTTTGTGCGTCTTCGAATAAACTCTTCACGAAAAATACCTGCAACAGGAAAATAATATTATATTTTAGGTACAGTCGGTTGTTCGAAGATGTTATTATTATAAATATTCAATAATAAATAAATAAGACTCGACTGGCCTTATAGCTCAGTTGGTAGTAACTCTGCCTACTGCGCTAGAGGTAGGTTTGATCCCGCACTGGACAAACATTTGTGACTAACACAGATGTTTGTTCTGTGTCTGGGTGTTAAATATATATCTATTATGTATATCAGTCTCTGGTACCCATAGTACAGGCTATGCCTAGTTTGGGATCAGTTGACCGTGTGTGATATGTCCGGAATATTAAAAAAAAATAGTAACAGTATGTCCAAGAAAGAATCAGTGACACAAGAAGCAAGGTGGTTGAATTTATGGGCAGTAAGGACGGACTCAGCCTAAACTGCCTCTGTGATTTTTATAATATCCCAAAAATGTTGACTCTGACGGTATTTAAACCCGCAACCTTCCCTTAAATACGGGGATGCTCTAACCAACTAAGCTACGGAGACACTTCTCGTGGGAGTGAAAATCTTTTTTTTTTTTATTGTTGATGTTTTTGGGATATTATAAAAATCTTTTTTTTTTAATCTTTTGGACATGCAAATGGCTCTAAGCTCCGTAGACATTTTTGGGATATTATAAAAACTTGTTTTTTTTTCATTGTTGGTGTTTTTGCGATATTATAATAATCTTTTTTTTTTTATTGGTGATGTTTAGGCGTTTGACCACTATCTCACTTTTGCAAGTGAGATGTGGCCTGAGATGGAGCACGCTTTACCAGAAGGAACTTATTCACTCTAGATTTGAAGACTCCTAGATCTTAGTTTTTAAGTAGTATTTTACATACATACATACATACATAAAATCACGCCTATTTCCCAGAGGGGTAGGTGGTCTCTGCCTTCCACTTGCTACGATCCTGACATACCTCTTTCGCTTCATTCACTCTCATCACATTCCTCATACATGCTCGTCGGTTTAGGGTACTCTTGACCTGGCCTTTGTCCAAAACGTCACCGATTTGGTCGCTAATCGTACGCCTAGGTCTTCCCCTTCCAACGGTCCCATTCACACTCGCCTTATACACCTGTTTCGTCAATCTTCTTTCGTTCATCCTCTCTACATGGCCAAACCATCTCAGCATACCTTTCTCAATCCTCATCAGTACCTCTTTTTTCACTCCACAACGCTCTCTTATCACACTGTTCCTCACTCTATCTTTCAAAGTTACTCCACACATACTGCACATACTTCATACAAGTAGTATTTTATCACTATAAAATATAAATATAAACTGCCTCTGCTCTGATATATTCACCTGCGTTATGCCAACAATCAGCATGAGACTGATCTGCCACATGGACCAGCTCAGCACACTGTAACAAAAACAATCATTGAATCATTGAGTCATCATCATCATTTGATTTTGAAGCTGAGATAAAAAAAAAAAAAAAATATTATTGTAAAATTATATGAACGTTACTGTAAAGAACTGTAATTACTGTAAACCTGACATGCCTATGTTATATGTTATAACGAAATGGTCAATAAATGAATTGAATTGAATTGATAGGACCCTTTTTGACCCATACCACTGCAGCGTAGACGTTAACCACATGAAATGTAGGTATCACCAGCAGGGACTGAATAACCGGAATATAAAGGTACCTTTAAATAACGATATGACGTCATACCGATAAATATTTCTCTACCGATAAATATAACGGTACCGGAAAATCTGCCTTCGCAGTTCATTTCGGTTTATTTCGCTACCGGTACCTATAACCGAAATAAATAAAGGTTTTCTTTGATGAAACGCCGCCACCCCGCCACCGCGGCGCGACTGTCCTAGCGAACTAGCCGCGGCTCAAAATTTCGGTACCGAAATCTACCGGTATGAAATAACGGTACCGTAATGCCCTACCGGTATAGCATAATGTTACCGAAATGTTTTAGAATTAGAATTATTTATTTCAGTTAAAACAGCAAGCTTACAGTATATACCAAAGTGCCTACTGTCCAAAATTAAAACTTAAATATACTCTTAACGAATTAAATATTTTACAAATGTTATCATTAAATATGTCGTCATGTTGGACCTCGTGTACATAGGCATTTAAAAGAGTGAGTTATAACGGTACCAGTACCTATAACCTCTACCGCTTTCAGTCCCTGATCACCAGTTGGCACCCACTTTATGGGTGGGGTAGGCGCCTGCTTTTCTTTCTTGTAAATGTGTCTACTGTTAGTGATCTGGATCAGTTGAGCTATCTATAGATCGTTTGTAACGGTCTTTAGATGACTCAACTGTCTCTCAACAGTCTGTCTTGTGTATGTTGTATTGTTACTTGTATCTATTAGTCTAAATTTAACTGTTAACCTGCCTATCCACTAAATACCTACGCTTTATTTTATATTTTGTGATTGTTACCTACTGTTTTTTCTTCCGTTTGCTTTTATCTCTGTCTGTGCTGTATTTGTGTATGTCAAATAAATCATTTATCTATCGATGTATCATTTCAGCCGTACGACGTCCACTGCTGAACATGGCCTCCCCCACAAACAGAGCAAGATCCTTATCATGTGGGGGGATTTGCCCATACTCACCACGCTGGGCATGCGAGTTGGCGCAGTTAGAGCTATCGTTGTTAAAATGAGGGACGCTGCTGCCCATCCCCTAGCTTTTTCCCCTTAGTCGCCTCTTACGACATCCGCAGATAGGTAGATATGGAGGGGCCTATTCTTCAGCCGGGGCCACCACGGCCGAAACTTGAAACTTCGTTGAAACTTGGAACAGATAAAGTTCTTTACCTAGAACAGCATATAGGCTACTTTTTATGTAGATACGCGTGCGGAGGCTAGTGTTACCTAGAACAGAGTCCCTCAGCCAGGTTCCTGTCGCGAGCCTCGTGCGCAGAGTGCAACTCCTGCATCCTCTTGGCGGCCGCCATGTTGTCCTTCACCTTGGCGACAGACTCCGAGATGTCGCGCACCTTCATGAGATACGTCTCTGCTGGATCCCCTGCGGCACATCACACTTATATGTTGAGGCGAGCGAAGCTGCGAACAGCCGCTAGTATGCAAGGTGATTCATAATATGCTATCCCGCAAGGGCCCTATTCTACATCTAATTGGCAATAAAATGTGTTCTACGGCTTTAGGAAATTCGTAATTTTTCAATGAAAAAACTCTATGTAAAAACAACCTTTCTACTATATTATCCTTGGTAAAAATCAGCTGTTTTGGGGTCAAATCAGGTAAAACTCAATAAATCATCTGATTTAGGTTAATCTTGATGTCAAACGTCTCGTACATTTGATCTAAGATTATAAAAATACCAAAAACAGTTAATTTGAGAAATATATAAAAAAAATATTATTAATAATAATATAATAAGTTCATTTATTTCAGACAGGTCCATACAGAAATACAATATTAAAGAGCCAGAAAACAATAATTACCTAACCTAACCTAGATTTATATACAGGTTAAATAAGCGAGGTGATGTTAGGCCGCCCTGCCTGACACCACACTCTAACCCATAATCCGTAGAGTAAGAGCCTGCCCACCTCACTGTATTAATTTGATTTTGGTACCAATACTTAAGTAATTAAAAAAAAATAAAGTTATTTTCGCTAAAGTTCTTTGTTTTTGTTGATAGAATAACCCCCTTTCGGGATGGTATACATGTTATTGAATCAGTTTGTATTATACGACCAAATTACGTTGTCATGGAAAAAGTACACAAGCAGGATTACTTGTGTATATTCAGTTGTGGTACTCGTAGTTTCTGATACCCACGACACAGGGAATCCCAGTGTGGGGTGAGGACTGTGTATGTTACTGTTGGGTGTATTCAAACTCAAAGGTTTTTATTACAATAAAATCACTAGGATCACTTTGAAACGTCTTAGAAGCTAGGTGAAGCTACGCCTGTTCCTCGCGACCAAGCCTACAAGAATCAGACAACAAACACGGTACAAGGGACAAGCATTTTTTTTTTTTTCTCAATATAGAATTAAGAGCCAGTGTGGTGCCGATAGAACTAGGTGTGGCTCAAAAGAAAAATAATTTAATATTCATCATTTCAGCCGTACGACGTCCACTGCTGAACATGGCCTCCCCCACAGACAGCAAATTCCTTACCATGTGGGGGGATTTGCCCATACTCACCACGCTCGGCATACGGGTTGGCGAGCGCAGTTAGAGCTATCGTTGTTAAAATGAGGGACGCTGCTGCCCATCCCCTAGCTTTTTTCCCTTAGCCGGGGCCGTGGTGGCCCCGGCTGAAGAATATTCCTCTACATATCTACCTATCCGCGGATGTCGTAAGAGGCGACTAAGGGAAAAATTTAATAATAATCCCTAATAAATAAGAGCATAAACAAATGTGAAAAGTATAATTATTCTTACCTAGTTCCATTTCTTTATCATCATCATAGTCTTTGTTGACGTCGTCATCTGATTGGATCAGCATATCGAAGAACACCTGGAAAAGTTTATTTTGTTTATTTTCTGGAGGTAATTTAACATCCAGGATCGTGACACAAGAAGTATATTTCTCCACAAAGCTAGTTAGATAAATAGAAATAGAAATACTTTATTAAGCCATCTTATAAAGACCATGTATACTTATAATTATATTAAGGTAAGTAGGTAGGTAGGTACATTGAAAAAACAAAAATTTTACAAAAAAAATAAAAACATTCCATCGATTTGTTGTATACGCAAATTTGCGGTAGGTTAGAAATAGTTTAAGCATACAAGTTAAAGAGTCTTTACCACCCGCGCTAGTGAAACACTGTGTTACGGCGTAGTAGCGATTCTCGTCCCTTGCATTAAGGCTCATTTTAGAATGTCCATTCTGCAGCTCACTCGTTATCGCTTCGATTAACGAAGTTGTAAACATGTAGTCAACACAGACAGAATGATGACAATACAGACAAATCACTAAAGGTATGCTAAGACCTATAAAGATAGTAAATAGCTGACAAACATACCAAAAACAGCTAATTTGAGAATGTTTGGGAAAAAATACAAGGTGATTCATAATATGTATGTTATCCCGAAAGGGGCTTATTCTAAAATCTAAATCTAAATCTATTCTAAAATCTGTTTTTATGGTTACTAACATAGTTTATAGGTAGATAAATCTAATAACAATTATGGTGAACAACCGAATAAATTAATTAATTAAAAAAAAATATTCTATAACCAACATGGTAATCATGGTATACACGTTCATCATCATCATCATCTCCCTGCCCTTATCCCACTTCATGTGGGGTCGGCACAACATGTTTTTCTCTTCCACTCCCATCTATCAGCCGTCAAATCACTATATATATACTAATCCTGCGCAGACGAAGTATATGGTATACACGTTATATATTATATATTATTTCAACTTTTTTTATGCAGTTTTTTTTTTAATCTAACCCGTAACTCCTAACATCACTTTTCGATTACTCTCACGGTTTCTGATTTCGCCTAAGTGGCCCTGAAAAAAAAACTCATTGCAGAATATTAGGATTGTAGAATAGCATGATATTAAGAAAGCAGTGAAGCTGGATATCAGGATTGGATTGTGGGAAGTAGGAAGTAGGACTTACAAAATGACCGTGGCCTGCAATGAAAAAGCATGGCCGTGGTGGCCCCGGCTAAAGAATAGACCCCTCCATATCTACCTATCCGCGGATGTCGTAAGAGGCGACTAAGGGAAAAAAGCTAGGGGATGGGCAGCAGCGTCCCTCATTTTAACAACGATAGCTCTCCACTTTTATTATAAGTACTTTCAAAGAGTGGAATGATCTGCCTGCGTCTGTTTTCCCGAAAGAGTACAATCCAGGAATCTTCAAATCTAGGGTCAATAAGTTCATTCTGGGAAAGCGTGCTTCATCTTAGGCCACATCTCACTTGCAAAAGTGAGTTGGTGGCCAAACGCCTTACCATTACCTATAAAAAAAATATAAAAAAAGCTCTAACTGCGCTCGCCAATGCCCAGTGTGGTGAGTATGGGCAAATCCCCCCATATGATAGGAATTCGCTGTCTGTGGGGGAGGCCGTGTTCAGCAGTGGACGTCGTACGGCTGAAATGATGAAGCACAGCTCACCGTTTTAGTGCTGAAGGTGCTGAAGCTGTTATCGAAGCAGAAGCGATAGTCGCCCAGCAGCACGGAGGTGTGACGGTGCGCGTTCTCCGGCTTCTTGTAGTCGGCGACGATGACGCGCCCCACCGGGTCCGACAGCTGGAACGAGATGTCCAACTCGCCGTGCGACGCGTCTATAACCTGGAAACACGTCACACAAATATTATAAACTAGCTGGTGTCATTTACAGGTATAGAGTTGGCAATATAAACCTAGCTTAGAAACAAATTTTATCTCGAAGATACAAGGTAGAATAATTTTTGGAGGAGGTAGGGCATAGCGAGATTTTCTCGTTCTAAATTGGAGCCTGGGGAGGTACCTCCGCCTTACAGAAGATCGCAGCCAAATAACATTATTTGTTTCAAATAGTGTTGTGTTCCTGCGGTGAGTAAAGTTGCCAGAGCTCTTTAGGGGGAAGGGGGTTCGGGGTTGGCAACGCGTGCGTGATGTCTCTGGTATTGCAAGCGCTCATAGGCTACGGTAACCGCTTACCAACGGGTGGGCCGTATGCTTGTTTGCCACCTCAGTTGTATACAAAAAAAATAAAAAAACATAATTTTCAAATTAATAAATAATACAAGTACGAAAACAATTTAAATTACTATGTACCTAGGTACCAGTACCTTAACTATAGTCTGAAATAAATGAATTAATAATAATAGTGGTGTCAGTGAACGGACTGATAGCGAAGAGCCTCGATCAATACCTTAAGAGGCTCTCGCTAGACAGCTGGGTGAAGGGCCAGATACAGAGGGCGGTACTCCTGGACTCGGCACGCATAGTCAGGAGGTTCCTCTCTCTGCAGCCCTAGCCACCGACCGCTTGAGCCGAGCTTCGCGGTCCATGGTTCTCCATTTTTATATATATTTTTTACTATAATAGTTGTTTTGATATTCTTTTTTGATATTAAGATGTACTTTTGTAGTAAAAAATGTATTTTATAAATGAGATTTTAATTAAATATACGTGAATAGTAATAAAAGTATAAAACATCCCCAGGCGGGCTGCTCCACTTTAGAACGAGAAAATCTGGCTGCGTAGGGCACAGCCAGATTTTCTCCTCCAAAATATTGATTTATTGATTGTTAGACAAAAAAGGTACTTTTAATGATTACCTACGCATTTAAGCAAGCAAGGCACAGATCACTTCACGCAAAATACACCCTAAGGGTAGTAAGGTGGAACGAGCTAGCAAGTGATTTACTTGAACCTTAAATATACAGACAGCCAGAGAGTGGAATTAATTGCCAGCGTCTGTGTTCCCGAATACCTATAATTTGGGTGTCTTCAAGAGCAGAGTGAATAGGTTCCTTCTAAGCAAATGTGCTACACTGTAGACCACATCGTCACTTAACATCAGGTGAGATTGTGGTCAAACATTAGCCTATTTTGTATAACAATAAAATATATACTATACATTCTCATATTCTCTCCCTCTTGTACAGTATCTTATTTAACCCTTCTACCCCTCCTTATCTCAAGGAACGCTTTGAATATCTTCACCTCACTCATCATCGTACATTGCGTTCCTCTGAGACCTTACAGCTCAAAACTCCCACTACTTTCTGCGAAAATTCCTTCAACAAGCTGTACAAGCTGTCCGTCTGTGGAATGCTCTTCCTATTGATATTAGGAAAGCTAAGTCCCTTCCCATTTTCAAGAAGCAATTGCTCCACCACTTTCCGTTTAAAAGCTAACTGACTAATTTTTCCCTTTTATCAATAAGCTGTATCATCATCATGCTCTTATTTATTAACTATCTAAATATTTATATCCTACTGTATGTAATATTTTCAATAAGTATTTATGAATTATCTTTATTAAATAATTATGTATTTTAGTTATTTTTTAAGTTATATATATATATATGTATGTTTATTTTAGTTTTGTCTTTGTGACACCAACCCATATCGTTCTCTTCAGTTCCTGTCCATCCAAAGGTTGTCTGGAAGAGATCGCTCTGAGCGATAAGACCGCCCATTGTACATCGCTATTAATATTGAATGTATGTACATGTGTGTAATTTGTAAGATCTCCTTGTGGTGTACAATAAAGAGTTTTCTATCAATCTATCTAAAGATAAAAAAACTTTTGGTGATAGTGAGCGAGCAAAGCCGCAGGCGGAAGCAAGTACTCTATAAAAATACGGTAGGTTAGTCATAAAATTCATTTTTACCTGATAAAAGAGCTATTACAACGACCTTGTATTTTAATTACTAGTTATTTTAACAGCACTTGTTATCACTGTGTTGACAGCTAGTTGGACAAATATGAACTGGGTATTTCGTACAAATCTATTATTATTTTCAATGAAACTATAGAGGTTATTCTTTTTTTTTTCACTGAAAAATGATATTGGTTATATTGGGCATCAGAATATTTTTATTCTCAACTAGCTTCCGCCCGCCGGTGTGCTCGTGTGGTACTTACGAGAATGAAAACAAGCCTGTGCTAGCCAGACTGTAATCTAAAGGGCCCACCAACAGTACTTTCACCAACAGTCAAGCCCTTTTCAAGGCCACCACACCTCAACCTGGTCACTGACCTTCATCTAGGTTGACCATGAAAGTACCAGTGACACGACAAGTAAGCAAGCGGCCTACTTGCGGAAACCAATCCACTCACCAAGTACCAAGTGCCCTGCAAGTGTATGGACAAATTCTCCCATGATACCTAGGTAATCTGTGGGAGACCTATGTTCAGCAGTGGACATCCTACGGCTGAAATTTTCAGCAAGTGTATGAACGAACTCTCCCATGATACCTAGGTAATCTGTGGGAGGCCTATGTTCAGCAGTGGACATGTGTCTGAAAATTTCAGCCGTAGGATGTCCACTGCTGAACATAGGATGATGAAGGTACCTTGTTTTTTTTTTAAATACCTGGTACTCTATATCGATGACTTCGTCTACGGCGACCTCGTGGTAGAAGCAGTCGGTTCTCCCAGCCTGCACGGTGAATGTCATGTCCTTTTCGTACGCGAGAACAGCACAAAAAGTAGTAAACAATATGATGAAGAGCATCTTGATGAAAGAACTATAAACAACTATAATTGTATCAAACGGGGCGGAGAGGACGCTGGCGGTGTTGTAAGCACTGATGAGTAATACTTTGTGTTTATAAATAGTAGAGAGAATATTCAAAAACAAAATAAAAACCGGCGAGGGGACGATCGAACATAAAAACAGAATGCCACAGACAGACTAGGAAGATCACAGAACACTATTACTCGAGGGAGACGGAGATACAGGCTTGCCTACGCCTGCCTTCTGCTGACATGACACTGACAGATGATACAGAATACAGATAAAATAATAAATAATAATAATAATAAATAATAAATAATAAATAAATCTTTATTCATTACCTTAGTGCTACGGATAACATTGAGAATTAATATCTAATTAAGGGTAACAAATAAAACGATGCCTGAACTAGGAAAACCTGTGTCTCAGGCGGTAAAAGGCTAACATTAATAACTAAAGTTGGTACTTATGAATATTCAAATTAATTAACTTAAAATCTGTAGCCTATAAGCTAAATTTAAATGCTATTTAGGGCTAACTTAAATACATGGGCAAGTATTAGACTAGGACATAAATAATTTGCTTTAATTATATTACCTTATTCAATAATGCCTCGGTTTCGTCATAAGAGAAATTTCTTAGGGCAGTGTTTAGGGTTTTTTTACAATTTGTATAATTCATGGTGTAGATGCCTAATTTTCGATTAAGTTTGTTGTACAGGTGTGGCCCTAGGAACATAAAGAATCTGGATGCGAAAACATGTTTTACTGGGGTAATGTTAGTACGAATTATGTCATTGCGTCTTTTGCTTATAACGTCAGCATTATAGGGCAGAGCTTTGTGCTGTCTTAAGGCTGTGTATAGAATAAACAGTTGCCGAACTGTTAGAACTCTACAAGACTTATACAGCAGGTTAGTTGGATACAGAAAATGACGGAAAGTGGATACTTTTAGGATTGCTCTTTGTGCTCTTTCTGCGGTTAAAATAAAAGTCTTACATGCTCCAATATCATCAATGAATAGATCCACAGGGAATACTACGAACGAATAGATCGATCGATCAATAGACTACTATTATACGTTTGAATAGATACATAGATAGACCGAAAGTCCCAAACACAGACCAATAGGATGCTGGTCCCAAATAAGCAAGTCATTGCGTTACCATCATAATGGTCTGTGTTTTTGTCATTTTGGGTAAAAAACATAGCCCTGCTGTTTTATTTTCTTATTCTCGTGTTTTGTTAAGTTTTAGGGTGTAATCTCGGGGGTATTTGAACCATTAAAGCTTAGGACTTTAGCACGAGTGTAGGCAAATAGAAGGGTAAGTGATTTTCATAACTAACTAAAAATGCGGTTTGAAGTTGTGAAGATAAACGCCACCAATTTCTTTGGAACAAACTTGATATTCATATTTACTTGAGACTGGCAATATTGACTGTAAAACAGCAGAGGCCATAAATAAAACATCAACAAACATAGTCTGTCTGTGCCATAAAATGAAAAAAAAAACTGAAATGTGTTTTGTTTTGTTCATAGAGTAATTTTGTATAAACAAGGTTTTGTTTTTGTAATTTTTTTTGTCTAGAAATGCGATATAAAATTCTATTGAAAATTGAATGTAATAAATAACTGAATTTTGAAACATTTTGCTCGTAGGTATTCAGCATTTATCATCGTCTGAAGTAGTTTTTATGGCACAAACCTTCACAAACAATGGATATGTGGCAATGCTGCCGGACTTGCCTCGCCGTGCTCAACTTAAACCCCATATTCCGAATGCCAGAGCACCACGAAAAGTACTCCCAAGTGATTTTGGAGGCTACAGGAGTTAAGGTAGAACTGCTCAATTATGTATGATTTCTATTACCCTTCTCCTCTCCAAAGAAGCCCCTTAGAGGCGCACTTTAAATTCTTGTCGTAAGGGGCCTCTAAGAGGCGCACTTTAATCCTTTCACGGACCCAACAATAAAGCCCACACAGCCTGAGTTCATCATCATCAGCCTTCAGAAGTCCACTGCTGGGGAAGAATTGCCACAAAAAATGGTCATGAGCCTTTTCCGTCCGCCTTCACAATGTCGTCGGTCCTGCCAACACTGCATCAACCTATTTGTGGTTGCTATTTGAGAACCTTCTAATTCTAATCGGGGGTGGTTAGACCTGCACTGACTTCCTGCTGTGGGGTGTTTTGTGCATTGTCCCCCTATGCTTGATAACCTTTATTCCCCAACAGTTATCAGTTCTGCAAACTATATGGCCTACCCACTGCCACTTCAACTTGCTAATTCTGAAAGCTATGTCGGTGACTGGTTCTTTTATGCATTTCCTCATTTCAGATTTAATCTATTCTTAGTCACCATTTATATAATTCTCTTTTCAGATCGATTTGAATGATTCTCTGCCGCAGCAAATGTGTACATCCTGCATTACCTCGACTAATGAAGCATACCGATTCAGAAAAAAATGCCAAGAGGCTCAAAAGTCACTCGCAGAACAACACAGCACGTGTGAAGTTAAGATAGGAGTAGTTTCACAGTCGGTAGAATCACATTCCATAGATATAAGTGAACTGAGTGACATCAATGATTTTGTTGATGTCAAGCTGAGTGAGTATAACTTGGAATCTGACGAAAATACTAGTCAAGATTTAAACCCGTTGAGGGCTGGCTATGAAAATATTGGTCAAGATTCAAACTCGTTGAAGGAAGGCTATGAAAATAGTGGTCAAGATTCGAACCTCTTGAATGAAGCCTTAGATAAATCACAAAATAATCACAAAAAACGTAAAGCAAAAGAAAGCAAACCATTAAAACGAGCGCTAAGAACGAGAAAGAGTGATAAAGAGAAAGACAGAGAAAAAGAAGATATTGAGTGTGAATATTGCCACAAGATTTTGACTTCGAAGCTGTCGTTAAGAAATCATTATAAGATCCATACGGGGTTTGATGTTGTGTGTGAAGTGAGTCTTGTTAAATATGTCATACTAGCCTGCGGCTTCATACACGTCGTACCTAGATAAAAAGTAGCCTATATGCTATTCTAGGTAAAGAACTCTATCTATTCCTCTATTATTCTAAGTTTCATCAAAATCGGTAAAGTAGTTACAGCGTGATTGAACCACAAAAATCCTCACAAATTTTCGCATTTATAATATAAGCAGGATCCTTAGTTTCAATACAAGATGATTCATAATATGTATGATACCCCAAAAAGGGCTTATTCTAGACCCGCTTGGCAAAAAAGGTTGTTCTGGATACTTTTGGAAATTCCAAATTTTTCATTGAAATAACACTGCAAAAACTAGCTGTTGAGGCCAAATCAGTTCAAACTCAATTATTGAGCTGTTTTAGGTAGCAATCTTGAGGACTAAAAGCACCTGTGTGCTATGTGGCATGTGGGCATATGCCCACTATAATGTTTGGACGTGCCTCTGACTACCATAGACATCTTCATGGATCTGATTAACGAGTCTTTCTGTCTTTTCCAGCATTGTGGCAAGAAGTTCATTACCCGTCGTCTCCTGCTAATGCATTGTAAAGCTAAACACGGTTATGAGAAGACGGACAAATGCTCCTTCTGTGACTACAGAGCCTCTAATGCGGAGCAGGTCAAGGTACTTCATCATCATCATCATCAACCCGTAGAAGTCCACTGCTGGACACAGACCTCCCCCAAAGAGTTCCACGACGAACTTGAGCCTTTTCCATCCACCGACTTGTCTCACAATGTCGTCGGTCCATCGGACGGGGGGCGTTCTAACACTGCGTCCGCGTCGCCCGGATCGTTCAAGAAACTTAACTCCCCAACGGTTGTCGGTTCTGCGAGCTATATGGCCTGCACACTGTCGCATGAACTTGCTAAATAAATAAATAATAAATAAATATTCCGGACATAACACACACGGTCAACTGATCCCAAACTAGGCTTAGCCTGTACTATGGGTACCAGAGACTGATATACATAAATAGATAAATATTTAACACCCAGACACAGAACAAACATCTGTGTTAGTCACACATATGTTTGTCCAGTGCGGGAATAGAACCCGCGACCTCTAACGCAGAAGGCAGGGTACTACCAACTGAGCTATGAGGCCACTCATTCTGAGAGCTATGTCTTGGTTCTTCTACGGATTTCCTCATTTCGGATCTTATAAGCATAGGTACCCCGCGAGGCGAAGACACGGGCAGCCCACGCATTTATAATATTAGTAGGAAATACGAAGGATAATTGGCCGTGGTGGCCCCGGCTGAAGAATAGGCCCCTCCATATCTACCTATCCGCGGATGTCGTAAGAGGCGACTAAGGGAAGAAAGCTAGGGGATGGGCAGCAGCGTCCCTCATTTTAACAACGTTAGCTCTAACTGCGCTCGCCAACCCGCATGCCCAGCGTGGTGAGTATGGGAAAATCCCCCCACATGATAAGGAATTCGCTCTGTCTGTGGGGGAGGCTATGTCCAGCAGTGGTAGGAGGAGGTAGGGCACAGCGAGATTTTCTCGTTCTGAATTGGAGCAGCCCGCCTGGGAAGATCCGCCTTACAGAAGATCGCAGCCAAATAACATTATTTGTTTCAAATAGTGTTGTGTTCCTGCGGTGAGTAAGGTTGCCAGAGCTCATAGGCTACGGTAACCGCTTACCAACAGGTGGGCCGTATGATTATTTGCCAACTCAGTTGTATAAAAAAAAATAAAAAAGTGGACGTACGGCTGAAATGATGTCAAAGTCAAAAGGCTTTTATTTCAATAAAATCACTAGGATCACTTTGAAACGTCTTATAAACTAGGTGAAGCTACGCCTGTTCCTCGCGACCAAGCCTACAAGAATCAGGCAACAAACACGTCTTGGGGCCTATCATTTTTTTCGATGATCCTTGTTTTTTTTTTATTTATTTTTTTGTTGATAGATAGATAAAAAAATTATTTGGCACTACAGACACACACAATTAACATAGATAAACAATTTTAAACCAAAGTACATACAATAGGTGGGTATAAATAATCAAAAGAGCAATTTTTTTTTAAGTAGGTATCTTAAATTAGGCAAGTTTGCGTGTGCTGCAGTACGACAAATAGGCTATGACTCAGTGAAATACTTTGCTTAAAAGCAAAAACACTGATTTTCAGCCAAAACCTGAACGAGAGCGAGCAGAGCTGTTGATGATTAATAATAATAATAATAATAATAAAAGCTTTATTCATACCTTACACAACATTTTGATTTAACGCTATCTTAATGTGTATGTAACTAAATGCTATGTTTTTTTTTTTTTTTTTAATATTCTATAACGTTTCACTAAATAGTAATATATATTTCACATTAGTTTTATGTGTGAGGACCGCTCTCAGCGGTAAAAGCCTCCTCCAGCTCCTTCCATTTCTCTCTGTTTCTAGCGGCTCTACTCCACGCTCTTCCTGCTATTTTGGCTATATCGTCGCTCCATCTTTTGTGTGGTCTTCCTGGCTTACGTTTTTTGTGGATTGGATACCAGTTCGTTACAGTTTTTGACCATCTTTCTGTTGATGATTACGAAGTTTAATATGATAATTATTATAAAAATAAAAAATAAAATAAAAATATTTTATTTCGGACGACTAAAATCCATAATTTGTTAGTAAAATTATATAAAAAGTACTTATAATTAGGGTTAGTACTTAATGCTAAATAATTAAATTAAACATTTCAGTAGATCACTCTCCTCACGAAGCAGTGCCACGTGGGAGAGGTGATCCTGCCAGCAATCGTTTGAAGGATGATATTGGGGCTATCACGCACTCTGCGCATCAGGGATGTGCTCTTTTTACGGAGAATTGCAGCAAACCCATCATTATGGAGTTAAACTTGTGGTTACAGATCCACGAGCGCCTGCACACGGGCGAGAAGCCCTACGAGTGCGGCGCGTGCGGCGCGCGCTTCCACCGCAAGAGCAGCTACCTGCAGCACGTGGCCATCCACCTGCCCGAGAAGACGGTGCAGGTAAATCATTTTTAGGGTTTGGTTTAGGAGGTAGGGCACAGCGAGATTTTCTCGTTCTGAATTGGAGCAGCCCGGTAGGTACCTCCGCCTTACAGAAGATCGTTAAATAACATTATTTGTTTCAAATAGTGTTGTGTTCCTGCGATGAGTAAGGTTGCCAGGGGTGTTCGGGGTCGGCAACGCGTGATGCCTCTGGTATTGCAAGCGCTCATAGGCTACGGTAACCGCTTACCAACAGGTGGGCTGTATGCTTGTTTGCCACCTCAGTGGTATAATAAAAAAAAAAGTTATAAATAAATATTCCGGACATATCACACACGTTCATCTGATCCCAAACTAGGCATAGCCTGTACTATGGGTACCAGAGACTGATATACATAATAGATATATATTTAACAGATATTATATTTAACAGATGTTTGTTCTGTGTCTGGGACACAGAACAAACATCTGTGTTTATCACAAATATTTGTCCATTGCGGGGATCGAACCCGCGACCTCTAGCGCAGAAGGCAGAGTTACTACTAACTGAGCTATGAGGCCAGTCATAGCTTATTATATTATATATACACAGTGGTGGTCATCTAATTAGAAACACCTACCTGGGTTTATATTTTTATTGCAAATTCCCTTTCGAACTAATTTTTAACGTATCATTTATGTGTTCCTACGTATTAAAATCGATGTATCGGATATTATATTGCATTGTTATACCCTTTTAATAACAGAAAACAACGGTTGTTTTTCTAAAACTGAAAGTTATATTAATAACAAAATAAAAAACGAGATACAATCCGGACAACTAATTAGAAACACCAAAAAATCATTACTTAAATCATTTTTAATTTGAACAAAACCCCAATAGTTTTGAAAAATACTAAAAATACTACATCCTTAGACAATTAGTATTTGGTAGGGTAGCCTTTATTATCAATAACAGCTTTGCAGCGACGCGGCCTTGATTCAATCAATTTATAACAAGTTTCTACAGGAATACTTCTCCAAGCAAAGTTTCCAAAATCCAAGTTTCATCTAAAAACAAAACTTTTTTCCATTGATGAATAGTCCAACTGCCATATTTGCGAGCGAATGCTAGTATGAGGCTATGAGGCCTGTCAAATATATAGAATATGTCTGGAATATATTTATTTATTTATTTATGAATTGTCCCCAGTGCCCGCAGTGCCCGGCGCGCTTCAAGTCCGTCACGCTGATGCGCATCCACGGGAACCGGCACCGCGCCGCGCAGTACTCGTACAAGTGCCGCGTGTGCGCGCACAACTTCGCGCGCCGCCGCAACGTCGCCAGGCACTTGCTGCGCATACACGCGATGCAGCCCGCGCCGGAGCACATCGAGAGGACCAAGTGTGTGTAGTGGCGAGCGTAGTGACGCAGGAGAAAGTGTGCAGTGACGCAGGAGAAAGTGTGTAGTGACGCAGGAGAAAGTGTGCAGTGACGCAGGAGAAAGTGTGTAGTGACGCAGGAGAGCAAGTGTGTTTAGAGATGCAGGAGAGCAAGTATGTAGTGACGCAGGAGAGCACGTGTTTGTGACGCAGGAGAGCACGTGGGTAGTGACGCAGCAGAGCAAGTGTGTTTAGAGATGCAGGAGAGCACGTGGGTAGTGACGCAGCAGAGCAAGTGTGTTTAGAGATGCAGGAGAGCAAGTATGTAGTGACGCAGGAGAGCACGTGTTTGTGACGCAGGAGAGCACGTGGGTAGTGACGCAGCAGAGCAAGTGTGTTTAGAGATGCAGGAGAGTAAGGCTCGTATTCAGAGACAAGACTCGAGCATTGATCTGTACTTAGATCTCGATTTGAGGCGAGATTCTAATTCTTGAACAGTATTTAAGTATAGATTCAATGATCACAGTTCACCTGAGTAAATGCTTATTCTGAAACGTCATTCAGACGAAATCGGTGCTTGAGTTTAGATTTGATTTGACATTAATCAAATGACATTTTCGTTCCGTTACACGTAATTTGATGCATATTTATACTTCACTTTATTGTTCTATTCTATGGCTATGGCTGTTGGTATTTCTGCGTAAAACGGATCGAAAATTATAAATAAATCAAAATGTAAACGAGAACATTTGAGTACATATTTGAGACTCGATTCAGCTGAGAAAAGTTTAAGTACCGTTCTTGAATAAAAGCTATGTTTGAGAAGAGATTCAATACTTCAATAGAGTTCAGCTGATCTGTGATTAAATCTATGCTTGATCTATGCTCTGAATACGAGCCTAAATGTGTGTGTAACGCAGGAGAGCAAGTGTGTAGTGATGGAGGAGAGCAAGAGTGTTTAGAGATGCAGAAGTGTGTTTGTAACGCAGGAGAGCACGTGAGTTTGTAACGCAGGAGAGGACCTGTGTATTGATGCATGAGAGGAAGTTTGTAGTGACGCAGGAGAGCACGTGGGTAGTGACGCAGGTGTGGTATAGTGGTTGATTCTTGTATGACTTTTGTAACAGTAAAAAAAAGAGTGTGGACATAGATTTGTCTAGCCAATTTTAATTATAACTAGCCAATAAATTTAGTGAGTGATTATGAATAAGTAGATAAGTTTGTAAGTATGTACCTACATAAATATATTGTGTAAGTAATGTGATATTAGACCTAAGGTTAATTTACATACCTTTACTATGTAAGATACATACCAACCTACATTTAATAAATCGAATCATAAATATATTTCTTCTCTACCTAATTAAACTTCTATTTGTTTCACTAATTTCGGAAGATAGTGACAATCCTACTAATATAATAAATGCAAAAGTTTGTGAGGATGTTTGGATGTTTGTTATTCAATCACGCCGTAACGGCTCAACCGACTTCGTGAAAACTTGGAATTAATAGTTTACTTCATCATCAACAACCTGTAGAAGTCCACTGCTGGACATAGGCCTCCCCCAAAGAGTTCCACGACGAACGGTCTTGAGCCCTTTCCATCCACCGACTTCCCGCAACCTTTAGAATGTCATCGGTCCATCGGGTGGGGGGCCTTCCAACACTGCGTCGCCCGGTTCGTGGTCGCCATTCGAGAACCTTTACTCCCCAACGGTTATCGGTTCTGCGAGCTATATGGCCTGCCCACTGCCACTTCAACTAGTTACTTAGTTTACTTAGATAGCTTTAAGGCTACTTTTTATGCAGGTACTACGCGAGCGAAGCCGCGGGCGGAGACTAGTACGTGATAAAATCCGAAATGAGGTAGTGTGTAGAAGAACCATTTCACCGACATAGCTGTCTCAGGATTAGCGAGTTGAAGCGGCAGCGCGAGAAAAATCTCGCTGTGTCGTACCTTCTCCAAAAACACAGATAGAACAGATAACTAGATATAACACAAGGCACGTGGATAGGCTGAGAGCGGTTCCGCGGCGTCTCACGAAAACGTCAAAACTGATTCGCGTGATGGGGCCAACTGTGTACAATCGTCTTCCGGCCGAAATCACTAGCGCTCCATCGACACAATCCTTTAAAAATAAGCTTAAGAAATGGCTTTTAGAGCAGTCCTTTTACGACTGTGATGAGCTTACCTCTGTAAATCCTACCTAATTTTGGTATTTATAGATAGTTAGTAGGTAATTCCCAAATTCAATGTATAAATTTAATCTAATTATAATTAATTCTTAATTGATTTTTATTTTTATTTCTTTAATATGAGTGTGAATCTTACTTTATTTATTTCTTGTCTTAATTATGATTGTGTTCATTTTGACATCAATATTATATTTAATCGATTATTGATAATTATTATGCTATGTAAGGATGACAGTATATAAATCTGTGTTTGACATGTAACTATTATCCGTTATTAATAAATGAACTATGAACTATAAACCCGGGTTCGAACCCCGTAGCGCACCAATGTGGTTTACTATTCGAAAAAAATAACATGTGCTTAGAAGGAGGAAGACCAGTACGTATTCTAAAGCGGCGATGAGCTTGGAACCTGTCACGTATGGAATACTCACTCCTGCAAATAGTGGGCATGTAGGTACGTAAATACACATCTTCAAGGAAATGTGCCTTTTTTCAAACCGTTTTTCCATAAAATGTAATTTTTCATGGCCTTGGTTTGCTTGTCGTGTCTTTCTTTCTTGGTCATCCTGGATTAGGTCAATGAGCAGGTTGAGGTATCTTAGCCCTGAAAAAAAAATGAAATAAAAAGAGAGTTTTAATAATATGTCCATGTGTAAACGACTAGGTAGTATTTTATTTACTTACAAAAATAAAATTTAAACTAATTTATAAATATTTTACGAAAAAGGTACACTTTTAACACTTGAGCATGAGTTAAGCTATAAAGACCGTTGCAAACGATCTATTTTAATTATTTCATACATAGTTTTTTTAAACATACCTGCAGGAAGGAAAGGTAGAAGGAAAACGAGGAAGAGGAAGACCAAGAATTAGTTACAGAAAAGCCAGATAAAAGAGAAGACTGCCGTCACGTCGTTGAAGCTCGTTTATGGAAGTAAAAGAGCTCGCATTGGAAAGAGCAGAATGGAGGAAATTGCGTCATTACACCGACAAGAGCTAAGCTCTTAATTTAATAAAAATAATAACAGGAAGCCTACAGGTAAAGATGCGCAACCATAGTTAAGAGAGCCGAGCTTACGTTCTACAAGTCTTAACTGAGAGCTAATTAAACATGGCTCCCTTAACTATGTAGCTAAAGTGACAAAAGGACAGAAAAATTTAAAAATATCTCAGTTCTTTTTTTTAAATCGGGTATCGGGCTAACAGCTACAGCAGCTACAACAACAGCTCTGTCACAGTTAGTTTAGATAAAGGTTCTCTCAGTTCGCAGATAAGTTGCATAAACTGTTAATCTCGTTTGTATTGTTAATTTTTTCTATGTTAACTATACCTTGCCTACTTAATTTTTGCACTATCGTTTTTAAATGGTTATCGTCTATTTTCAATGAATTTTTACACAATTCAATAGTAACAGCATCACTAATGTGTTTAATCATTGAACTATCTACTTCTCTTATTTTATTGAGTACGTAATCTATGAGATCTTTATAATTAAGTGACGCTGCGTATATGAAAAAATCACCTTTGATGAATTCGACGAAACGCATAATTTGATGATTATCCGTTATTGTTTCGATACTGTGAATTAAAATCTTGGCTATTTCTTCAAACCCGTTATCGAGTACTTTGAGAAGCGAATTCTTATCACGATGTTGCTTCATCAGCACTTTGAATATATTTTTTTTATTATTTCGTTCAGACAACTGATTAAATAAATCTTTGTCGTCCTTCAATTTCTGATGAAAAACAGACATTAATCCTACGTTATCGTCTAAAAGACGATTTATAATGAAATCGATGACTTTCTTTTCTGTAACTGGTTGTTTAGCATTGCTTTTCAATAAATCAGCAATGAATTCTACGGCATAACATTCAGCAAATGTTTGATGTACGAATCTCGGAATGTCTTGACGCGTGCTAGCAATAAACCCGATCTTTTCTTTACAATCCCTTATGTTTTTTATTATCTTAGAAATCTCATTAGGCAGGTTATCTAGGCCAGGTAATTTTCTATAGTATTCGCCATCTTTAATATCATGAAATAATGAATAAAACGCCATTTTTTTGTGCCGCTCATTTGATGTAGTTTTTGCCCCTTCACACCTGGCTCTGGCATCAGGGAAACGTCTATTTTTGCCCTCGTAAAATACTTTCTCAAATTCAGTATCGTGCAAACCTTTAAAAAACGTAAAAGTATCACAACGCCATATATCAGAATTGCCTGAAATACCTTTGTTTTGAATCAGCACATTTTCTAAGAGATGTTTCGTGAAGTGATTTGCGTATAGTTCCATGAACAGAGGTATACCTGATAAATGCAGCGCCTTATTAAGTTGTTCGCTGGGATGGTAAGTTGATCTGTTAATTTCTATATTTTCTAGATCCTTACAATTATATTCATTACGTATATAATTTCTTGCTGTTTCGTACATGACCTCCAAGTGGATACTCGTTGAACGAAGGTTTTGCGATATGTTATTAAAGAAATTGGTAATATTCTGTCTGACAACGTCTGGTTTGTCTGAATCGTTAATACGCTCCTTGTTTATATTGGCTCGCCAATAACTCTCTAAGAACTCCTCTTGCTGCGGTGTAGATAGTGGTGCGAGGGCTAGAGGAGGACCAAATTCGCGTAAAGCGCGCTTAGCTTTATTATAAGGTCGGCTAGTGATACACACCCGAGGTCCAACTTGAAATTTATTTAATTCCGTAGCCGAAGTAAGATTTTTTATGAATTTGATTACAAGCTGTTCGTAATGTGGACACATTTTGTCAAAACCATCAAAAAGATATAATATGCTACCTTCATTGAAACTGTGCACGATATATTTCACTAAAAGTAATGATGCTCCCCGTATAGCTGCATTTGTCACTTCTAGTCGATTGTTGGTGATTTGGAGATCAAATTTTAATGTTTCCTTTATCTCTGCGTTCAGTTCAGCTTTGCATATAAGTAGCATAGTCTCTTTCAAACCAATTTCTGTATTGTTATCCTGCCAATTTTCAAAATCTTTTGAATAATCTTGTAAATTTATCCTTACGATCCACGTTTTCGGATCACAAGTTTTCTCTTTCGCGGCCAATTGTGACAGTAGTGTTGATTTCCCCATACCCGATTCAGCGGTTATAACAACAACTCTACTATCATTATAATTTAGGTCTTCTAAATGATCAAATGAATGCAGTACTTTTTCGTATAACACTTTCCTTTTAAACCAAGTTTTGTCATCTTTGTTATAGAACAAACTACGGCCCACCTCTAATGGTTCATTCTTTAATATCGTAAGCAATATCTCTGCGTTGATAATATCCATTGAATGATAATCATTTGTATCTATGATATTATTAAGACGCATTTCTTTGCCTTGTACAATTATTTTGTATTCGAAGATATTATGTTCATCATTAATTGATATGTCGACCAAGCCACGAATATAGTCCTTTTCAACATTGATATTATGTAAACTATCCAAATCAATTGCGCGCTGTTCTTCAGGAACAATAACTATATTCTTAGTGAAGTTACTAGTTATATTTTGAAGACGTTCATTTCTAACTTGTTGAGTTGTATCACAAATTATAACTAGAATTTTTATATTTGTTTTTTCAATTTCGCTTAACAATATATCAAACTCCGCATTTGACATTTTAGACACATAGCTATAGTCAAGATATGAAAAACTTGTACGCTGTTCTTGAAGATATTGCTTGAGCTTTATGCTTGTCAAAATAACTGAATTGGAGATTATTATTCTAGATTGTATTAATTTTTCAGATGAATTCATAGATGTATTGTTGAATTTAATTGGGTAGAGCTCGAGATGATTCACACAAATATAGCTTAGCATACTAAGGTAGTAACTATCTTTCATGAAGTAACTTAACGCAGATTGGAAAAAAGTATTAGTTTTTGTTAAATAATACGATTTGCCTTGCCTAAACCACCACTTAAACACCTCATAGTAAAAATTTAAAAACACAGCATTTGGTTTCACTTGTAACTGAGGTGAAGGTACATTAGAAACTTGATTATTAGCTATTATTTTTTCTAATTCCCTTCCTACATCATCTTGATTTGCTTGGTCCGAAAAAAAGTAAAGGTTATCATAGAATTTCTTAGCCAGTTTTTTGTTGCCATCAGAAGGATTATCTTTTGTTAGCTTTTCAATGTCATCGTCTGTATATTTTTTTTGGAAAACGTTCCCACCATCCCTGGTACTTATCAAATCTTTAACTATGTCTATATGCGTATTCGCACGCTTCGGCGTGGTAATATTATCAGGTGACAAATATTTATTAACTGCGGGGGTGTAGAATATAAAGTAAACTGAGAAGTCATCCAAATCGCCGGAGTAAAAAGCATCACCTTTGACGTTTGTATCAAATTTTTCTTTCAATTTTTGTAAACTCTTGAAATTTTTCGGTAAATAAAAATCACTGGTAGTTTTAATATAAAAGTCCTTATCAAGGATGCCAGCTTCAGGGTTATCCTTGTGCTTAGCTTGAATTAAAATCAGTATTGGCTTCTCACATTCTTCGTGTATTAATCTGACGCAAATGTCATCCATGTCCCCTATTCCATCCAAGTTAGAACCCATGTAGAACTCCTTGATTTTAGGGTTATTCTGCAATCTGTATAATATTAAAGCATTCAGTTTTGCCTCGTATAGTTGGCCTGTAACACCCTGATTTGCAGATGCATTTTTTTGATATTGTAAGCTAGGGCAATCGCTTTCTTTCGTATTTTTGGCTGTTTTATATTCGCTCGTGGAATTGACATTGTTAGTCGTCATTTCTTCACCGGATATGCAACTTTTGCTTTCAGATATATTATCTCCCTCGTTATCCATTGCTTGAATGCTCTTATGAATCAAGTTTGTTATTCTGAAACAAAAAAGGTGACCATTATGGTGGTCCACAACCGTTGGGTTCTCGAATGGCGGCATGAACCGGGAAGCTGCGGGAAGTCGGTGGATGGAAAAGAGTATTTAGGAGAGGCATGGCTATGTCTACTGTAGACCTCTACAGGCTGATGATGATGATGACTTTGTGATAAATAACCTAGGAACTGAGGGTAAAGCCGTGATGGCGTAGTGGGATATACCTCGACTTTCGATCCTAAGGTCGTGGGCTCGAATCCCGGTCATGTACCATGGATTAAAACGGTGAAAGAAAACATCGTGAGGAAACACGGTCAGCTCTTTTACTAAAACTTTGGGGCTTATTGACGCCAGACCGAAAAGTCACGATACACGCAATTATTTTATTTCACTTTATTTGAGCGCTTTCCTCAAAAATAAGAACAATTTCCACAATAATAACCACCATACTATCAAAATGTTATTCGATTGAACAATACATACCCATTGTAAAATAAGCAACATAACTTTACAAGTTCCCGCCAAAAAGTCACGTACGTGGGTATGTTTTTTTTTTTAGTTGTGAGTCACGTATATTTTTTCTATCATTTGCTTTCATTCAACCTCTTTCAACACTACAATTGAGAATTTCTTTTAAATAAGGAAATGATAAAAATGTAATGGTTGGCATTTCACTAGAATTTCCCGCCAACTTTTATGCGGATAGGTAATTAATAACTAACCTACTCGGTTAGTTATTAATTACCTATCATATTGGTATCACTTGGACTTGGTTTTAGACCTGTACCTAAATCACCTAATTAATAGACATATTACAAAGTAGGTACTTACTTTTTGAATGATCAATTAATAACACGCACTAAACTTTTTTCAACTAATTTTATGTACAACTTGTGTGCAAGATGGAGTTATACATAGGTACACTACAAAACTAAAAAGCAAACCTAAACTGCATTTAGTACCTAGGAAAGCACTTTAAGTTCATACAGGATAAGGAGGGGAGGATAATGTACAACCCATTATTCCACGGCCCGATAACCCAGTGCCTAGTTTAATAGGAAACCTGTGACTCGGATTACTGACTGTATATTATCAGCATGTATCGTGGCGTAAAATTAAATGTGCAGCCTGAAATAGCACAACCCTATAATACGAAGCCACTGGTACCTGAAGGAAGTCCCATTATTCCTCCTCATTTTTTTTTATTGATAATGGTAAAGCGTTTGGCACCATCTCACTTTTGCAAGTGAGATGTGGCCTAAGATGGAGCACGCTTTCCCAGAGTGAACTTATTGACCCCCGTTGAATCATCTTCATCCGGACAATATCTCACCAGCTGTTCCTATCTCTATCGGCGTGGAGCACATCATGGAACTTTGAGTCCAGGGTTGAGAAATAAATCAATAGGTTAGGACCTAACCGCGTTGTTTATCAATACTCTGATATAACCTAAGCCCTAAGATAAATAATAATTAGTGTATTGATTAACAATGCGCGAGGCGAATGAAGGTTGCGACCGGCTGCCAAAGCGCCAGACGTTACGAAATATCCGGCAGCACAATATCAACACGCAATAATTACCGACCCATTATTTGGAAACCACTTGGTAACAAATTATAGGGGTGTGCATTATCGGGTCGTACTATTTATAGACTCAAGGTTTAAAACATTAGGTTCCTACACGTGCGAGCCACAAAAAAAATAACACTAAAAACGTTCCATTTTACGCAGGTTGTTTTTTTTACAATTTTTTAAATCAGTCAATGAATGTAAAAATCAACAAAGTTAAAGGACACATCCGGCTAAAAAAAAAAAGGCGATCAAATGCGAGAGAACTCTCGCCCCCGAAGCTTCCTTCCTTACCAACCAATATCTATGGGCCAACATTTTTTGTTTACATTGAAATAAATGATTCAGATATATTACTCCTTTATTTATATAGATTATTATATTAATACACGGGGTCAGAAACTCCCAAAATCCCCAATCGAAATGCTAAGTTGTCGTTACAGATTAGCCCCTCAGTTCAAATTAATCATCATCATCATTAACCTGATGAAATCCACTGCTGAACATAGGCCTAGTAGGTTAGGTTGACAAAGATCGTTTTGGAATCTTACTAATATTATAAATGCGAAAGTTTGTTAGGATGTTTAGATGTTTGTAGTTCAATCACGCCAAAACGGCCGGACGGATTTGGATGAAATTTGGCTTTTTATGTAGGTACCACGCGAGTAATTATTATTGGACATATCGCACTACCCCATCGGGCGGTTCACACTACACGACACTACACTCACCTAACGAATCTTACACACTAGAAATAAAATGGCGAGGGTAGAACCATACTGATCCAAGTGTCATTTTTTCAATAATGGAGATTTTTGCAGTATGGGCACGGATTTTTTAATTTTTTTCATGCCACACTGATCCAAGTTCAGAAAACATCATATTCTGTTAGGGAGCCTTAATTTCCCACTTTAGCATTAGTCTTACTTTCAAATATTTAACATGCCATACTAATCCAAGTGACAATCCGTACTTGGTACGGTTTTGTACGTACGCCTCAGGCATGGATGGATCTCGTGCGTTGTTGTCGAAAGCATAAGCCATTCATAGTTCGAGACATGGCTGACAAGTTTCTCGACTTTGAAACGCTAACAACTCAATATAAAGACTACCATACTGTTTTTGGAGAAGGTGCGAAGATATCACAAGTTTGTACCGCCGGTTCATCATCCGTTCTACCTATCAATTCCGCATATACCTAGAAGAGGGAGGGGCGAGGAGTCTCAGGACGATGAAAACACACTACCTTCCATGTTTGGGGATGATTAAGCTTTATTTACTTCTTTAAGTTCTATTTCTCATAAGGTTTTATATGTTAGTCAACTTGAATTTGATTAAATATTTTGTGCCAAAGTGATCCAAGTGTTTTTTTTTTTGCATAAACTACTATTTTGCTTCTCATAATGAAAAAATATATTGTCATGAACATTTTTTTTTTATCATCTTGAACATTTTAGCCATCATTTTATTGAAGAATAAACCAAAACAGATCACCTGTATTTTTAAAATAAGATCAGACGCGTTTTTTTCATTTTCTCAAAAGGATGAAAACGATACATGGATCAGTATGGTTCAACCCTCGCCAAATATCATCTTCCTGCCCATATCCCACATCATGTGGGGTCGGCACATGTATTCTTCTTCCATTCCCCTCTATCAGTCGTCATCTCAGCACTCACTCCTTTCTTTACCATATCCACTTTCACACAGTCCATCCATCTTTTCTTTGGCCTACGTCTACTCCTACATCCATCCACATTCATATCTAACACTCTTCTTGTCACATGACATTCTTTCCTCCTCATGACACATTTTACACTAGAAATAAAACAACAATAATAAATTGAAACATGTTTGTAACATTATTTCTGCTTCATACTTTATTTACATGAACAACCTCTCGGTCTAAAATTAAGCAAAATACATCTTACATCTTTGCACAACATTGCGCTAATAATTTTCAATGTAATCTTCTTTACCATTTATGCTTGTGTTGTTTACAATTTTGTTAGGCAAACGGCGTAGCGGCCGACCATGCAAATCCCCGCTTCCCCACAAGGGGTAACAATTTAATTCAATTATGACGCCACCCAGTATCCACAACTTAAGGTATTTTCCCCTAAATTCAGAGTAGTGGTGCCAATCGTATTTTTAGGCTACAGAATTTTAGTGTATTAATTAGGGGAAAATATTATAACAGTATGTGACAGATCTGAGGAAAAAAATCCACTAGAATTTAGCAATTTAAAGTCTACAGTAAAAAGTACGATTTTGCAATTAAGTTTTAATATTTTGTTCTTTACATCTTATAGGGGAAACCTGTGCAAATGTTGTTGAATTAAGGGTAGGACTGAGTCTGGGGAAAATACCCTAAATTCAACAACATTTGCGCATTTTAAAAATAATCCTGTTTAGGCGAGTAGTGTTTCTCTCTCTGCCACACTCATGGACACTTTCTCCCTCGCACTCGTTTATGGAGACGCTTAAAATAAGTGTTTCTTCCGGCATGCGTGTGAATTTTAGAGTTGATGAATTACCTCTGCAACTATATATTGATTTGTCGTGCAGTCTATGTGTGTGTATGAGGTCTTATGTTGTACTTTACCCAATAAAAACACTTATTATATACACATCCAATTTAATGTTGCCAACATTAAATTTCAAACCTTTTAAAAAAATACTTTTTGGCGGGAACTTGCAAAAAGATAAAATTAATAGAAATACACGTAAGTCATGGTAGTAAGGCCTAAGATGCCATAGCCAGACCGGAAAGAAAAAAAACCTTTTAGATTTTTTTTGGACAATAGTGAACAATAGATCTATTATAATATATTATTTTCTAATTCTAAGCTAATTTTCAGGCAATCTTCACAGCAAAATTAATGCGTTATTAATATGAATTTCTCAATTTTCCTAGAAACTTTGATCGAAAGTTAATTTGAGGATTTTCGAAATTGAAAGACTACATGAGGCTTGCATGTATAGGAGTAAATAGATTTAAAACAAAAACTATACATACATATTAATTAACACAGTCTTAAAAATGATTAGTAAAAATTGTTGCAAATTTTACAAGAGGCACAAGTGCTTTTAGAAATAATAGAATTACTAGTTGTAAGTTGTTTTTTTTTAATATGCACAGAATATGTGGTATTCAATTTTTTTTCAATAAGTTTACATACAGCGTGTAAGAGACACTATTATCAAGACATAAAAAGGATTTTTCAACTATTATTGCAGAGTTGCGCTCCCGAAACAAAACATGTCGTTGTCTCTCTCGCACACGGAATCATTCAAAGCATAATGTTGCAATTCAAAATCCTTAAAAAAATATTACTGATCATGCAAAAGTTGGCCCGGAGCGGGGATCGAACCCGCACCTCTCATCATCGCCTTCAAACTAACAGTTATAAAAATTGCAACATAATTCTAACAAAAATTATTGAAAAAAGAAATATCCTATGCACAAAGCAACTGCGCCTTTAACAATACGGTAGAATAATATGTAGATGATTAGATTAAATGACTTAATTTATTAAAAAAAAGAAAAAACCTATGCGCTGACGTAGCGATAAAAAAAACATCAACACTTGATAGAACATTAATGATGATTGATGTTTAGAGATAGATGACATCTTAATTTAATTTTCTACTGAAAAATGCACATTTAGGCTAAGGACTCACAAAGCGGTTTTCACCCGCGTCCGCCGCGGTTGCGGGCCCGCAGAGCCTTTGTAGAATACAGATATTTATGTAAGAAATTAAAGCACATTTCACGACGCGTTTTACGTTTTTAGTCGGTGGGCAGCGGGGTGCACCCGTCTTGCAACCGCCCGTCTTGCGACAATCAACCGCCAAGTTTGCGAGCGATAATCGCAACCGCGACGGCTGCGTCACAAAAACTCCGGTCTCGTGAGTTATGAAAATAAAACTCCATTCAGCCACCGCGGCGGGCGCGGTTGAAAACCGCTTCGTGAGTCCTTAGCCTTAGAATCGAAAGTTTTTAGAACTTTTTAAACATTTCCACGCTAGATCACTGTCAGATTCAATTAGTCAAAAATCAACTGTTTTTGGTGTATTTATTTATCTTTATAATTAATTTTTAAACGTTTTTGTGTTTTCTTTTTTTTTTATACAACAGAGGTGGCAAACAAGCTTACGGCCCACCTGATAGTAAGCGGTTACCGTAGCCTATGAGCGCTTGCAATACCAGAGGCATCACGCACGCGTTGCCGACCCCGAACCCCCTTCCCCCCTAAAGAGCTCTGGCAACCCTACTCACCACAGGAACACAACACTATTACATAAGAGTAGATCAACATAAAGATTGACACCTCAACATACATTAAATCACGCCTGTTTCCCAGAGGGGTAGGCAGATACCACTTTCCACTTGCTACCATTCTGACATTTGCTTCATTCACTCTCATCACATTCCTCATGCATGCTCGTCAGATACTTTTGACCTGGCCTTTTTCAAAACGATACGTTACGGTTACGTTACTGGTTTCACACCTAAATCAGTTGAGTTTGAACTGATTTGATCTTGAAAACAGCTGATTTTTGCATATGTTATTTAAAAAAAACCTCTCGATTCTAAAACACGCGCCGCAACACACTGCTGGCTCCCTAAGAACAAACACCGAACAAATTCATTTCTAAGAATACTAGTGTACTTTTAGTTTGGTTATACAAGGTTATTCATAATATGTATACTATCCCGAAATACTTCCAACAACTTCCAAAAAAACGATTTTCAATTTTCCGATTTTTTTTCTCAAACATTTCCAATTTCCTTTTTTAAGGGTACCAGCGTGGGGTTGTGGCGCGTGGGGTCGTGTGTGGGTCGTGACATCTACTCGCGCAGCTTGAGAGCGTGGTCTTTAATGGCGCCTCCGTCGCCTTCCGACACGAAGCGTTTCCGGCCTCTGGAAAATTATTCGAAGTCAAAAGATGTTTATTTCAATATAATCACTGGAATCACTTTGAAACGTCTTAGTAACTAGGTGAAACTACGCGAGTAATAAAAATAAAATAAAATAAATAAAATACTACGCTTTATTTTATTTATCATCATTTATAACTATCGCTCCGTGGTACCCAAGAACCGGACATCATTTATAACTATCGCCCCGTGGTACCCAAGAACCGGGCATCATTTATAACTATCGCCCCGTGGTACCCAAGAACCGGGCATCATTTATAACTATCGCCCCGTGGTACCCAAGAACCGGGCATCATTTATAACTATCGCCCCGTGGTACCCAAGAACCGGGCATCATTTATAACTATCGCCCCGTGGTACCCAAGAACCGGGCATCATTTATAACTATCGCCCCGTGGTACCCAAGAACCGGGCATCATTTATAACTATCGCCCCGTGGTACCCAAGAACCGGGCATCATTTATAATTATCGCCCCGTGGTACCCAAGAACCGGGCATCATTTATAAATAACGCCGCGTGGTACCCAGATAATCTTCTAACTAATATTATAAGCGCGAAAGTTTGTAAGTATGGATGGATGGATGGATGTTTGTTACTCTTTCACGTAAAAACTACTGAATGGATTTTAATGAAACTTCACAATAATATAGCTTATACATCAGAGTCAGAGTCAAAGGTTTTTATTTCAAAAAAATCACTAGGATCACTTTGAAACGTCTTAGAAACTAGGTGAAGCTACGCCTGTTCCTCGCGACCTCGCGAGAATAACACATAGGCTACAATTTATAAAGATATTGTGTGAATTGTCCAAAATATGACTACTAGCTACTCGAAATACTAATCCTGCGCAGACGAAGTCGCGGGCACCAGCTAGTACATACAAAAAATCACGCCCGTTTCTTGGAGGGGTAGGCAGAGACAACGTAAAATTTAGTAGAAACTTAAGAACACTATTTCCATTCACTTGTAACTCAGCTAATGACATCAGACTCATCTGGTGTAGCTAACGACGAACTTGGTGACACTTATGACCTCATCTGGTGACACTGGGAGTCAACTGGTGTATAATAAGAATAATAACTGTCTCACCTGGTGACTCTATGACTTAAATTGAACTGATTATGTTTATTGACTCACCTGGTGACACCTATGATTGCACTGGTGTAACAAGCGACTCACCTGGTGGGTATGCGCTTGAGCACGTCGTCTCCGAGACGGAACTTGTGCTGGCAGCGCTCCATGAAGCGGTCCAGCATTATGTACGCCAGAGGCACGTCCAACACGATATCGGACATGTCCTCTAGCACCCTGATGAAGCCCTGAAACAAATTTTATTTACTTTATTTAGTTACGGATGATTTTTTAATCATCAATCAATATGTAATGATTAATTGATTGATTGCATTGGAGGAGCGGTGGTGGTGGCCCCGCCTTCCGATCTGCAGGTCGAGGGTTCGAATCCCGGTCGTGCATCAATGGATTTTCCATTCGGATTTATGTGATACCAGTGCTCGCAAACCCAAACGGTGAAGGAAAACATCGTGAGGAAACCGGCATGTCCTAGAACCTAAAATTTGAAGACATGTGACATGGGCACGAAAGGAGCCTCTAAGAGTCGCACTTTAATCCTTTCACCACACTGATTCTTTCACCGACGGTTATAGGCCTCTTTCAGTGCCACCATACCTCAACCTGGTCACTGGCCTCATACAGGATGACCAAGAAAGAGTCAGTGAGACAACAAGCAAGCCAGTAGCTCACCCGGTCCATCTGGTCCGGGGTGACGATGACGCAGCGGCGCAGCTCGGCCAGGAAAGTGCAAAGTTGCTCCTCCACTGAAGAGTTCACCGTCTCCAGCGATAGCAGAATGGTCTGACAAACAAATAAAGTATTCAAAATTTTTATATAATATCAGTGTATTCAATTTAAGGTGAGGGTTTAATTTTTTTATGATTTTTGAATTGTTTTTTCTCAATAACCGCAAAACGCATAGATTTGATTTTTATGACAAAGATAACTTGAGCATTTTATTTACGTAAATCCAAGACAGAAACGCGATTGGTTAAACTTTTCTCCATAGATTTATTTTATAAAGTTGGGTCCTCTGCAACAGTTTTTGCGAAAATACTCTGAGACTATCTAACAAAAATAACTTTTTTTAAAATATTGTGTTAGACAATAGCATTGGGTACCTAAATCCAAGACACTTTAAAAAAAAAATAGATAGTTTTTAACATAATCGATATTTTCTAATATTTCGCTTACGTCGATTACTTTCGAGCGCCTTCTAACGCTTGCTATCTCTTTCCGCATTCAATTACAGTACATAGCGCTGTCACTTTCTTTACTCCACCCACTCGACAATTTATTATGATTTTTGTATCCTTTTAAGGGACAATTTCATTGCATTTTATTTTAAAGTGATACCCACAGTTAAGGAATACCTCATGAATACCTTTTGACTGGCCTCATAGCTCAGCTGGTAGTAACTCTGCCTTCTGCGCTACAGGTCGCGGGTTCGATTTCCGCACTGGACAAACATTTGTGATTAACACAGATGTTACTATTCATTTTAACTAAAAACACAAAGTTACACTAGCAGTGACCATACGACTGTGATACGTCAGGTCGTCAAACTTTCCTATTTCCCGCTGCGCAAGCGTCCCTGGCGGCTAGGAAACTACCAAAAACGACAAAGTGGTATTCCTGCGCAAACCGAAGTTATGAACGAATAACGGTTTCTGCGACGAATGTCATTCGTACGTCAGTGGTTAAGGGTTACATTAGAAATTGTTTAATCTTTTAATATGTAGAGATGCGTTGATTTTATTGTAAATAAATGGACCACTGTAGTTATAGTGTCTTTTTGCCAGTTGTGTTCTTATTTGGGGAACAGGACATCGGTCGACCCTCTTTGTTACATCTGGAATAGTAGGCACTGTGTTTTTATGGAAAGATATTCGCTCGCTATTCGGGCTTCCCCTACAAGTCTCCATGTCATGGCGTCGACCCCCCGGGCTCACCTCGTAGACGAGCTCGTGGTGGAAGTGGGGAACCTCCAGGTCCCGCACGCAGCGCATCGCCTCCGCCAGCTCCCCGGACGTCAGGTACTCCTTCAGCAGCAGCTGGATCTGACGGATCAGCGACTTCACCGGCCTGACAATTAAACAAATTGTTAATACAAGTTTAATATTTTAAGAGCACTGGTGGAGGTGGTAGTGGCTGTGCCTTCAAATCCACAGGTCGTTGCTTCAAAACCTGTCTTGTGCCAATTTATGTGCGCTATGCTAGTGCTCTCTGTCTAAGTCATGGAACATGTCCAGGGAACAACAAGGCTGACTCCTTAGCAAAAAAAGGTGCAAAACAAACACCAACGACACACGATATCAGCCTCTGCAGACCCTCATCAATAGAGATTAAAAACCGGTTAAAACTGAACTCCGAAAAGGAACATCAGAAGCTATGGGAGCGCAGATTAGACTGCAAACACTCAAAGATTATGTTCCCAACACTAAACAAACACGTGACAACAACGCTACTGAAGATGAATCGCGAAGACCTAAGGCTGATGGTGGGCATCATCACGGGCCACTGTGATCTCAAACACCATCTCCTTAAGATTGGAGCTACAGACAGCGGCCTCTGTCGCGGCTGTCTTCAGCATGAAGAAACAATGGAACATGTTGTACTACATTGCACTGCCACAAATGAAGCTAGGCTCAAAACAGGAATGCAGGAGGTGATCGGATCCTGCTCCTCTTCATCCACAGCATCAACGGGGATTCCCGAACAATGTTGCCACCAGCCCAGGGTCCTTCTCCGTTACTTTAAGGAGTTGGGCTGGCTGGGGTGAGGTCAGCAGGGGGACAATGCACAATACATCACAACGCGGGACGTCAGTACAGATCTTATTCCCCCATATAGAATTAGAATTAGCTAGTGCTCTCAAACGGTGAAGGAAAACATCGTGAGGAAACCTTACTCACCGCAGGAACATAACACTATTTGATACAAATAATGTTATTTGGCTGCGATCTTTTGTAAGGCGGAGGTACCTCCCAGGCGGGCTGCTCCAATTTAGAGCGAGAATATCTCGCTGTGCCCTACCTCTCCTAATACAATGCACAATACAACGCGGGGACGTCACTGCAGATCTTATTCATTCATCATCATCATGATTCATCTATTCATTAATTTAATTATGTTTTTGTGACATTATTGTATGTAATTTTATTAACTTTTATTGATTTTATTAATTTTGTATTTTTATATTGAAAACTTGCTACCTACTTATAAGTAGTCAATAATTATTTTTGATGGACCTTTTTTTTTTTTTTTTTATACTACTGAAGTGGCAAACAGGCATACGGCCCACCTGTTGGTAAGCGGTTACCGTAGCCTATGAGCGCCTGCAATACCAGAGGCATCACGCACGCGTTGCCGACCCCGAACCCCCCTCCCCCTAAAGAGCTCTGGCAACCTTACTCATCGCAGGAACACAACACTATTTGAAAACAAATAATGTTATTTGGCTGCGATCTTCTGTAAGGCGGAGGTACCTTCCCAGGCGGGCTGCTCCAATTCAGAACGAGAAAATCTCGCTGTGCCCTTCCTCCTCTAGAAATGACCTATATTTTTTTGTATTAATAAATGACTATTATTCCCCCACTTAGGATTAGAAGGGTCTACCTAATGCCGCCGCCGACGCCCCATATATTGTCGAGCCGAACCAAGCCCTGCTTCATAGACAACAGTGTCTCGGCTCTGTGGATGGATAATCTGAAACAAAATAACAATAATTAAATAACATGATAAAGGGCTGCTTGCTTGTCGTGCCACTGATTCGTTCTTGGTCATTTCGTATTAGGTCAGTGACCAGGTTGAGGTATGGTGGCCCTGAAAAGGGCCTATGACCGTCGGTGAAAGAATCAGTGTGGTGAAAGAATTAAAGTGCGACTCTTAAAGGCTATTTTCGTGCACATGTCTTCGAACAGGTTCTAGGACATGCCGGTTTCCTCACGATGTTTTCCTTCACCGTTCAGAGCATAGCGCACATAAATCCGAATGGAAAGTCCATTAGCGCACGACAGGTTTCGATCCCACGACCTGTGGATCGGAACGCGGGATCACTACCACCCCTCCGCCAGTGCTTTGTTATCACTCAATACATCTATTATATTTTAATATCTAGCTTAAGTCCGCGGCTTCGCTCGTGTGGTACCTACATAAAAAGTAGCCTATATGCTATTCTAGGTAAAAAACTTTATGTATTCCAAGTTTCAACGAAATCGGTTGAGCCGTTACGGCGTGATTGAACAACAAACATCCAAATATCCTCACAAACTTTCGCATTTATTATATTAGTAGGATAGTACTAGTAAAGTTACACTTAATAATACATAGTTACTTCTTGTCGTGAGGAAAGATGTCGCGTTCCGCTTGCGTCTGTACAAGCTTGGAGGGTAGGCAGTCGTCAGCCAAGCAGCGTACCAAAGTTTGTAAGTAGTGTGCGTAAGTACTAATAATAGTCACTTCTAGTACTAGAATATACACTTCTAGTACTATTATAGTAACTTCTAGTACTATAATAGACACTTCTAGTACTATTATAGTAACTTCTAGTACCATTATAGTAACTTCTATTACTATAATAGACACTTCTAGTACTATTATAGTTACGGCTAATAATAATTACTTGGCGTGTGGGTCGATGTCGCGTTCCGCTTGCGTCTGTACAAGCTTGGAGGGTAGGCAGTCGTCAGCCACGCCGCGCGCTATAAAGTTTGCGAGTAGGTCTATTATAGTTTCTGCTAGTATTATAGTGAATTCATCATCATCATCAGCCTGTAGAAGTCCACTGCTGGACATAGGCCTGCCCAGAGTTCCATGACGAACGGTCTTTAGCCTTCTCCATCCACAGACTTTAACAATGTCGTCGGTCCAACGGGTGGGGGGCCTTCCAACACCGCGTCGCCCGGTTCGTGGCCTCCGTTCTTTCAATTAAAGTTGGATAAAGTAATAGTGTAGTTACTTGGCGTGTGGGTTGATGTCTCTCTTGGCTTGCGTCTGTACAAACTTAGGGGGTAGGCAGTCGTCGGCCACACAGCGCGCTATAAAGTTAGCAAGCAGGGTAGCCGCGTCAGGCGTGTCCAGAACTAAGTCAGGTAACTTCTCCAGAAGCCGCTCGAACGCTGAAACAGAAAAATAATTTGGAATTTAACCTCGGTGGCGTAGCAGTGCCCGTCTGAGGCGTAGGGGGTTCGATCCCCGCTGCGGGACAAATGTTTGTTTGACATTGTCCCGGGTCTGGGTGTTGTGGTAGCATGGTGCTCGTAGTTTCTGATACCCACGACACAGGGAATCCTAGTGGGGTCACGACGTTGAATGTGAAGTTTGAGTGTTTTTTTTTAATTTTTATCAAATATGCAAAGACATCAAGATTTGCTGGTAAGAATATGAGTTAAATTGGCCACGGGGTTGCTAAGACATAGGAGTTCAAGAGGGTGTTTTTAATAAAGTAAACAAATAAATACATGAAGTTGGATTTTGGTGACATCGACTTGTAATTTAATGTTGGTAGCCCCGCCTTGAAAGTATAATTTTGGCCGACTTCAAATTAATGTAGCCCCTTACGTCCCCTTACGTCGGCTTACATTAAATAAAAACTTGGTGACCCCGACGTGAAATTGAACGGTGACCCACCGTGTCCGATGTCCTTGGCGGAGAAGACGCGTCCGTACAGGTCGGAGATGAGGACGGAAGCCATTTCGCAATGTGACGGCTTGTGGTCCAGAGCCGTCTCCACAATTGTCTCGCAGATCTGAGGACCGATGAGAAATTACACACATATTGAGAAATTAAATAATTTATTTTCCGTCACACAATGATGGCTAAAACTTAAATTAGTGACAAAGGGACGAAAAAAAGTTTACATTGAATAAAACTCTGCAGTAATCAGCTTTTTTCCTAACTAAACCTCACCACGTATCACCACAGACCTTGGTGGTCCTCCACCAAGGACAAAGGGACGTTAAAAAAAAATCACGTAAAGAAGGCGATCTAGTTTAGTGATTAGATCATCTAGAACTAATCCCACCATCGCTTTGATGTGTACCAGCTCTGAGGACTCACCAGGTGGCTCCGCTTCGGGGTGAGGAACTCGATGAAGTCCTCGGCCGCCGCGCTCGTGTCCCCATGCTCAAAGTACTCCAGTATAACGGGCTCAGCCTTGCGCTGCGGACAAACAAACAATCTAGCTAATCAAGCGAGCCCTTTCGAACCCAAGACCTTGGGATCGGAAGGCGGCCACCACACCAGTGCAAGAATCAGTGTAGTGTAATCCTTTCACTACACTGATTCTTTCATCGACGGTCATAGGCCCTTTTCAAGGCCACCATACCTCAACCTTGTCATCATCATCATCATCGTCCTGCCCTTATCCCACATCACGTGGGGTCGGCACAACATGTGTTCTTCTTCCATTTCCCTCTATCAGTCGACATCTCAGCACTCATTCCTTTCTTAACCATATCCACTTTCACACAGTCCATCCATCTTTTCTTTGGCCTACGTCTACTCCTACATCCATCCACATTCATATCTAACACTCTTCTTGTCACATGCCATTTTTCCCTCCTCATGACATGCCCATACATTAACCTTGTCAATGACCTAATACAGGATGACCAAGAGAAAATCAGTGACACGACAAGAAGAAGTGTAGTGAAAAGATTAAAGTGCGCCTCTTAGAGGCTCCTTTTGTGCACATGTCTTCCAATTTTAAGGTTCCAGGACATGCTGATTTCCTTAAGTTTTCCTGTTGAATTGAATAAGTTTTTTTATACAACTAATGTGGCAAACTAACATACGGCCTAACTGTTGGTAAGCGGTTACCGTAGCCTATGAGCGCTTGCAATACCAGAGGCATCACGCACGCGTTGCCGACCCCGAACCCCCCCTCCCCCTAAAGAGCTCTGGCAACCTTACTCATCGCAGGAACACAACACTATTTGAAAACAAATAATGTTATTTGGCTGCTATCTTCTGTAAGGCGGAGGTACCTCCCCAGGCGGGCTGCTCCAATTCAGAACGAGAAAATCTCGCTGTGCCCTTCCTCCTCTAAAACGCACGCGTTGCCAACCCTAACCCCCCAAAACAAATCATAAGGTGTTTATTTCAATAAAATCACTAGGATCACTTTAAACGTCTTAGAAACTAGGTGAAGCTACGCCTGTTCCCCGCGACCAAGCCTACAAGAATCAGGCAACAAACAACTTTAAGGAGCTCTGGCAACCTTACTCACTACAGGAACACAAAACTATTTGAAACAAATACCTAATGTTATTTGGCTGTGATCTTCTGTAAGGCGGAGGTACCTCGCCAGATGGGCTGCTGCAATTTAGAGCGAGGAAATCTCGCTTCACCCTACCTCGCATAAATACAAAATCATTTAACCTTTCTAGCAAAATAACTTTCAAAGTTTCATAGAGGATACAAAGATGTCATTGTTCGCCATTGACCTGTAATTTGCAATGCAGCCCGCGTTGCGCGCGCGCACCGCCCGGTGAAGTCATGCATTTAACAAACAAGTCTCGTATACCTACCTACATATATGGTTATTTGTAAAATGCGAAAAACCTCATCTGATTATAAAATATAATATTATAAACAGAAAAAGAGCCTATATGCTATTCTAGGTAAAGATCTCTATACATTCCAAGTTTCATCGAAATCGGTTGAGACGTTACGGCGTAATTGAATAACAAACATCCAAAAATCCTGACAAACTTTCGCATTTATAATATAAGTAGGATTTATTTGACAAACCGTTTGGCCGTGGTGGCCCCGGCTGAAGAATAGGCCCCTCCATATCTACCTATCCGCGGATGTCGTAAGAGGCGACTAAGGGAAAAAAGCTAGGGGATGGGCAGCAGCATCCCTCATTTTAACAACGATAGCTCTAACTGCGCTCGCCAACCCGCATGCCCAGCGTGGTAAGTATGGGCAAATCCCCCACATGATAAGAATTCGCTGTCTGTGGGGGAGGCCATGTTCAGCAGTGGACGTCGTACGGCTGTAATGATGATGATGATTTGACAAACCTAAAAACACACATAAATCACTAACTTACAGCGAGGTTTTCTCGCTGTGAATCGGAGCAGCCCGCCTGGGAGGTACCTCCGCCTTACAGAAGATCGCAGCCACACAACATTATTTGTTTCAAATAGTGTTGTGTTCCTGCGGTGAGTAAGGTTGCCAGAGCTCTATTAGGATAGGTATTTAGTCTTAGTGTTCCTATGTACTCTACCGGGTCTGTAAAACATTGACAAGTCATATTTTTATATGTTATGTTATATTATTATATGTTATGTTTGTTATATTATTTCATCAAGTGTAGCGTGTGCTGCCCTTAGATCATTTGTTGAAGCTCACATTTTTATAAGCTCTTATTTATTAGGGATTATAATTAGATTACTTTTCTTTTGAGCCTCACCTAGTTCGATCGGCACCACACTGAAGCTTTAAATTCCATTTTGTGAAAAAGGATCATCGAAAAAAATGATAGGCACGCGCGCCGTGTTTGTTGCCTGATTCTTCTAGGCTTGGTCGCGAGGAACAGGCATAGCTTCACCTAGTTTCTAAGACGTTTCAAAGTGATCCTAGTGATTTTATTGAAATAAATGCCTTTTGACTTTGACTTTATGTTAATGTGTACCAGCTATAACAATAAACGAATTCTATTCTATTCATAGGAAGGGTTCGGGGGTCTGCAACGCGTGCGTGATACTGTTATTGAAAGCGTTCATAGGCTACGGTAACCCCTCACCAACAGGTGGGCCGTAAGCATGTTTGCCAAAATAGTTGTATAAAAAAAACCTGTTCACTGATGCAGGATGACCAAGAAAGGATCAGCGGCACGACAAGCAAGCATCTCTTCCGGTGCGGTTCTATAATTACGCAGTGGCATGGGTGTGGACTGCGCAGCGCGTTGTCTAACCTAGATTCGTAGACCCGCCCGCGCCTCGCCAGATTACGATAGCTACGGTAACGTTGGTGGGGTGACCAAACGTTCCGCCTTTTTAAAAATTCCTAGTTTCATTTTTCTTACTTATTTTATTTTTAAAAATAAGTAAGATTTTTTTAAATAAAATAATAATAATAAATATTCCGGACATATTTACGCGGTCAACTGATCCCAAACTAGGCATAGCCTGTACTATGGGTACCAGAGACTGATATACATAATATATATATATTTAAAACCCAGACACAGAACAAACATCTGTGTTAGTCACAAATGTTTGTCCAGTGCGGGAATCGAACCCGCGACCTCTAGCGCAGAAGGCAGAGCTACTACTAACTGAGCTATAAGGCCTGTATATATGTTATATTATATTGTGTTCTGAACACTGCTAAAATCGCAAAGTCCGTACTATTCGCGGAATGCTGGCCACCCAACCTACAATCAATAGCCGCAATGCGCTGCTACATTCACTCGTGTTTTCAAACAGCCGACCTTGGGTACAATGTTTACGCGTTAAAAATATGTTTTTTTTTTATGTTATCTGCGCATTAACACCGCCATGTAAATATGTATGCCATCCCAAAAGGGGCATATTCTACAATCAATTGGCAGTAAAGTTTGTTCAACGACTTTTGGAAACTCTGTCTTTTTTTTCACTGCAAAACTCTATGCGAAAATCAACTGTTTAGGGTCAAATCAGAACCCAATGAATCAGCTGTTTTAGATAGCAATCTTGATTCAAAATTTCTTGTAAGTACGTTTAGTTATTAGTTCTAAAGATGATTAAAATACCAAAAACAGCTTGCAGCTAATTAGGGAAAGTTTATGAAAAAAAAATTTGACAGTAATCAGTTGACCGTGTGTGATATGTCCGGAATATTTATTTATTTATTTATTGTGAAGGTTTCCGGGGAGTCGGTGGATGGAAAAGGCTCAAGACCGTTCGTCGTGAAACTCTTTGGGGGAGGCCTACGTTCAGCAGTGGCCTTCATCAGGCTGATAATGATGATGAATGATCCGCTAAGTAAAGCAACGATCAGCGCGGTCATTATTAACAAATAACTAATAATATAAATGCGAAAATTTGTGAGGATGTTTGGATGTTTGTGGGTCAATCACGTAATGGCTAAACCGATTTCGATGAAACTTGGAACAGATGGAGTTCTTTACCAAGAATAGCGTATAGGCTACGTCTTATCTTCATAGGTAACACGCGAGCAAAGTCGCGGGCGGAAGCTGGTTAGATATATAAAAACCAGTCATTCAAATGACTTTAAAAGCGCAACAAACACAGTTGTGTAAATAATAAGTATGTATTCAAGATTTTATGACATAATTTGTTTTGCTTATAAATCGAAGGTTATCCAGCGTTGACATCTCAAAGACTTTCATTTTCCCCCCAAGAATGGTAATACCTTCTCAGATGCTCCCGTTTCTTACTTACAGTACCTGAGTAGGATATTTTTTTTTTTTTTTTTTACATATAACACACGGTCAACTGATCCCAAACTAGGCATAGCCTGTACCTTGGGTATCAGAGACTGATATACATAATAGATACATATTTAACACCCAGACACAGAACAAACATCTTTGTTAGTACATATTAGAACTTAATTACCTAGTATAATTTGTAATATGCATGATGCTACTTTTGTTTTTGAACACCATGGTAGAAACTAATACCAATAATACAGGCTAGGCCTAGTTTAGGTGTTAAGAGATTGTGTAGGCTCTTTGAGTACCAAACTTATTAAATCTTGTAATTAATGTATATACCTGTGTACTTACCTACTTTATTTCATGTTCAATATTTTTGATTAATAAATAATTTTTAATTTTTAAAAGATCCCTGTAGGAGGTTTCCCGACTTTTGGGGGTCCGAACCTGTGGTGCAAGTAGCATCATATACTTCGTCGTATACCGACATTTTGTTTTTAGGGTATTAATGTACTCACGACAATCTCAGTGGGTTCCGCCTCCACAATGACCTGCTTGAACTCAACGTCCCCGTTGGTGATGGCCTCGGAATCGTAGTTGGGGTCGTTGGCGTCCTCCTCATACTCCTCCAGCATCTCGGAGCCGGGGAGACCCCACACACCCTTGCCACCAGCACCACCTGTTTACCACCAACATGTTTTATTTACTAGCTACAGCTCGTCTTCGCATTTCTACCGGGTATCATGCGGAGTAAACAGTGCGATAAACAGTAGCCTACCTTCCAGGCTATTTATTACACAAATGGTGAAGGATAACGCAATTATTTGAAAATATTTAAAAAAGTATCGAAATGGTTGTGCAGATATAAATTGGATGGACCAGATCGCAAGGAGAAACTTTTACAATTACACCAAAAAAATCCATCGCAGTGGAAATAAGATATTACCGTTTTAATTTTATATTTTTAACGATGAAATTTCGAAGTGTGTTAGGGTGTTTTGATGTTTTGATATTTGTGGTTCAATCACACCCAAACGGCAGAATGGATTTGGATGAAATTTGGCACATTATACTGTAAATGAATTTTTAAATGACCGTACTATTGTTTAGCATAGTTATTGACCTAATTAATTTGACTCGCTTAAATATTTTTCTGACATATTACTCGCATTTACCTACTTTTTATTAACTAAATATATATATATTTTTTGATGTATATTAATTTTTGACGATGTAATAAAGGCAGATAACTAAATTAATGCATGCTTTAATAATTGAAATGTTAATTAAATGTTTGTACGCCCAAGTGGCAGAATCTAGCGATCTAGTCTAGTCCTATGAACTGACTGTTAAATGTACCTGATTCACAAACAATAAATGAATTACTGAATTATAGTCTGGAATAGCATAGGCTACTTTTCACGTAGGTACCACGCGAGCGAAGCCGCGAGCGGAAGCTAGTTCTGCATGGTATAGAACACATACAAACTCTGTATCATACAATTACTATGTTATCATTACAAAAATAGCAGAATGGTCAATCCTTGATGATAACACTTGTATGTTAATACAGATATTTAAAACAAATGTTCTTTATGGCTGAACCTACAACAACATTAAATGAGCATTGATAGCCTCTCTTGTTATACAAGGTTATATAAGGTATCATCATTTCAGCCGTACAACGTCCACTGCTGAACATGGCCTCCCCCACAGACAGAGCGAATTCCTATCATATGGGGGAATTTGCCCATACTCACCACCCTGGGCATGGGGGTTGGCGAGCGCAGTTAGAGCTATCGTTGTTTAAATGAGGGACGCTGCTGCCCATCCCCTAGCTTTTTTCCCTTAGTCGCCTTCGTCTTATAAGGTATAATGTGTGCTAGTCAAAGAACTTCACCTTCAATATTCATTGATCGCTGAGGAGTAATTGGTTAGCGTGGTATGGGCATGTCAAGAGGAGGGAAGAATGTCATGTGAAAAGAAGAGTGTTAGATATGAATTTGGATGGATGTAGGAGTAGAGGTAGGCCAAAGAAAAGATGGATGGACTGTGTGAAAGTGGATATGATGAAGAAAGGAGTGAGTGCTGAGATGACGACTGATAGAGGGAAATGGATGAAGAATGCATGTTGTGCCGACCCCACATGATGTGGGATAAGGGCAGGAAGATGGTGATGATTGAGATCGCATGGATCATTTTGAAACGTCTTAAATTGAGTTGAATTAGAAACTTTATTTGTTATCTAATTGCAGCATATTCAGTCCCAAGTTTTGGAGCATGACCGGAATTCGAACCCACAACCAGAAGGCGGGGCCACTACCACCACTACACCGGTGCTCTCATGATGATAATGATTACTGACTCCAAATTCCAATTAGTTTTTAAAAAACTCTTATTGGAAACAGTCAAGCTTCCTGCTGGAATGCAATTTTAACCAAAAAGTTAAGACTGAAACTACATGCCAAATGTTCGGACATGCCTCTGACTACCCCCTTTACAGCAAGGATCTGATCACCTGGAGAACTGAGAGGATGTCTACCATTATTGGGGATAAAAGTGGAGAGAATATTTTTAAAACAAAAAAAAATAAAAAAAAAAATAACCCCCAACTTCAGTGTGGACTATGTAGTCCTGACCCCACACTAGAATTCTCTGTGTCGTCGGTATCACAAACTACAAGTACCATGACACACACCCAGACCGGAAAAAAAAATTCGCAGATCCTACAAACATTAGTCCCGCAGCGGGTATCGAACCCGCACCCTTTGCATCTCAGACGGGCACTCGCCCGTTACGCCACCGAGGTCCTTCTATAATTTGTATTATGTACACAAAACTCTTCATTAAACTAAATAGCATCGTATGTCTTTCTAAGATTTAAACGAATTTTAATTCCACAGCTGGCAACCCTAATCCAGGTAGGTTACCCTGCCGTGACCTTGACCTACACACAAACAAAACAAAGGAGTTTGCAAACAAAATAGGTCTATTGGTTATCCCACCATTATTATATACGCGTCCAAAGCGTTAGTACACAGCGACAAAAATAGCCTTGTATGATGAAAGTTGTTTACAAGCATAGATTGTGTAACGAGTCAATGAACTAGCTACTAGACCTATTCCAGGCTGCGCGCTAATGCACCATTTAAAGCAGCGAGACTGCCCGCGCTGCTCACAGCCACATTTCTATCACTCAATACCGAGAATATTGATTATTATGCGCCTACGTGCACCGAATACCTATAATATTGTAGATTGCGATGCGTAGTAAACAAAGATTACATAAATGCGGCTCTATTCGTACTAATGCTTCTAGAACATTCTCCGGCGAGGCGGTTCGGTTTTGGGGATTACCTTTCTTGGGAAGGCCCCTGCCGTGTCCATTGCGCGATCTTCGGCTGTTCTTCCAGCTTCTGTACTTGGGTAGCGGGGTCACCGCCGCGTTTACGCCATCTTTGCTGTTGGTGCGCGCGTATTTCTTGTTTTTGCGGCGCAAATGGGCCGTCGACGCCGCGGCGTCTCCAGCGCCTTCCTCGCCCACGGGCTTCTCAGTGTCGGCAATCTCGGCATCCACCACCACGTTTTCCGTATCAGAAGCGATGCGTTCCACTTCCATTGCGGCGGACGACGGACCAGCCGGCTCTAACCAAACAAACAAATTTGTTTCGGTACGACTACTTGTGTGCTATTTAGCGAATGTTTCGGGCAAATGGGCACGTGGATTAGTAAGATTTATCGGAATCTAGAGATAAAATTGATAAACAACACACGTGAAGACACACGTATTTGTTTTGAGAGCACACCGGCATGAAGTTAGCAAAATAACATGGCGGCTGCATGCAGTTTTGCCAACATACAAGCAAAAACGGCGTTGTTTTTGTACTTCGCCAACTTATGGAAAATATACCTACTATGATTCAAAACACGTTTCAAGAACCAAGCTAGGTATTTGGTATTTGAAGCGAATTATTAGGGGTTCATATATATATATATATTCTTCCGTTTAAATCGTACCAAACATGTACACATCTTTACTTTTTAGATAAACTTGACATTCATAATTACTTGGCATTGGCAATATTGACTGTAATACAGCAAAGTCATAAAAAAAATGAAAGAAGAAGAAGAAGTGGTTGGTAGCAGTGTTTATTTATTCTGTACAGAAATAAAAATGCAAAAACAGAAAGAAAACCAATTCCTGAATAAATTTGACTTGCTTAATTCCCAAGAACCCACCGAAGAAATTATTTGGTCGCTGAGTGATTCCAGTGAATATGAAAATCCAGCTGTAAATGAGAAAATAGACAACATAACCAATAGGACTCGTATTTTGAAGAGAAAACGCAAGAAAAGAGCTTTAAATAATAAATCAAACCTGTGTATTACAGTCCTTGATACATCTAAAAGTAATAAAGAGCCGCAGAGTAGAGAAACATCGCCAATTTTAGGAATTAAGAAGCAAAAAAGTTTCGAGAGGTCACCTATTCTGGCATCGACACAAATCAGTAGGCAACAGCCTTCCTCGCCCATTCTACCTTTAAGAAGTGCTTACAAAAAGAGTCTAGCTATAATAATTAATTCACCTCCAGCTGCGGGAAGTATAAAAAAAAAATTGTTCAACCAAAAATGTGATAAGGGTGTAACGGAAGATATAACCAATATTAAAGCAGAACTGGATAGCGACTATGCAATATATAATAATTTGACGTGTAGAAACTCAATTTCCGAAGTCATCAGAAGTGTTGAAGAATCATCGAAAGCAAAATCGGAACTAGTAAGCAAAGTAAGATCATTTTTTGATAGTCATTTCAGCTCGGAAAGCTCATCCCAAAACAGTCAATCAATCAGCGATGTGCAGACTCAAACGAACAGTACTAAAACAAGTGATGAAGTTGAAATACTGACATGTAAAACACAAACGGAATCAAGCAATTGCTTTAGCATCAAATCCAGACAAGAAAAATCTGATTCGGATAATTCCTATTACACAATCAAGTACAAAAAGAGTATTCGCTACAAAAAGGATGGACTAGCATACAGACTCAACAACCTATTAAGAAAACAAAATGCATGTCTTTCTCTCTGGCATCACGAAAGATTTCTAGCGGCAAATTCAAACTTTGTGGTACCAAAAGGAGAGTACACCGCCTTCCGAATAACAAAAGTCCATTTTAGATATGGCTGCTATTTGCTGAACGCTGTGGATATAAAGGAAGATGAATATTTAGTTTTAATAAATAGTTGTTATGTATCTGATAGTATATTAGGTGATACTATAATCAAAGTGTATGTACCATTTAAAGAAATACAGTTGAATGGTTCTAAGCTGCTCATTAATGTGTGTAGATTTGAGTGTAGCCGCTACGCATAGTGAAATCAGCAGCCATGGGTTAGTCCACTGATAATCTTAATCAGTTTTATCTATCCATTTCCAATTTAAAACTATCAAAATACTGTGAATTTGACGGACAAAACCTATGACTATCAGTTCAGTTCCACGTTAAGGGTCAGTTTAATTATTGAAAGTTAAGCTTTTAGACACTCCTGCTGGGCTATTTTAAACATTGAAAAGATTTCTGATCGGTAATGTCAGCTTTTCGAAAACCCTAAAACAAGTAATGAAAACATAGGTAGGTAGGTGATGTTCGTTCATTCGTTCGTTCGTCGTTTTAGAGCTAATTTGAGAAAAGCTGACATTTCCAAACAGAAATCTTTTTATTGTTTTAAAATTACGACGTGTTCATACGAAATGCGATATGTCATTATCACATAACGCACGTCTCGTATGAACTCGGTTTTAGCCCTGCTAATCAGAGGCAATATCGGGGCTAGTGCTGCCAACAAGATTTTTCTATAGTTGCTATAGTTGACTTGGCAGCACTGTATAATACCTCTGATTCAAAATGGGTGTAGAGGCTTTAATTAAATTGTTTGTTTTATTGTTAAACTCACACTAAGAGGAAGTTAAATAAAATATAGGTGGGTACATACCTACTGAGCTCGCAATTTAATTACGGAGCCGATTTTAAAATGATGGTTTTCTTTAATAAGCAGTTAAACCAAAGTGATTTTGAAAAAAAAAATGCTTCCCAAACTTTTTATGTTTTTTATTGAAACCTCTCGAGTGCACTTGATATCATAAATAAAAATAAAATAATAAAAAAAGCCTCAGTAAGAACATATATTGAGTTATCCTATCAACACACACTGACAAGCCAAAATTCAAAACCATTACCTGTTTCTTCCACTAAACGAATTGCTATGTTTGCGGGAACTCTGGATAGAATATGCTCAAGGACGATCATTATGACACTCTTTGAGGGATGCCTATGTCCAGCAGGGGGGGACTTTACAGGATGATGATGAATAAACAAATTAAGATTTTGGTCAAGTGCTTGGTTTACACGATCAAATTATGAAAACAGCAAGTAGGTAAGCTGTTATAATAATAAGTTGTGGCGCATGTATAATTAAAAAAAATGCTTGAAAAATAATATTTATGGAAACACAAAACTTGATGATCATAATTCACTACTCACATGGTCCGTTGTACATTCTCCTTAGCATCTCGTCTCGTAAAGTCCCGAGCGTAGTAATAGTAGCGTTAAGCTTTGGCAAATAGTCGGCAACTCTATACATTACGAGAAGAGAATGAATGCATTTTTTTCGTTTCAATCATTATTTCTACAAATGCGCCCACGCAGTTTCAATAGCTTATATTTTCAAAAGCGTAATTTACAAGAGATACGCAAATGCTTTCTATATTAGTAGCGTAAAGCTTTGGCAAAAGCAATGGCAACACTAACACCCAATCTTCAGCTTTCGATCCTATTGGTCTGTGGCTTTCAAGTTTCAGTCAAAGAGGTAGAATGGGATTATTTTTTTGTTTTCAGTCGATATTTCAGACGGAAGCAAGCTCACGCCGTTCCACTATTTTTTTAAAAGCCCTGTATTACTAAATTAACTAAAAAGGTTGTATTGTAGGCTGAATCGATTTTAACCGCATGTGTGTGGTCTCTGAAATGCGGAAGTGTTATCGATTTTGACTGTTAGCCTGCGTAAAATCAGTGTTTTGGTGAGTCGATATGATTTTATTACTGTACAATGTACCTACAATGTTTAATTGTTTTGCTAAGAATAACCGAGTTGAAGTTACATTCTAGCACGTAGGGAGTAGGGAGGCGCAGCTACCCAAATTATTTAGAATTAGAACTGAGTATTCTAAACAGAATGTTATAAAGATATACTATTTATTTATTTATTTATAGTGGTAATTAGGTATAATCTTAAAATGTGGGTAAAAAAGTTATCTAGCTTCCGCCCGCGGCTTCGTTCGTGTAATGCCGAGTTGAAAAGTATCCATAGAAAAGTATTCTATCCCGAAAGGGGCATAATCCATGTTTTTTTTCAAATTAGTAAATATTTTTTTTTTGGTCATAGATAATTATAAAACGTAAGAGAAGTTCGAATTCAAAACTATGTAGGTACGTAGAACAGCTTTGAGTTTGAACTGATTTGACCCCAAAACAGATGATTTTTTAACATTTTTTTTTAATATATAAAAAAAGTCTAAAGTCGTAGAACAAACTTTATTGCTAAATGGGCGTAGAATAAGCCCTTTTGGGATAGTATACATTATATTATGAATCACCTTGCATAAAGAGCTGTAGGTATTGTCGGAGGTGGTGCTTCGACTTGCGACCCGAGGCGCGAGATCGTAGGTTTGAATCCCAGTCGTGAACCAATGGATTTTACTTTTCGATAAAATATAAATAATAAAGCTTTGATAATTTTATTTACAGAAAGAAACTTAAAACTAATACAAGTTAATATTCACAAAATACACAAGAAACAGTTGAGCCATCTAAAGACCGTTACAAACGATCTATAGATAGCTCAACTGATCCAGATCACTACCAGTCGGAAGCGTCCCCAAGACGCTGGCGGAATTGCCACGCTGGATGGCAATGCTAATTCGCTGGGCCAAATAAGAGCCAGCTCTCGGGTCACGCGTCGCTTCGATCAGACGCCATGATAGATTTTTGAAAACCCGATAAATAAATATTCCGGACATATCACACACGGTCAACTGATCCCAAACTAGGCATAGCCTGTACTATGGGTACCAGAGACTGATATACATAATAGATATATATTTAACACCCAGACACAGAACAAACATCTGTGTTAGTCACAAATGTTTGTCCAGTGCGGGAATCGAACCCGCGACCTCTAGCGCAGAAGGCAGAGTTACTACCAACTGAGCTATGAGGCCTGTCACCACCATACCTATATGTGCACCATTTTGTGCTAAAAGTAATGTTTGCATTGGCCTCTGACTGACTACCCCCTCAAGTATCTGCTAGTATCTCGGCGCCTGGTAATCCTGAGTGTTTGTTTAAATACCTACCTATTGATACCTACATTTCATTTCTTATATCTTTCGTCTTCATTATTTTAGAAGCCCATGTGGTGACCTAGTGGCATATAGGTACACCGACTATCGATCGAAGATCGCGGGTTCGATTGCGGCCGTGCACCAATCTAATTCGAAGTGGGGGAATAAGATCTGCACTGACGTCCCGCGTTGGGGTGTATTGTGCATTGTCCCCCTGCTGACCTCACCCCAGCCAGCCCAACTCCTTAAAGTAACGGAGAAGGACCCTGGGTTCTAACGGACAAGGACCCTAAGCCGTGCACCAATTTTTTTTTTCGAAAAATGTACCTACACGTACTTAAAACGTTCAACACATGTCACATGTCTTCAAATTTTTAGGTTCTAGGGCATGCCGGTTTCCTCACGATGTTTTCCTTCACCGTTTGAGAGCACTATTATGTACAGCACATATATATTTTCCGAATGGAATATGAATTGATACACGACCGGGATGCGAACCCACGACCTGTAGATCGGAAGACGGGGCCTACCACCACTCCATTTTATTGCCTAATTAAAATTCAAACTGTGTTTATTTCAATAAAATCACTAGGATCACTTTGAAACGTCTCAGAAACTAGGTGAAGCTAGTGCGAGCCACAAAAAAAACTAAAAAACAAATGTGAAGCTACGCCTGTTCCTCGCGACCAAGCCTACAAGAATCAGCCAACAAACACGGCGCGCGTGCCTAGCATATTTTTCGATGATCCTTTTTTTCGCAAAATGAAATGAAGAGCTTCGGTGTGGTGCCCTAACTATAATACTATTCTCCAACAAAAACAAATCATTAGTCCGTGCCAAAAATACGCTTTACACAAGCTAAATGTATTTACATTATCTTATAAACACGTTCAAATTATGCCTACCATCATCATCAGCCTGTAGAAGTCCACTGCTGGACATAGGTTTCCCCCAAAGACTGCGATAACGAACGGTCTTGAGCCTTCTCCATCCACCGATTTCCCGCAACTTTCACAATGTCATTGGTTCATCATTTTCAACACTCCGTCGCCCGGTTCGTGGTCGCCATTCGAGAACCTTTACATTTTTTTTTTATTTATTGAATATTTTCATGAAGGCTTTGTCGCTGAGCAACCACACGGCCCAATCGAAATTTAAAACTAAACTTCCACAAACACAAACAACTTAAAACAAAAGTGGAAAAGGAAACAAAAAAAAAAAGAACGCACTTGTAGCATACTTAAACATTATAAAATACTTTATTTACAGAAAGAAACTTAAAACGAATAATTGGGGTTGAGACCCTGGGTCCGTGGGGAAACGGGGCCCTCCGGGTTTTCAAAAAGATATCAGGACGTCTGATCGAAGCGACGCGTGACCCGAGAGCTGGCTCTTATTTGGCCCAGCGAATTAGCATTGCCATCCAGCGTGGCAATTCCGCCAGCGTCTTGGGGACGCTTCCGACTGGTAGTGATCTGGATCAGTTGAGCTATCTATAGATCGTTTGTAACGGTCTTTAGATGGCTCAACTGTTTCTTGTGTATTTTGTAAATATTAACTTGTATTAGTTTTAAGTTTCTTCCTGTAAATAAAACGAATACAAGTTAATATTTACAAAATACACAAGAAACAGTTGAGCCATCTAAAGACATTGGTTAAGACAAGTGTAATCATTTTTAAGACACATCTTAAACATTATTACACTTAGAGGCCAAAAAATACAGTTTTTGGGCTTCATCAGACATTGGTGAAGCCTTTGTGCTGTTGCATAACCCAACATCAAATATTGTTGTTTGACCAAACATATTGATTCTGTCATTAGCATTCCGCACACAGTATATGTTGCACATCTTCTAGGCAGTTGGTAGTAGCGCATGCCTCCTAGCTCAGTTGGTAGTAGCTCTGCCTTCTGCGCTAGAGGTCGCGGGTTCGATCCCCGCACTGGCCAACATTTGTGTGATTAGCACAGATGTTTGTTCTGTGTCTGGGTGTTAAATATCTATTATGTATATCAGTCTCTGGTACCCATAATACAAGCTATGCCTAGTTTGGGATCAGTTGACCGTGTGTGATATGTCTGGATTATTTATTTATTTATCACAGTTGAATTTATTGGATGGAATGTGTCCGGAACGCAGCCTAAGAGCAGTCACTAAAGCACTACGCTTAAGAACCGATTCCTCTATCCATGGGCATGAACCTTTACTTTCCAACGGTTGTCGGTTCTGCGAGCTATATGGCCTGCCCACTGCCACTTCAACTTGCTAATTCTGTGAGCTATGTGGATGAACTTTGTTCTTCTACGGATTTCCTCATTTCGGATCTTATCACGCAGTGAAACTCCATAGCTCTGTCTGTCCTTAGCCCGTTGCGCCACTTTGAACTACGAGCATGCCTGATTATTTTTGCCTCTGCGTAGTTAGAGCTATTGTTGATTGAATAGGGGACGCTGCTGCCCATCCACAAGCTTTTTCCCTTAATCGCATCTTTAGCTGGGGCCAATGGCAACCTTAGATAGACGTATTAAACTACTGTTTTTTTCATTTAAAATAAATGTGTAGTCATTCTAAGACTTAGTTTTAAGATGATGAGCAGCGTGCTTTCATTTCATTTCATTTATTAATTCAATAACAATTTATAACAATCGTGCCTGAATCCTTAAAAATAATAACAAAAAATAACAACTTAAATTGTGCACATTAAAACACAAGTCACATACATGCAGATAAAAATAGTAATAAACTGTACCTATATCGTCTAATTTCGTGCTATGAGCATGCGCAGCATGTATGGAGGTACCTTTAGTTCTGTTTATAATCTAGAAGAGATCAAATATGAATGATTGCGTTGTTCCTTGTTTATTTTCGCGGCATTTTCGTGGAATTTATCAGTAGGTACGATGAAATGGTTTACGAAATCTTGTAAACTATGATAATGAATATAAACATTTTGTTAGAACTGTATACATTATTTCTAGACGGCTGACAGGTGATCTTTTTTGATATAGTCGGTATATTTTATCCAAATTCTTAATTTTTTATACTGCGAGCGAGCCAAAAACTTTAGCATTGGACGGAAAATTCAGTAGGTATACCTATTTTGTACGTTGTGATTATTTTCAGAGCCTTCATGATTCAAATATCGGTCTTTGATCTTTATTATTATTATTTTTCGGCTATATTATTTTTGCATGCAACCTTTTTGTTGCACGCATTAAATCAAACGAATCCGGAAATTTAATGTTTTTTCTACGGAAATTGTGCAATTTCTGAAATAACATGGCAGCACCGTGAGCCAATATCCGGTTTTCTCATAAGTTTTAGCTACTCAACAACAGATGGCGCTATTTGTGCTGCAGTAAAGTTTGAATCCAGGCATTTTTGAAAACATCTGGCCTGTATTTTTAGCTTACTATTCTCGCCAATAGATGGCAATATTTTCATAAATTAATAAAAAAATATCATGAGTCCTACCTTCAAATAACTTTTGATTACGTACTGTTTTACCGTAAACGTGAGACTGTGATATGCTTACCTAACTAAAAAATATTGTCGTAAATACGAGGGATTTTAATATACATGGCGTAGAACTTCGTTGCAAAAGCAATGCTTCTCCTTTGACGTAGAGCCTTGTGCTACGGATTTCGTAGCACCGATGTGGCGGTAACAAAGAACCGAGGAAGCTCCCAGACAGCGACAAATCATTTCTGAATATCGACAATAAATTTAATAAAAAACGTTTAGTCGTATACATACACAAAATCACGCCTATTTCCCAGAGGGGTAGGCAGAGACCACGGATTTACACTTGCTACGATCCTGACATAGCTCTTTTGCTTCATTCACCCTCATCCACGCGTCTACATTTGGAGTAAAATGCTATCATTTTGAATGAAGTAGGTACCTAACTTGTGTATTTTTATTTATTCTTATTAATACAGTAATAAGAATAATTAAAAATACGCAAGTTAGGTACCTTCTTCTATACAAATAGATAAATATTTGTATCTTCTAAAAAATAATTATATAACTTTTTGTTGATAATGATTTCACTTGACCCTGGGTCCGTGGGGAAACGGGGCCCTCCGGGTTTCATAAAGATATCAGGACGTCTGATCGAAGCGACGCGTGACCCGAGAGCTGGCTCTTATTTGGCCCAACGCATTAGCATTGCCATCCAGCGTGGCAATTCCGCCAGCGTCTTGGGGACGCTTCAAAGTCAAAGTCAAAGTCAAAAGGCATTTATTTCAATAAAATCACTAGGATCACTTTGAAACGTCTTAGAAACTAGGTGAGCTACGCCTGTTCCTCGCGACCAAGCCTAGAAGAATCAGGCAACAAACACGGCTTGGTGCCTATCATTTTTTTCGATGATCCTTTTTCACAAAATGGAATTTAAAGCTTCAGTGTGGTGCCGATCGAACTAGGTGAGGCTCAAGAGAAAAGTAATCTAATTATAATCCTTAATAAATAAGAGCTTATAAAAATGTGAAAAAAATGAAGACAAATGTGAGCTTCAACAAATGATCTAAGGGCAGCACACGCTACACTTGATGAAATATGTACCTAATGCTTATATAATTAAATAATACTTAAAATATGATGCAAGCAAAAACTGTAAAGACACTGCAAAATGGCATTTTAGCTGTCGAGGGGCAGAGCGACTTCAGCCCATGCGGTTTTATCATTTATATAATCATTTAGTTTATAGTACGCTTTCTTAATAAGATTATTCTTTATGTACACTTTAAATCTTCTAATAGGAAGTTGCGTCGCGTTTACCGGAAGTTTATTATAAAATCTTACCATATTCCCCATAAAAGACCCATTTACTTTTTGTAATCTAAATTTTGGAATGCACAATTTATTTTTGTTTCTTGTGTTAATACTATGCACATCACTTTTTTTTCTTAAAGCTAGCCATGTGCTTATGTGTGTACAATAAGTTTTCGTAAATATATTGTGAAGTTACAGTTAAAATGTTAATTTCTTTAAAAAGTTCCCTCAAGGAGTCCCTTGACTTCATTTTATAAATGGCACGTATTGCTCGTTCGCTTCCGACTGGTAGTGATCTGGATCAGTTGAGTTATCTATAGATCGTTTGTAACGGTCTTTAGATGGCTCAACTGTTTCTTGTGTATTTTGTAAATATTAACTTGTATTAGTTTTAAGTTTCTTTGTGTAAATAAAGTTTAGTTAAAGATTAAAAAAAAAAAAAACTTTTTGTTACAGGATTAATAAATGATGGATGTGATCTTACACAATAGGGGGCCCACGGCTCTACTGGCAACCATTGTCCTTGTCCTATGGACAGACACAGGTACGTTCAATATATAAAAACTAACATCCTACACGGTGGCGCAGCGGGCGAGTGCCCGACTGAGACGCAAGGGGTGCGGATTCAATTCCCGCTGCGGGAAAATGTGCGTTTTTTTTTTTTTTTTTTCTGTTATACGGAGGCAAACAGGCTTACGGCCCTCCTGATGGTAAGTGGTTACCGTCGCCTATTAACATTAGCAACACCTGGAGCATTGCTAATGCGTTGCCTGCCGAACCCCTCCCCCCCCCTAAAGAGCTCAAAGATCCCTAAAGCCCTAAAGATGTTCTGCAAATATTAGTTCCGTCTGGGTGTTGTGGTACTATGGTACTCGTAGTTTCTAATAGGGAATCCTAGTGTGGGGTGAGGACTATTTAAGCGACTGTTGGGTGTTATTTATCTTCGCAAGCTTCTCTCACTCGATCAATAAACCAAGTTTACTGTTCCCAGCATATGCTATAGACTGCTTCAAATGCGTGTCCATGAACGGCAAGTTCTCGGCATGCGACGATCCCTTCCACAACAACCACTCGCTGGGCATGCTGGAGGCGCCGTGCATGGGCGGACGCAAGGGCAGAGACGGCCTCTTCCCCGCCACTTCGTGCATCAAGATAGCCGGCGTGTTTGGTGAGTTGAGAGGGAGAGAGAGGCAGTCACTACACTGAGTAGAGAGCACTGGAGCGGTGGTAGTGGCCCCGAGCCGGCGTGTTTGGTGAGTTGAGAGGGAGAGAGAGAGGCAGTCACTACACAGAGTAGAGAGCACTGGAGGAGTGGTAGTGGCCCCGAGCCGGCGTGTTTGGTGAGTTGAGAGGGAGAGAGAGAGGCAGTCACTACACAGAGTAGAGAGCACTGGAGCGGTGGTAGTGGCCTTCCGATCCACTGGTCGTGGATGCTAAACCGGTCATGCAATGGATTTTCCATTTGGATTTATGTGCGCTATGCTAGAGCTCTCAAACGGTGAAGGAAGCCAAAACATCGTGAGGAAACCTCACGATGTTTTGGCATGTCCTGGAACCTAAAAATTTTGACTGGCCTCATAGCTCAGTTGGTAGTAACTCTGCGCTAGAGGTCGCGGGTTCGATTCCCGCACTGGACAAACATTTGTGACTAATACAGATGTTTGTTCTGTGTCTGGGTGTTAAATATATATCTATTATGTATATCAGTCTCTGGTACCCATAGTACAGGCTATGCCTAGTTTGGGATCAGTTGACCGTGTGAATATGTCCGGAATATTTATTTATTTATTTATTAATTGGAAGACATGTGACATGTGCACGAAAGGAGCCTCTAAGAGGCGCACTTTAATCCTTTCACTACACTGATTCTTTCACCAGCGGTCATAGCCCCTTTTCAGAGTCACCATACTTCAAACTGGTCACTGACCTAATGCAGGATGACCAAGAAAGAATCAGTGACACGACAAGAAGAAGAAGAAGACAGTCATGATAGACAGCGTGTAAAGTACCTAGTTGTAGGTAATTATTAATTTTAATTCAAAACAATAAATTCTATTTAGACGACATTTCGGTGGCGCAGCGAATGAGTCTAAGACGCAAGAGGTGTGGGTTCGATTCCCGCTGCGGGATAAAGGTTTGCATGATCTGCAAATAGCGAAAAAGGTTCATCGAAAAAATGTTAGGCTCGCGCGCCGTGTTTGTTGCCTGGTTCTTGTAGAAATAGAACTCTATTTATTAGGGATTATAATTAGATTACTTTTCTTTTGAGCCTCACCTAGTTCGATCGGCGCCACACTGAAGCTTTAAATTCCATTTTGTGAAAAAGGATCATCGAAAAAAATGCTCGGCACGCGCGCCGTGTTTGTTGCCTGATTCTTGTAGGCTTGGTCGCGAGGAACAGGCGTAGCTTCACCTAGTTTCTAAGACGTTTCAAAGTGATCCTAGTGATTTTATTGAAAAAACGCCTTTTGACTTTGATTTTTGTGTGGGCTTAGGACTATGTAGGTACCTACCTATGTGACTGAGTGAGTGACTGACTGAGTGTTATTTATATTGTTAATTTGTTGTCGTTACAGACGACACGGGCGAGTCCATCACGGTGCGCGGGTGCGGGCTCGATTCCGGCACCGCCACCACCGACACTGAGATCATTCGCATGTCGCATTGCGGAAGATTCTATTACAACGATAGGTAAGTCGCATTACCCGATGGACCGACGACATTGTGAAGGTTGCGGGAAGTCGGTGGATGGAGAAGGCTCAAGACCGTTCGTCGTGGCACTCTTTGGGGGAGGCCTATGTTCAGCAGTGGACTTCCATCAGGCTGATGATGATGAGGGTAGTCGCATTAACTTGCTGTCCCCACGATTAGGCTCGCAAGGGTTTGTAAATCCTACTAATATTATAAATTGCGAAAGTTTGTGAGGATGTTTGGATGTTTGTTGTTCAATCACGGCGTAACGGCTCAACCGATTTCGATGAAACTTGGAATATAAAGAGTTCTTTACCTAGAATAGCATATAGGCTAATTTGTACGTGGGTTAAACGCGAGCGAAGCCGCGGACGGAAGCTAGTCCTTTATAGGGAAATGTGCACGCTTCTACAAGTATAATAAGCTATGCTTATACTAATGAAGCATATTTATATTTATTTATTTATTTATTTATTCTTTCACACTTAAACTTAGTGTAAGGAGGATTTAATGCCAAAGGCAGTCATCCTGGGCGTGCAAAAAAGATGGTGAGGCGTGACAATTAAACTAAACTTAGAAATAACTTACCTACTTAAATAGTTTACATACTTAGTTAAGTGATATATATACCTACGTAAGCACAAGTACCCACGTAGGTATCTAAAATCTAGGTAGGTATTATATCTTGCTGTAATGTCAAGAGTACCTACCTACTATTTTTCCGTGGTGCCTACACAGATTTATTTTGAGTAAGTTTACAGTCCTTCGTCTAAAATAATACCTAGGTAATTTGCGATGCTCGAAATGACAAATGAAGAGCTTTAAGAAAAATACAAAAAGATTTCCCCAGGGCAGGCAACGCATTAGCAATGCTCCAGGTGTTGCAGATGTCAATAGGCGACGGTAACCGCTTACCATCAGGTGGGCCGTTAGCCTGTTTGCCTCCGTATAACATTTAAAAAAAAAATATGAGTGAATAAGTTTTTTTACTGCAGGCTTGGTCGCGAGGAACAGGCGTAGCTTTGCGATTTAACACCTTTTGAGTTATAACGCGCGGTGTTATAAACTCAGAGGAGAAAGCTACTTGGGCAGCCTCAAAAGCCACGCCAACCCACTCGCAAGAGCTTTGGTTGAGAAACCAACAATCACGAAAAGGAGCCACATCCTGGACAACCTGCAAAAATGAGGGAAGAAGGACTGATGAGTCTGGATCCCAAACGCCACTAAACAAGCAGCTCATCCGCCTATAGTCCACCAACTGATTGCGGATAAAAGAAAAGAACAAAAAAAAAATAAAAAAAACCCGCGGTACACATCCCATTATTTAAATTGAATGCACCATGCCGCGCCGACTGTCTGCGCACCGGTTAGGAAATCAATATCGATTTTTGGAGCAGTGTCCTGTCACGGTCGCCACTTTTTGTTCAATAAACAAAACGAAAATAGTCTGGTATCACTTTTAATTTTTTCACACACGATGTAAATAACTTTATTTACAGAAAGAAACTTAAAACTAATACAAGTTAATATTTACAAAATACACAAGAAACAGTTGAGCCATCTAAAGACCGTTACAAACGATCTATAGATAGCTCAACTGATCCAGATCACTACCAGTCGGAAGCGACCCCAAGACGCTGGCGGAATTGCCACGCTGGATGGCAATGCTAATTCGCTGGGCCAAATAAGAGCCAGCTCTCGGGTCACGCGTCGCTTCGATCAGACGTCCTGATATCTTTTTGAAAACCCGGAGGGCCCCGTTTCCCCACGGACCCAGGGTCTCAACCCCAAAAGGTTCAAATATGTAAGCCCTATCAAGGCTAACATATTTGCGCCTTTTGAGATCCTCGGCCGAATCTGCCGCCGCACCCGCCCTAACTGATGTCCCCGGAAGATGTGTGCGCGCTAGTGTATCAACACAAGTAGCGTCCCACACTATAGGCCTACCCTTCTCCCAAGGGACCATAGTCATACCGTCAGGCCGCTTACCATCATCACGTAGCAGACCATTCGGTTCAAGAATGGCTGGGACGTTAATGCTGGTAAGAGCCCGACGGATGATGACATTAAGGCTAATTCACTTTTAATGTAAATTTTACAGTTCTGGATGGTATGTTAAAGGTTTAATTGAGAAGTAATAGGTTAGCATGGTATGGGCATGTCATGAGGAGGGATGAAAGTCATGTAACGAGAAGAGCGTTAGGTATGAATGTGGATGGATATAAGACTAGAGGAAGGCCGAAGAAAAGATGGATGGATTGTATTAAAGATGACATGAGTAAAAAAGATGTGAGTGCGGAGATGACGGCTAACAGAAGAGAGTGGAAGAAGAAAACATGTTGTGCCGACCCCACATAATGTGGGACAAGGGCAGGAAGAAGAAGACATACGAAAATCGAACACTGTACATCTTCCGTGCGTGCCGAACAATGGCGGTCTGCTGAGCGCGTGGGTCAAGCGCCGGCCGTCTCCTCCGCCCCCGCTTCCCCGCACGTACCCCTCTCTCGTCCTAGTGCTGTGCGCGGACACCGACGACATTTTACGACAGCGCCATCGCGCGGCGAGAGAGTGAAACAAGACTGCCCGCGCGATTCGGCGGCTGAGCGGGGCCGAGATCTTTCTATTAGTTTTATATCTGATTTCCATGTTAAAAGTACAATTATTAAAGTTTATGGAGAGGGACTAAAATTTTGTACATTTTTCTAAACTTGACTGTCAATTAAAAAGCATTTTTTTTCTTAAAAAGTAAATCCTTTATTGGCCGTAAGAATTAGCATGTAATTTTTTATTGTATTTTAGATTAAGGGCTGTGGGTTTTGTTAAATAAATAAAATAAAATGAAATTATTGGTCATTTATTATACGTCTGAAGTGTTTGTGTGTGTTTTTAATTACGTCCCTGAGTAGCCAGCTAGCCGGGCAAACGTTAAGTGGCGCCCAACGTGGGGCGCCAGTTTAACGTTTGCCCGGCTTCGTAGAATGTCGTCGGCGCGGCATGGTGCATTCAATTTAAATAATGGGATGTGTACCGGGCGTTATAGAGTTTGATTTAGCACTCTTTGTAAGACTTGTTTTTGCAAATAAACATCATTATTATTTTAGTTGTATAATAAAAAAGGTTGATTTTGAGTGTTTTCCCACAGGTATGTCCATGGCTGTCTCCAGAGCTGCAGCGACGCGGACGCGTGCAACCAATCTACCAGAAACACGCCTCAACTGTCCATCCTCACATGGCTGCCATATTTCGCCTTTTTTATGTATAAGAGCTAACAGAACCAATCCTATTATAATCCTACTAAATTATATATGCGAAAGTTTGTGAGGATGTTTGGATGTTTGTTGTTCAATCACGCCAAAACGGCCGAACGGATTTGGATGAAAATCGGTACAGAGATAGATTATAGTCTGGAATAGCATATAGTCTACTTTTTGTGTACCTAGGTACCACGCGAGCGAATATTATAAATGCGAAAGTTTGTTAGGTTGTTTGGGGTCCATCACGCCGTAACGTCTCAACCGTTTTCAATGAAACTTGGAATAGAAGTTCTTTACCTAGAATAATTAGTGGCGCAGCGGGCGAGTATCCGTTTGAGACGTGAGGGGTTCGATTCCCGCTGCGGGACAAATGTTTGCATGATCTGCGAATATTAGTTCCTGGTCTGGGTGTTGTGGTACCATGGTACTCGTAGTTTCTGATACCCACGACACAGGGGATCCTAGTGTGGGGTCAGGACTATGTATGTCACTGTTGGGTGTTATTTATTTATTTAAAAGCATATAAGCTACTTTTTATCTAGGTATAAACGGTCATAAGCCCTTTTCAGGGCCGCCATACATCAACCTGATCACTGACCTAATACAGGATGACCAAGAAAGTATCAGTGACAATGAGCAAGCATTTAGGTACCACCACCAACAGATATAGCTCTATTGGGTACCTAGTATAGCATATATGCTAGGTACTACGCGAGCGAAAACGCGGGCACAAGCTAGTGCCTAATATAGCTTCGGTAAGATATTTTGCAAAAAATAGTTGGAACTTTTTGCTACAAGGTTTTTTACGAAATAAAGTCAGTTAGCCATTTTATATGTGATTTCGAAAACACTTAAAAATATACCGCATCATTTATTATTCATTAAAATTATGAGGACCTCGATAATTGTAGCGAGTAACCTTATTATTAAACTATTCAAAAGCCATGCTTAAGAGGATACAAAAATCGGAGTGACGAAAGTGACAGCGCTATGTACTGTAATTGAATGCGAAAAGAGATAGCAAGCGTTAGAAGGCGCTCGAAAGTAATCGACGTAAGCGACATATAAGAAAATATCGATTATCTCAAAAACTATCTATTTTTTTTAAAGTGTCTTGGATACCCAATGCTATAGTCTAACAAAATATTAAAAAAAAAGTTATTTTTGTTTAATAGTCTCAGAGTATTTTCGAAAAAACTGTTGCAGAGGACCCAACTTTAAAAAAGAAATCTATCGAGAAAAGTTTTACCAATCGCGTTTCTGTCTTGGATTTACGTAAATAAAATGCTCAAGTTATCTTTGTCATAAAAATCAAAACTGTGCGTTTTGCGTTTATTGAGAAAAAACAATTCAAAAATCATAAAATAATTAAACCCTCACCTTAACTACAGAAAAAGATAATCCGCGGCTTAGCGTTTCTTCAGATAATAGATACCTAAAAGACAAGGAACCTTTTGCTAACGCAAAGCATAGGAATTTGTTATCTTGCCCTGTCGTTCATAATACCTTAGATCAGCTAAGTTAGCAACCTTCAGCGCGGTCACCAAATGGGTGACCGCTAGTAGCATTAACTCCCTCAACTACCATTTTGTTCTAATTTAAAGTTTTCTGTTAAATATTGTTTTTAACAGTAGGTAAACTTATTTTGTAGTTTTGTAAGTACTATTAGTATTAAAGCTAAATACGTAGGAATATCGATTTATGTGCAATTAAAAACTTTATCATATTTTATTAAATCTAGTCACAATATTCTTTGATACATAATCATAGATTAGTGTAGAGGCTACTGACTGTTATTTGCGCCTAAATGTTCAGAATTTATAATAAATTTACATTTATTTGCTGTATAAGTACTACTTTAAACATATCTCCTACTATTTTGTAATTAATCAATAATAAGAAACATAAAACTACTACCTAGAAACCACTATGTGCTTTATTCAATTTAGTTTGTAGTTTTCATTTCCTCTTAGTTTTCATTTCTCAACTTTTACATAATGTCGGCGTTCTACGCGACCTGTAGTATCTCGCTACGCGGGTGCTACGAGAACTAGCAACACACTATGGGCTGCTACGCAACCCGAAGGGTCACGCTACAGGGGTGCTACGACACCCGTAGTATCGCGCTACGGGGTGCTACGAGACCTAGCAACGCACTATGGGCTGCTACGCAACCCGAAGGGACACGCTACAGGGTGCTACGAGACCCGTAGTATCGCGCTACGGGGTGCTACGAGAACTAGCAACACACTATGGGCTGCTACGCAACCCTAAGGTTCACGCCACAGTGGTGCTACGACACCCGTAGTATCGCGCTACGGGGTGCTACGAGACCTGGCAACGCACTATGGGCTGCTACGCAACCCGAAGGGTGAGACACGCTACAGGGGTGCTACGACACTCGTAGTATCGCGCTACGGGGTGCTACGAGAACTAGCAACGCACTATGGGTTGCTACGCAACCCGAAGGGTCACGCTACAGTGGTGCTACGAGACCCATAGTATCGCGCTACGGGGTGCTACGAGACCTAGCAACGCACTATGGGCTGCTACGCAACCCGAAGGATCACGCTACGGGGTGCTCCGCGACCTAGTATCACCCCTCTACGGGTGTTACGCGACCCGAAGGTTCAGGCTACGAGCGTGCTACGAGATCCGTAGTATCACACTACGGGGTGTTACACGACCCGAAGGGACACGTTACAGGGGTGCTACGAGGGCCTTAGTATCACGCTACGGGGTGCTACGAGACCTAGCAACACATATCAGCAGGGGTGCTGTAGCGTGACCGTTCTTGGATTTTTTATACATGATTTATGTCAATTTTGTATAGCATGATGTTTTGGTACATTGTTAATATCATCTTTGGCAAGCATGCTCTTAAAATGGGTATTATACCACCCCGAAACGGGCTTATTCTACTTACAGCCCATAGACAATAAAGTTTTTTTTTGAAAAAAACACTTGCAAAAATCATTTTTTTTTTTATTTTATGCAGAGGCAAACAGGCTCACGGCCCACCTGATGGTAAGCGGTTACCGTCGCCTATTGTCATCTGCAACACCTGGAGCATTACTAATGCGTTGTCTGCCCTGGAGAAATATTTCAGCAGTTTTAGGATCAAATCATAGTATCCTAGTTAAGGAATATGTAGTACTGTGAGTGAATAAAATCAATTTACCACGATAATCTCCTATAATTCATAAATAATTACAATACCAGATGGAAAGTTGACATGGTTTAACATGGCCGTTCACTATTCACTTAAAACTATGGTCTCGTAATAAATTTTCATTTTTTGGGCGCAACCATTTCTTCTAAAGCCTTGATTTCCGCTGAAACAAAAACAAATAATCTGTGAGATAATAATATATTCCGTAAAAGACCAAGTCACCGACATAGCTCTCAGAATTAGCAAGTTGAAGTGGCAGTGGGCAGGCCATATAGCTCGCAAAACCGACAACCGTTGGGGAGTAAAGGTTCTCGAATGGCGATCACGAACCGGCCGACGCTGTAGAGAGTGCAGGAGTGTCACTCTGCCCGACACCAAACCCAAATCAAAACATTGGCTCATAGTTAAACAACTGATTGCAAATGAAACTTTTCTTATCGATCTGGATAACAGAAGGTGGAACCTTTTTGGAGAATATAAGGCACAGCGAGATTTTCTCGATCTGAATTGGCAACGCATGCGTGATGCCTCTGGTATTCCAAGCTCTCATAGGTTACGGTAACCGCTTACCAATAGGTGGGCCGTATGCTAGTTTGCCACCTCAATTGTATTAAAAAAAGTTGGAGATGCACTTACCAGCAGCGGCGCGAGTCTTCTCCTCCTTCAGCTTGGCATCCTTCACAACCTTCTCCTTAGCCTCGATCTCTCGGAGTTTGGTCTCCTTCTTGGACAGCCTGTTCTGGTGGAAGGCTCCGTATGCTACACCCACTGAGAGGAGCGACCAGCGGCCGAACTGGAAATAATAAGTTTTCATAATAATAAATATTCCGGAAATATCACACACGGTCAACAACAATCAGTCATAGGCCTTTTTCAGGGTTACCACACCTCAACCTGGTCAATGATATCATATTTATGTATGGCTGACATACTCAAGCCCCTAAACTAACTTTTCTGAGCACTTGATGCGCTGGGCCTAGTGGGAGGTGCCTCTACCTAAGACCTCCACTTACGATCCAAATTGTAGGAACCAATATTCAAGCTAAGTTTTCAAGAAAGGCACATCAAATCACCTTTGATTCAACTACCAGTGCCATCACAGTAATTGCGAAATAAATCAAATATTAAATTAAACAAAAATTAAATTCAGAATGAAGACCTCTTCAAATAGGCTTTAAACTAAAGAAATTAATACAGATTGTCAAGAAATTACTGGCAGTCAAATTTTAAATTCAGAATGACCTCCCCAAATAGGTTATGATGTAAAAAGATTCTAACAAATTATCAGACAAATACTGGCAGCAATGGTTCAAAAAAATCTACGGCAAAGCCTTAAAAGAAATGACTAGCAAATAAAAATTTAAACGAATGATTCCAAGGAAAATACCCTCCAAAACACATGATTTTGTTACATAATGGCTCTGCTCATAGCGTCAATAAGATGGTGATTACTTACCCTGATCAGAGGCGAAACCCTCACTGGAGGTCCGTAAGGAAGGTCAGACATTTTACTAATAGGTAGACACTAAAATCTGATTAAATTATCGGAAATCCTGGCAGATTTCTTTTTTCCGAGGCTGGCTCAAGAAGAATAGCAAGCAAAGAGGTCGGTCCGTCTGTCAAAATTGACAGTTCCCATCCCTTAGCATGAATTAGATTAACCTTGGTATTCTCGTATTGGCTCGTGTATCGTATATCGATAAGTTTAGCTCGTCTCTTCTCATCATTCCACTGACGAAAAACAACTAAAGTTAAGAGTTGCGGCCCATCTAGTGCTGCCACCTGTCAAAAATCAATTTCCAAAAGATTGATGAACCATTCGTTTCAGCAAAAAGTCACAGTTGAATTCATGAATTGGCACATAGCTCGAAGCTCCGACGGCCGTTGGGGCAGAAAGTGATGATGATGATGAATGTCTGACCCTAGAGGGTAATGTGCATATTGTGTGTGAAGGTATTCAGCAGTCAGCACCCATGTTTGGGGTACCTTTGGTTCAATTCTAGGACATTAACGACTAATTATATGAAGAAACAACCCTCACGATGTGTTTCTTGTTCTTATTACGCAAGCATATATATTTCTATCAGCAAAATCCATTTATGCTAGATTAAAGCGATTAGGATCCAAAACATAAAAATCAAATCCGTTTTTCATCAGTTTTCTTACAATAATACAAAAGTAAAGTTGATAAAAATTACGTAATAATCAAATTTATGCTAGGGAATCAATACAAACTACGGTGCTGCCAGCCAGGGCTTAGTTAGTTAGGTCAGAGTTTAGTTGGAATGTTATTTTTAGGGTTCCGTCCGTTAACTGTGCAACGGGAGAAATTATTTATTCTCTTCCCTCGCTTGATGCTAAAAAAACGCTGGGCAAGAAGAGGGTATTTGCAGGGAGGTAGGTAGATTAGAAATAGATTAGAGGGAGGTAAGATTTACTTGTAGCTTAGGGTATAGTACTTAGAGATACATACATATCTACGTTGAGTTATTCAAACGCAAATAAATTATTTCATTTCATTTTAAAATTCAAATCATGAGTCATTTCTTTCCTCGCTCGCAGTCAGTACTAAATTAAATTATGATGACCAAATCGTAGCAAAGGTGTACCTTACCTAAAGAAAGAACGGAACCCACTGCGCACAGAACACTAATATCCTTACCCACTGCGCATTTTAGACGTTTTTTTTCATATGGCAATGACTGGGTATACAACTTTTATGTCAGTTGCAGGGTGAGCAATGACAGCTGATCAGCGAATGAATGCCGCCCGCCCGGCTGATTCATTGACAAACATCAAAATGATCAATCAGTCGTCAAAATGGCGTTAATGATGTCGTTTGTGTCGGTCGCGATATCAATATTGTACACGCCGTTCCTCCTGTTAATTCTGTGTGTGATATTCCTTGCTTCTATCGGCAAGTCTTTGGGCGTCCGGAAGCTGTACGTGAGCATATTGCTGAAACTATTCGAGGTTAGTGACTTAGCCATATTTCATGCGTAAATTTAAAAAAAAAATGTTTCTTTCTGTTTGGAATCTAAATTCGGTACATTACAACAAAGTTGTTAGATTTAGACAACAATGTCGTTAATAATCATCTATTTTTGTTAGAAACGTGACTAGATTGTGTATCAAAACAATAGTGTGAAGGTTATAAATACACGCAGGTGTCTAATTCATGCATATATTTACCTTTTTCCTCACCCGTTTATCTATCGGAACAAGCTAAACTACACGATTTTACCTCATGGAGCTAAAATAAGTAATTGAGATAATTTTTAGAGCATTAGAAGTTTGACGACCTCGGTCGCGCAGCGGGCGAGTACCCGTCTGAAACGCAAGGGGTGTTCGATTCCAGCTACGGAACAAATGTTTGCATGATCAAATATTAGTTCCGGGTCTGGGTGTTGTGGTACCATGGTACTCGTAGTTTCTGATACCCACGACACAGGGAGTCATAGTGTCGGCTCAGGACTATGTATGTGACTGTTGGGCGTTATTATTTTATTACTATATGTATAGGTATATTTTATTCAAGAAAAATGTAGGCATTACCAAGATAACAATTTTGCATTAAGTTCTGGGTCAGTAATGTGTGCCAGATGCCTCTGGTATTGCAAGCGTTCATAGGCTATGATAACTACTTACCAACACGTGGGCTGTATGCTTGTTTGCCACCTTTTGTTGTATAAAAAAAGCAGATCTGTGATCAGTTGTATAACTATGAGAAAATGTTTTGATTTGGGTTTGGTGTCAGGCAGAGTAACCTCCTAGTAAGTCTCCTGCACTCTCTACAGTAGGCACTCTTCTTTGCTTTCAGTCATTGAGCTGAATGACATCTTTTCTCCTGAGCCGGTGTGTGTATGTGGGTGTTGCGAGTCGCTGTGCTATTTTATTAAACAACAGAGCGAAGCTGCGCGCAGAAGCTAGTAATATTGTGTTAATATGGGTGTTAAATATATATCTATTATGTATATCAGTCTCTGGTACCCATAGTACAGGCTATGCCTTTATTTATTTATATTATAAATGGGAAAGTTTGTGAGGATGTTTGTTAGTCAATCATGCCATAACAGCTCAACCGATTTAGTTGAAACTTGGAATATAAATAGTTCTTTACCTAGCATTAGGCTACTTTTTATGTAGGTACCAAGGTAGGTGGGCGAGCGAAGCCGCGGGTGGAAGCTAGTTTATAATATTAGTAACTAGTATAGCTTGGAATTACATACGGTAATTTTTATCTGGGTGTCAAGTGAGCGAAGATAGTTAAATAATAAAAATAATCAATAAGATAACATTGATAACTATGCACTGAAGTAAATTATAAACTTAAATTTAAACATTTGTAAGATTTTAATCACAATGTTTTTCTATCTAATATATTTTGTCTCTTTATGACTTTGTAGCTTCCGCCCGCTTCGCTCGCGTCTTGACAATGCGATTTTCTCGCTCTAAATTGGAGCAGCCTGCCTGAGGGGTACCTCTGCCTCACAGAAAATGGCATTATTTAAAAAAAACAACGTTAAATCTCTGATAGAATCTTAATAGCGTCTGGTTAATTAACGTGACTACATACTAATTTAAGCCTTGTTCAAACGCTGTGCGATGTGTCATTTGAAATTGACGACCTCGTTGGCGCAGCGGACGAGTGCCCGTCCAAGACGCAAATATTAGTTCCGGGTCTGAGGCTCGTATTCAGAGACACGACTCAAGCATAGATTTAATCACAGATCAGCTGAACTCTACTTAAGTATTGAATCTCTTCTCAAACATAGCTTTTATTCAAGAACGGTACTTAAACTGTTCTCAGCTGAATCGAGTCTCAAATCTGTACTCAAATGATCTCGTTTACATTTTGATTTATTTATAATTTTCGATCCGTTTTACGCAGAAATTCAAACAGCCAGGGTGGAAATAGAATAGAACAATAAAGTGAAGTATAAATATGCATCAAAGTACGTGTAACGGAATGAAAATATCATTTGATTAATGTCAAATCAAATCTAAACTCAAGCACCGATTTCGTCTGATTGACGTTTCAGAATATGCATTTACTCAGGTGATCTGTGATCATTGAAGCTATACTTAAATACTGTTCAAGAATTAGAATCTCGCCTCAAATCGAGATTTAAGTACAGATCAATGCTCGAGTCTTGTCTCTGAATACGAGCCTGAGTGTCGTGGTAGCATGGTACTCGTAGTTTCTGATACCCACGACACAGGGAGTCCTAGTGTGGGGTCAGGACTATGTATGTGACTTTTGGGTATTATTTATAAATTTGTTTACAAATTATCACCCAACCATCTTATAGTATTATATTTATAATATTACTAGCTTCCGCCCGCGGCTTTGCTCGCGTGGTACCTCCATAAATAGCCTAAATGCTATTCTAGGTAAAGAACCCTTTATATTCCAAGTTTCAGTAATATAAAAATAAATTAATATTCCGGACATATCACACATTGTCAACTGATCCCAAACTAGGCATAGCCTGTACTATGGGTACCAGAGACTGATATATATAATACATATATATTTAACACCCAGACACAGAACAAACATCTGTGTTAGTCACAAATGTTTGTCCAGTGCGGGAATCGAACCCGCGACCTCTAGCGCAGAAGGCAGAGTTACTACCAACTAAGCTATGAGCCCAGTCATCAGTCATCAGTTTCAATGAAATTGATTGAGCCGTTACGGTGTGATTGACCAACAAACATCCTCACAAACTTTCGCATTTATAATGTTAGTAGGATATAAGAAGGATAGTAAGATTGGGTGTAGAATAAGCCCCTTTTGGGATAATATAATAATATAAGCTTTATTATTTCTTGCACAAGGTTTAACTTAAATATCTACATTTTCTTAAAATCTAAGTATGCAAGGTTCGCTATCAGCGATAAAAGCCTCCTCCAGTTGCTTCCATGTCTCCCTGTCTTTAGCTACTCTACTCCAAGCCTTGCCTGCTATCTTGGTGATGTCATCGCTCCATCTCTGATCGGGGCTGCCTTATCTACGTTTTTTGCCAATCGGGTACCTTTTAGTTGATGTTCTTTCGTTCCTTTCGGGATAGCATACATATTATGAATAACCTTGTACAGGTACACGTGACTTGAATTTTAAAATTCTAAATTGTGATTATGCAAAGCAAGTTTTTTGCCTTCCGCATAGAGTACACAGATCAACTCGACATTAACCTAATGCCTATTCTGTTACATGTCATCAGTTGAATTATGTCATTCTTGAGAATGATTAGGCATTGCATGTATTGTCTGTTTTTTTTTTCATAATTTGGACGTTTCTTGACTACAGTAGTGTAGATTTTATTAATAAATGGTGTAGATTTTATGATACTCTCCGAGAACTTCCTACTAATATTATAAACTAGTTTCCGCGCGTGGCTTCGCTCGCGTGGTACCTACAAAAAGTTGCCGATATGCTATTCTAGATAAATAACTATTTATATTTCAAGTTTCATCGAGATCTACCTATTATTAAAGAACTCTCCCTAAGTTTCATTGAAAATGGATGAGTCGTTACGGCGTGATTGATTATCAAACATCCAAACAACTAAACATCCTCACAAACTTTCGCATTTATAATATTAGTAGGATAGGATAGTAGGAAGTAGGATGACGGAGAGAAAATTGAGATTAATTGTAAATTTTTAAGCGTTTTGAATATTGCGTAGATTGCTAAAATCATCCGCAAAAGTTCGAAAGTCATTACCATTTTACTTACACAGTAGCACCGCAGCTATATAGGACGTTGTTTAGAATACCGGATTATACAAATTGCCGGTAACACATAGACATGTACACAAGGTTAAAATCCTATCATTACTATAAATGCGAAAGTTTGTGAGGATGTTTGTGGTCTCTACCGATTTCGGTGAAACTTGGAATAGATTTCTTCAGACAGAGTTCTTTAGGTATTTTTTTTATAATATCTGAAAATTTTCGACTCTGACGGGATTTGAACCCGCAACCTTCAACTAAGCCTAAGCCGATTGGAATTACCAAAGATTTTCACACGGATGGGAAGTAGCTCAGTAGCGTAGTTGGTTAGAGCATCCCCGTATCTGGGGGAATGATGCGGGTTTAAATTCCGTCTGAATTGTTTTTTTTTTTTTTGTTTTTATGTTTTACGTAGGCAAATAGGCTTACGGCCCTCTTGATGGTAAGTGGTTACCGTCGCCTATTGACATCAGCAACACCTGGAGCATTGCCAATGCGTTGCCCGCCGAGCCCCTCCCCCCCCCTAAAGAGCTCTGGCAAACTTACTCACCGCAGGAATACAACACAATTTCAAACAAATAACGTAATTTGGCTGCGATCTTCTTTAAGGCGGGGGTACCTCCCAGGCGGGCTGCTCCAATTTAGAGCGAGAAAATCTCGCTGTGCGCTACCTCCTCCTATAAATTGGGATTTTTTTCCCGCTAATATTTTTGCTTTTTGTTGCTAGAATAACCCCCTTTCGGGAGGGTTTACATGTAATAAATCACCTTGTCTTAACAACTTTTTATCTAGAGTACCACGTGAGCGAATCCGCAGGAACAAGCTAACGTAATAAAAGGTTAAACATACTATGTAGGTACTGTTTATCATCATCGGACCTTCGACCCGCGTCATGCGCGCGAGTGGTTTCTAACCTCCAAGCCATGCGCACATGACATGATGCAAAGGTCTTTCAGATCCAAAGGTTGTGGGTTCGAATCTGACCGTAGACCTTATGAATTTTGCATTCTGAAAATTATTTAAAACAAATTGAGTTTGAACTAATTTGACACCAAAACAGCTGTTTTTCGCAGTGTAAATTTCCAAAAGTCGTAGAACAAACTTTATTGACTGGCCTCATAGCTCAGTTAGTAGTAACTCTGCCTTCTGCGCTAGAGGTCGCGGGTTCGATTCCCGCACTGGACAAACATTTGTGTGATTCACAGATGTTTATTCTGTGTCTGGGTGTTAAATATATATCTATTATGTATATCAGTCTCTGGTACCCATAGTACAGGCTATGCCTAGTTTGGGATCAGTTGACCGTGTGTAATATGTCCGGAATATTATTATTATTATTGCCAATTGAGTGTAGAATAAGCCCCTTTCGGGGTAGCATACATATTAATCATCAACTTGTATACATTGCTTTTGCTTGCTTGTCGTGTCACTGATCCTTTCTTGGTCATCCTGTATTAGGTCAGTGACCGGGTCGAGGTATGGTGGCCCTGAAAAGGGCTGATGACATTGCTATTTTTAATTTTCCATAAAAAAATTACCCCATATCGTGATGATTTTTTTAAATATATATAAAAACGATAAACTTGACATGTAGGTACTTAGATTCGTCAGACAAACATGATATTTTTGTGTTAAACAAATCAGCGTAAAAACAAATCGGGTACAATATTGATTTAGTTAATTAATAATAAAAAATCCATAATATTATAAGCTAAAGTTTTTGAGGATGTTTGGATGTTCGTTGTACAATCACGCCGTAACGGCTCAACCGATTGCGATGAAACTTGGAATGACACACCACGGGTCAGGACTATACTGTTGGGTGTTATAGTAGGGAGAAGGATAGGTAGGATTCAATTAGTCTTGTTCATGTCATCATCATCATTTCAGCGTTAGACGTCCACTGCTGAACATGGCCTCCCCCACAGACAGAGCAAATCATGTGGGGGGATTTGCCCATACTCACCACGCTGGGCATGCGGGTTGGCGAGCGCATGTAATTTTATGTAATTTTTTCATGTAATTTTCCACAATTTTTTTCCATCAATGTTCAAGACAATGTTTGGACAAACAAACATCCACTGTGCACCAAGTCAATGCACCCTTTGTACCGACATAGTTATATTTATGAAACAATGTAATACTGTGTGCCTTTGTCCATTACAAGGTATTCTTGCCTACTTGCCGTGACTGATTCTTTCTTGGTCATCCTATGTGGTATGTACCTACCTACATACAAAATAGCCTATATGCTGTTCTAGGTAAAGAACCCTAAATATTCCAAGTTTCAACGAAATCGGTTGTCCCGTTACGCCGTGATTGAACAACAACATACAAACATCCGCACAAACTTTCGCATTTATAATATTAGTAGGATTAGTAGGAAAACCAGCGCCGCACCGTACACATTATGTTTGGTGCAGCTTTATGCTGAGACGGGACCCATTTGCCCCACACAACGCATACCTACTCAACCTACCTACCGCCTCACCTACCTACATGTTTTTGTTTTCTTATTGTGTTTTTGTATTACTAGGTTTAAGTATTTTTTTTTCTTTGTATCTTCCTACCTACCTACCTACTAACTGCGTTGTGGGTCAAATAAATAAATTTTCTTTCTTTCTTAGGGATTGTGTTGCCAAGGCGTTCTCATTATTGACATGCCCGCTACAGTTCTCTATTGTATTTTTAATTTTGATTAGATATGGCTATCTGATGATTATTAGGATCAAATGATTTGCCTTATTTGTGTTCTTTAGCGATTAGTTCGATAGAGAGCGCTGGTGGAGTGGTGGCTAGAGGTGGTTTGTATTTACGCAACCAGGTTTTTAAACCAGGTTCTCGCATCAAACTATACGTAACTGGTACGACTTCACCATACTTAGACGTATTAAAATTACTCGGGTGCGGCGCGCAAGTCCACCGCGCACCCTAGGACGCGACGCGCCGCGCAGACGCAACCCGACCGTACGTACGACCTTGGGTACGCGGCGGACTTGCGCAGTGGACTCGCGCGGTCGAAGTAATACTTTCAAGTATTTAGTACCTGGTTTCTGAACCTGGTTCTTGTAAAATAAGATACGTTATGGATCTGGTACGCGAAATAGCAATTACGACTCATCTCTTTTATTAGTGTTCTTTAGCGATTAGTTCGATAGAGAGCGCTGGTGGAGTGGTGGCAGCGACTCCGCCGATCCGAAGGTCGTCGTTTCGAATTTCCGAAAGAGGCTTTTGCTTCATCCAACCCTACTAATATTATAAATGCAAAAGTTAGTGAGGATGTTTGTATGTTTTTTGTTCAATCACGCCGTAACAGCTAAACCGATTTTGTTGGAATAGATAAAGTTTTATACCTAGAATAGCATATAGGCTACTTTTTATGTAGGTACCACGCGAGCGAAGCCGCGGGTGGAAGCTAGTTAGTAATAAAGTTTGTTCTAAGACTTTTTAATTGAAAAAACCCTATGCAAAAAACCAGCTGTTTTTGGGTCAAATCAGTTCAAACTCGATTATCCAGCTGTTTTAGGTATCAATCTTGGTATCAAACTTCTCGTTGATTGATTAACCGGTTTTTGAAGTGCATCCTTTTCGTGATACCATACAAAAAGGGCTATTCACTTTTCACTGTCGAAAAGAGAGACCTCACTGACTTTGCGGACTGGGGCCTAGGGCCTCAGATTTGCAACCTAATCTTTTGTTGTTCAAAGTTCACCAAAACCCGTGAACGCAAGACGTCATTAACCTGCGCAGGCGCATCTAGTAGCTAGTTTCGTCACCTATGTAAGCTAGCTAGATTCTAGACAAAAGGACATGCGAGCATTGGCGTACGATTATTATATTATATTTACAATACGAAAGCGCTTAAACGAAGGAAGGCACTGTTTACAAATTTTCTAGTTTTTGCTGTACTACTTTTTGTGATCACTTTGTTGTCCGTCTGTCTGTCTGCCTTTTTCTCAGAAACGGCTAAAGTTATCAACTTGAAATGAATACCAACTATTAAGGTCTGTGGGCTTATAGTGCCGTATAAAAATCAAAGCTCTAGCTTAATGCATTAAAAAGATATGGCAATGAATGTATAATTTTTGTATGGAAATGGCAAAAATCAAAAATCTCTAGGGTACTTCCAGTTACCTCACAATTCTGAAATTTGGAATGCTATGAGCTTTTGTGACACAGTTAAAGGGAAAAGTCTGAAATTGAGGAATTTCGAAGTTTTTACGAAATAAAGTTATATTTGCGGTCAATGTCATACAATGACTACGTGAGCAACCGCAAATGTAAGTTAGTCAATTCCTACACTTGGAATTTTGAATTTCTGATCACGTGTACGGATTTTCCGACTGCTAAATCCATTGATGCGCGACGGGATTCGAACCTGCGACCAATGGTATGGAAGCCTCAGGGCGCGAGTTCTCGCACTTGACCGTCTTTATTTATAAATAACCCAAAAAATAATCATTATAAAAATAAATCGTTTGTTGACTTAAAATCGAGGTACAGATTAAAAAATATTGTTCCTAGTTCCTTCAGCCATATACAAATATAATTTTTAAACAAACACTTGTGTTTGCTACGTTTAGAAATTTTATGAAATATGCACACATTGTAAAAAGGGCAGTTCTAAAATATACGTGAGTTAGAAAAAAGTTTGTGAAGTCGCGTGCTAGAGCCTCTACGCTCATGCGCGCATGGCGTTTGTCTAGTAGTGCTTGTTGCGTAGTCATATAATCTAAGGTAAGTACATGGAAATGGTAGAATCTATTGAGCAACCTGCGTGCTTGGTTGACGAAACAGTAATTGCATAAAAAAGTAAGTAATATAAAAAGACGGTCAAGTGCGAGTAGGACTCTCACTACGAAGCTTCCGTACTATTATTAGGGTTGGATAATCAAGATCCCGAGTGTACGAAGAGACTAACTTGCTTGCTTGTCTTGTCACCGATTCTTTCTTGATAACCTGTATTAAGTCAGTTAGCAGGTTGAGTGTGAGGTATGGTGGTCCTGAAAAGGGCCTATGACCGTTGGTGAAAGAATCAGTGTTGTGATAGGGTTAAAGTGCGCCTCTGTGTTCTTTCACGGTCATAGGCCCTTTTTTCAGGACCTTTTTTGAGGTATGCCTCAGCCTGGCCACTGACCTGATACAGGTGACCAAAAAAGAGATGAAAGAGTACAATCTGGGAGTCTTCAAGTCTAGGGTTCTATCTGGTAAAGCGTGTTCCATCTTAGGCCACATCTCACTTGCAAAAGTGAGATGATTTTTGGAGGAGTTAGGGCATAGCGAGATTATCTCGTTCTAAATTGGAGCAGCCCGCCTGGGCAGGTACCTCCACCTTACAGAAGATCGCAGCCAAATAACATTATCGGGGTCGGCAACGCGTTTGTGATGCCTCTGGTATTGCAATCGCTCATAGGCTACGGTAACAGCTTACCAACATGTGGGCCGTATGCTTGTTTGCTACCTTAGTTTGTTAGAATGGTATAAACAAAAGTCAATGTCATTTGTAGCACTTTTTGTCAAGTCTGTCATTTTGGTTTTTATTGTATTTTTCGTTCACAAATATAAAGATAATCTATTCTATTCCTGGTTTCCTTTCCAACAGGTTATGGGCCCAGCACGCTTCCACTGCGCAACTCTGCTTAAAAAAAAAATCGCTGGTGGCCAATCGCTTTACCATTATCAATAAAAAGAAAACCAAGAAATAATCAGTGACAGGACAAACAAGCAAATTGCGTGACTTAGATTCGCTATCTCTAAACAAACACGGTATCAATCAGTGCAATCTGTAGGGTCTGGACCTTTGCAGCCCGGGTCAATGGTGCTCTGATTGCTACGCCAGGTCGCGGACTAGGCCTCTCGACAACGTGATTCATTACATGTATACCATCCCGAATTTTCCATCGTTATTCTATCAACAAAAAGAAATGATACTAGCGAAAAAAACATCAATATTTTTTTTTTTTTACAAACTTTCTCTAATTAGCAGTTTTTGGTATTTTTATCATCCTTAGAACTAATAACTAAACGAACTAGAAGTTCTAAATTAAGATTGCTACCTAAAACAGCTGATTCATTGGGTTTGAACTGATTCGACCCTAAAACAGCTGATTCTTCGTATAGAACTGAGTATGTTTCAAGATTCAAGATTCAAGATGTTTATTTGCAGTAATAAGTGTTACAGAGAGGTCTTAAAGCTATGAATATGGCACTTTTAAACTTATTCACTCATTTCGAGCATCGCAAATTATTGTTTTAGACGAAAGACTGTAAACTTAACACATACTATACTTAGTAAATTTTTGGGTATACTACAGAAACAGGACTCTTTGAATATAAATAATATACAAATAAGCAACATTCACTATAAAGTTAGCTATAGGAAACATTACAATCAATTCAAAATGTAGAATTTCTAAAAGTCGTAGAATAAACTTTATTGCCTGTTGGGTGTAGAAAAAGCCCTTTTCGGGATAACATACATATTACGAATCGCTTTGTATTTTCTATTTCAGTTTATTTATCTTCCTTGCATATACTTTATCGAACCTAATCTCCTTTTCTTGGTAAACTAAAGATAATTTATTGTCTATTAAAAATACTCAAAGTATTATTGTGTAAACGTGGAAATTTTTTATACTAGGTAGGTACTTGTTTCAAAATATTTTGAACTATCTTAAAACCGCGGCTTCTCTCGCGTTGTACCCGGATGTAGCCTACTCGATCCATATCCCAGAAACCATATTGTCTAAAATAAAAATAATTTTGGTATGAACAAAGCTCTTTCATGCCACATGTCTCCCCAAAAGAGTACCATGACGAATGGTCTTAGCTTTTTCCATCCACTGACATCCTGCAACTTTATCAATGTCGTCGGTCCATCGGGTGGCCTTCTGCGGCGCCCGGCTCGTGGTCGCCGTTCGAGAGCCTTTACTCCCCAACGGTTATCGGTTCTGCGAGCTATATGGCCTGCCCACTGCCACTGCAACTTGCTAATTCTGAGAGCTATGTCGGTGACCTTGGTTCTTCGTCGGATTTTATTACGCAGTGATAGCTCTCTCCATAGCCCGTTGGGCGACTTTGAGCTTGTGTACGAGGCCAATAGTTATCGACCAAGTCGCAGTGTCATATATGTCATCACTGGCAACACGCACATGGTGATGATGATTATTATTTCGTGAAGCATCAATCTTTCATGACTACCTCGGTGGCGCAGTGGTTCAGTACCCAGTAGTCTGAGTTCGACTCCCGCTGCGGGACAAATGTTTGCATGGCCATCAAATATTAGTTCCGGGTCTGGGTGTTTTGGTACCATGGCACTCGTAGTTTCTGATAGATAGATAGATAGATAAATTGTTTATTTGACACACACACAAATACAGCACAGACAGAGATAATAGCAAACAGAAGAAACAACAGCAGATAACAATCACACAAAATAAAATAAAGCTTAGTAGGTAGGTAGGTTAACAGTAAAAAAAAGACTAATACAAGAAGCAATACAACATACACAAGAGAGACAGCTGAGCCATCTAAATACCGTTACAAGCGATCTATAGATAGCTCAACTGGTCCAGATCACTAACAGTAGACACATTTACAAGAGAGAAAAGCAGGCGCCTACCTCACCCATCAAGTGGGTGCCAACTGGTGGGTGATACCTACATTTCATGTGGTATCGTCTGCGCTGCAGTGGCATGGGTCTCGTCTGCGCTGCAGTGGCATGGGTCATGATACGACACAGGGAATCCTAGTCTGGACTCAGGACTATTCTTCTTCTTTTCGTGTCACTGATTCTTTCTTGGTCATCCTGTATTATGTCAGCGACCAGGTTGAGATATGGTGGCCCTGAAAAGGGCCTATGACCGTCGATGAAAGAATCAGTGTAGTGAAAGGATTAAAGTGCGCCTCTTAGAGGCTCCTTTCGTGCACAAGAAAGGACTATGTATGTGACTGTTGGGTGTTATTTATTTAACGCCGATTTTCCTTAATTCCAGTATGGCAGACAGCACATCGAAGTCGCGAAGAAGATCCAGAGGAATGACAGCTCTGATGATGAAGAGGATCCGCCCGTTTGCACCGACAAGCCGCCCTCAGCCATCGTTAAGGAAAACGGCGCGGGGAATGGTATATTGTTTCCAATTTCAGTTTTACAGGCTTTAATTTTATAACTACTACTGACTGGCCTCATAGCTCAGTTGGTAGTAACTCTGCCTTCTGCGCTAGAGGTCGCGGGTTCGATCCCCGCACTGGAAAAACATTTGTGACTAACACAGATGTTTGTTCTGTGTCTGGGTGTTAAATATATATCTATTATGTATATCAGTCTCTGGTACCCATAGTACAGGCTATGCCTAGTTTGGGATCAGTTGACCGTGTGAATATGTCCGGAATATTTAAAAAAAAAAACTAACTTGAATAATAACGAAACAGGTGTATAAGGCGAGTGGGAATCGGACCGATGGAAGGGGAAGACCTAGGCGTACGTTTAGTTACCATATCGGTGACGTTTTGGAAAAAGGCCAGGTCCATGTCCTAGAACCTATAAGTTCGAGGACATGTGACATGCACGAAAGGAGCCTCTAAGAGGCGCATTTTAATCCATTCACTAAACTGATTCTTTCATACAGTCATAGGCCCTTTTCAGGGCCACCATTCCTCAACTTGGTCACTGACCTAATACAGGATGATCAAGAAAGAAGCAGTGGGACAACAAGCAAGCAACCTAATGCCTAACTGACACTAACAGATACAAAATACATTATTCAATTATAAAAGTTACTATACTTTTAACCATAGTTGGAAAAAATTTTTAAGTATATAAGTTTAGGCATTTCCGCTCTTCCACATTTTTAATTAAATAAATTTGAAGCGTAACATTTTGTATAAAACATGGTAAAAAATACTAAAAATAAAATTAATTTAGGGTAGGATAAAGAGTTAATCTGTGTGATGTTTGTTTGTGGTGTACAAGTTAAAAAATATAGGCGTTTAAATTTTCATAAAATGTAAGTAATATATAAGTAAAGGCCCCCCACCTAATGGACCGACGACATTGTGAAGGTTCGGGGAAGTCGGTGGATGGAGAAGGCTCAAGACCGTTCGTCATGGAACTCTTTGGGGGAGGCCTATGTCCAGCAGTGGACTTCTACAGGCTGATGTTGATGATGATGATGATAAAAGTAAAATCAAGTAGTATAAGGTAGAAATAAGTGTGTGTTGTATGTGCGGGTGCATGTGTATATGTGTGTTGGTATGTGTGTTTGCGTGCGTTATTCTGACAGACAGTAACAGAGCTATTAAATACTTCCAGGCACACTCAACACTGTGATACAACGGGAGGAGATCCTGGGTCCGTCGCCAGAGCTGAACTACAAACGCAGCTCCAGCCAGGAGCGGGTCAACGGGCACAAACTCGACCAGCCAAAGGGGGAGGTGACTACACCTTTTCATCATCCTTTATTCTTGATTCTTTATTGTACACAGAAAACACATACAAAAAACAAACTAAATGAAAGGACATGTACAAAGGCGAGCTTAACCCTAAAAAGAGTTTTCTTCCAGCAAACCTTTGAGGCTAGAGATAGGTGGTTATAGAGGTAGGGTTCGTGTACAAGACCAATGAATAAAAAAAATAAATAAATAGTAGATGTATAAACAAACTATTCTAACAAAATATACTTATATTAGATACCTAAATATAAACTTATCACTATGAACAAACTACTTATATAATATTATTACATTAACATTATTAACATTATCATCATTGTGCAATAGAGTAGTTTTTTTAATATTTATAGAGAAACTAGCGTCCGCCCGCGGCTTCGCTCGCGTGGTAGCCTATATGCTATTCTAGATAAAAAACTCTATACAAGATGATTCATAATATGTATGCCATCCCGAAAGGGGCTTATTCTACAACCAATTGGAAATAAAGTTTTAGGAGGAGGTAGGGCACAGCGAGATTTTCTCGTTCTAAATTGGAGCAGCCCGCCTGGGGAGGTACCTCCGCCTTACAGAAGATCGCAGCCAAATAACAGTATTTGTTTCAAATAGTGTTGTGTTCCTGCGGTGAGTAAGGTTGCCAGAGCTCTTTAGGGGGAAGGGGGTTCGGGGTCGGCAACGCGTGCGTGATGCCTCTGGTATTGCAAGCGCTCATAGGCTACGGTAACCGCTTACCATCGGGCGGGCCGTAAGCTTGTTTGTCACCTCTGTTGTATAAAAAAAAAAAAAGTTTGAGCTACGACTTTTGGAAACTCGTCATTTTTCATTGAAAAACTCCATGCAAAATTCAGCTGTAGCAATCTTGATTCCGAACTTCTTGTACGTTTAATTATTAGTTTTAAAGATGGTAAAAAATACCAAAAACAGCTAGTTTGAGAAAGTTTGTGAAAAAATATTCGATAAATCGAGATTGCTACCTAAAACAGCTGTTTCATTGTGTTTGACCTGATTTGACCCCAAAACAGCTGATTTTCGCATAGAGTTTTTTCAATGTAAAATGTTGAATTTTCAAAAGTTGTAGAACAAACTTTATTGCCAATTGGTTGTAGAATAAGCCCCTTTCGGGATGGACTACTTATTATGAATCACCTTGTATAATCCACCCTATCAATCACCTATTTATTTATATTTTGACTGTTTATACTACACTGTTATTTGACATTTAATGAATAAGTTACCAATTATTATAATTATTTAAATGTATGTAAAACAAGACATTTGCAGCGCCCTACAGGGTACATGTACTTACTTAAGCTACCCTTACACCTAAGCTGTATCCATGTACATGTTGGCAATAAATGAATGAATATGAATATGAATATCAAAAATTGCACCACAAACCTAAAGAATGATTATTTTACTGAAAAATTTCAGAAGTCACTGGACTTCCACCTGTCGCACTGCCTGGACCTGGTGAAGGCCGGCATGGAGTCCATCATTGAGGACCAGGTGACGTCCGTCTTCGAGGCCGAGGAGTTGAGGAGCTGGAACCTCCTCACCAGAACTAATATGTAAGGATCTACATCATGGAGGAGGTAGGGCACAGCGAGATTTTGCTCGTTCTAAATTGGAGCAGCCCGCCTGGGGAGGTACCTTCGCCTTATCGAGGATCGCGGGGGCGGGGGGGGGGGGGGGGGGGGGGGGGACAACGCGTGCGTGATGCCTCTGGTATTGCGACATCGACACGTCGTCGCTGTAGTCATAATGTTTTAAGTTTTTATTTATTTATTCTACGCCACCTTAGTTTATTTAGTTGTATTAAATAAATGATTCCAGCCGTTGGAAGTCCCCCGCTGAACATCAGCCTCCCCCACAGATTTCCTGAGTGACTTCCTATCATGTGGGGAACTTCCCCATACTCACCACGCTGGGCACGCATAATGATGATGATAAATATTATTAATACATAATAAATAAATATTCCGGACATGTCACACGCGGTCAGCTGATCCCAAACTAGGCATAGCCTGTACTATGGGTACCAGAGACTGATATACATAATAGATATATATTTAACACCCAGACACAGAACAAACATCTGAATTCATCACACAAATGTTTGTCCTGTGCGGTAATCGAACCCGCAACCTCTAGCACTAAAGGCAGAGTTACTACCAACAAGGCTATGAGGCCAGTGATGATGAAAGGAAAGGGATAGCCCATTTTGATCATCATCATTATCATCAGCCCGTAGAAGTCCACCGCTGGACATATGCCTCCCCCAACGAGTTCCACGACGAGCGGTCTTGACCTTTTCCATCCACCGACTTCCCGCAACTTTAACAATATCGTCGGTCCATCTGGTGGTTGGAAGAAGTAGCCTATATGCTATTCTAGGTAAAGAACTCTTATGTATTCCAAGTTTCATCGAAATCTGTGGAGCCGTTTGGGCGCGATTGAAACACAAACATCTTTACAAACTTTCGCATCCTACTAATATTATGAATTATATTGGGGATTTTGGCGCCAGAACGGCTGAAGGGATCTGAATGAAACTTGGCATATAGCTAGATTATAGTCTGGAGTAGCACATAGGCTACTTTTAATCCTCGTAGGTACCAGGCGAGCGGGTGGATGCTAGTTTATAATATTTGTAGGATATAAGTAGGATAAAGAGCTGTGCATGGAGGAGTGTTAGTGCCGACACTAATGTTTGGAAGTGAAAGTTGGGTATGCCAGAAAAATAATCAAAGTAGGATAAATGCAGTGGAAATGAGAGCTTTGCGAAGTATGTGTGGAGTAACTTTGAAAGATAGAGTGAGGAACAGTGTGATAAGAGAACGTTGTGGAGTGAAAGAAGATGTAGTGATGAGGATTGAGAAAGGTATGCTGAGATGGTTTGGTCATGTAGAGAGAATGAACGAAAGAAGATTGACGAAACAGGTGTATAAGGCGAGTGTGAATGAGACCGTTGGAAGAGGAAGACCTAGGAGTACGTTAAGTGACCAAATCGGTGACGTTTTGGAAAAAGGCCAGGTCATGAGTACCCTAAACCGACGAGCATATATGAGGAATGTGATGAGAGTGAATGAAGCAAAAGAGGTATGTCAGGATCGTAGCAAGTGGAAAACCGTGGTCTCTGCCTACCCTTCTGGAAAACAGGCGTGATTTTATGTGTGTATGTATGTTTAAGTAGTATAGGATTTACTAGTAATTTTTGATTTCTTTTTCAGGCAGTACGAGTTTCTAACATGGCGCCTTACAATCATATGGGCCATGGGCTTCATAGTCAGATATATGGTGCTACTGCCGCTAAGGATTATGGTGTTCTTTATTGGGGTGAGTTTTTTAACTAGCATCCGCCCGCGCCTTCTTCTTCTTGTCGTGTCACTCATTCTTTCTTGGTCATCCTCTATTAGGTCAGTGACCAGGTTGAGGTATGGTTACGTGTACCTCTCGCCTCTTAGAGGCCTCTTAGAGGCTCCTTTCGCCCGCGGCTTCGTTCGCGTGATACCATCCCCAGGGTTGTAGCTACCACTATAAATTTCATGATAATCCGTTCAGTACGGTGATTTTCATGCAAGCGAAGCTGGGGTTGGAAGCTAGTTTAAGTAATAAAGCACTTTTTGTTCTTTAAATTATTTTAAGTGACGTTACTATTTTGTTTTTGTGTTAATTTATTAATTTTATCTTTTAATGCTGATTGGAGTTTTTTTCCTCAACTCTTCCGATGATGGCAACATTCGATCTGTACGAATGGATACATCAAACCCGACATGGCAACACCACCAACTCCAATTCTTAAATCAAATACTTTCCAAAATAAATTCCAAAATTATATTATTTAAATAACTAGTTTTTCACTCATAGCTCATTAAAAAAAACATTTTATGAGCTATGAGTGAAAATTAGCGCTTAATTTAATCTCGTAATATTTTTGTAAATCAATTTTTTTTTCGATTTCCCACTTGAACAATGAGAAATTCTGTATAATTTTTTATTTTTTTTACATCCCATAATCTCCAGCACTATTGTTTTTTTTTTTCAACTCATTGTCTATGAATTCAAAACCAAAGGTACTCTCGATGCTAGTCACAACGTCGTTAGTCAGCCTGCTGCCCGCGGGCAAGGTCCGGCGCTACTTCGGAGCACTATCCTACAAGATACCCATCCGCACACTAATGCGGGGCCTATCCTGCACAATATATTTCCACGACACGCAATACATGCCGAGGAACACCGGCTTCTGTGTTGCCAACCACACGAGTCCGATCGACGTCGGAATACTCAGCGTGAATACTTGCTTCTCATTGGTAGTATTTTTTTAGCTGGCAATCTTTTTGGGGTATTGTGGCGTTTTGAGATGTGGGATTTTATTGTGAAAGTCGTTTTTTTAGGTGAAAATACATTATATTTTTTTAGCTGGCAATCTTTTTGGGCTATTGTGACGTTTTGTATATGGGATTTTTTTGTGATTGTCTATTTTTTAGATGACAATAAATTATACCTCCTTGGTAGTATTTTTGTAGCTGGCAATCGTTTTGGGGACTTTTTGTAAATGGTTTTTTTTTTGTAATGGTCGTTTATTTTTCATGATAAATTTATATTTAGTGGGAAGCCTTTGTGATTGTCCTTTCTTAGTATCGTTCAAATCGTGACTCAAGTATAGATTTTATGACAGATTTTTGTTGCAAAATCTTTGAGCTTGGGCAGGAATTGAAAATACGGGCAGAAAGGAACACTCTTTGTCGGGACATAATCTATGTGTTACATATTTATAGATCAATTGACTATTTTCTAGTGTCAATTATCATTATATTATTGTATTATATTTTTTATTTATTTCAGCATGTCAGGCATATTGTCATGGCAATTACAAAATCCATTATCATTAAATGGGATTTAATTAATTTAGCATGAGTACCCTAGATATTGTTTTGTCTACAGAATAATAGTCAAAATATACGTTCTGTGTATTGTAGATTCTTCTGTAGATTACACGTCTGAGTTGCAAAGCGATGTCAACGCTGTGTCTACAGATAAATAGACAAAGTTACGTTCTATTTGCTGTGTATTCTTCTTTAGACAAGGTGAGTGAGTAAGGTTGCCAGAGCTCTTCGGGGGTTCGGACGGGGGTTCGGGGTCGGCAACGCGTGCGTGATGCCTCTGGTATTGCAAGCGCTCATAGGCTACGGTAACCACTTACCATCAGGTGGGCCGTAAGATTGTTTGCCACCTCAGTTGTATAAAAAAAAAAAAGACCAAACATTGTCTACAAACATTGTCATTGTCATAAGTAATAAGTTTTCAGCGTGATGTCAGCGTTGTGTCTACTTAAAAATAGACAAGATTTCAAAGTTTTACAAAAAATTGACAAAATAACGTTTTAATTTTTTGTCTTTATTTCTGTAGACCAGACGGCTGAGTTTTCAATGTGTTATCAACGATTTGTCACAAGAGACGATTTTTTTTTTAATTTGACAAATTGTTTTCTAGGTTGCTCATGCTAGGCCTGTTGGAACTTGTTCCTACCTAATATAGGCCGCTTTTATAATTTACCTTGGCACGATACTTCATATAAGCACAAATATACAAACAAACGCCACGATTTTGTCCTAGTTGTTTGAGAGACCTTCGCGTCCCCGTACAAGGTGTTTCATAACATGTATACCATCCCGAAAGAGGCTTGTTCTATCAATGAAAAGAAAGAATATTTGCAGAACAAAATCATAATATCAAAAAAACCGACCTTTTTTCCTGAACCTATTCAAATTAGTTGTTCTTGGTCCTTTTATCGCTTACAAAAAGTCCGACATTAAGATAATTATGTACCTATAACAGTTCAATAATTGAGTTTGAACTGATTTGACCCCAAAACTTATGCATAGTGTTTTTTCAATGAAAAATGACTAATATTCAAACAAAGACATAGAACAAACTTTATTGCCAATTGGGTGTAGAATAAGCCCCTTGCGGGGTAGCATACATATCACCTTGTATAATCACCTTGTATAATCACCTTGTATAATTTCATACGTTTTGCTTTAGTATTGTACCGTGACGGTAAAATCGTGACGTGCCGTTCTACGGTAAATTATAACAGCGACCATTTGCAGAATACCTGCTTTATCAAGCTGTGTTCAAACGGCACGCGATATGTCCTGGATATGTCATATAAAATCCGTTTCAGAATGATCGTTACCTCTAATGAACAAAGTCAATTTTGAGTTTGATATTTGGGTTTGACATGTGCGATATGGCTCAGGGGAGTCAGGGGTAAGGATATCGGATATCTACAACATGATACATAATATGTATTCCATCCCGAAAGGGGCTTATTCTACAACCAATTGGCAGTAAAGTTTGTTCCACGACTTTTGGAAATTCGACATTTTTCATTGAAAAAACTCTATGCGAAAATCAGCCGTTTTGGGGTCAAATCAGGTCACACTCAATGAATCAACTGTTTTAGGCAGCAATCTTGATTCCGAACTTCTTGTTAGTTTAGTTATTAGTTCTAAAGATGATAAAAATACAAAAAACAGCTAATTTGAGAAAGTTTGAGAAAAAAAAATTAAAAAATATAATGAAAATATCGATGTTTTTTTTCGCTAATAGTATTTCTTTTCGTTGATAGAATAACCCCCTTTCGGGATGGTATACATGTTATGAATCACCTTCTATATGTTAAAAGTTTGTTATGTCAGAATAACAGCTATTTACTAAATGCACATGAAAGTATTGAAGGTAGTCATAACAAAGAAGCAATTTTTAATTTTTTTGTGTGGCTTCTTCCGACTAATCTCAGAAACGGCTTGACCGATTTTTATGGGACTTTCACTGGCAAGCTGATGTTATAAGCAAGTAACTTATTACTTCCTTTTAATATTAACCATCTGCTATAATCCGGAGATTAGCCGGAACAATCAGACAGACAAAGATTTTTAAAATTGCTTTTTTTTTATTTAGTAGCATACAGCCTTGTATCCGCTACCGTGCGTGTTTTAAAATAAACGTGAGCTATTTTTGAAATAAATTTTATATGACATATCGCGCGCAGTTCGAACACGGCACCACCGGGCGTTTGTTTGTGAATGTCGAACACGGCACCACCGGGCGTTGATTGTTTTGTGAATGTCACGGTGCGGTAGGTGTGGTTGCTGGTGGTGTCAACGTGGTGCGTGGGCACCCTGCCCGACGGGGCGCTCAAGCAACGCGTGAACTCGACGACGGCGCACGCGTGCTTCAACCTGCTCTCGCGTTGCATATCGGCGCTGGTAACCTACCACGACGAGCACAACAAGCCGGCGAACGGCATCTGCGTCGCGAACCATACCAGCCCGATTGACGTGCTGGTGTTGATGTGCGACAACTGCTACTCCCTGGTTCGTATAGCTTGTTTGTAATAACATCACGCGTTCAACAAAAAAAAATACTAAACCGCCCCCCCTCTCCCCCGTTGTGATATTTCGTGATTTTTTCAAACCTTTTCGCATTCTTTTACCGAAGTTACCAATTCATTATTTGTAGAAAGAAATAAAAACGTTTATTTTGGAAAAATAGCATAAACTAACAAAAGAAAACACTTTTTTTTGCAACCTTAGTTGTACAAGGTGGTTCATAATATGTATACTTAAATAAAAAAAAAGTCAAAATTGTTAGTATATTTTTGCAGATTTTTTCCCCGAACTTTATCTTTTAACTAATTATGCAAAGTTCTAGAAGTTCGACATCAAGATTGCTACCTAAAACAGCTGAATAATTGAGTTGGAACTTATTGGACCCCAAAACAGATGATTTTTACAATGAATTTTCAAATGAGTTTTTTTCAATGAAAAATGTCGTATTTTCAAAAGTCTATTGTATATAAACTTTATTGTCAATTGGGTGTAGAATAAGCCCCTTTCGGGGTAGCATACATTATTATGAATCACCTTGTGGTACAATTCAAGCTAATGTTTCCACCTTCATGAAATATTCAGCATAGTACAGATTTGTTGGTAAGTTTTTTGATTAAAACATATACATATAATAATGGGAAATGTATGTTTGACGACCTCGATGGCATAGCGGGCCCTTCTGAGATGCAAAGGTTCGATTCCCGCTGCGGAACAAATGTTTGCTCATGCTAATATTAGTTCCGGGTCTGGGTGTTGTGGTACCATGGTACTCGTAGTTTCTGATACCCACGACACAGGGAGTCATAGTGTGGGGTCAGGACTATGTATGTCACTGTTGGGTGTTATTTATTATGTTTGTCTGTCCGTTTGCTTGTTGGGCAAGCATGCTTGGGATTTATATGTTGAAATGCGTAATTTCTCGTAAGGTTGTTCATATTGACAGGCCTCATAGCTCAGTGGTAGTAACTCTGCCTTCTGCGCTAGAGGTCGCGGGTTCGATTCCCGCACTGGACAAACATTTGTTACTAACACAGATGTTTGTTCTGTGTCTGGGTGTTAAGTATGTATCTATTATGTATATCAGTCTCTGGTGCCCATAGTACAGGCTATGCCTAGTTTGGGATCAGTTGACCGTGTGTATTTATTTATTTAAGTAGTGAACGTGTACTCCTCTTATCTTAAGGTTGGGTACTGGAAGCTGCGACACAGTTTTAACTTTAGCCGTTTTCAATGTTCTTCATCACAATTCCTGTTATGTATTTTAGTTCACTGAATAAATAAATAAAAAAAAATTTTTTTTTTGTATAGTTTTAAGTTATTGACATAGTTTTGGGATGCAAATTTGTTATAACTAGCTTGCGGCCGCGACTTCACTCGCGTGATACCTTGGGAAAAAGTAGCCTATATGCTATTCTAGATTAACACTATACATTTCAAGTTTCATCGGAATCGGTTTTTTTTTTTATTCTTATTTTTTTTTTTTTTTTTTTTTATTACAAAAAATGTTTATTTGAGCTAGTCTTAGGTGGTAAGTACAATTGAGAAAAAATAATATTAACAATATTATGGACTACGGACCTCCAAACTAAGTTAAAAACTTGTATTTTGGAGGCCAAAAATCCCAACACTATTAAAATAATAGATAATTGTAAATTGTAAACGGTTATTAATTATGTGTAAACGGTTATTAATTATGGTTGAGCCGTTACGGCGTGATTGAACAACAAACATCCAAACATCCTCACAATCTGTCGCATTTATAATATTAGTAGATTAGCAGGATTAGGATTTGGTGTAGAATAAGCCTCTTTTGGGATGGCATACATATAATGATTCATGTTGTATATAGATAGATAGATAAACTCTTTATTGTACACAAAGAAACATAACAAAGAGAGATACAAAAAATATTAAGTACAATAGGCGGCCTTATCGCTAAAAGCGATCTCTTCCAGACAACCTTTGGATGGACTGGATAAACATAAAATAAGAGTTAAAATTGTTTTTATAATAATCATAAATATTTCAGATAGGACAACGGCACGGCGGTTTTCTTGGTCTGCTGCAGCGGGCGCTCGCTAGGGCTTCGCCCCACATCTGGTTCGAGAGGTCCGAGGCCAAGGACAGGAACGCTGTTGCAAGAAGGTACGGCCTATATATAAAACTAGCTAGCGCCCGGGGCTTCGCTAGCGAGGTACCTACATTTTATATTCCGGACATTAGGGTTTGGTCCCGAAATACCCGAGAATTCCCGGTTTTTTTTGCCAATTTAGGAACCGGGAAATCATAAGTCGTTTCCCGGTTCTTTCGGGAAATTTCGGGAAAAATATTTTACGTCTAGGCGAAAGGTTTAAACTGTCATAGCTTAATATTAATCAACCGCACATACTTTTGCATGTCGCAGGTTCTGATCAAAAGGATAGAATAAAGCTATATCACTGTGGATCTGTTTAATAATTTAAGCATGTAAGGTAAGGATATTGTTGATTTTTATGCAAGAAAAACAATGTAAAATTTCATAAAAAAACTTCATTTATGTTCGTTTCAAAGTATTTTTCTATATTGTAAAAATTGTCTTTAATAAAAACATTTCAATTGATACTTATTTATTTTTCATTAATTTCCCCTCTTTTTATACCTACTCAATCGAACATAAATGCAGTTTTTTTAATGAAATTTTACATTGTTTTTCTTGCATAAAAATCAACAATATCCTTACCTTACATGCTTAAATTATTAAACAGATCAACAGTGATATAGCTTTATTCTATCCTTTCAATCAGAACCTGCGACATGCAAAAGTATGTGCGGTTGGTTAATATTAAGCTATGACAGTTTAAACCTTTCGCCTAGACGTAAAATATTTTTCCCGAAATACCCGGGAATTCCCGGTTCCCTATGTGAAGCTTCCCGGTATTCCCGGTTCCTTAAAAACTACCCGATTCTGCAATCCCTACCGGACATATCACACACGGTCAGCTGATCCCAAACTAGGCATAGCCTGTACTATGGGTACCAGAGACTGATATACATAATAGATATATATTTAACACCCAGACACAGAACAAACATCGTTTTTCACAAATGTTTGTCCAGTGCGGGAATCGAACCCGCGACCTTTAGCACAGAAGGCAGAGTTACTACCAACTGAGTTATGAGGCCAGTAATAATAATAACCTATACAAATAATGTTACTTGGCTGCGATCTTCTGTATATTGAAGATACACTGACCAGGTTGGGGTTATGGTAGCCCTGAAAAGGGCCTATGACCGTCGGTGAAAGAATCAGTGTGGTGAAAGGATGAAAGTGCGCCTCTTAGAGGCTCCTTTCGTGCGCATGTCACATGTCTTCCAATTTTTAGGTTCTAGCACATGCCGGTTTCCTCACGATGTTTTCCTTCACCGTTTGAGAGCACTAGCATAGCGCGAATGAATTTTCAGAATGGAAAAGCCATTGGTGCACGACAGGTTTCGAACTCACGACCTGTGGGGGTGGGGTACCTCCGCCTTGCAGAAGATCGCGGCCAAATAACATTATTTGTTTCAAATAGTGTTGTGTTCCTGCGGTGAGTAAGGTTGCCAGAGCTCTTTAGGGGGTAGGGGGTTCAGGGTCGGCATCGCGGGCTTGATGCCTCTTGTATTTCAAGCGCTCATAGGCTACCGTAACCGCTTACCAACAAGTGGGCCGAATGCTTGTTTGCCACCTCAGTTGTATCATCATCATTTCAGCCGTACGACGTCCACTGCTGAACATGGCCTCCCCCACAGACAGAGCGAATTCCTTATCATGTGGGGGGATTTGCCCATACTCACCACGCTGGGCATGCGGGTTGGAGAGCGCAGTTAGAGCTATCGTTGTTGAAATGAGGGAAGCTGCTGCCCATCCCCTAGCTTTTACCCTTAGTCGCCTCTTACGACATCCGCGGATAGGTAGATATGGAGGGGTCTATTCTTCAGCCGGGGCTACCACGGCCTAATAACGTTGCGGTTAATAATAATAAGAACGTTGCTGTTAATTATATTATATATTTGTATATTGCATTTCTATTGTTATATTAATTTTTAACTAACATTATGGACCCTGTTGTCTTGAATAAATAGCCTCTCTAGACAGGCCTCATAGCTCAGTTGGTAGTAATTCTGCCTTCTGCGCTAGAGGTCGCGGGTTCGATTCCCGCACTGGACATACATTTGTGAAAAACGATGTTTGTTCTGTGTCTGGGTGTTAAATATATATCTATTATGTATATCAGTCTCTGGTACCCATAGTACAGGCTATGCCTGGTTTGGGATCAGTTGACCGTGTGTGATATGTCCGGAATATTTATTTATTTTATAAATAAATAAAAAAAATAATAATAAATAGTACTCCTGGACTCGGCACGCATAGTCAGGAGGTTCCTCTCTCTGCAGCCCTAGCCACCGACCGCTTGAGCCGAGCTTCGCGGTCCATGGTTCTCCATTTTTATATATATTTTTTACTATACAAGGTGATTCATAATAACTAAACGTACAAGAAGTTCGGAATCAAGATTTCTACCTAAAACAGCTGATTTATTGAGTTTGACCTGATTTGACCCCAAAACAGCTGATTTTCGCATAGAGTTTTTCAATGAAAAATGTGGAATGTCGTAGAACAAACTTTATTGCTAATTCCTTGTAGAATAACCCCCTTTCGGGATGGAATACATATTAGTTTTAAAGTAATAAAAATACCAAAAACAGCTAATAAGAGAAAATTTGTGAAAAAAATTTAAATGAAAATATTGATGTTTGTATTCACTAACATTATTTCTTTTTGTTGATAGAATAACCCCCTTTCGGGATGGTATACATGTTATGAATCACCTTGTAGTAGTTGTTTTGATATTAAGATGTACTTTTATAGTAAAAAATGTATATTTTTAAATGAGATTTTAAATAAATATACGTATTTAATAATAATAAGGTTGCGGTTGCAGGCTGAAGGAGCACATCTCGGTGGCGGACAACCCCCCCATCCTGATCTTCCCCGAGGGCACCTGCATCAACAACACCTCCGTGATGCAGTTCAAGAAGGGCAGCTTCGAGGTCGGGGGCACCATCTACCCCGTCGCTATCAAGTTAGTATTGTTTCAATACCAGCTTCCGAGACGAAAGTCTACAATCAGTGCTAGCAGTGTTGCCAGTGATGACATATGGCACTGAGACTTGGTCGCTTACTATTAAATAAATATTCCGGACATATCACACACGGTCAACTGATCCCAAACTAGGCATAGCCTGTACTATGGGTACCAGAGACTGATATACATAATAAATAAATATTTAACATCCAGACACAGAACAAACATTTATAATCATCACACAAATGTTTGTCCTGTGCGGGAATTGAACCCGCAACCTCTAGCGCAGAAGGCAGAGTTACTACCAACTGAGCTATGAGGCCAGTCAATCAGTGAGTATTGCCAGTGATGACATATGGCACTGAGACTTGGTCGCTAACTATTAGCCTCATACACAAGCTCAAAGTGGCCCAACGGGCTATGGAGAGCTAACTCCGAGCTATGCTCGGAGTTTCGCTGCGTGATAAAATCCGAAATGAGGAAATCCGTAGAAGAACCAAGGTCACCGACATAGCTTTCAGAATTAGCAAGTTGAAGTGGCAGTGGGCCGGCCATATAGCTCGCAGAACCGACAACCGTTGGGGAACAAAGGTTCTCGAGTGGCGACCACGAACCGGACGACGCAGTGTTGGAAAGGCCCCCCACCCGATGGACCGACGACATTGTTAAGGTTGCGGGAAGTCATGCTTATTCATATTCATTTATTTCATAAAATTTTTATACATGTCACATTCAAATAAGAATTATACATTGTATATGTATGTTAAGTTGCTAATTCATCATCATCATCAGCCTGTAGAAGTCCACTGCTGGACACAGGGCTCCCCCATAGAGTTCCATGACGAACGGTCTTGAGCCTTCCCCATCTACCGACTTCCCGCAACCTTCACAATGTCGTCGGTCCATCGGGTGGGTCCAACACTGCGTAACACAGTAGCTAATTATTAGTAAATTTTTATTATAATTACTAATAATTCCGGTTTGTTGCAGGTATGACGCGCGCTTCGGCGACGCCTTCTGGAACAGCTCGCGCTACGGCATGCTGCAGTACCTGCTGCACATGATGAGCTCGTGGGCGATCGTCTGCGATGTCTGGTAAGTCACGACCCCCCTACCTTCCTCTACGGCATGACTGGTAAGTCACGACCCCCCCTTCCTTCCCCTACGGCATGACTGGAAAGTCACTATCCCTCCTTCACTACGGCTAACTGGAAAGTCACGACCCCGCCCTCCCTACTGCATGACTGGTATGTCACTATCCCCCCTACCCTAGGGCAAGTCTAGTAAGTCACTATCCACCCTTCCCTACAGCATGACTGGTATGTCACTATCCCCCCTTCCTTACGGCATGACTGGAAAGTCACGACCCCCCTACCCCCTACCCTACATTATGAATGGTAACCCACGACCCCCCTTCTCTACAGCATGACTGGTATGTCACTACCCCCCTCCCTTAAGGAATGCTACAGTACCTGAGCTCGTGGGCCATCGTTGTGTATGTTAGGTGTGTCCCCTACGTCATGTTGAAGTTTGAGTGTGAGGTGTGTTCCCTACGTCATGTTGAAGTTTGAGTGTGAGGTGTGTTCCCTACGTCATGTTGAAGTTTGAGTGTGAGGTGTGTTCCCTACGTCATGTTGAAGTTTGAGTGTGAGGTGTGTTCCCTACGTCATGTTGAAGTTTGAGTGTGAGGTGTGTTCCCTACGGCATGTTGAAGTTTGAGTGTGAGGTGTGTTCCCTACGGCATGTTGAAGTTTGAGTGGTTGCAGGTACCTGCCGGCGATGACGCGGCGGCTCGACGAGACTGCAGTGGACTTCGCGAACCGCGTGAAGGCCACAATCGCGCGCCGCGGAGGCCTAGTTGACTTGCAGTGGTAAGATACAAGATTTTATTAGTAAAAGCAGATTTTACAAGTCGAATGTTACATATTAAGATAAGTAACAATTTTATTATATTATATTTTATATAATTCATTTATAAATTAAGTAAGTAATAATTATAATTCTCGGTTAATTCATCATCATCATCATCATCTCCCTGCCCTTATCCCACTTCATGTGGGGTCGGCACAACATATTTTCCTCTTCCACTCCCCTCTATCAGCCGTCATATCAGTATTCACTCCTTTCTTACTCATGTCATCTTTCACACAGTCTATCCATCTTTTCTTTGGTCTACCTCTTCCCTTATATCCTTCCACATTCATATTTAACACTCTTCTAGTCACATGACATTCTTCCCTCCGCACGACATGCCCATACCACGCTAACCTTTTGCTCTTCAACTTCTCAGTCACTGGTGCTACTTTCAAACTTCCTCTGATGTACTCATTCCGTACAATTTAATAATACATAATATTAATAGCATTTTTCTAGGACGCGGCCCTAATGACTTAAAGTCCCTTTTAGTGAGAAGGGGTGTATAAGGAAAGGAAGACTCAAGACCGTTCGTGGAACTCTTTGGGGGAGGCCTATGTCCAGCAGTGGACTTCTACAGGCTGATGATGATGATGATGATGATGATGATGATGGTGATTAGTGGGATAGTGGGAGAGGGATTCATTGTTAATTATTTCTGATTTGACTGGCCTCGTAGCTCAGTTGGTAGTAACTCTGCCTTCTGCGCTAGAGGTCGCGGGTTCGATCCCCGTTCGTGTGATGAACACAGATGTTTGTTCTGTGTCTGGGTGTTAAATATATATCTATTATATATATCAGTCTCTGGTACCCATAGTACAGGCTGTGCCTAGTTTGGGATCAGTTGACCGTGTGTGATATGTCCGGAATATTTATTTTCTTTATTTATTTATTCCAGGGACGGCCAGCTGAAGCGAGTGAAGGCTAAAAAGGAATGGCGGGAGCTACAGCAAGAAGAGTTCAGTAAACGGTTAAAAGGCGAATAAGTATCACCTAGTATCCAAAATACTTGAACTGCTACCTAGTATTGGCATATTCAAAATACTTAAGTACACTGCCACCTAGTTTTGCATATTCAAAAAACTGATGAATGGTATTGGCATATTCAAAATACCAAGCGTAATGCTACTTAGTATTGGAATATTCAAGGATAGATTAAGGATGATTCTAAGGACACTGTTACCCATTGGAAAATTGAAAGTACTAAATAATATTCAAAATACTAAGCGCAGTGCTACTTAGTATTGGAATATTCAAAATATTAAGTACACTGCTATGTTGTATAAGCATATTCAAAATACTAAGTAAACTTACATAGAATTGAAATATCCAAAATACTAATGAAATATCCAAAAAACTAAATACACGCTACCCAGTTGGAATATTCAAATGACTTGGTACACGCTAATTAATTTGAAAATTTTAACTTTGAATATTCAACTAATATTCTACTAAATAAATAACTAGTACACGCTACTAGATGGCGTGTACTAATTATTTTAAATATTAACATAAAACTAATTATTTTAATATTTAAAATACTTAGTACACGATACCTCGTATTGGAATATTGAAATTACATAGTACACGCTAACTAGTATTGTCATATTCAGAATATGACATTGCTACCTACTAAGTATAAGAATATTCACATTACTAAGTTCCCTGCTACCTAGAATTGTAATATTCAAATTTCTTAGTAGGTACACAGCCTAATATTGGAAAATAATCAAAATACTCATTACGGTGCTACCTAGTATTGGAATATTCAAAATACTAAGCAGCGCGCTACCTGGTATTAGAGTCGGTCCTAGTATAAGGAATACCAGTCGGTGATACGCATACGTTACAAAGTATTTGGTATTTGCTGTGAAAATATTTGTGGAAATGTTAAGTGTTGTGATTTCGTTGTAATTGAGATTTAAAAATGTTTCATTTTATTTATTTATTATTCGCCGCCGAATCGGCAATGCGATACCAACTACGCCATAGTTCGAATGACGCTGGCTTCGAAAATCTTGGGCTGATGAATAATAATCCTACTAATATTATAAATACGAAAGTTTGAGAGGATGTTTGGGTGTTTGTGGTTCAATCACGCCGTAACGGCTCAACCGATTTCGTTGGAACTTGGAATAGATAAAAGTTCATTACAGTAGAATACCATATAGGCTACTTTTTATTTATGTACCACGCGAGCGAAGCCCCGTGCGGAAGCTAGTTTATAATATTAGTAAGTACACACACACAACAAATAACAAAATGAAATATTTTTAAATATTAAAATGTATACAAGGAGTGTTGGATAGGGAAAGCGATATATTTTTGGATTGCTCAAATGTGATGGAACTTTTTCGAATGAGTAGGTTGATACAGATTGTATTTATATTCTTGTAGTCATTTTTAAAATGTTGATACAAGGTGACGCGTAATATGTATGTTTAAACGTAAGCGACGTTCAAAATTAAGATTGCTACCTAAAACAGGTGAATAATTGAGTTTGAACCGATTCGACCTCAAAGCAGCTTATTTTTGAACAGTATTTTTCATTGAATTTCCAAAAGTAGAACAAACTTTATTGCCAATTGGTTGTACAATAAGCCCCTTTCGGGTTTTTTTTTTTTATACAACTGAGTTGGCCAACAAACATACGGCCCACCTGTTGGTAAGCGGTTACCGTAGCCTATGAGCGCTTGCAATACCAGAGGCATCACACACGCGTTGCCGACCCCGAACCCCCTTCCCCCTAAAGAGCTCTGGCAACCTTACTCACCGCAGGAACACAACACTATTTGAAACAAATAATGTTATTTGGCTGCGATATTCTGTAAGGCGCAGGTACCTCACCAGGCGGGCTGCTCCAATTTAGAACGAGAAAGTCTCGCTATGCCCTACCTCCTCCACATGGCAAACATATTATGAATCACCTTGTATAATGTAAAAAAATATGTAATGGATTTATAATATCAGGTTCTGTAACAAATATAAACTTATTTATAGTCGCATTTTATATAAATTTTAATCTTACAAATTCACAAAAGCACTGTAGTAAATTTTTTTCAATCATTTTTAATTCCTATTCGGTGCTGCTTAGCCGTGGTGGTCCCGGCTGAAGAATAGGCCCCTCCATATCTACCTATCCGCGGATGTCGTAAGAGGCGACTAGGGGAAACAAGCTAGGGGATGGGCAGCGTCCCTCATTTTAACAACGATAGCTCTAACTGCGCTCGCCAACCCGCATGCCCAGTGTGGTGAGTATGGACAAATCCCCCCCCACATGATAAGGAATTCGCTCTGTCTGTGGCCATGTTCAGCAGTGGACGTCGTACGGTTGAAATGATGATGATGATTCGGTACTGATGTCGACACTCATTAAAAAAAAACTTTCCCCATGAATGGTAGACATCTGGTCAAAGTCAAAAGGCATTTATATCAATAAAATCACTAGGATCATTTTGAAACGTGTTAGAAACTAGGTGAAGCTACGCCTGTTCCTCGCGACCAAGAATCAGCCAACAAACACGGCTTGATAAGAGTCTGAGATGCAACGGGTGCGGGTTCGAGACCCGCTGCGGGACAAATTTGCTTTCTCTGCAAATATTAGTTCCGGGTCTGGGTGTTGTGGTACCATGGTACTCGTAGTTTCTGATACCCACGACACGGGATCCTAGTGTGGGCTCAGGACTACGTATGTGGCTGTTGGGTGTTATTTTTTATATATTTTTTGGAAATATGCTGAAACCTGATCAAAAATTCGCTGTTTTGGGGTCAAATCAGTTCAAACTTCATTATTCAGCTGTTGAAGGTAACAATCATTATGTCGAACTTCTTGTTCGTGAAATTATTCGTTATAAAGATTATAAAGAGCTGATATAAAAATGAGAAAATATCATTAAAAAAACTGTTTTTTCTTTTTATTGATAGAATAATCTTTCTGGATTAAGCATACTTTTCACAAAACACGTTGTATAGGTGCAGGCTCTTTTCCCGTAATTAAAAATGACTGAAAAAAGCATCAAGTGCTTTAAAAATTATACTCTCTGTGATGAAATCGCTGGGAAGCCATAATGATAAACACAATTATAACAATTATTGTATATTTAATATTTTGATCGAACATTTCATTGTTGTGTTGTGTTGCAGTCGAATTGTGGGGAGATACCAGACTCAAGTTTTTAGTTTAATAGACGCAGTGTTGGAAGGCCCCCCACCCGATGGATCTACATTGTGAAGGTTGCGGGAATGAACATTCGTTATGAAACTCTGGGCAAGGCCTATGCCCAGCAGTGGACTTCTACAGGCTGATGATGATGTTACTTAACTGTCAAAATACTCGGGCTGGACTCGATACTTGGCCAGGGGCCCAATTCTACTAATTGAATGGCTTCAAAATGATAATGGTTTAATGGCAAAATGGCCACTTTTGACACTTTTGGTATTCTGCTTTCCCGTATTTCAATGGCAGTCATTGTGGAACCAATGGACCAATGAAATCAAAGAAACGAAGGTGGCGACAATCGTAACTGAATGATAATGGTGCGATCATTATCATGCAATTATCATTTTTAAGTCATTGAATTGGGGGCCTGTTGTGGCCGCAGTGACACTATAGCCACACAAAGGAAATAAAAAAAAACTGAATGATAATGGTGCGATCATTATCATGCGATTATCATTTTCAAGTCATTGAATTGGGGGCCTGTTGTGGCCGCAGTGACACTATAGCCACACAAAGGAAATAAAAAAAAACTGAATGATAATGGTGCGATCATTATCATGCGATTATCATTTTCAAGTCATTGAAATAGTAGAATTGGGGGGCTTTTGGGTTACCACAATTTGACTGGTTATGTTAATAAGTACCATATTTGTAATCTTGCTGTAATTAATTTATTGTATTTATTTAGGAAATTAATGCATTTAGATATTAATTATTGTGCACAAGATGGAAATATTATACCTACAGCTGTTGTAACAGCGTTACGCCCGAATACTGAAACGTCACTTAACTATAAGAGACGGTCTCAATTATTTGAGATGCCGTTATCGTTCAGAATCGTATACTCAAACATCAATTATATATATATACAAGGTGATTCATAACATGTATACCATCCCGAAAGGGGGTTATTCTATCACCGAAAAGAAATAATATTTGCGAAAAAAAACATCAATATTTTCATATTTTTTTTCACAAAGTTTCTCAAATTAGCTGTTTTTGGTATTTTTATCATCTTTAAAACTAATAACTAAACGTACAAGAAGTTCGGAATCAAGATTGCTACCTAAAACAGCTGAATTATTGAGTTTGACCTGATTTGACCCCAAAACAGCTGCCCCAACATAGAGTTTTTTCAATGAAAAATGTTGAAGTTCCAAAAGTCGTAGAACAAACTTTATTGCCGATTGGTTGTAGAATTAGCCCCTTTCGGGATGGAATACATATTATGAATCACCTTGTATATATATTTATTTATTTATTAGATCACCAGTTATATTTAAGTGATGTTTCAGTATTCGGACGAAGCCCGTTACGACTATAATGCCCGAATCGCTTCTAAACTCATCCATTTTTTGTCTACTCTTATGTAGACAAAATGTATATTGTGTCTATACTAGGCCTGTTCGCTGGCAACACTGATTTGTTCAATTTAGTTGAATTTAGCTATTTTAATTGTAAATATACCTTTAAATATTTTGTTTTAGTAACTTATAATGCTTACTTACCACAGATTAATAGGGTAAATACATGTGTAAGTTATCGTTTAAGATTTCTATCAGATTTATTTATGAAATGTATTGTTGTAGGTACCTACCTACCTAATAGTTTGAAATAAAAGTGGCCTAAAAATAAATAATTTTCTTGTTTAATTTGGAAAGGGAAGTTTGAATTACTCTACCATACCTAACCAATTTACAAACAAAAAGGTGATACATAATCATACTAGCTTTCGCCCGCGAGGTACCTACGTAAAAAGTAGTACATGCTATTCTAGGTAAAGAACTCTTATCGGTTCCAAGTTTCATTGAAATCGGTTGAGCCGTTACGGCTTTTACTTTTCGCATTTATAATATAAGTACGATAACTATCACCAAAAGGGGCTTATTCTACTACACCCAGCAGGCAATAATGTTTTGTTATATGAATTGGAAATTATACATGTTTGGAAAAAAATCTGCAGTTTTGGGTTCAAACGTTCAATAAATAAGCACTGTCACCAGTAAGTGGTGAAAAGTGAATATCATATCGTTTTTGTATGGTGTCACGTAAAGCGCCCCTATAAAAATCGGCAAACTTATCACCACTGGTGACTAGTGAGTGTGAGTTAGTTACTCTGAAGAATATTACCGATTCGGGCCTCAATCGGGATTTTTGATAGGTTTTTTTATAGGTAATGGCTTGATTTAAAAGTCGCCATCTATTGGCGAGTAGCGAAATTTTTTACCGAATGTAAGAATTTTAGTGTTGCCATGTTATTTAAAAAAAACTGCACGATGTTTGCGTAGCTGAAAAAGTTTATTTCCGGTACCTATTTTTCCAGAAATAAGATTTTTGTATGACTAAAAAGATCCTGTACCCAGCATTTAGTGCCGAATTTGTGCTTTCCTCCTACAAAATATCAATTACAGCTTAGTAGAAGATTTATGACGATTTTATAAGCCATTTGAACAGGGGCATGCTTATTGATTTTCATTAAACTAAAATGAAGCGTCATTTGAACGTCAGACTGGGACAAAGTTCCATTGGTTAGCACTAGTTATGTAGTACCGCTCCATAATCTATGGTACCGCCCATGACAATGTCTTCGTCTCATGACAACAGATGGCGTTAGCTGACGACTTAACCTTAGAAATTCTCTCGGTAACATTATCACAGCTAGTGAAACGAAACAGTATCTGGCAACAAAAACTAGTTTTGTGCTTGTATACCGTTCGATCGTATCGAATGCGCGTCACCAACTCAATAGGTTTAAATAACTAAATAAGGTTTTGGTTAAAATAACTGTCGGTAACAGTGGTTGGTTGTGAAAAGTGAACCGTTGCGGATAATGTCACGACGGGGTTTTATATGGAAATTCTTTACCAAAGAAAATGGCTCGGACTATCGTGGAATTTGCTTGAATTGCAGTGAAAGCTTAAGCTATAAGGCGACAACGGGAAATTTGGCGACTCATTTGAGGAAAAGACACCCTATTCTGTTTAAACACTTCAAAAGCGGCACGTTGCCCGGTACTTCAAAAACAGAAGGTAAGAATTTTGTTAACTTCACTTCTGTCTCTCGCTCTCTCTCTCTCTCACTGCGTTGTTGTAAGAGTAGGACGGGAACAATGAAGAATAATTAAACCGAATCGGTCGCCGACATTAATAACCTAACGTAGCGGTTTTATTCTCTGTTTTAGTGCGATTCGTGGCGTTATAAATAAGCGGTTTTCGGCTATCCTAGCTTTTATAAAGTGTTTATCGGTTATTTTGTGCTCGTTATTTGTTATAAATTATAATGTCAAAACCTCGAGCGAACTGTAGCCCGTTGTGGAAACACTTCGATGTAGTTGTTGGATCAGATCGTACGGCGGTTTGCAAACTATGCAAGAAAACCTACAGCTTCAGGAGTACCACGGGGAACTTGGAGTCCCATATAAAAAGAAAACACCCCGCTGCGTTTTTAACGTACAAGGGGGACAAGACTCGACATGAGGACGCTGATGGTAAGAAAAAGAGGCATAGGTATTAGTGCACCGTAAATATGCCTGTGAAAGAAGCATCAGTCTCCACAACTTACCAACTTAGGGTATTTTCCCCTAAATTTAGGGTATTTCTCGAGGCCTAGGGTATTATTTAGGGGAAAAGAAATTGACAGTGTGTCACAGATCTGAGGAAAAACTTCCATAGAATTAAACATTTTAATCTATAGCATAAAGTATGACTTTGCACAAAAGACTGAATATCTAATGTGTACGACTCGTTTCTAATCCGTCACATATGAGTAGCGCCGTGGACGAAGGCACCTAATAAAGACTCGTTGACTATCATCAGCTAACGTCACGCGCCTGAGCAAATCCGCAAAGTTGATGTACGGCAACAACAACATACGTAATGCCTACGTCAGTCGACACTCGACCCACCATAACACTGATCATTTTAGTGCAAACCAAAACCACTTTTAGAACCACAAAATAAAGTCCAAAACGCTTGCGTCCCAAACTTGTTTACATCTTGCTCGAATTCTGAAACGTAGTAACAATGATATGACGGCATAGGAATATCAGCTTTATAATCTTGTAGTAAAGGTTGAGAATGTCGTGCGCGCATAATGTCGCTTGTAGGGAGAAATGAACGCGATATGTAGAGAGTATTTTTGACTGCCGAGCTGGCAACGCCGCGCGGTCTCTATCGACCAAGTCAAGTCAATTTAAGGCAATAGGAATGAACGGGAGTTTTGGAAATTTTCATTGAGGATGTTAAAAGTAGGGGATGGTACCCATACCATCCCCTATTTATATCCTCAATGAACATATGTTAGGTAAGTATGTGTTATTATTGTTTTTTTTTTGTATATTATTATTAAACACATACCTATTTTAATCTCGCTTAAAAATAAATTTTTACTAATTATAAAACTTAAAAACAAACCAAATTGTGTCTTGGAGACGCTTCCGACTGGTAGTGATCTAGATCAATTGAGCTATCTTTAGATGGTTTGTAACAGTCTTTAGATAGCTCAACTGTTTCTTGTATATTTTGTAAATGCTTCAGTTTTAATTTTCTTTCTGTAAATAAAATAGGTATGTACCTAATAAAAACAATATCAAAACGTATTATCCTATCCTTAGATCATATCTGAGATCCTATCCTACTTATATTATAAATGCGAAAGTTCGTGAGGATGTTTGGATGTTTGTTGTTCAATCACGCCGTAACGGCTCGACCGATTTCGATGAAACTTGGAATAGACAAAGTTATTTACCTAGAATAGCATAAAGGCTACTTTTTAGAAAGGTACCTAGCGAGCGAAGCCGCGGACGGAAGCTACTTTATAATATTAGTAGGATGTGATTATAGTGTTCGTATGGTTTATGATTGATTAGTAATAAACACCCAATTTCGACTAGACGGAAGCGTAAGTTCACGCTTAGTTTCGTCTCTGATTAAGGCTGAGTACATAGACTTACAGTGTAGTTAGACTTCTATGTCTAAGTACTATGCCCAAGTAATAATATTCAACGTCCTATTTGACCAGCCGTCACCTCACTACCTACTGTATTGCGGGGCGCGGAGCGGCAACGTCGCCTTTGCAGCGGGTCAGCGGTACTTAGCGCGCGGCTCGATACATATACGGCCCGCAGGCCTAAAAAAAGAATATGAATATAAAAAAAAATGAATATGAATATTTATTTATTTAGAATACAGTATAACATCATAACAGGTTTTTTTATCCCTAAGGCGATGCCATATGTTATTAGTAGGTACATTATAATAAATAGGTAGAATTAAATATGAACATCTACAAACTCCAATAGACAGAGACACTATAGAAATTTATTTATTTGCGACTATAACAGCCATTATGCCTACTCTTAGCTGCAGACGCTGGTATTCTGCCGAAACCATTACCTACTCTCAGTCATTGAAATAGGTATCAATATTGATTACTAACTAGCTTATGCGCGCGTCTTCGCTCGCGGGGTAGATATATAAACCGTAGCTATTGCTTGCCTGTGGATTTATTGTAAACTAGCGACTGCCAGCGCCTTCGCTCGCGCTTTATCTCAGAAAAAGTTATGTGCCCCAGTATGTTGTTCAGTTGCAACAATCAAAAATAGGAACAATTAATTGTTGTTCAAAAAATATATTTTTATGATAACTCATAGATAGATAGATAGAAAATTCTTTATTGCACATAAAAATAGTACAAAGGCGAACTTAATGCTAAAAAGCATTATCTTCCAGATAACCTTTGTGTTTGTGGACAGAAGATGTGAAGGTAGTGCACAGGAGAGGGAACAATTGAGATCATAAAAACGAAAATAAAAGGAGTTATGATGCTAATTACTTACTAAAACTTTAAGAGAAATAGGATTTTTAATACATACTAGTTTAAAAATAAATAAGTTCAATATATAAATATATAGATACCATAATAAATACATATGCATACCAATAAAATATTGTAAATAAGAAAACAAATGCTCATTTTTGTATCATTTTATCAAGGAGATGATTATAGATTCTGGACCATCTATGGCAAGTTGGCAAGTAAGTTAGGCCCCCAATTCTAATTCAATATCCTGAATATGATAATCGCATGATAATGATCATTCAGTTACGATTGTCGCCACCTTCGTTTCTTTGATTTCATTGGTTCATTGGTTCCACAATGACTGCCATTGATATACGACTGTGATAGCAGAATACCAAAAGTGTCAAAAGTGGCCATTTTGCCATTGAACCATTGTAATTTTCAAGTCATAGCCTATTTGTCGTACTGCAGCACGCGCAAACTTGCCTACTCTTACTTATGACATGGCAATACTTATTTGTCATTTTATTAGATTTATGTTGATCACAATAGGCCAGTTGTGGCCGCAGTGAAACCATAGCCACAAAAAGTAGATTTATGTTTTAAATTTTCGTTTGTTTGATTGTACCTACTGATTGATAATGACATGTTTTATTGGCAATTATTATTATTATATTACAACATATTGACAAGGCCTATGTACAGCCGCTAAAACTTGATGTAATTAACAAAACCAAGTGTTCCCAGTGTTCCAAAGGTGAATAAATAATATGACTATGACTCTAAGATACCTACTTTTTAAAAATTGCTCTTTTGATTATTTATACCTATCTATTGTATGTACTTTAGTTTAAAAAAAATTATCTATGTTAATTGTGTGTGTCTGTAGTGCCAAATTATTTTTTTATCTATCTATCATTGAATTAGTAGCATTGGGCCCCAGGTGATAAGGCTGAACTATTGGTGATAATTCCCTACCATAATTTTTTAAACTGTCATGGTAATGAACAATGTTTTTACTATCAATGGTATATTTGCCATGATTTGTGAGTTTATTTCTCTCAAATCAACTCGCAAATCATGGTTTTTTGGAGAAAACTATGAACTACTTGTTATGCAGGCCGAGATAAACAGTCATTGAGTACCGGTGCCTTAACCGGTCCAATGTTGTTGTGAGAGCGGGCCCTCCTAGTTGACATTATAATAAAACTGCAGCTTTTATCAAATGATTATGAAAGTATTGATTTAAGGGCCAACGCCGGAGGGGCCGCGAAGCGACTGATTCGCTATACAATAGAAATGAAACGTTATTTTTTGTATTTTTGTATGTTATCCTGTTTCTCCGCGCGAGGCGATTCGAGCCTCACAGTGTGATTTAGGCAGGTAGTACATTCCTAAGCTCTCCTACTAATATCTTATCCTACTAATAAAGAAAGAAAGAAAGAAAATACATTTATTTGTGACGACAATACAACAATGACACAGAAAAAATAATAATAATAATAACAACAGAAATGTTGACAAAACAAAAACAACAAAAAAGAAACAAATAAACAAAAATCACAGGCAAATAAAAAATAAGAAAAAAGGTACAAGTTGTAAGAATGTGTGTCCTAGCACCCAATAAATAAATGCGAAAGTTTGTGAGGATGTTTAGATGTTTGGTAAGTGTTTTTTAGTTAATCACGCCCGCGCCGTAACGGCTCAACCTATTTCGTTGTAACTTGGAATAGATAAAGTTATTTACCTAGAATAGAATAGCATATAGGCTACTTTTATGTTGGTACCATGCGAGCGAAGCCGCGGGCGGAAGCTAGTTATAAATACAGTATAATCTCACTAATCCGGCACTTCGATAGATCGGCACGTCCAATAATCCGGCACCCTCCGCCCACGCCTCCCTTTCCCCTCTATACCTGTGCGCTTTGGTCGCTGCGTCGACTAGCAGTCTAACCTCAAACTTATCACGCGTGCACGTGCTAACGTATTGTTTCTTTCAAGTGCGACTAGTTTATAGTTAAAAATGTCAAATAAACGCAAACACAAAACACTAGATTTAAATAATAAAATGGAGATTTTAAAAAAGTTAGATAGCGGACAAAACATGTGTAAATTGGCAAAAGAATATGGTGTTGGGCGTGCTACTATACACGATCTTAAGAAGAAAAGGCAAAAGATAGTAGACCACGTCAAGACAATGGAGTCAGGGCCAGGAAAGCGTAAAACACTAAAAGTTGGCAATTGTCCAAAGATGGAAAACGCTCTTTACTTGTGGTTCAAACAGCGGCGTTGTAAACACACTCCTATATCTGGAGAAATTCTGAAAGCCAAAGCAATTGAATTTTATAAAAAAATTACCCACAAAGATGATTTTCGTGCCAGCGACGGATGGCTAGATAAATTTAAAAAACGATTTGGTATCCGTCTATTAACCATATCGGGTGAGAAATTATCAAGCAACGAATCTGCAGTGAAGCCATTTATCGAGCTTTTTAAAACTTTATTTTATCCGGTTTTTAATAGTGCCGGATTAGTGAGATTACACTGTAATTCGAAAGTTTGTGATAATATCTATTATTATTGGAGGAGGTAGGGCACAGCGAGATTTTCTCGTTCTAAATTGGAGCAGCCCGCCTGGGAGGTACCTCCGCGTTACAGAAGATCGCAGCTAAATAGCATTATTTGTTTCAAATAGTGTTGTGTTCCTGCAGTGAGTAAGGTTGCCAGAGCTCTTTAGGGGGAGGGGGGAGGGGTCGGCAACGCATGCGTGGTGCCTCTGGTATTGCAAGCGCTCATAGGCTACGGTAACCGTTTACCAGCAGGTGGGCCGTACGCTAGTTTGCCACCTCAGTTGTATAAAAAAAGAATTCTTCCACATACCTATGTTGAGCCGTTACGGCGTGATTGAAGCACAAACATCCTCACAAGCTTCCGCCCACGGCTTCACTCGCGTGTTACCAACATAAAAGTAGCCTATATGCTATTCTATTCTAAGTAAATAACTTTATCTTTTCCTAGTTTCAACGAAATAGGTTGAAAGGCCATTTAATGGTTTTTTATTCATCAATAAATCGAATCAACCCAAATTGAATATATTCGGGTAGAGAACTCCAAATATTTATTTTCTAAACATTTAGAAACCCCCATTTTTGGGAAAACAATTTTTCTAATTTCGCAGAAATTCGTTCTTATGGTAGAATGTTTGGGGTTTTGTGGCCACAAGTGATTGACTGTCGATCAGTGTCAATTTTTGTCGCAACTTGTGGCCACAAAACCCCAAACCTAGGTACGAATTTCTGCGAAATTAGAAAAATTGTTTTCCCAAAAATGGGGGTTTCTAATAATTATTTTTTTGTGTAGAAAATAAATATTTGGAGTTCTCTACCCGAATATATTCAATTTGGGTTGATTCGATTTATTGATGAATAGAAAAGTGGACAACGCCTTTGGTCTTATCTAAGCCCCTTCGTCCACGGCGCGACTCAAAAGGAACGCGACTGAAACTGTAGTCACTTATGAGTAGCCTGACTGCGACTAGCACTAGTATTTCAATGCGCGTCCGTCCACGGCGCTACTCAAAAGGAACGCGTTTGTAACTAGTCTCCTGGCGACTCGACATGCTGGTCGCCAGGCGACTGGTTTCGAGAAACTGTTGAAAAATGAACGAATAAAAAGTAATTATAAGTGATTCTGAAGTCTATGTGACTGGAGAAGTAATAATTCCATGTCATCGCTCGAATTATCACTAGTCATGTTAATTATTTTCGTTTTCAAAACTTTGTTTACATAAAATCGTGTACTGAGTGACTGAGTTTCAGGAAATTCAAGTAGCTTCGTGGACGAGTCAGAGTTTCCAATCAGTCCGCAACTCTAGTTTCTAATGAGTTCCGTCACTTTTGCGTAGCGTCATGGACGAAGGGGCTAAGAGTTCTTTACCTAGAATTGCATTATAGGCAATATTCTTTTGTGTAGGTAGGTACCACGTGAGTGAAACCGCGCGGGTACTACTTGTCTAGGTAATAATCATTTTGGTTGTTGGCTAAAAATATCGGAATCTCGCCCACGATTTATATTTCCGTTACGTTCCGCCCGAGAGATATAAAAATCTCTAAAGATAATAACCGTCATTATGTACCTACTACCTACCTACCTACGTAACGTGTGGGCGGGCGCCGCCGCCGCGTCTGTTTATCTGAAGAGTCGAGAAAATACTTAACAATATTACCTACCTACTAAACACATCGGTCATACGCCCTTTTCAGGGCCACCATACCTGAACCTGGTCACTGACCTAATAATGACCAAGAAATAATCAGTGACACGACAAGAAGATGACTGATAGAAAATGATAGCCCACGAACCAGACGTAGATGTATTTATTATGAAGTTATACAAATTTTCTCTTTTGTGTATTCGTTTTGTTTCTTAATTTGTATTTTATTATTTTATGTTTTGATGAATTATTATTATTTTATTTTCTCCATAAATGTAAAAGACCATGTACCTATATATACTATACTTCATGCAAATAAAAGCCATTCATTCATTCATCTTTTCTCTTGTTTCCTTTATTATAATTACCTAATGTTTATTGTAAAATGTTGTGCAAATGTGTGTGTTTTGGTGGCAATTAAATAAATGTCTATGTCTATTGTCTATTGTCTAATGTCTATGTCTATTTCATTCATTCATTCATTCATTTGATTGTGTAACTTTTCCTTACATACATATATAATTAATAAATAAATAAAATGCTGGTTTCTATCGTATACTCTTAAATCTGTTTTCCTTACAGTAGAAGACCAGGATGACGACTCGAACTCATCAGTCAAGTTCTCGTCGGAGATATGGGGGCAGTTCGAGCTGGAGGAGTCTCTGGCTCGCTGCGTCATCTGCCGGAAGACCACGGACAACACCATTGAGGATATGAAGAGCCACCTGGAGGAGGAACACCCTGGGATCCTGATTAGCATACTGCACAACAAATCTAATGTAAGTTGACACTTGTCGGTATTAATCCTACTATTATTATGAATGCGAAAGTTTGTGTGGATGTTTGTTGTTCAATCTCGCCGGCGCGGCGGCGGCGCCGTACGTAACGGCTCAACCGATTTCGTTGAAACTTGGAATAGATAGTTCTTTACCTAGAATAGCGTTTAGGCTACTTTTTATATAGAAAAGCATATAGGTAGGCTACTCTCCATGTAGGTACCACGCGCCGCGGGGGCAAGCTAGTTAGCCATAAAGTTTGTTCTACAAGTTTTGGAAATAAGACATATTTTACTGAAAGAACACAAAGCTGATTTGGCGTGAGGGCGGGAGTTCTCACACTTGACCGTCTTTTTTTTTTTATACAACAGAGGTGGCAAACAAGCTTACGGCCCACCTGATGGTAAGCGGTTACCGAAGCCTATGAGCGCTTGCAATACCAGAGGCATCACGCACGCGTTGCCGACCCCGAACCCCCTTCCCCCCTAAAGAGCTCTGGCAACCTTACTTACCGCAGGAACACAACACTATTTGAAACAAATAATGTTATTTGGCTGCGATCTTCTGTAAGGCGGAGGTACCTCCCCAGGCGGGCTGCTCCAATTCAGAACGAGAAAATCTCGCTGTGCCCTACCTCCTCTTAAAACCCTCTGTCTTTATTTATGACATAAATTGACATTGTTTACCCACAGGCCGGTGATCCAATAGACGACGAGAGGTTACAAGTGGAAGCCAACGAAGAGGATAATTACACAGAAGTTGTTTATCTAGAAGAAGAAATAAAACAGAAGCTTAAAAACCCTTTAAAACGGACCAAATTTAGCAAAAAAGCGGAGAAGGAGGAATGTCCTAAGATTGAATACAAAACTGTACAATCTACACCAGCGGGTCCGGTGAAAGAATCCGAACGGCCGGAGATAGATACGTTTCTCAGCTACGTGGGGGTTTTACTAAGAAATGTATCTAAGGAATCGTTGCCGAAGTTACAACTGGACGTCATAAGTCTGATATTAAACGCGCAGATCGCGGTTGTCCCCAACGCTGGTGGCAAAGTTGCAGCTGGCAGCACTGAGAACATCCAAATCACCATTCACAATTCCGATGTATCTGCGTGATTTATTTACAGAAAGAAACTTAAAACTAATACAAGTTAATATTTACAAAATACACAAGAAACAGTTGAGCCATCTAAAGACCGATACAAACGATCTATAGATAGCTCAACTGATCCGTGATAGGTTAAAAAATAATATAGCCTGTCCTACAAATATTATAAATGCAAAAGTTATATTTTATACTAGTTGTCCCGCTCGCGACTTCGTCCGCGTTTGTTTATTTATACCTACCTAGACTATTTTCCATTATCCTTGCCAAAGTACTAACACTTATTATGTACCTACCATCACCATCCCGTCACCGTCCCATCACCGTCCAGTCACAGTCCCATCACTGTCCGGTCACCATTTTATACTATAATCTGGAATAGCATAAAGGCTACTTTTTATCTTCATAGGTACGCGAGCGTAGCCGCGGGCTGAAGCTAGCATTATAAATGTGAAAGTTTGTGAGGATGTTTGGATGTTTGTTGTTCAATCACGGCCAAACGGATTTGGATGAAATTTGGTACAGAGATAGATTATAGTCTGAAATAGCATATAGGTTATTTTTTATGTAGATACCACGCGAGCGAAGCCACTGGCAGACGCTAGTTTTTTAATAATGGCTGATGCGCGGTATCCGAACGGATAAAAAGTGTCCATGTCCTATGTATCCTTCCAAAGAGTTAAAGTTTCATACTTATTACATATATGCTGCTTCATACATATAGCTTCAGACATTTTAGTATGGCCAAGAAACTGCCCGCCATTTTGAAAAAAATAAGATTTCGCAGCCATTCAAAACATGCTAGTCGATGCCATCAATTGCGAAAATGATAATAAACAAAGTTATCTATTAAAAAATCGCGTAATGATGTACTTTCCGAAATATTTATTTCTTTAACTCAAAATCTCAGATCGAGTGTTTTTTTTAGAGAACACTTTTTATTTAAATTATTTTTAGTATTTTATCATTTAATGGCACTAGTTTATCAATGGCGGCGAAGGCGCGATTTTTTCAAAATGGCGGATTCCAATATGGTCATGACTTCTTTCATTCCAATTCATTGGTAGTGGCATGAACGTAGACCTACTCTGTCTACGGGCAAGAAGGTTTTAGGTTTAAATTAATTTATTCCCATAAAGACAGTGAGTCACTTACATGAGAACAGATCATAAACAATTCTAAAAGTGGGTCGTTCTAAGTAGGTAGTTAATATTATGTAGGTTCATTCTTAATAGCTAGGTAAGTACATACAAGAAGAAGTAATAAACATCTTTTTAACAAGATATATAAACTTTTGCAATTGTAATTTGGACAAACAGATGTAAATATTGTAACTATAATAATAGGTAAGAAAGTAAATACCTAATCTAAAATAAACAAGTGCATTTTTTGTATGTTTTTCTTGTTTTTTTCATAATGTCCCAGTCAGTATATATCTTACAAGATACCGCAGAGCCTCAAGACAAAAATACAATTATCTACTTAAGTACATACCATGGTAGATAAGAACTAAAGTAAAGGTACCTACGTAACCGCTAACAAGTATTTGAAACGGCGAGGGAATCGAACCTGCACCTTTAGCATCGTAGCCGCGCACACGCCCTCCACGTCCGTCGCCACACTTAAGCGTACTTAAGAATAGAATAGAATCAAATTTATTTTCAAACAAAACTTACACATTAAACATGACGTACAGGCTAATAGAAAATTAAAATAAAAAAAAAGGTGTAAGTTGTGTAGAGAGAAAAATTGGCTCTGCCTCAGCCTCAGCATGAGTTATGTTTATATTACCAAACAAACAATTATGATTCTTGATTTGACAGTTCTTTAAATGTCAAAACGCGTAACAAGCATGCCACATTCAGTCCGTCTCACCACACGTCTCACCTCACACCGTAGCGGCTCCTATCCCTATCTCTTTTCAACAATAAATTGCAGTCTTTTCGTTTTTGTCGGTACCTACAATCCAATACTTTTTGTACAATACATGACAATACTTTTTTTTCAAGATCCACGAAATCAAAATGGCGGCGATCGTAGTGCGGCTGCGGGCTCAGCACTGTTGCCAACTTAGCAACTTTATAGCTAGATCTAGCCATTTTGATCCCATTCGCCACATTTTAGATAAGCTTGTAGCGTAATAATTGTTTACTACTACCTACTTGACAGCTTTTAATTTAAAAGTCAAATGTATAGGTCCTTTTAGAAAAAAATAAGTGAGATATAAGGAGTTAACCTAATATCTATGATTTTTCGAATTGATCTGTGACAGACGTGACAGTCCTGTGTCCTACGAAGTCCTTATTCATGGAAGGCTGGCTTCATCATGCGACGGCAAAAACGTAAGTAGGTACCTATAAAGTATGTATATTATGCTATAATATAACGTGTTGGCCTTGTTGGAGGCACGACGGCCTTCGATCCGAAGGTCGTAGTTGGCAAGACGTGCAAATAAACCTGTATGGGTACTAAAGTAAAGAACCAAATAATGTTTTAATACATTTTACTTAACTACCTACTTCTAGCAACTTTTTTTTAATAATTGTAGCCACAAAACGAATGGTGCAGTTGGCAGCACCATTCTGTGCGCGTCCTCTCTTGTAACTTGTGAATTTAGTGTTCCGTGATTGTTGTTTGTGATTATTTCGAAAAAAGGGATTGATGAAGGTAAAAAATGTTCAAATGTGTGTTACTAACGTGGGTCCTTATATTGTACAACCCGATAATACACCGCCTGATATTCCGAACCTCTATTGTGTAATATAACACGGTTTCCAAATATCTGGCTGTGGAATACGTAGGCATACTGGCATAGCATAGGTTATGTTGTGAATGCGCGTTGGAAGGAGTGTTGGCGTTACACAAGCATAAACACACTGTAGGCCCGTTCAGTTTCGAGGCTTTAACGTGGTCCCAGGGGCCCAATGCTACTAATTCAATGGCTTCAAAATGCCAATGGTTCAATGGCAAAATGGCCACTTTTGACACTTGGTATTCTGCTATCACAGTCGTTTATCAATGGCAGTCATTGTGACACCAATTGACCAATGAAATCAAACGAAGGTGGCTACAATCGAAACTGAATGATAATGGTGCGATCATTATCATTTTCAAGTCATTGAATTAGTAGAATTGGGGGCCAGGATTATGTCGATTATTGGCCTTATCAAAGGTCAACGTCCCTGCAATTTCGATACTTTACACACAAGTACCTACTGCGTGCCGTGTGCATCAAAATATTCAGAATTTTGTTTTTTGTTGGAGGTGTAGGTAAAGTCAAATTCAAAAGGCATTTATTTCAATAAAATCACTAGGATCACTTTGAAACGTCTTAGAAACTAGGTGAAGCTATGCCTGTTCCTCGCGACCAAGCCTAGAAGCTATAGCATCCATACCTATACCTCCCTGTACAAAAATCGCCCGTGCCCCCTTCACACAGACGTGCATAATGAGCGATTTATCGCGCGTTAATACGGAATAATACCTAATAAATAATAATAATAATAAATATTCCAGACATATTACACACGGTCAACTGATCCCAAACTAGGCATAGCCTGTACTATTGGTACCAGAGACTGTTATAAATAATAGATATATATATATATATATATATATATATATATATATATATATATATAACACCCAGACACAGAACCAACATCTGTGTTAGTCACAAATGTTTGTCCAGTGCGGGAATCGAACCCGCGCCCTCTAGCGCAGAAGGCAGAGTTACTACCAACTGAGCTATAAGGCCAGGAACCTAGGATAATATAATTATTATAGCTGAAAGGATTCTATGCCTTTGATAATCCCTACAAGGAAAATTTTGTGTAAATGCTTGCGTAAATGTTAAGACTAAACGGCTGAACGGTTCGTAATAAAATTGGCAAGGAGATGGATTATATCCTGAGGAAGGTCATAGGCATATCTTAAGTCTGAAAATTTTTCTTGAAGGGGTGAAATAGGGCTTGAATGTTTGTATGGGCAATTCATAAATTCCTCAAGATAAGAATCTGAAAATATTCAGACTTTTGGTAATAGATAAAGAAATACCACGTATTTCAGTGTTTCTGCAAAATCAGCCTAAATGGGGAAAGTAGGGGGTTCAGTGCTAGAAAATGGTGTTTTTTTCCAGATGGCGTATTCGGAAATTGTGCCGTACAAACGTGGCAGTAGGTGGTTCACTAGGGACGGCCATTTTTATGTGGTGTATCGGACGCGAGGTGCGTCTGTGTCGATGAGATGTGCCAGCGATAAATGCCCCGTGCGATGGATTCTGAGGGACGAGGTCGCCGGGCCATTGAACGGCGAACATGACCATCCTCTCACACCCTGGGTTCCTGACAGGTAAAGGCGATGGCCGTGGTGGCCCAGGCTATGGAGGGGCCTATTCTTCAGCCTTCAGATACCTATCCGCGGATGTCGTAAGAGGCGACTAAGGGATAAAAGCTAGGGGATGGGCAGCGTCCCTCATTTTAACAACGATAGCTCTAACTGCACTCGCCATCCCGCATGCCCAGTGTGGTGAGTATGGGCAAATCCCCCCACATGATAAGGAATTCGCTCTGTGTGGGGGAGGCCATGTTCAGCAGTGGACGTCGTACGGCTGAAATGATGAAAGAAAATAATAAAGACGGTCAAGTGCGAGAAGTCGCGCCCTGACGCTTCCGTACCATTGGTCGTGGGTTCGAATCCTGGGTAATGAGGTAGATGCTGTTGTTTGGCGTCAATGAGCTCTTTATTGTGGTATTGTCTTCGATAAGGCAAGGCGCATGTCATGCAATTGAGCTACTCCGGACCCCTGTCACACTTATTACGGACCCCTTTGGGGGTCCGTGGACCCCACTTTAAGAAACCCTGGAGTAGAGGCTTTAATGTTCCTCTTGCTTCCAGGAACGCCATGTTTCAGGCCCTCAAGAAGAGGGCTGCCTCGGAAACCATCCCTCTGAGTGCAATTTACGAGGAAGAAGCAGCCAGGTATGCAATTATCTTATTCATCAGGGGTCCCCCTCCCTGGTGCTAAGGTTTTAGACTAAACATCCCCCCTCCCCCCATCTATTTTTTGGTACAAAGTTAATTACGTGATGTTTTTAGCAAAGTTTTAGTTTAATTTTCAGGTTCTGGGACATGCCGGTTTCTTCACGATGTTTTCCTTCACCGTTTGAGAACACACACAGAGTATTAGGTATAGCGGACATGAATTTCCGAATGCAAAATCCATTGCACGACGGGGATTGGAGCCCACGGCCTGTCGGAAAAGGCGCCTATCAGTAATCTGTTCACTTTTCATGTTCGAGTCAGAAAAAGTGAGAATTCACTGACTTTGCAGACTAAGGGCACAGTCGCACCATAGTCCTGAGCCCACACTAGGATTCCCTGTGTCGTGGGTATCAGAAACTACGAGTACCATGCTACCACAACACTCAGCACTAATATTTGCAGATCATGCAAACATTTGTATCGCAGCGGATATCGAACTCTAGCGTCTCAGCTGGGCACTCGTCAAAGTCAAAAATCACTAGGATCACTTTGAAACGTCTTAGAAACTAGGTGAAGCTATGCCTGTTCCTCGCGACCAAGCCTACAAGAATCAGGCAACAAACACGGCGCGCGTGCCTAGCATTTTTTTCGATGATCCTTTTTCACGCCCGCCTCGCCCGTCACGCCACCGAGGTCGTCAATGTTCTTTACTGTTTTACGTTGGTAAATAAATGGTTTACAAATAAATGTTCCTTAACAGGTACCCAGATGCAGCGCCGCGTCTCTTGTGGGAGAACGTTTATCCCTCGATGAGGAAGTGGCGGCAGAGCGTCAACGAAAAGAGCTATGAATGCCAAGGTACCTCCCAACAGGATACACTCCCAAGGTTCTTGAGTGGCGACCACGAACCGGACGATGCAGTGTTGGAAGGCCCCCCGCCCGATGGACCGACAACATTGTGAAGGTTGCGGAGTCGGTGGATGGAGAAGGTTCAAGACCGTGCGTCATGGCACTCTACGGGGATGCCTATGTTCAGCAGTGGACTTCTACAGGCTGATGATGATGAAGTCCCTGTTTTCCTTCCAGTAGATGACCAGGACGCAGACTCCAACTCCTCAATTAAGTTCTCCTCGGAGATACTGGGGCAGTTCCAGCAGCATGGCGCCCGGGCTACCTGCACCGTCTGCCGGAAGAGCATGGACCACTGCCTGGAAGACATGAAGAGCCACCTGGAGGCGGAGCACCCTGAGATCCTGATCAGCATTCTGAACAATAAGTCTCATGTAAGTTGAAATAATTTTGAGAAATGATACACAAAAGGTTTTACCCTTCGGGCGGCTTTATCGCTGAAAGCGATATCTTCCAGGCAACCTTTGGATGGATCGAAACGTACTTATAAAATAATACTTAATCCTAAATTAAAACAAAAGAAAATGAAACTCAACTATTATATATAATAACAGGGTCAGTTTTTTTTCAGGGCCACTTTGGCGAAATCGGAAACCGTGAGAGTAATCGAAAAGTGATGTTAGGAGATACGGGCTTGATTTTGAAAAATATAAGCATAAAAAAGTTGCAATTTATTTTTAGTTTATCACAAAAAAAAATTTTTTTTGGTAATTTTTTTTGAATTTCTGTGTTCTATCTTTGATAATAAATAAATAAATGCATGATAACAATGTGTGTAAAGTTGTTGGAACACCTTCAAAACTGCAAATTTATAAATTAAACAATACTTATTTATCGATCGGACTATGTGCAAGCAAAGCAATTAATTAGTAAAAAAATAACCTTCGGTAAGTGAATATTGTTGAATTTATAAAATTATAATTTTGAAGGTGTTCCAACAACTTTAGACACATAGTTATTTTACATTTATTTATTTATTAACAAACAAAGAGCCCAACAATGCAAAAAGAAATCCTAAAACCTACATTTTCTGAAAAACCGTAAATAAACTTAAACTTTGTTTAATGCAGATCTTATTTTTTTCTAAATCGAGCCCGTATCTCCTAACATCACTTTTCGATTACTATCACGGTTTCCGATTTCGCCTAAGTGCCCCTGAAAAAAAACTCTATACTATATAATTTTTTTTTAAGTTTTTCACTTTTGGGCTGGCTATGGCGTCTAAGGCCTTACTGCCAAGTCTTCCGTGTATTTTTATCATGTTATTATGTTTATCTTTCTTAATTTTATTTCGTTAGTCATGGTCAATTCACCGTCAAGTCAAGTTCAGTTTTAGTAAGATATAATGATGGCTATTTTACTAAAACCTCGAGGGACCTTTTGGCGCCAACTCGAAAAATGACAATACATGCAATCATTCTATCTATTTCACATCAGATGTGCGGTTTACTCAAACAATATTACGCAAAACACCACCATAATTAGGTACACAATATTATTCCATCCTCACACCCTGGAGCCGGGTTAGTCGCGTACCGTGCGGTTTCAGAGGAACTACCTCCCGCGAACACTCAGGTTGTAGAATGATCTCCCTGCTGAGGTTTTCCCTAAGGACTACAGTATGGGGTTCTTCAAAAAGGGCGTTTTGAACTTTTTAAGGGGTCGGCAACGCGTGCGTGATGCCTCTGGTATTAAAAGCGTACATAGGCTACGGCAACCACATACCAACGTGTGGGCCGTATGGTTGTTTGCTACCATAGTAGTATAATAAAAAAAAAATTGTAAAAAAAAATTGAAAGCATCACTGACTTTTTTGGCGGGAACTTGCGAAGTGATGTTGTGCTTTCAATTTATTTTACAAAACTAGTGTTAAATTGAATAATATTGTGTGATTATGGTGGTGTTTTGCGTAATATTGTTTGAGTAAACCGCACAAGTGAAGTGAAATAGAATGATTGCGTGTATCGTCATTTTTCGAGTTGGCACCTAGAGGTCCCTCGAGGTTTTAGTAAAATAGCCACCATCATATCTTACTAAAACTGAACTTGACTTGACTAGACGGTGACTTGACCATGACTAACGTAAGAAAATTAAGGAAGATAAACAAATTAAACAAGATAAAATACACGTAAGACTTGGCGGTAAGGCCTAGATGCCATAGCCATCCCGAAAGGGGAAAAACTTCAAAAAAAAGCATCACTTCGCAAGTTCCCGCCAAAAAGTCCTTACACTATTGAGTATATATATTTTGTCAGATGCTTTTTTTTTATCTACAGGCCGATGGTGTGATTTACGAAGAGGTCATACAAGAAGAAGCAATCGATGAGGATGCCTTTACCGAAGTTGTTTACCTCGAAGAAGAACAAAAACCTATGAAAAACTCTCTAAAACGTTCAAGACCAAGATTTAGCGACAATTACGAACAAAGCCGATTTAAAATAAAGAAAGAAAGCGTAGCTACGGCACAGACCGAACAAACAGACACTGAGACCTTCCTTAACTATATTGGGGTTCTCATAAAAAAAGTCCCTGAAGAATCCCTTCATAAATTACAACTAGATGTGATATGCCTGATTTTGAACGCGCATAAGGAGAAGGCCAGAAACCCGAGCGCTGATGCCCCAGTGTGTGCATCGATGAGCAGTACTGGGAAATATCAAATCACCATCCAGAATGACGATGTGTCAGAATCGGGGGCTTAAAGTAGTGGGGATTTTTACCTAGGTGAATTATGTCTATTTATTTAACAAAAACCACAGCCCATGATCTAATATTAATAATAATAATCAAATGTTAATAATGTGTTTTTTTAAAGGATCTTCTTGTTGTGACACTGATTCTTTCTTGGTCATCTTATATTAGGTGATTAGGTTGAGGTATGGTTGTTTAATTAATGTCCAAAGATCGATAACTAATTATCTATTAACCGACTTCAAAAAGGAGGGGGCTATTAAAGTATTATTTCCTTCATTTTCCTGATTTTAAAATGAAAGCAACATTATGGATAACATTCAATTAACATTCAATCGAGACCTAGGCCTCGAAATGGTCCCCGACTTAAGGTTCCGGTGCCATATTGTAAATGTTTGCAACAAATCTTTTAGAAACCTAGGTTTTATTTTAAGACAGTGTGTGAATTTCAAAAACATAAGTGTTATCAAAGTTTTATATAACGCACTTGTGAGAAGTCATTTGGAAACAAATGCTATAATTTGGAACCCTAACGAAGCTAAGTACAAACTTTTGGTTGAAAAAATACAAAATAAATTCACTCGCTTTTTGTACTTAAAAGAATACGGAGTCTATCCATATTACCCGTTGATGTACCCGAGTCTGTTCGTGTTAGGCATGGTAGGGTATTGCAGGCTGTCGGTGCGGAGAGATGTGGCTCTGGTGAAGTACATGGTGCGCGTATTGCGCGGGGAGCTGCACCACCCGACGCTACTGGCGGCGCTGCGGCTGCGCGCGCCCAACGACTACTTGGGCCTCCGCCGCCGCCCCGCCATGCTGGAGGTACCCAGCTGTAGGACCAACCTACTTAAGTTTTCTCCCGTGTCACTCGCTATCTATTTACTCAATATTCTGTCCCAAAACAGTGTAGATGTGTTTTACCAAAACCTGCCGAAAGCCATGGAAATGGCACAGCTTGTCATTGAGACAAAATATAATAATTAGTATTGTTAATAAATTAAGTTAAGTAGGTACCTAGATATAACATCGCCTTAGGGCTTAATAAAAAAACCTGTTATGATGTTGTTATCTTAATAAATAAATAAATAAAAAATAAAAATTTAAATATAGGCGTCAGCGTCATTCGCGTCGCAGCGCATTACCGGAAATTTTAGTATTATTCTAGAGGAAGATGCTATTTCGAAATTTTGGTTAGCATTTAATTGTAATAGATATTGCTATTAAATTACCTACATAATTAATTGATTACGGAACCCTCGGCACGTGAGATAAACTCGCACTTGGCGAATTTATTTCCAATGGCCCGAGTTTGAATTGAACATTATATGGTTTCTTGTTGTTCTTAGACGTTTTAAAGTTGTTATAATCACAACACACGTGACGCTTGCGGAAGTACTACCATGGATTTACGGTCCATTTTTTTTTTTTTTTTTTTTTTTTTTTTTTTTTTTTTTTTTTTTTTTTATACTACTTAGGTGCAAACAGGCATACGGCCCACCTGTTGGTAAGTGGTTACCGTAGCCTATGAGCGCTTGCAATACCAGAGGCATCACGCACGCGTTGCCGACCCCGAACCCCCCTCCCCCTAAAGAGCGGATGAGAAAGAGTCCATGCGGATAAAACAGTCAATCTACATCACATTTCCGGTAATTCCATGTCTAACCATCATTACCGTACGACGTCCACTGCTGAACATGGCCTCCCCCACAGACAGAGCGAATTCCTATCATGTGGGGTGATTTGCCCATACTCAGCACGCTGGGCATGCGGGTTGGCGAGCGCAGTTAGAGCTATCGTTGTTAAAATGAGGGACGCTGCTGCCCATCCCCTAGCTTTTTTCCCTAAGTCGCCTCTTACGACATCCGCGCATAGGTAGATATGGAGGGGCCTATTCTTTAGCCGGGGCCACCACGTCATACGTGTCTAATACATCCTTACAAACTTTCGCATTTATAATATAAGTCATCATCTCCCTGCTCTTATCCCACTTCATGTGGGGTCGGCACAACATGTTATTCTCTTCCACTCCCCTCTATCAGCCGTCAAATCAGTATTCACTCCTTTCTTACTCATGTCGTCTTTCACACAATCTATCCATCTTTTCTTTGGTCTACCTCTCCTCTTATATCCTTCCACATTCATATTTAACACTCTTCTAGTCACATGGCATTCTTCCCTCCGCATGACATGCCCATACCACGCTAACCTTTTGCTCTTCAACTTCTCAGTCACTGGCGCTACTTTCAAACTTCCTCTGATGTACTCATTCCGTATCTTGTCCATTCTAGTCACTCCACACATCCATCTCAACATTCTCATTTCCGCAGCATGCACTCTTCTTTCATCCGTCCCTTTGGTTGCCCAACACTCAGATAATATAAGTAGGATTATACAATCAAATCTGTCGAATCGACCTCAATATCAAAATAATCTATTAATATTCCGTCTTTGTCCCCAAGTTAAAATTCACGATACAAGTCAAGGCGAGGCGGCCGGACGTGTTGTACTAATATCTTTTGTTACCTCACTCGCCGTGGTCCCGGCTGAGGAATAGGCCCCTCCATATCTATCTATCCTCGGATGTCCTAAGAGGCGGCTAGGGGAAAAAAACTAGGGTATGGGCAGCAGCGTCCCTCATTTTAACAACGATAGCTCTAACTGCGCTCGCTAACCCCTATGCCCAGCGTGGTGAGTATAGGCAAATCCCCCCACATGATGAGGAATTTGCTCTGTCTGTGGGGGAGGCCATGTTCAGCAGTGGACGTCGTACGGCTGAAATAAATAAATAAATATTCCGGACATATCACACACGGTCAGCTGATCCCAAACTAGGCATAGCCTGTACTATGGGTACCAGAGACTGATATACATAAAAGATAAATATTTAACACCCAGACACAGAACAAACGTCTGTATTCATCACACAAATGTTTGTCCAGTGCGGGAAACGACCTCTAGCACAGAAGGCAGAGCTACTACCAACTGAGCTTTGAGACCAGGTCATGATGAAGGGGCATTGCCATCTGTGGCGATTCCTAAACAGGTCCATAATGAGAAGAGTCTAGAAATCATCGGCTTGTGACGCAACAGCCTCGTACGTTAACAAGTAAACAAGTTCGACCTAGTTATCTCTCTGTTATATAAATAGGTATACCTTATCGCATTTTCATTACTATAATACTTGTACCGTTACTTGAAGTACATAATAATCCTACTAATATTATAAATGCGAAAGTAACGGCTCAACCGATTCCGATAAAACTTTAAATATAATTCTTTACCTAGACTTTTTATCAAGGAACCACGCGAGCGAAGCCACGAGCGCAAGCAAGTTAGTCTAGATAGATGAAAATTAGCTGTAGGTATAGATGAAAAAAAAACCATAACCAGCTTATTTGATAAGTTGGAAAAAAAAACAAAAATATTGTTTATTTTTGCGGTAGTAAGTATTCTTTCTTTTTGTTGATAGAATAACCCCCTTTCGAGATAATATACATTTTATGTATCACCTTGTACCTGCCTAATCACATTCGGTACAAACGTCCTCACAGTAAGTAGTAGTAAGTAGGTATTTAGCTAAACTAGCTCCAAAGATTGTTCGAGATTCTTCGAATGAATACAAAAAACAGAAAAAACAATCATGCATGACAAATAACTTTTGTGAACCGGTAATTAATGGTTCCACGAAACATTGACTCATTTTGATTGAAATGCAAAATCATAATGTAAAAAAATAATTATAGGCGACTGGCCTCATAGCTAGGTCGCGGGTTCGATCCCCGCACTGGACAAACATTTGTGTGATTAACACAGATGTTTGTTCTGTGTCTGGGTTTTAAATATTTATTTAATAAGTGTATCAGTCTCTGGTAGCCATAGTACAGGGGCCCAATCCTACTAATTCAATAACTTCAAAATGACATTGGTTCGATGGCAAAATGGCTACTTTTGGGATTCTACTATCACAGTCGTTTATCAATGGCAGTCATTGTGACACCAATTGACCAATGAAATCAAAGAAATGAAGGTGGTGAAAATCGTAACTGAATGATAATGGTGAGTCATACGATTATCATTTTCTAGTCATTGAATTAGTAGAATTGGGGGCCAGGCTATGCCTAGTTTGGGATCAGTAGACCGTGTGTGATGTCCAGTTTTTTGCTAAATGTCATTCAAACTTAATCCTATTATAAATGCGAAAGTTTGTGAGGATATTTGTTGTTCAATCACGCGCCGCGGCCGTAACGCGCTCTTTGGCACCATAGATATGGGATTGGGACTAGGGAGTTTAATGACGGACTGTAGAGATTGACCGTAAAAGTGTAAAAGAGAAAAAACATTCCTTCTTAGCTACTTTGTCTATGCTCTCTCTTGGGCTGACTGAACCTATTTACCTAGCTACCTACCTACTTCACCTTACTTGTTTACCTGTTATTCGTTAATTAAACCTATTTGTATACCTACTTACCTACCTATATACTTTTACTTCTAGTTCTACTTATTCTTATTTTATTTATTTTTGATCTACCACTCCTACCTACCTACCGACATCGACTGAAGAACGCGAGCGATGAAGCACACTGCGATCGTGAGGTCGCCGTAAAGGGTTCCATCTGAAAACCAGCGCCGCTACATTTCGTGTGCGGCATCAATGCTGAGATGGAACCATTTTTGGCTCACGCATGCACCTCGGCACGGACTAATGAATACCCTAGTTTTGTTACTTCCTAACTACTTTGTTTCCTCCCTACCTTTTGTATTGTAACCTGTACCTTGTGTCTTTTTTTTATTAGTTTGTGCTGTGCTTGTGTGTCCAAAATGTATTTTCTTTCTTTCTTCTCTTTGGGGGGTACCTCAAGTTCTAGGACATGCCGGTTTCCTCACGATGTTTTCCTTCACTATTTAAGAGCACTAGTATATAGCACACATAATTTTCCCAATGAAAAATCTATTGATGCAAGCACCAGGATTCAAACCCACAACATGTTAACAGGCGGAGCTTCAGTCCTAGATGTTCTAATAATTAGCTAGTAGGGACTGTATGAACCCCAAGTGACTATCTTATGGTGGGTGCTTAAAAAAACACCAGTAATACAACTCACCAAGCTCTGAAGAACCACTTCAGTCTTCAATCTTCTGTTCTTGATACCAGGTTTTTGGGGATTCTTATCCATTGTCTTGTTTCTTGAGCCTTCATTAATTGCTAGAGTTGTAGCTCATCGTGAAATGGCCTTATGTCAGTAGTGCCATTGACTAGTACCATTGATGGCACTAGTGACACAACTTTGTATCCTTAGTACCACCAATGGTACTAGTGACACTAATTTAGGATCTGTATAAACATGAATATTGTATTGCTAGAACCATCAATAGAGCTTGCGAGTTATCGTTCAAAGTAGCTACAACTAAACAAACTTGATAGGGACTAGGAAGTGATGTTGTATCGCATGTTCCACCATTATTGTTTACAATTTACATCATTATTTTGTTAATGGTATTAACGATACAAAGTTGTGTCACTTATGCCATCAATGGTACTAGTCAATGGCACTACTGACATAAAGGGGTGAAGTGATGTACTATTCAACACTTTCAGTCTTGAATCTTCTTCTTGATACTTGGTTGTTTCTGGGCAATTTTTCTCCATCTTGAAATCTTGCTTCTTGAGCCTTCATTGATTGCTAGATTTTAGCTCCACTCGTGAAGAGTGACGAGCCGTTTGACACTTTAGCCAGAAACACAGAAACATTTGGCGGGCTCAGAAGAGCCCTGGGGTAAGAAAGGAATGGGGACGGGATAGGGAAGTAGGTGGGACAAGGGGACAGGTGGGATTAGGGAGCGCTGCGACAGTCTCCGGCGCCGGGGCACCGCAACTATCTTCACTTAAAGTATACTTTACAAACTAATTATAAAAATCTTGTAAATTCCAAATATACTCGTTTTTTTTGTACATCACAGAAGCTCCTACCGACCGAGACGGCCGCAGCTGAGATCAATATACTATCTGTACAAACATATATCTTTCCAATCGATAACATCGGTTCGGGACCGTATCGTTACATTTTTTAAAATCTACAACTAGAAATTAGGAGCGACCGGCCTCGCTCGGATTCATTTTTTTAAAGCTCTGGTGCGGTGAGGTCGGTGCGCGTGGCAGGCGCTGGGAGGCTCTCTCACCGGAGCGGGCCGGGCGCTTTACAAATTAAAACACATTGGTCTCGAGATAAATTAAACGACACGACCAGCGGAGCCGCGCCGCGCAGTCCTCGGTACAAAATACAACTTAACGCCCTCGAACAAATGCAACAGACGCCCCGCGCGCGGCCGGCCGCCCGGAACAATATAATCTCGGCGGCGCCGCCGCGGGCGCCGGCCCCGCGCGCGCCCGCGCCGCCCTCCGCTCCGTATTTTTTTGTGGTTTTCATCTTGTTTTGCTTCGGGAGCGCGGCGGCGGCGCGGGGGCGCGCGCGGCCCTTCACTTAACTACTAAAATTTTCACAAAATAATACCTAAACGCCGGATTTCGATCTGGCGGCTCGCGCGTCGCAGTAAAGCGCGGCGCGGGAGACGCCCGCGCGGCGGCTAATAGAGTCTCTAGGGCTACGCCACGTTGAGGAGAAGCTTCAGCGGCAGCGCGCGGTCGGGCTCGGGCCGGCAGCGGCCGTCGCGGCACCAGTGCGTGGGCGGTGGCGGCAGCGCGGCCGCAGCGGGCGCGGCGCCCCACTTGCTGGCCGCGTAGCGCTCCTCGCGCGACGCCGCGCGCCGCGACAGCGCGCCGGCCGCCAGCGTCGTGCGCCCCGGGCGGCGCCGCGCGCGCGCGCCCAGCGCCGCGGCGGCGGCGGCGGCTTGCTGGCCGCAGTTCATGGCTCCGCGGGTGGGATTCGGGCCTCCGACTGACCTCGCTCGGATGACGTGCGAGCTCGCGATGGACGATTACGATCTAGGTTTACGTGTGGGGTTCCTCGGCTTTCGTTCGCCGCGGAGTTCGATCGACGGGTTGACCGTCCGTGCTGTGAGTCCGGAGCGCGCGGACCGCTCGGCGTTGCGTTCACAAAATGGTGGCCGTGGCGCGGGGCGATGGCTGGCTGCTCCGCTCGGCCTCGAGCTGCTGTCGTCCGCTCGGATGACGCGTCGAAACACTTCACTGCTGCACTTTCACGACTGTGTCGAACGGTCGCTGCTAGCTCCGATACGGGCGATCAATTTTTATTAGCACACGGAATTGACGCAACCTCTCCATTATTCGCACCTTCACCTCTCGATTTCGACTACGTGACGTCGGAGGCGCTCGTGGTATTTATACCAGCATGGCGGCGGCGTGACGTGAGTTGCGCAGAGGGGTAAAAGGCAGCCTATTCGAGGATCTCATTTCCTGATTGATGATTGTTGTAATGATGATTTTAGATGATGATGATATGACTGTGTGCATCCATTAGTTTCCTAAAGGTACTTACGTAGGTTACTATTAATGTTTTATAGCTTCTAATGGAAGTCCGATGCCTGCCAATAGTGCCAAAGAAAGTAACGAACAGATGGATGATTTCAAACTTCAATCTGTATTATTTAGGTACATAATAAGGAGCAAAAATGATTATGATCATTTATGCTGTTTGCATGAGCCACCCACGCCCCACGCCCATCGTTGGCTTTATTTAACGGCCCCAATGTTGTCAATTTTGACATACTCTGCAGGCAAACAAATGTTAAAAACCTTTTTTATTTTTCGTATTTGCAACTCAGCTAAGAGCTATTTTATTTACATACATAGATATTGCTATGTAGCTTAACCAATACCAGTATTTGGATCTGTACTAATTTAATCCTGTATAATCAAATTCCAAGTTGTAAATTAACTTATTAATGAGCAAGGAAACTTTCACTACATTATAAGGCAAAAATCATTAGATTGATGAAGTTAACTTCTGGGAACTATACCTTCCTAGTCAATTACGTCTATAATCATTAAAATATTTTGGAACGTCATGCATTGTTATATAAATTGATAATTTAATGTAGTGATGGCCATGGATTGATATTATGATAAAACAATTTGAAGCTACGGGTTTTACTCATATAAATAGGTCGATAAAATCTCCGGCAATGTTTCATTCGACTCGTCTAGCGTAATCTTCATTAAATTCACTCATTTCTTATATTTTCATCAACTGTTTTACCCTCATCAATCATCATCGTTTTTATAACGGGATCACAGTAATATCATGAATGGTAGGCTTTAACAAACCAAGTAGGTAAGTACCAAACGGGTGGCACGTTAAAAAAAAAACACCGAACAAAACAAGGAGGTTGGTACTACAACCCGACCAAAAACAGTAGGCCGTGGAAACAAAGAGTGTGGTCAGGTTGCTACGGTTACGCAACTTTGTAGCGTAACAAAATGGCGGCCTGCCGAGCTCTATTTTTGTTCGGTATCGAACGATAAGAATTTGTTTGTTTTGCTTTACATGTACATAGCTTACGTTTATTAAGTCGTTCGTAGTATATATGGTTATGTATGCGTGTAATAAATTTTCGCAATCTATGTTATTAACGCTAATTTGGAAGCAAAGCAAGCAAAAAAATTTTTTCTTAAACAAAGAGGTCACTATATTTATGCACCTATTTTGGTTTGTAATTCTTTGACAGTTATGGAGTAGGGCCAACATTAAGAATTTTGACCAATCGTTCAAAAATATTGAACTTGTGACCCTATGGCAAATGCACAAGTCGTGCGAGCCACAAAAAAAAAAACTTGTGATCCGTGATTATAAAATACTAGCTTCCGCCCGCGGCTACGCTCGCGTGGTACCTACAAAAATGTTGCCTATATGCTATTCTAGGTAAATAACTCTTTATATTCCAAGTTTCAACGAAATCGGTTGAGCCGTTAAAGCGTGATTGAATAACAAACATCCAAACATCCTCAGAAACTTTCGCATATAATATATGAGTAGGATTAGTAGGATATATGCAGGTATGGTTGTCGGTTTTTACTTACATATTAATAATCTAAAAAATTATGTTCATATCACAGTACCTACCTACATAATTTACGTTACGTGTCAAAGACCACGTTATGGTGATATTGCGTGATTTCTAAACAACATCGATTCATTTATATTCTCTGAAATACGTGTTTATTTATTAATTACCAAACGCCTAAAATGAATTTTCAGATCCATTACTTTGGAAATATGGATTGCCCTTAAACACTTTTAACCTATTCAAGATTATTTTTTCATTAGGATCTCAGCCGATTTCGTTGAAACTTCAAAAAGATAGAATCCTTACCCTAGAATAGTACCTACCTTTTATCTAGGTACCACCATAGAGTAATTTTGTATATACCAGAGAAGTCACGGGCGAAAGCTAGTTAATTAAGAAACCACGATCAATAAACAAACGCGCACAAAGCAGAGTCTATCCCATCTACCTTACCCTGCATCCTGCCTAATGTTTACAAAACATCTGCCTGAACCTGTTTTAAAAATAAAAACAGCTGATGCGTTCCATCTCTTTTCATCTCATGGGTGCGAGAGGGAGGTCCGAAGGAAGGTTATCCTTGAGAATCCCAAGTTGGCTGCATCGATTTTTTCAAGGAGGCTTCGAATGTCAGATGTTCTTTGTCTATTTTAATTAAAAGCTTAGTTTCTGAAGATAGTATTTATTATTGTTTTGCTGAACAAAACGCAGCTAACTTCATATGTAACGTCAACACAATCGTTATCCAATACGATCGCAATTCCGATTTCAATCCAATGATACCAAAATTGTTTTCAAGAGTACAGTCATTTGTCAACATTGTGATGAAGTTGGATTGAGATTGGCATTGGATTGAAATTGACGTTGGATTCAAGAGTAAGGCCCCTGGTTGGCTGGAGTAACTATTGTAATATGTAATTAGGTACTTAAGTAGTAGGTACCTACCTCGTTACTTACACTAAAGAAATGGATGAGTACCTACCTACTCTTCTTCAATAATTACCACAAAATACATCACCTAATGTTTATCAGGTAGATAACCTGCTTACTTGCATATAATACCTCAGTGGCGCAGCGGGCGTGCGCCCGTCTTAGACACTAGGGGTTCGATTCCCGTTGCGGGACAAAAGTTGCATTATCTGCAAATATTTGTTCTGCGTCTAGGTGTTGTGGTACTATCACCAAAATTTCCGCCTTATCAATTTTGAAACTGTTTCGCTTGTACACGGCTAAGTAAGCCTGTCCGGCCCATCCCTTTATTTATTGTGATCCTTTGAGGGTGAACCATTCATTTTATGACTTTGATTACCCAGTCTGTTGTTCAGTTGCAACCAAAACAATACGAACATATTGTTAGACAAAAACGGTACTTATTTATGATTACGCATTTACGCAAGCAAGGCACAGATCACTTCACGCAAAATACACCCTTAGGGTGGTAAGGCGGAATTTTTGGTTGTAGTACTATGGTACTCGTAGTTTCTGATACCCACGACAGGGAATCCTAGTGTGGGGTCAGGACTATGTATGTGACTGTTGGTTGGGTGTTATTTATTTGTCGTAATATAGTCCGTAATATGGCCGTGGTGGCCCCGGCTGAAGAATAGGCCCCTCCATATATCATATCCGCGGATGTCGTAAGAGGCGACTAAGGGAAAAAAGCTAGGGGATGGGCAGCAGCGTCTCCTATTTTAACAACTCTAACTGCGCTCACCAACCCGCATGCCCAGCGTGGTGAGTATGGGCAAATCCCCCCACATGATAAGGAATTAACTCTCTCTGTGGGGGAGGCCATGTTCAGCAGTGGACGTCGTACGGCTGAAATGATGATGATGAATGATGATGAATATAGTCCGAAATACGAATACTTTTATCGAGCCGATAAAATAAGTGAATCATTATGAATAATAAGAGTTATTTCAGCCCAATCCTACTAATTCAATGGCTTTAAAATGAAAATGGTTCAGTGGCAAAATGGCCACTTTTGACACTTGGTATTCTGCTATCACAGTCGTACATCAATGGCAGTCATTGTGAAACCAATGAGCTAATGAACAATGAAATCAAAGAAACGAAGGTGACTGAATGATAATGGTGCGATTATCATTTTCAAGTCATTGAATTAGTTGAATTGGGGGCCACTGACCCTACGCGAGGATTATCCAATGTCGGGGTAGAAGCTACCTACTACGTTGGTGAAGTAACAAACATAACAGCAAAGTATTCGCAATCAACTCCTTATAGCTTATCTTAAGACAATTTATCATTGAATCATTCAATGAACAAATACGACTCATTTCCGTTGCTTGTTGCCAAACATCTGCGTAAATACCCAAGTTTTGATATAACAAGGCTGCTACGAAATAAATAACACCCAAAAGTGACATACGTAGTCCTGACCCCACACTAGGATTCCCTGTGTCGTGGGTATCAGAAACTACGAGTACCATGGTACCACAACACCCAGACCCGGAACTAATATCAGCAGATCATGCAAACATTTGTCCCGCAGCGGGGATCGAACCCGCACTCCTAGAGTCTCAGACAAAAATTACACACAATTGCCATACCTTTTTATTAGAAACTTGATTTTTATTCGTCACTATAAGCTCATGGACCCTAACAGTTGGTATAAATTTCAAGTTGATTAAAAGAATCGCGACAGACAGACAGATAGACAGACGGACAACAAAGGGATCCTATAAGGGTTCCGTTTTTTCCAAATAAGGTACCTACGGAACCATAATATACGGTATAAGCTTCTATGGGCCTTAGAGGAGGAGGTAGGGCACAGCGAGATTTTCTCGTTCTGAATTGGAGCAGCCTGCCTGGAGAGGTACCTCCGCCTTACTTGAAACAAATAATGTTATTTGGCTGCGATCTTCTTCGCAGCCAAATAACATTATTTGTTTCAAATAGTGTTGTGTTCCTGCGGTAAGGTTGCCAGAGCTTTTTAGGGAAGGGGGATCGGGGTCGGCAACGCGTGCGTGATGCCTCTGGTATTGCAAGCGCTCATAGGCTACGGTAACCGCTTACCATCCGGTGTCCCGTGCCACCTCCGTTGTATAAAAAAAAAAAAACCTTGTCCTAGGCCACCATACCTCAACATGGTCACTAACATAATACAGGATGACCATGAAAGAATCAGTGACACGAGAAGAAGAAGAAGAAGATCCAAAAGTTAGTAAGGATGTTTAGATGTTTGTGGTTCAATCACGCCCAAACGGCCGAACGGATTTGGATGAAATTTGGCACACAGATAGATAATAGTCTGGAATAGCATTAAGGATACTTTTGTATCTTCATAGTTACCACGCGAGCGAAACCGCACGCGGAAGCTAGTATTATTAAATTATTATAATGAAACATTTTTTTTAAATAACAATGATTTATTTAGTGAACAAGCCACGCTGGTGTTCCGTTTAGGCACACAAATACATTTTTTTACATTATAATTAGATATTTCGAGAAATATTTATCGATACTGTGGCAATTCTATCGCCTTTGTGTCATTAGTACCATTCATGGTACTAGCGATACATCATTATTTATGATGGTACTACTGATCCTAAATAATTGTCACTAGTACCATTAATGGTACTAAGGATACAAAGTTGTGTCACATGTACCATCAATGGTACAAATCAATGGTACTACTGACACAAAGGCATTCTACCAAGTAGGTACTCTGATGAAGACTAAATAGTTAGGTGCCAAGCATATTGCCAAAAATTACTGATTAAAGGTTTAGGAAAGGGATGTCTCTATTGATCGTTCTAGCTACATAAAACACCCTGTATACTCGATGGCGAGCTAATTAGTTAGTTAGTCGCCGAGCTAATTAGTTAGTTAGGTAGGTGCCAAGCTAACTGACAAAAATCACCGATTAAAGGTTTCAGAATAGCGTCTTGTATATCGAATCACCTGTACCAGGGGATTCATAAAATGTATACCATCCCGAAATGAGCTTATTCTTTCAACGAAAAGAATCATTAATGGCGGAAAAATATATCAAAATATTTAAAAAAATGTATTTTGGTCAAACCTTATTAAATCATCTGTTATGACAAATGCACAAGTCGTGCGGAAACAAAAAAATAACAGCTGTTTTTTTGGTATTTTTATCATCTTTTTTTAATAAATCATTTAAAGTATTTTATTTTATTTAACTACATAACTGAAACAGCTGAATAATTTGAACTAATTTGAACGCAAAACAGCTGATTATGGCAGTTTTTTTTTCAATAAAAAATGTCGAATTTCCAAAAGTAGAACAAACTTAATTGTCAGTTGGTTGTAGAATGAGACCCTTTCGGGATAGCATATATACTATGAATCACCTTGTATAACATTTTGATGACTAGGTAAAACAGTAAGGTGCCAAGCCAATTCCTGATTTCAGGTTTTCTTATTTTTACAAAAATGTAAGGACACTAGAGATACCCAATAATTTTATGGATCGAAATATTCTTTAGAATACCAATAACAGATTACTCTATACATTTATCACAATTCAAGCCTTGTGCATCTTACTTTGACGATTGACAGGTGACCTTTTCTGATACGGTCGAGGCAGGTCGTGCATATAATAATAATAACACCCAACAGACCCATCCATAGTCCTGACCCCACACTAGGATTCCCTGTGTCGTGGGTATCAGAAACTAATAGTACCATGCTACCACAACACCCAGAGAAGTCAGGCCAGGTATTCGTGATTGACGGATGGGCAGAGGCTATAACTTCAATAGCAGAGCATTTTACTGGCCTCATAGCTCAGTTGGTAGTAACTCTGCGCTAGAGGTCGCGGATTCGATTACCGCACTGGACAAACATTTGTGCGATGTACACAGATGTTTGTTCTGTGTCTGGGTGTTAAATATGTATCTATTATGTACCAAAGTACAGGCTATGCCTAGTTTGTTGGGGTCAGTTGACCGTATGTGATAGTATGTCCGGAATATTTATTATTGCACAAGGTTGATTTTTATTTATGGCAAATTATCATCTTACCCTCTTGTTCTAATCAGCCACAACTTTATCGGCTCGATAACTCTCGCCCTGTCTTCTCTAAAGTTAAGCAAAAGTAAAAGGCGGACATACTTTTATCGAGCCGATAAAGTCAGTGATAAGGGGGATTATAACAATATAAAATTCAATAAAACAATTTGCCATATTTTTTATGGGCAAAGGATACATAATATTTACGATACATACAGAACATTTTTTTTTAATCATGGGTTTATTTTAAAATTTTGCTTAATTTAAGCTTTATTGTAGTAATTTTCATATTTTTTGCCTCAAAGGTTTGCTGGAAGAAAACTCTTTGTAGGGTTAAGCTCGCCTTTGTAAAAGCCTGTATTTTTATGTTTTATTTCTGTATGTTTTCTGTGTATAATACAGAATTAACACATTTTTTTTATTCGATTTTGGTATCACGTTTATCGAATCAAATAACGTTACCTGTCATTGGTCAAGACTCAAGAGACATATAGGTCACACGACCATTTGCTGAGAGGCCAATTTAAATGTGTTTTATATAGTTTTATATTACATACATTAAACATGCTAATTCTACTCTCGATACATTTTACTGAAATTGCGGCTGCAAAATGTTATACTTTAAAAGTTTTTACACATTCATACAATATATATTTTATAATACGGTTTAACACTAATAATAAACAGTGAATAAGTTTTAATGCTACCCAAAATTAACGAAGCAGGAGATTCGAACCCGCATCGTCGCCGAACCACGCCGCAGCTTGAATGACCACCGCCTTACAGAAGATAACATTATTTGTTTCAAATAGTGTTGTGTTCCTGTCGTGAGTAAAGTGGCACGGCAAAGCGTGTGTGATGCCTCTGGCTGGTATTGCGAGCGCTCATGGGCTACGGTAACCGCTTACCAACAGGTGGGTCGTACGCTTGTTTGCCACTTGTATAAAAAAAATTTACTTCAATGGCATTTATATCAATAAAATCACTAGGATCACATTGAAACGTCTTAGAAACTAGGTGAAGCTATGCCTGTTCCTCGCTCCTCGTTCCTCTAGCTGCGTATCGGTTTGTATCGGTTTGCCGAATGGCGATGCAGGTTCGAATCCCGCTGTTTCGATAACTTTGGGTAGTATTTAAATTTAATATTATCCTTATGATATGATAATTAAATCAAGAAAATATAATAATTTAATAACAATAATGATTTTAAATACGTTATAGCTTTTTTATGTACTTCTGTGGGAACGATTTACAACGTGTTCCGTTATTAATACTCTATCCCGAAAGGGGTTTATAATATCAACAAAAATATATTAACTTGCTTGCTTGTCGTGTCACTGATTCTTTCTCGGTCACCTGTATTAGGTCAGTGACCTGTGGTGCAATTGTGTAAGCGTAATGGAAATGAAGATCGTAACTTTGAGGGTGATTTTAACAATCTTAGCAACATTAAAAACGTTCCAAACTTGACAAGGGAAAACTTCAAGACCTTAACTTCTTCCTTTTCATGTTTTAAAAACTTCAGATGTCGCTAAAATTGATAAAATGATCCTTAAAATTACGATCTTCATTACCATTTTAATTACACAATAGCCTGGCTGGTTCAGGTATGGTGGCCCTGAAAAGGGCCTATGACCGTCCATGAAAGAATCAGTGTAGTGGATTAAAGTCCTTTCGTGCACATGTCCCATGTCTTCCAATTATAAGGTTCTAGGACATGCCGGTTTCCTCGTGATGTTTTCCTTCACCGTTTGAGAGCAGTAGTATAGCGCACATACATTTTCCAAATGGCAAGACCGGGCTTCGAATCCATGACCGGAAGGCGGGACCACCACCACTCCAGTAGTGCTCAGAAAAACTTAAAATCACAAATGCCAAAGTTGAATAGTGCGTTTGAAATCTAAGGCAATATTAACTGGTCGAAACTGTATGGTATATACAAGGGGGTGCATTCCGAAATTTCGGACCATTTTGCCATGTTCTGCAATTTCGAAATTGACGCTTCCAGTTTCGAAATTTCGAAACTGCTAGATAAAAGTGAAAATGAAGTGAAATCTATTAAATAGTACATTTAAAACAAAATTTTGCCTTCATTGTGAACAGAAAGTCTTATTTTTCTTAGAAGTGAAATCTATTAAATAGTACATTTAAAACAAAATGTTGCCTTCATTGTGGACAGAAAGTCTTATTTTTCTTAGAAGTGAAATCTATTAAATAGTACATTTAAAACAAAATTTTGCCTTCATTGTGAACAAAAAGTCTTATTTTTCTTAATTTTTCGATCCTACATCCAGTTTCGAAATTCCGAAACTTCGAAACTCGTGAGGACAATTTCATACGTCAGTTTTGATGATGTCTTTAAAAGATAATAAAGATGTAATTATACAAGGTGATTCATGATATGTATGCTACCCCGAAAGGGGCTTATTCTACAACCAATTGGCAATAAAGTTTGTTCTACGACTTTTGGAAATTCGTAATTTTTCATTGAAAAGACTATGTAAAAATCAGCTGTTTTGGGGTCAAATCAGTTCAAACTCTATGAATCAGCTGTTTTCGGTAGTAATTTTGATGCCGATCTTTTCGTTCGTTTAGTAAAAACATGTCTTTTGAGAAAGTTAGGGGAGAAAATTCTTTTTTTTTTACAAAATATTGATGTTTTTTTTCGCTAAAGTTCTTTCTTTTCGTTGATAGAATAACCCCCTTTCGGGATGATATACATGTTATGAATCACCTTGTAGTATTTGATTATATTTAAGATTTATAAATGTATTATTCCGCCCAGTCGTCGCCTCCGAAATCACCGCTCTCAGACATCGAGGTGATTTGGACCTGGAAAAGGAAAAAAAATATATTAAAATATTGATTGGCCTCATAGCTCAGTTGGTAGTAGCTCTGCCTTCTGCCAAAAATGGTCACGGAGGCTTCTCGCCTAGCTGTATTCAAGTCTAGGCTGAAGCGCTGGCTTATCGAGCAGACGTTCTACTCGTTCGATGAGTTCACCGGCCTTAGTGTAGTGACATAATGTTTTATTTAATTGTTAGTTTTATTCTATTATTATTATTATTTTTGAATTAATTGACATAATTTTTTTAAATAAAAAAAATAAAATAAAACGGCATTTATTCACCAAGAATCCTACACACAGTTATAAAGATACAATTGGTAATTTACAAGTTTTGGTATGTATGTAGGTAGACAGGTGAAATGGTCGAGGGCTCAGCTACGCTGCTTTTCAGCCTCGCCATAAAATGTCTGCTGTCGTCACAGTAGCCATCAGCCGCTATCAGGCGATGAAGAGAAGGGCACAGATCATTATTATAACCTATGTAAGTAGGTAGGTAAGTATGGTATAACATCGAGCTAGCAGCAATTTTTGGCAATTAATTAATGCAATTAATTAGTAATTATTTTCAATTTCTATTTTGGTAATGAACTTACAATACAATTTATATTCCTTTTTAATTTAATGTGACATTAATGTACAACCTGTATAAAATAAATGAATCTATGAATCTGCGCTAGAGGTCGCGGGTTCGATTCACGCACAGGACAAACATTTGATGTGATGAACACAGATGTTTGTTCTGTGTCTGGGTGTTAAATATTTATCTATTATGTATATCAGTCTCTGGTACCCAAGATACAGGCTATGCCTAGTTTGGGATCAGTTGACCGTGTGTGATATGTCCGGAAAAAAAAAACACTCAACACAGTGCAGGTACAACGTGTTCCGTAACTAGTATGGTACCTCCAAAGGGGCTCATTTTATACACAAAAAGAGCCAACATTACGCGCACTATGGCGTTGTTGGTATCGCACTGCCGATGATGCGGCTTGAATCTTGTTGTTCGATTATCTAAGAAAGTATTTACATCAAATTTGGCTTTAGTATAGTAACATCAAGCATGGGCAAATCCCCACAAATTATTATTAAATTTTCTGCTAAATGGGTGAGGCTTATGTTCAGCAGTGGACGCCCTACGGCTGATATGATGATGATGATAGTTACCTCTTCTCTGTCGGGGCTGTCGCTACTGAACCCCCCTCCCAGGGCGTAGCCGGCGAGCCCCCCCGCGGCCAGCGCCCCCACGCCGAGCCCCACCGCCGCCCCCGTGCCCAGCCCGCGCCGCTCCGGCTGAGCGTAACCAGCCCCCATGCCGTATGGCTGCATCTGACACATTCAACAAAATACATAATGGTTCTCTAACAATTATTCTTCCACTTGTCGTGTCACTGATTCTTTCTTGGTCATCCTATATTAGAATAGAATATATTTAACTGTTATAATATATTTAAAATAAAAATTATGATTATAAAATAATAATTATAGAATATATTTAATTGTTTGACTGGCCTCATAGCTCAGTTGGTAGTAACTCTGCCTTCTGCGCTAGCGGTCGCGGGTTCGATTCCCGCACTGGACAAACATTTGTGACTAACACAGATGTTTGTTCTGTGTCTGGGTGTTAAATATATATATTTTATGTATATCAGTCTCTGGTACCCATAGTACAGGCTATGCCTAGTTTGGGATCAGTTGACAATGTGTGATATGTCCGGAATATTTATTTATTTTCTTATGCCGTGGTGGCCCCGGCTAAAGAATAGGCCCCTCCATATCTACCTATCCGCGGATGTCGTAAGAGGCGACTAAAGGAAAAAAGCTAGGGGATGGGCAGCAGCGTCCCTCATTTTAACAACGATAGCTCTAACTGCGCTCGCCAACCCGCATGCCCTGCGTGGTGAGTATGGGCAAATCCCCCCACATGATAGGAATTCGCTGTCTGTGGGGGAGGCCATGTTCAGCAGTGGACGTCGTACGGCTGAAATGATGATGATGATGATGATTTTCTTACAAAACCTACACCTAATTAAGAATAAACAAACAATAAAAATAGGTGTAGGCCGAGCAACAAAATTGGCTCTGGCTCAGCATGAGTTGGTTGGCTAGCAGGCTAGCAACCAACGCTGGTCTTCCGTCAGAGCCTTGGTTGTCGCTACGGACCAGCTACTCAGAACGACGACACGATAAAATAACCATTATTAGGTCAGTGAGCAGGTAAATTGTGTGAAAGTGGATATGGTGAAGAAAGGAGTGAGTGCTGAGATGACGACTGATAGAGGGAAATGGAAGAAGAATACATGTTGTGCCGACCCCACATGATGTGGGATAAGGGCAGGAAGATGATGATGATGTTCTCAAATAATAAAGAGTATTTCTCTCATTATTATGAGAGAAAGGAGATGTTTCATAAATGTTTGTAGCTTGGTACTGCTTTTTGTACACTGCTGTAATATTGCTAAGCAATAAAGTAAACGTCTCTCATTGACTGGCCTCATAGCTCAGTTGGTAGTAACTCTGCCTTCTGCGCTAGAGGTCGCGGGTTCGATCGCCGCACTGATAAAACATTTGTGCGATGAACACAGATGTTTGTTCTGTGTCTGGGTGTTAAATATATATCTATTATGTATATCAGTCTCTGGTACCCATAGTACAGGCTATGCCTAGTTTGGGATTTTAACCGTGTGTGATATGTCCGGCCGGAATATTTATTTATTATTTATCTCCTTTGAATCAAGATATTTGTTTTTTTTAAACTTAATCTTAAGAATGACTTGGTAATCTACGTTTCAAGCGGTTAGTAGAAGATACGTACCACATCCCCTCCACCGAATCCTGAAACAAATATTTTCATTAATTAGAAAATCCTTCCCATCACAAATGTTTTTTTTTTTGTGGAAAGGGACCATCGAAAAAAAATATTCGTCCATTGTGCCGTGTTTGTTGACCTTCTAGGCTTGGTCGCGAGGAACAGGCGTAGCTTCACCTAGTTTCTAAGACGTTTCAAAGTGATCCTAGTGATTGTATTGTAATAAAATCACTGCACTGGTGGAATGGTGGTAGTTGCGCCATCCGATCCACAGGTCGTGTGTTCGAATCATCGTGCACCAATAGATTATCAATTCGGAAAATTTATTTGCGGTTTACAAGTGCTCTCAAACGGTGAAGGAAAACATCGTGAGGAAGCCGGCATGTCCTAGAACCTAAAAGTTCGAAGACATGTGACATGTGCGCGAAAGGAGCCTCTAAGAGGCGCACTTTAATCTTTTCACTACACTGATTCTTTCACCGACGGTCATAGGACCTTTTCAGGGCCACCATACTTTAACCTGGTCACTGACCTAATACAGGATGACCAAGCAGTGGACTTATAAAGGCTGATGATAATGAAGGCTATACTTTCAGATTGGTCCAATATAAATTTATCAAAATCGGTTCAGTAGTTCGGTTTTTATTAGTTTTAAGTTTCTTTCTGTAAATAAACATACATAAGTACACAAAATCACGCCTATTTCGCAGAGGGGTAGACAGAGACCACGGCTTTCCACTTGCTACAATCCCGACATACCTCTTTTGCTTTATTCACTCTCATCACATTCCTCATACATGCTCGTCGGTTTAGCGAAACTTTTGACCTGGCCTTTTTCCAAAAAATCAATGTTTTGGTAAACAAAGTATTTGAATATCTTCAAAATTGTCCTCATTGTTCCTTAAAACTAAACCTTCCACGAGGAAATAATTCTATGAGAATCAAATAAAACATTATTTTTCAGTACATAAGTATATTATAATTATATTAAGAATAAATATAGTTTTTGAAATGCCATAATCTACAAGGTGATTCATAATATGTAAGCTATCCCGAACCAGGCTTATTTTACACGCAATTGGCAATAAGTGTGGTTTTTTTTTTTTTTGCGTTTTTTTTTTTTTTGGGGGTGTAAGGGGTTCCAAATTACAACCCTCGGAACCCAAGCCAACCTCACCGGCACGTGGTACACCCTGCCGATCAGCTGACGAGTCTCTGGCGCTCCACCCACCAATGCGCACTGGACCAGCGTGGTGGGTTATGGTCCAATCCCCCCCTTATGATAGGACACAATAAGGCTCAAGACCGTTCGTCATGGAACTCTTTGGGGGAGGCCTATGTCCAGCAGTGGACTTCTACAGGCTGATGATGATGATGATGTGGAAATTTTGACATTTTTCATTGAAAAAACATAAAAAAAACCAGCTGTTTTGGGTAGCAATCTTGATATAAAACTTCTACGTTTAATAATTTATTGTGAATATTGTAAACATACCAAAAACAACTGATTTGAAAAAGTACAAATCATAAACAAAATATATAAAATAAAAATACATAACAGGCCTCATAGCTCAGTTGGTAGTAACTCTGCTTTCTGCGCTAGAGGTCGCGGGTTCGATTCCCGCACTGAACAAACATTTGTGTGATTCACAAATGTTTGTTCTGTGTCTGGTTGTTAAATATATATCCTATGCCTAGTTTTGGATCAGTTGACCGTGTGTAAAATGTCCGGATTTTTTTTTTAATCAAATTATTAAAAATACTAAACAATTTTTCGATACATTTTCTATTTTTTATCAATTTAACCCTTTTCAGGATAGTATACTAGTTACGGAACACGCTGTATATATTATTCATAAATGCAATTAAAATGCCTAACAAAAGCTTTCTTACCCAACAATGGAACAAAAAGTATATGCTGTATTCTTTCTACCCATATCATAGTCGTTTTATTGTCACCTACGTAAAATCCTCTCAGATCCTTGATGTCTAGGAGTTGTAGTCAGAGGCACGTGCATTTGGCACATAAACCCAATTTGCAGTAGTTAGTTTTTCTGCTTTGGTTTCAAACTATTAGGTTGCTACATAGCAAGCATGCTTCAGCATATCGCTGTAATGTGTGCGAGCGATCAAAAGTCGAATCACTGAAACATACATTGTATGTAGTATGACCCTAGTTACCTAGACATAATGTTAATTTTTTTACAAAAACAATTTGGACGATTCGAAATATCACGCACAATGAAGAATCAATTTTGTAAAATAGTACCTATTTAAAATAGCAAACGTTTTTATACATCACACTTTTTTTTAATTTTTGGCATTACAGAGAAGCTACAGCTACTCAAATTTTTTTTAAATGCAAAGAAAAACTTGACGAAAACATAAAAAAAAAACTGTTTAAAAAATTAGAAAAGTTGTGAACTTACATTTATAAATACAAATTAGATCTCCCACATATTGATTAAATAAAAAGAGACTTTATATTAAATGATTATAAAAAAAAAATAAAAAATGTGATAGAACAATATACAAATATTATTCACAACATTCGCATACATTGCCTGGGCCTTAGCAATGTTCAGCGCGGTCATTTGAATAGGTGAATGTTTATAGTCGGGGTCGACAACGACTAACGTGCCATGAAGCCGTCGGAAGCGCTCAGTCCATGCCACTAGCAGTCACCCATCCGTTTTGTGACCGCACTGAAGGTTGCTTTATAGTAACAGAGATAAACTTACAAATCTACCTAGCAGCGATGTTCATTAGGAAAATGATATCAACTGCACTGATTACAAAAACTAGCTTCCGCCTAAGGCTTCGCTCGTGAAAAGCAACCTATAATCCATTTACTATACAAGGTGATTCATAACATATATGCTATCCCGTAAAAAGGCTTATTCTACACGCTTAAATTCGACATTTTTCATTGAAAAAACTCTATGCAAAAATCAGCTGTTTTGAGTTCAAATCAGTTCATTCTCAATGAATCAGCTGTTTTAGGTAGCAATTTTGATGCCAAAGTTATCGTTTGTTTAGTAATTAGTTATAAAATATGATAAAAAGTGATCCTAGTGATTTAATTGAAATAAAAACCTCCGTTCAAAGCGATCCTAGTGATTTAATTGAAAAAAAAAAAACAGACAGTTTGGTATTTTTTTTCAAAAAACAATGTTTTTATTCGCTAATGTTCTGTCTTATTGTTGATAGAATAACCCCCTTTCGGGATGTTATACATGTTGTTAATCACCTTGTCATAGAAGAATAAATTGTACTTATCTATTTAAAATCTGGATTTATAGTTAAAACTGTCAATAACAGAAGCCTAAGCCCTTATTATTGTAAAAACCTGTTAACCGTCAACAAAAGATGATCCTCGGTTTACAGTGTTCTCTATTAAGTCAATAAGGTTTCAATAAGGCCGCTTGTCACTGAACGGTGACCATGAAAGGATCAGTTTATATAAAAACAACCAAGTTTGTGTGTATTCAACAATAAGTCAACAATCATAGATTTTAAACTTCTAAAGACGATTAACACTTTGTAATAATAACAACTTCAATATTCCCTGTTCATCTGTGATGATGATGATGATGGAGCTCTTAGCGCATTTACAAGGCACCTGTAATAGAAAAAATAATAATAATAATCATAATAACATGCAACAGTCATAATAAAACTGAGACTGGCCTTAATAGCTCAGTTGGTAGTAACTCTGCCTTCTGCGCTAGAGGTCGCGGGTTCGATTCCCGCACTGGACAAACATTTCTGGTTAACACAGATGTTTGTTCTGTCTGGGTGTTAAATATATATCTATTATGTATATCAGTCTCTGGTACCCATAGTACAGGCTATGCCTAGTTTGGGATCAGTTGACAGTGTGTGATATGATAATGTTCTGAAAAAAAAAATAACACCCAACAGTGACATACACAGTCCTGACCCCACACTAGGATTCCCTGTCGTGGGTATCAGAAACTACGAGTACCATGGTACCACAACACCCAGACCCGGAACTAATATATGCAGATCATGCAAACATTTTTCACGATGAACATTTGGTATAACAAAAATAAAATGTAATGTACCTTTTTGACAACCTCGGCAACTGAAGCTCTTAGTAGAAGCCTGAAGCAAACGAAAATATAAATCATAAAACACATAATATCCTATAAAGGTTCTCGAGTGGCGACCACGAACCGGAAGACGCAGTTTTGGAAGGCCCCCCACCCGATGGACCGACGACATTGTTAAGGTTGCGGGAAGTCGGTGGATGGAAAAGGGGCAAGACCGTTCGTCATGGAACTCTTTGGGGGAGGCCTATGTTCAGCTGTGGACTTCATCAGGCTGATGATGATAATATCTTACTAATATTATAAATGCGAAAGTATGTGAGGATGTTTGGAGTTTTGTGGTTAAATCACGCCGTAACGGTTCAATCGATTTCGATGAAACTTAGATAAAGTTCTATACGTAGAATATCATATAGGCGATTTTATGTAGGTACCACGAGAGCGAAACCGCGGAAAGAAGCTAGTCACATATAAAGATAAATAAAAATTGCTAATTTGATTAAATTCAGGATATAATCAGGCAATTTTTTTTCACTAATATGATTTTTTTTTGTTGTTAGAATAAACGGCTGGACCGATTTCGATTAAACTTGGAGTGTAAAGATGTTTTTACCTAAAATAGCATATAGGCTACTTTTTATGTAGGTACCTACACGCGAGGGAAGCCGCGATCTCAAGCAAGTAAATAATAAAGAAACACACACACAGTCCTGAGCCCACTCTAGGACTCCCCTGTGTCGTGGGTATCAGAAACTACGAGTACCATGATTTTACCACAACACCCAAACCCGGAACTAATATTAGCATATTATACAAAAAATTGTCCCGGCGTGGGTTAAACCCGCACCTCTTGCCTCTCAACCGGGCCATCGCCCACTACGCCACAGTAGTCGTCAGATGTTGTAATGACAATAGTACCCATTGTGACCGCAAAAGAATCAGAAGATTTAGAAGATTTGAAGTTATTCTATCCAAACCATTTGTTAGTAATGTTATTTTTTAAATTATTATCAGAACTTAACTACTGCTTATCACACAAATCCGACTTCCTAATAAATATCCTACTTCCTACTAGTATTAAATGCAAAAGTTTGTAAAGATGTGAAATAGTTTGTAAAGATGTGAAGTTGTTTGTAAAGATGTGAAGAAGTTTGTAACTCTATCGCGTCGCAACCATTGGACGGATTGGAATATTATTTGGCATGTATATAATTGATAGCCTGGAATAACATATAGGCTACCACGCGAGCGAAGCCGCGGGCGGAAGCTAGTATATATATAAATAAGTTTGCGTGTATGTTTGTTAGCACTCAGCCTCATATCGGCTGAACGGACTTTCCTGCGAAATTCGGGGAAGGACATAGGCTACTTTTATCCGTGTATCGCGTGAGCAAAGCCGCGGGCATCCGCTAGTTTCTATAAAATCACTAGGATCACTTTGAAACGTCTTAGAAACTAGGTGAAGCTACGCCTGTTCCTCGCGACCAAGCCTGGAGTAAGAACTTTAGATAGCTTAGGAATAGGATATTTTTGTCTAACTAGTTACTTATGTATCTAGTAATAAATAGCTTATATATAATATGTACATAGATACAACTTACCTTATAATGCCATGCAATATATTTTTTATAAAAGCACAGATCACTCATTTGTTTTATTTCCAAATTATTTACTGGTTGTAATTTTTTCAATTTATACGGCACACAAAAACATAGGGATTATTAATAAATACAACGGCAATAAATCACGAATTTAAAAATTATTTATTTTGTTTACTAAAAACTTTTTGTTATTCTTTGAAAATAAATCAGTTTAAATTTATTCAGTACATCATAATTTTTCAAGAAATCATAAATATTGCAAAAACAAGGTGTTATCATTATATACACATTTGTTATTAATAATAGCAATATTATAAAGTTCGTTTTAATTAGTTTTATCAACACCACATCAACATCAACGACTATTTTTAAAGTTATGGTAATTACTCGTACGGGTAAATAAAAACCGTGTCTTTTGGTCATTCTGTAGGTCAGTGACCAGGTTGAGGTATGGTGGCCCTGAAAAGGGCCTGTGACCGTCAGTAAAAGAATCAGTGTAGTGAAAGGATTAAAGTGCGCCTCCTAGAGGCTCCTTTCGTGCACAAATCCGTATAAGCACTAAGGATCCACGAGGGCGGAGTAACGGAATGTTAGTATTTGTTAAAATTACCACCAAAACACACAATGCGAATCGAAACGTCACTTTTGTGTTATAATGTAACTTTAGTTTTCTACATCTACCTCAATATTCATAATCACTAACTTTATCGGCTAGATAAAAGTATGCCCATCTCTTTCTTTTGTTTACTGTTAGAAAAGGACAGGGCGTGAGTTATCGAGCCGATAAAGTTAGTAACGCATTATGAAGGTTAGCTTTAAAATAATTTAATTGAGTTTATATTAAGCCCAAAGCAATTCTACAAGGTGATTCATAATATGTATGTTATCCCGAAAAAAATATGTATTGCACCAAATTGGTAATCAAGTTTGATAAAGGACTTTTGGAAATTCGTCATTTTTCATTGAAAAAACTATGCAAATATCAGCGGATCAAATGAGTTCAAACTCAATGAATCAGCTGTTTTAGGTAGCAAGTTTGATGCCGTACGTTTAGTAATCCTACTAATATTATAAATGCGAAAGTTTGTGAGGATATTTGGATGTTTGTATGTTTGGATGTTTGTGGTTCAATCACGCCCAAACGGCCGAACGGATTTGGATGAAATTTGGCACACAGATAGATTATAGTCTGGAATAGCATATCGGCTACTTTTTATCTTCATAGGTACCACGCGGGCGGAAGCTAGTTAGTTAAAGATGATAAAAAACCAAAAGCTTATTTGATAAACTTAGGGAATTTTTTTGTTTTAAATAAAATGAAAAAATAGATGTTTTTTTCGCTAATATTCTTTCTTTTTGTAGATAGAATAATGGGATGGTAAACATGTTATGAATCACCTTGTACTATCATGCAAATTTATAATTTAACATGCAAACTTATATTATTTAACTTTTTATCGATAATATTATGATTTGTTTGTATAAGCGAGCCATATCTAAATGTCGCAGACACTACAGATTTGACTTACAGGACGCTGTCCTGTAAGTCAAATCAAATCAAAAGGCGTTTATTTCAATAAAATCACAAGGATCACTTTGAAACGTCTTATAAACTAGGTGAAGCTACGCCTGTTCCTCGCGACCAAGCCTACAAGAAGGACCAACACCAAAGTCAAAGTCAAAAGGCATTTATTTCAATAAAATCACTAGGATCACTTTGAAACGTTTTAGAAACTAGGTGAAGCTATGCTTGTTCCTCCTGTTTCTCCGGGATTCGAACCCACGACCAGTGCTCCAAAACTCTCAACGGTGGACGGTGTTGTTAGATATAGTTAGTTTACCTTGTGGTGCTCCGTAACCCGGGGCTCCATATGCCGGCGGTGGAGCTCCGTAGGCCGGTTGGGCTTGTTGCTGAAAAAATAATATACATTTTTAATAATACATCCTACTGATAAAATAAATGCGAAAGTTTGTGAGGATGTTTGGATATTAACATTTTTGGATGTTTGTGGTACTTACAAATTTCATCCAAATGCATTTGGCCCCGAACGGCCAAATGGATTTGGATGAAATTTGGCACAGAGAAAGATTATAGTCTAGAATAGCATATAGGCTACTAAGTACCACAAGCGAAGCCGCAGGCAGAAGCATGTTATCAACAAAATAATGTATTTATTGAATTCATTAATTCTAAGCCCCTCGGATCGTCCCAAAATCCTTGAAAACTAAGGGGGTAGTCAGCGGCACGTAGTATCGTTCTCAGTATTCCACCAAGGCGATCAGCACAAGGCGTACAGTCACACATTCATCACATAGTACAGTGCGCAAGGATTTTCATCATTGAACGATAGCTATAGTCTAAAGCCGTGTTTAAGGAGGGGTTTAATTATTTTATGATTTTTGAATTGTTTTTTCTCAATAACCACAAAACAATTTTTTTTTTTTTTTTATGTCAAAAAAATAATAATAAAAATATTGTTTATTGTTCCAAACAAGGTGTTGTGTTACATGGTTTGGGAACTCTTCTTTTAAGTTGCAATAACCTGTGTTAGAAGAGTCTCCTCTTTTCTGTGGTCCGCATAGGAACACTTAAAGAATGCCAATCAGTAGTACTAGAATTAAATATGTAGGTATGTCTGTTGACAACAAAAAATTTAAAAAAGTCCAAACAAAAACAGAACAGTTGCATTACATTAGTTAGGTACCTAGGTAGTATCTAAGTATAAACAATGTTATGTATAGGTAGGCTTAGATCATTTACCTTAAGGTGTATGTACTTAGAACTACGTAAACAAGTTGAGTTTAAGTTTTGATTTTTATGACAAAGATAACTTGAGCATTTTATTTACGTTAATCGTCTAAAGCCGTGTTTAAACGGCGCGTGCGATATGTCATCCAAAATGATCCCTACCTACCTCTACTGGATAAAGTCAATTTTGAATTTGACATTTAAGGGCGTGCCATTAGTTTAAAATAACATCTTTAAAACGCAGGATGCTGGGCAGTACCAACAGCCTGATAGATTCTGGCTGACAGACGTTGCAGTAAACTGCGAAGACACTGGATATCAAGCCTTATCAACCCTTGTGCTAAACAAATTTATTATATACATTAATTCTGTGCATCTTTCTTCCTTTTTGTTTTTGATTTAATTGTGTGACATGTAATATACTCTTATCTATGAATCTTTGTGTTGTCCGAATCAATAAATGAATTTAATTTTTATTACCTAAACAACCATTACCTAATCTGTCATTCAACCCTGTATTTTTTCTTTAAGTACACTCATCGGAAGAAAATGTGGCCCAAAACTAAAAGTTGTAGATTTTTAAAATGAAATACCGTATTTCCTTGTTTATTGTTTACTAGCTTCAGCCCGCGGCTTCGCTCGCGTACCATAAATATCTTTATGCTATTCCAGGTAAAGAACTATCTGTACTCCAAGTTTTAATGGCCTCATAGCTTAGTTGGTAGTAACACTGCCTTCTGCGCTAGAGGTCGCGGGTTCGATCCCGCACTGGACAAACAGTTGTGACTAACACAGATGTTTGTTCTGTGTCTGGGTGTTAAATATATATCTATTATGTATATCAGTATCTGGTCCCGATAGTAAAGGCTATGCCTAGTTTGGGATCAGTTGACAATGTGTGATATGTCCGGAATATTTATTTATTTATTTAATGCAATCGTTTGAGCCGGTACGACGTGATTGAATAACAAACACCCTCTAAAATTACATCTAAACATCCTCACAAACTTTCGCATTTATAATATTAGTAGGCTATGCTTATAAACTCACTAGCGTACGCCCGCGGCTTTGCTCGCGTGGTATCTTGATAAAAAGGGGCAGTTTTGAAAAATCCTCAAATACGTATTTCATTATTTGACTTTATGAGTATTTGTACCAAGTTTCAGATAAATCTCTCCAAGCGTTAAGATTCTCCGATACAAACTTTGACATCTCATTAAACCCTTTACATACACTCGAGAGCATAGAAATCGCACATAGCGGAATTTTCCAACATTTTAATTTCGACGCTTATTTTTTTTTAAATTAATGTGATGTTGCAAAAATAACTTAAATTAAATTGAAGTACACACTGTTAGCTTCCTAAAAACACAAAATGTCTAGCCTTGACCTTCGAAATCATAACAGTGGCAACTAAACAATAGAATGGCCTAAATTAGCTCGTTTCAAGTAGCGCTGTTTGTGGGACTTTGAGCAGGTATAAAAGGTTAAAAAAACAATAAATTTGTGAATGTATCGATTTATTAATACGAGGTATTGCCTCCCCTAGCCTGAATAACAGCTTCCATTCGCTGTTTCATTGAAGAAATCAATTTTTTTACGAAATCCTGCGGTATGCTGTCCCATTCTTCCTTGATCGCGGTTTGGAGCTCTCTGAGACTCGTAGGCGCTGCGTTTCTAGCTCTTACTCGTTTCTTTAGTTCGTCCCATAAGTGCTCAATGGGATTGAGATCTGGGCTTCGAGCAGGCCACGCCATAACGAGTAGTTCAACCTCCTCCAAGTACTGGCGTACTATAGCAGCGGTGTGTGGTCTAGCGTTATCCTGCATAAAAACGAAGTTTTCGCCGATAAATCCAGAAAAGGGCACAACATGTTCTTCCAGGATCTCCTCAACGTAACGTTGGGAAGTCAATCCACCCGATCGACGGTCGGTATCGGGCCCTGTGATGAAGACAAGTTCGGTTTTCGCTTCCAGAGAAATGCCTCCCCAGAACATACACGAACCACCGCCGTATGCGACCCGTTCGGAGATGCAACATTGAGCAAAACGCTCACCAGATCTTCGGTAGACTCTACCTCGTCCGTCGTTACCATGAAGGCACATCCTGCACTCGTCGGAGAAGAGGACTGCCTGCCATTGATCCATAGTCCAATTAACGTGATTTCGAGCAAACTGAAGGCGTGCTTGTCTGTGCGCTGGGGTCAATTTTGGGCCAGTTGCTGGTCTGTGCGCTGTCAGACCTCCTTCGGCTAGTCTTCTTCTAACGGTCCACCGACTGACTTCCACTTCTCTAACTTCCTGGAGCTGCTGTCCGAGTTGAACTGCATTCAACCGGCGATTTCGTAGTGATGTATTCACAAGGAAACGGTCATCGCGCTGTGTTGTCGCACGTTTTCGGCCTGTTCCTGGTCGCCTGGTATAGCCACCAGTTTGCTGATATCGCTGGTATACACGTCGAACAGCATATCTGCTCAAATTTAATTGACGAGCCACTTGACTTTGGTTCTGTCCAGCTTCGATAAGTGCAACCACTTGAGACGCTGCTTCTGGTGTGGTATCCATTTTCTTGTTTAGAGAGATGACGTATTCGTTAAAGGACCTTTCTGCCTGGGAGTTGGTATGCAAATGATGTAATTTCAATCATCCCTTATCGTTTTATACCTGCTTAAAGTCCCACAAACCGAGCTACCTGAAACGAGCTAATTTAGGCCATTCTATTGTTTAGTTGCCACTGTTATGATTTCGAAGGTCAAGGCTAGACATTTTGTGTTTTTAGGAAGCTAACAGTGTGTACTTCAATTTAATTTAAGTTATATTTGCAACATCACATTAATTTAAAAAAAAATAAGGGTCGAAATTAAAATGTAGGAAAATTCCGCTATGTGCGATTTCTATGCTCTCGAGTGTAGGTAGTTTTGAAAATCTAAAAAACAGTTTTTCCTTATTTATATCATTCATTATTATTAGTAAGTTTCAAATCTGTAGGTTCATGGAATACTATTTTTCATACAAACGTTTTAACCCCTTTTCACCCTCTTAGGAGTTGATATTTTGAAAATCCCTTCTTAGTGGACGTGTTTGGCATATAAGGCAGCTATTGTCCAAATTTCAGCTTTATAGCTTCAGCGGTTTCGGCTGTTCGTTGATCGTGGAATCAGGCCTTGTTCTTTTATATATACAGATTATAACGTAAAACTATCGACAAAAGAGACGTTTCATCAATATATGGAGCCTGGGCCTGCACTGTGTACACTACTCTAAAATATGGCTAAGCAATAAAGTAAACGTATTTAATTGGTTATTTTATTTAAATTGACTTCGTTCTAAGGTACATTAAGATTTTCTTCGACAAAGAGAGCAACACACACCGCTACAAAAATATGGCGGATGGACGTGCGTGAAATGTCAAATCAAACAACATGACATGAAAAATATGTCAATTTCATGTCAAAGGCCAATTATAAACCAACATGGCGGCCTTCAAATAGTGTTCACATAGTAAAAAAACTTACCAGAAGAACTATTCTTGTATTTTTCTTGTAATCTCCTATGTTTTCCTAATTTTTCTATGTAGTGTACATGGACCAGGCCCAGAATGAAATGGCTCCTTTGACTAAAACCATTCTATTCAACCTAAACTATTGCTTTGTCGAATTCGCGCTAAGCGATTGGGCCACATTTTCTGACGGTTAGTGTATTTCTATCTTACCATATACATCTGCTGCTGCGGCGGCGCCTGCGCACCCTCCCAGCCGATGAACTGGATCATGACGTCACCGTCCACAGTCAAGTGCGAGATCCGCTGGAACGGCACCCGGTGGGGGAACTCGCAGAAGTGTTGCCCGTTTAGGGCGATCTGAAACGATTTTTTTAAGAACAGGTAGGGCACAGCGAGATTTTCTCGTTCTGAATTGGAGCAGCCCGCCTGGGGTGGTACCTCCGCCTTACAGAAGATCGCAGCCAAATAACATTATTTGTTTCAAATAGTGTTGTGTTCCTGCGGTAAGGTTGCCAGAGCTCTTTAGGGGGGAGGGGTTCGGCAGGCAACGCATTAGCAATGCTCTGGTGTTGCTGATGTCAATAGGCGACGGTAACCGCTTACCATCAGGAGGGCCGTAAGCCGGTTTGCCTCCGTATATGACCGTTTAAGTACGTACCTTGATGGAGTTCATCTCGCAGAGGATCAGCGCCTCGAACGAGTCGCCAGGGTTCAGGGGCATGCCACCGCTAGTCTCTTCGATGCCCCAATTCATTGCAGTTAAGTGGTTACGCACCACGCATTGTTCTGAAATGTCAAATTGTTCATATAAAGACGGTCAAGTGCGAGAACTTTGAAAGCCCTGTAAAGGGGCTCCACAAAATAAAGTGGCGATCTAAATTATTATTATTCATTTATTCAAGACAACAGGGTCCACAATGTTAGTTATCATCACAATGTTGTTGTGGTCGCAAAGAAATCATAGACACAAAAAGAAAAAAAAAAAAAAATTGTGCGAGAACTAACGGCCTGAGGCTTCCGTGCCATTAAAAAACAGGACATTTATTCACTTAGCCCCTTCGTCCATGACGCTACGCAAAAGTGACGGAACTCATTAGAAACTAGAGTTGCGGACTGATTGGAAACTCTGACTCGTCCACGACGCTACTGGAATTTCCTGAAACTCAGTCACTCAGTACATGATTTTATGTAAACAAAGTTTTGAAAACGAAAATAATTAACATGACTAGTGATAATTCGAGCGATGACATGGAATTATTACTTCTCCAGTCACATAGACGTCAGAATCACTTATAATTACTTTTTATTCGTTCATTTTTCAACAGTTTCTCGAAACCAGTCGCCTGGCGCCCAGCATGTCGAGTCGCCAGGAGACTAGTTACAAACGCGTTCCTTTTGAGTAGCGTCGTGGACGGACGCGCATTGAAATACTAGTGCTATCGCAGTCAGGCTACTCATAAGTGACTATAGTTTCAGTCGCGTTCCTTTTGAGTCGCGCCGTGGACGAAGGGGCTAAGAATTCCTACATACGGTTATGAAGATAGGTAGAAATTAGTACATCAGAGGAAGTTTGAAAGTAGCGCCAGTGACGGAAAAGTTGAGAAGTAATAGGTTAGCATGGTATGGGGATGTCACGAGGAGGGATGAACGTCATGTAACGAGAAGAGCGTAAGGTATGAATGTGCATGGATATTAGACTAGAGGAAGGCCGAAGAAAAGATGGATGGATTGTATTAAAGATGACATGAGTAAGGAAGATGTGAGTGCGGAGATGACGGCTAACAGAAGAGAGTGGAAGAAGAAAACATGTTGTGCCGACCCTTGCCTTGCCTCTTCTTCTTCTTCTTCCTGCCCTTGTCCCACATTATGTGGGACAAGGGCAGGAAGAAGAAGAAGAAGGTTATGAAGATAGGTACATGACATAATTACACGGGATAAAAAAACCTAAATTCTAAGTGTAAGAAGTCCAAGTTTTGAGAGAGAAGTAATAAATAGAACAACTGATCTGATGAATCAAAATCATTGAGCCAGTTCATCGGTTCACTGATCAAAGTCAAATTCAAAAGGCGGTTATTTCAATAAAATCACTAGGTTCACTTTGAAACGTCTTAGAAACTAGGTGAAGCTACGCCTGTTCCTCGCGACCAAGCCTACAAGAACCCATTTTTTTCGATGATCCGTTTTCACAAAATGGAATGTAGAGCTTCAGTGTGGTGCCGATCAATCTAGGTGAAGCTCAAAAGAAAAACAATCTGATAATAATCCTTGCTTCTAATATTATAAATGCGAAAGTTTGTGAGGGTGTGTAGATGTTTGTTATTCAATCACGCCGTAACGGCTCAACCGATTGCGTTGAAACTTGGAGTCTAAAGAGTTCTATACCTAGAATAGCATATAGGCTACTTTTTATGTTGGTACCACGCAAGCGAACCCGCGGGCGGAAGGTAGTCTCTAATAAATAAGAGCTTATACAAATGTGTAAAAATGATAAATGTGAGCTCTTTTAAATGCCTATGTACACGAGGTCCAACATGTCGACATCTTTAATGATAAAATTTGTATCATATTTAATTCGCTAAGAGTATTTTTAAGTTTTTATTTTAGACAGTAGGCACTTTGGTATATACTGTAAGCTTGCTGTTTTAACTGTAATAAATAATTCTAATTCATACAAATATAAAAAGAAAGTTTCGTATAAAATTTACACAAACCTATAAAACGGAAGTTGAGATGAAGGGCTATGTCATCCCGAGGGTCAGTGTTGGGCCCGCACTGCAGGTTGATAGCGAATCTGGAAGACGAACAAACATCTAAACAAGATTCACAACATGTTTACCATCCCGAAAGGGGGTTATTCTATCTAACAAAATGAAAGGTAAGGCGAACAGAAAACTATTTTTGCAACTTTCTCAAATTAGCTGTTTTGGTACTGTTTATCATCTCAGTAATTTTTTTTTTTTAAAGAAATGTCAAGAAATTTCACTATGGGTACCAGAGATTGATATACATAATATATATATATATATATATTTTAACACCCAGACACAGAACAAACATCTGTGTTAGTCTCACAAATGTTTATCCAGTGCGGGAATCGAACCCGCAACCTCTAGCGCAGAAGGCAGAGTTACTACCAACTGAGCTATGAGACCAGCCAAATAGACAAAAACAACCCGCTCAATAACACATTCTTTTAACATGGGTATCAGAAACTACGAGTACCATTGTACAACACCCAGACCCGGAACAAATATTTGCAGGTCATGCAAACATTTGTCCCGCAGCGGGAATCGAACCCTTGCGTCTCAAACAGGCACTCGTCCACTACGCCACGGAGATCGTCAATCATTACTTCCTGTTCTGGCTAGAGGTCTACTGATGGCGTTGAGGGTTGTACTCACCTCTGAGCTCCTGGCGGGGTCATCCCCTGAACTCTGATCATGCGGCCCGTGAACAAACCGCCGGGAATCGGCTGTACGCATGGTATTACCTGGAAGCGAAATAAGTCGTCAAAATACGTCATTTTTAGGGCTCCGAAGTCCGACAAGGAACCCTATAGTTTCGCCATGTCTGTCTGTGTGTTTAACATACATATAGTACACACAGGTAGTGATAGAAACGAAATGTTTTGATTAGTACCTATCTAATTGTACCTATTTAATATGATGTACCTACTAATAACATATGGCATCGCCTTAGGGATAAAAAAAAATGCTATACTGTATTCTTAATAAATAAATAAATATATAAAATCACGCCTATTTCCCAGAGGGGTAGGCAGAGACCACGGCGTTCCACTTAATACGATCACGACATACCTCTTCCGCTTCGTTCAATCTCACCACATTCGACATACATGCTCGTCGGTTTAGGGTACTCTTGACCTGGCCTTTGTCCAAAACGTCACCAGTTTGAGTTAGAACACTCTATGATGTGACTACACACGAGTGAAACCGCGCGAGTCAAGCTAGTATAAAATACTAGCTGGTGCCCGCGACTTCGTCTGCGCAGGATTAGTAGCTTATATTAGCGTGGCGTAGATTTGTTCCTACTTACTAGACACTTAAAAAAAATGAAAAAATATTAGGTAGGTACAGTCAGACTAAAAATAGTTATCAGCAGTTTAGGTTACCATTAGTAAATTACTGATTACGAGGTGATCAAAATATACATTACAGCGGTATCCACACTAGGCAAGCCTGTATCGTGGAGACCTATCCTTATGCTTAGCTAAGATTTATATTCACTACCTCGGTCAAGGTCATGTTTACCTATTCAACAAGTATAATAAATAAGATATTTTTTACAAAAACTAAAAACCGTCTTCAAATTCCTGAATATTTAGAGAGCTCTTGGAAAACATGGCCTCCGCTCAGCATTGTGCTGGATACACACTGATGTGTGCACCCAGCGCTGGTTTTCAGCGGAGACCATAACTCTTGGTGATCCCAGTTTCCTCACGATGTTTTCCTTCGCCGTTTGAAAGCACTAGTATAGCGCACATAGCCTACGACTTGAACCTACGGCCTGTGGATCTCAAACCACGTGGCCACTTAACGGCAATAAATTATTTATCTAACATAAATACCTACAACTTAAGAATTAAACAGAACTACCCAGTAAGCGTCTAGGAAAAAAAAGCAAAACTGATAAGAGCTTTGAAATAAATAGCTTAACTGATCTCCAACCAATAGTTGTCCGGGTGTACAGAACCCAAAGTTAGCGTGGCTCGACACGTCTTAAGCATTTTTATTTATGGATGTGATACGAACGATGTTGATCGAAAGACTCCAGCGTAAGTTTGCCAGATACGTGTATAAGAGAATGTACGGATACTACCCGTACCTTTTCCCTTCTCTATTTGTAACGGGTATGATCGGCCTGGATACGCTGGAACTAAGGAGAAAATTACAGCTAGCTATACACTATTGTCTTATTCTGCGAAACAAAGTGAATAATCCGACCGCTTTGAGCATGATGTCACTATGTGTGCCTGACAATTACGTGCGCTGTGACCGCCGTCGACATCAACTGTTCGCCTGCCACACACCGCGAACTCGTCACGCTCATAATGCGCCAACGCTAAGAGCTCTCACTCTTTTAAATGCCTATGTACACGAGGTCCAACATGTCGACATCTTTAATGATAAAATTTGTATAATATTTAATTCGCTAAGAGTACTTTAATTTTAGACAGTAGGCACTTTGGTATATACTGTAAGCTTGCTGTTTTAACTGAAATAAATAATTCTAATTCTAATGGAATTTTTGTATGGGAAATATTACAGGAAATTTTCAGGATTATTCTAATTGATCAACTTTTATCTACGTGTGTAGGCATTAGCATTGTTTTAACGAATTATTAATATAGTCATCATCATTTCAGCCGTACGACGTCCACTGCTGAACATGGCCTCCCCCACAGACAGAGCGAATTCCTTATCATGTGGGGGGATTTGCCCATACTCACCACGCTGGGCATGCGGGTTGGCGAGCGCAGTTAGAGCTATCGTTGTTTAAATGAGGGACGCTGCTGCCCATCCCCTAGATTTTTTCCCTTAGTCGCCTCTTACGACATCCGCGGATAGGTAGATATGGAGGGGCCTATTCTTCAGCCGGGGCCACCACGGCCACGACTGACTAATATTCTAGCTAATATAATTTCTTTTTGTTGATAGAATAAGCCCCTTTTGGGGTGGTATTGATATTATGAATCAGCTTTGATATGTTACGTACTTGGGAAGATTCCGGTATCAGAGCTTCATCATTTTTGGATTCTTTGGGAGGCTTTGATACAAAATTTGCGTGTTTCTTTACAATGAATACTTTATCAAACATTTTGACAACACTGCACTGTATATTTTTGACTGTACGTTTCGCCGCCGTCAAGGATACTGAGGCTGCTACGAAAGGTTATCAAACATAGTAAAACCAACATAAATTATCATTCCAGCCGGTCTGGTAAGTTTAGGGATGGCACAAACCTACGATTAAGTGTAGCGACTTCAGATTACAGACTCTTGTAAACCCGTTTTTATTAAACATAAAATAAATAAATATTCCGGACAGATCACACACGGTCAACTGATCCCAAACTAGGCATAGCCTGTACTATGGGTACCAGCGACTGATATACATAATAGATATATATTAAACACCCAGACACAGAACACACATCTGTGTTAGTCACAAATGTTTGTCCAGTGCGGGAATCGAACCCGCTACCTCTAGCGCAGAAGGCAGAGTTACTACCAACTGAGCTATGCGGCCTGTCAAAAATCTTAACAATATCATAAAATCTTAACAATACTGTACATTTTCGAAACGGCCATGTTTGTTAAAAGCAACCCTGATCTGTTTCGTCGGGTTTGTGATGTCGTCATTCGGAACAGACGAGATACAAGTAGAGTCTGTGTCCGCAACCACTTTTATGCGCAAAAGCATCTTCTGTATGGCTCCTTTTATTTATAATAAATTACCACAGTCATTGAGAGAAATGCCTTGTTCACTGTTTCAAAGGAAGCTGAGAACGCTGCTCATAGATAAAAGTTACTATACCATTGACGAATTCATGAAAGATAAAAATATAGTGTAAATTGTTGACATAATATATTCATCATTTTTTTTCTTTTTTGACAAGGCTTATATAATCTTTAGTTTTTGTGTGTCTAGTCTCTAATTGTTTTTAATATTTTAATTAGTTCATAATGACATTCTTCTACTCCTATTTTTTATTATTTTTTTATTAATTAAATTTTGTTAAGATTGTAAATTAAATATTGCATGCCTAGATATAGGTTGAATACATTGATTCAATAGTATATAGTAATTCTGTTTGCTATGTAAATTCATTACTCTAAATAAAATAAAATTGTAAATAACTAGTATGTATTTATTACTTATTATGTATGTATTCTATGTAGTGTATAATAAGTGCCTAATTTAATCCGATTTTTTTTCAGTATTTTCATTTACTAGCTAATAAGTTTTAGAAAAATCAATTTGGTTTTATATTAAATACCGACCATATTATTTTTTAAACCGGCCATTTTCTTGTCACTTTCTCCATGAAGATTTATGACACTAGCTTGAAACGGACATTGGCAGAATTGTGACAGTAGCCACAGTAGCCAAAACTAAGAAATTGAATTGAATTGACATCTTTATGACATGTATTTCAAGCAATAAATTATACTTTGACTTTGACTTCGACACATCTGCGTAGCGTACGGTTCAATCAATACGTTCGCAGTGTTCTTCTGGCGTAACGTACGGCGCCGATCGTTCGGTTCAATACGCGCGCAGTGTTTTAAAATTCCCTATAAATAATAAAATAATAATAATATTTTATTTCGGACGACTAGGATCCATAATTTCATAGTAAAATTATATAAAAGAACTTATAATTAGGGTTAGTACTTAATGCTAAATAATTAAACATTTCAGTAGATCACTCTCCTCACGAAGCAGTGCCACGTGGGAGAGGTGATCCTGCCAGCAATCGTTTGAAGGATGATATTGGGGCTATCACGCACTCTGCGCATCAGGGATGTGGTCTTTTTACGGAGAATTGCAGCAAACACATGGCACATCAGCGGAAATTACATCGCGTTCAGCGTAGCGTTGAACCTCCCTACGAGCGATTATTTCAGCTTAAACGCATAAGGGAACTTGAAAAACACTGCGAGCTTATTGAACCGAACGATAGGCGCCGTACGCAAATGTGTCGCCACTATAAAACTGATTACTATTGGTTCGCCCCGAACTGAAACGTCTTAGAAATTAGGTGGAGCTACGCCTGTTCCTCGCGACCAAGCCTACAAGAACAGGAAACAAACATTTGTCTCGCAAAATAATCGAACCCGCACCCATTGCGTCTCATACGAGCACTCGCCCGCTGCGCCGACTCATTGCCCGTGGTCCGGTCAACCAGACTGCGGAAAAAAAATATTGTCCATGGTTAGACATCCAAAAATAATAAAGGACAGTGTTGCTGTTTGAAAAATAAATATTTTTAATAGTCCTGTTGCCTTTTTTTTGCGCCACCGAGTTCATCGATAAATGAAAAATATTTTATCGATATATCATGCAAGTACGTGTCCCATCACTAGTGGCTCGGCCGACATGCATAGCGCATAGTAAACTTCTGCGAAACCGGCTTTAAAATAGAGACGGCCAAGTGCGAGTAGTACTCGAGCCCTTAGGCTTGCGTATCACCACGCGGGGTCGGAAAATCGAGATCCCATGTGTGGAAGTAAAAACAACGAAAACCATTAATTTAAAATCATCATCATCATTTCAGCCGTAGGACGTCCACTGCTGAACACAGGCGTCCCCCACAGATATCCAGAGCGACTTCAAATCAATTCAAATTCAAATTCTTCCATACTCACCACCTGGGCATGCGGGTAGGCGTAGTGAACGCTGCTGCCCATACCCTAGCTTTTTTTTTTTTTTTTTTATACAACAGAGTTGGCAAACAAGCTTACGGCCCACTTGATGGTAAGCGGTTACCGTAGCCTATGAGCGCTTGCAATACCAGAGGCATCACGCACGCGTTGCCGACCCCGAGCCCCCTTCCCCCCTAAAGAGCTCTGGCAACCCTACTCACCACAGGAACACAACACTATTTGAAAGAATTAATGTTATTTGGCTGCGATCTTCTGTAAGACGGAGGTACCTCCCCAAGCGGGCTGCTCCAATTCAGAACGAGAAAATCTCGCTGTGCCCTACCTCCTCTTGAAAGCTCCTCAGCTTTTTTCCCTTAGTCGCATCTTACGACGTCCAAGGGTAGGTAAATATGGAGGGGCCTATTCTTGAGCCAAGGCCATCACGGCCTCATGACCCAGATACATAATTGGATACGGCTGCACACCCAAAACCTACACAACCAATGCTGTGCACGGACGATGGACTATTCACTCTCATCACATTCCTCATACATGCTCGTCGGTGTAGGGTACTTTTGACCTGACCTTTTTCCAAAACGTCACAAACATACATAGACTTTATTTATTTTAGCCTCTTTTCAGATTCTTTCAGTTAGGTTTATAATGTTTATTATGTTTGGTTTTCTATGTTTCGCAATCTGTGTGCCCTCTGGCAAAGGCCTCCTCCAACCCCTTCCAAATATTTCTATTTTGTGCTGTCCTCATCCATGCTCTCCCAGCAGTTAGCATTTTCTCGTCATCCCATCTTCGGAATGGCCTTCCTTGCTTTCTCTTCTCAGTTCGTGGGTACCAAGTGGTTATAGTTTTGCTCCATTTTTCTTCTCCTCGAATAGTGTGGCCTGCCCACCTCCATTTAAGTTGTTTTATTTTCAATGTTACATCTTGTACTTTTGTTTCTTTCCTGATGGTACTGTGTCGGATTTTGTCTATTTTCCTTTTGTTTGTCATGCTTCTCTCCATACTGCGTTGGGTTGTTTGCAGCTTGCGTTGGTGAGCTTTAGTGAGTGCCCATGTTTGGCAGTCATAGGTTAGAATTGGGAGTATGCAAGCGCTGAAAAGTTTCCCTTTCACAGCTGTACACATGTGTTTGTCTTTCATGATTTCTTTGTAGGACTAGTATTGTTTCCAGGCTTTTCCTATTCTTGTTTCTATCTCATTTCTTGTTATGTTCTCGGTTGTTATCACTTGTCCAAGATGGACATATTCATCTGCATACTCTATTTGGCTATTGTTTAACATGAGGGTGTCTCTGCTTCTGTTGGTCATTGCTTTAGTTTTTAGGGTGTTCATATAAAGCCCAACTTTGTTGCTTTGTGTGTTTAAGTCCAGAAGCATTTCCTGAAGCTCTTGAGATGTTGTTGCAAATAGGATTGGCTTAGCCGTAGCCGGGTAAAAAGCTTGTAATGATAACAGAAACTTAAAATGTGTTACATACCCATTACAAGTACATACTCTATAAATGAAGGTAGGTATGTAAAAGGGGTTTGTTTGTCACAGATGACCTAATTCTAGTACCTACACCGTCACTGAGCTGGTACGCTGGAGGAAAATACATGAAATTGGTTCAGTAAATGTACATAAACGGTTCCTTGGACAGCCCTGACGACCCATATCGACGACATTTGATGCGGCCTCGTTACCAGCCGTTTATGGCTTTATGTAGTTCCAACATTACGTGGTATTTGCTCATCAATTAACGTAACTAATCCTTTTTGTTCTAGATGCCCTTGAAATGCTACGAGAGACCGAAAAAGCCTAAAATACGGACTGTACTTACCGGATTGTAGATAGGTTGAGAAGCCATGGTTTTTGTAGTTTTTAAGCAGCGAGGTATTTACACAACTTTTAAGGCGGTCTAAAAGATTTTCCACTTAAAACTACAAGTTAAAACGCCTGACGCATAAAAATAGAGATTTTCGCGAATAAAATCGAAGAATGGCGTCATTTGTCAGTGTGACTGTGACGATGCATGACGTACTGTTTGTTTATGTCATGCGTGAAAGAGATGAAAACTATTTCAATGTTAATATCCGCAAGTGCGACTGCAATAAATACATAATCAATGCTGTATAAGTATTTTTTTTTAACTTGGAACACAACCAACAATCATTTGGAGATTATTTTTGTAATTGTAGCCGCACCATAACTTGTCTTGCATCTGTCATGTTTTGTCAATGTCAGTTAAGTCATTAGGCAATGTTTTGTTTTGATATGTTGGTCAAAGTGTGAGTGAGTGACGGACGACGTGACGTACTTCACTTCACTTCCGTAGGTAGATAGATAGTTCACTCACTTCACTCCATTTTTTTGTGTCATTTTGTGAAATGAACTAGGTACGCAAAAAGATCAATTTACTATAATTTAATTTAATTAAGCAGAATATATAGACCAACTATTCTGCGACATATTACGCCTCGTTAAAACCATAATTGTCTTGTAGTGGTGAGCCACAGGCTTTGAAAATGACTCTCGAAGGGAACAAGGACGAGGCAGACAAGTGCATTGAAATAGCTCAAAGTGCATTTATCGCTGGCAATCCTGAAAAAGCTGAGAAGTTTCTGCTTAAAGCGGAGAGATTATACCCCTCTGCGCGGGCTAAGGAGCTGCTGACGCGGGTCAGGGCTGCGGGGCCCGCAGCGTCGACGCCTAAACGGGCCGCTGAGCCCGCAAGTAACGAGGAAGTTCGAAGGCGTAAAACTCCGACCCACACGGCTCCGCAGCGTGAATATACCCAGGACCAGTTGGAGGCAGTCCGCCGCATCAAGACAAAATGCAAGGATTATTACGAAATACTCGGTAAGGCCTCTAGTTCATAAATAATAAGGCGTACGTGTTCTTAGCTTGTCTCAAGGCCGTTTCGTCATTCGTTTTTGTTTGTTGTGACTTTGCTTTATGTAGATTTGCTCGGCTGTACCTTACTAGCGAGATCCTGCGGCTTCGCTCGTGCGGAACCCGGTTTTAAAGTAGACAATGTTTTAGAGCTTAGGCGCATTTCATACCAAGTTTCAACACATAATTTTTTCATATAAATTATAACCAACAAGTACAATCTGCCAGATATTAAAGATATCTTCATAAGGAAAGATGATCAAAGACCTTCTCGTGGCCATCAACTTAAGCTAGCTCGTGCTCCTGCTAACCTACTTGCTGCGTACCACTTCTTTAGCAACAGAGTAGTCCACAACTGGAACATGTTACCGGAAGATGTTGTTTCTGCTACTTCTGTCAATGCATTCAAAAACAACATCGACAACTGGCTACGAATCAATAAATCAGTGCTCAAAAAAATGAACCAGACATGACAATAGACTTTCAATTTCGACACTGTGAGATGTAGACACATCAGCGGAAGCTGCTCGTCTATAATCAAATAAATAAATAAATAAATAAAAATACTATCATAATTACCGATTAAAAATAATTAAAAATAAATTAGTCTAATTGGTAGAGCCATTATCAAATGCTCCATCATGTATTGTGGCAATTTATTTTTTATTTTTTGTATAAACACCCTCAAGACCAGGTCTGATTATGGCTAGAGAACTGATTGCAGATCTTCTTCTTCTTGCCTTTGTCCCACACTAGGAGGAGGTAGGGCACAGCGAGATTTTCTCGTTCTGAATTGGAGCAGCCTGTCTGGGGAGGTACCTCCGCCTTACAGAAGATCGCAGCCAAATAACATTATTTGTTTCAAATAGTGTTGTGTTCCTGCTGTGAGTAAGGTTGCCAGAGCTCTTTAGGGGGGAAGGGGGTTCGGGGTCGGCAACGCGTGCGTGATGCCACTGGTATTGCAAGCGCTCATAGGCTACGGTAACCGCTTACCATCAGATGGGCCATAAGCTTGTTTACCACCTCTGTTGTCTAAAAAAAAAAAAAAACACTATGTGGGGTCGGCTCAACATGTTTTCTTCTTCCACTCTCTTCTGTTAGCCTGTCATCATTGTGATTGCAGATATTAATATAAAATATAAATTGAGTATATTTAGTTTGACTACATTTATCACCTACTAGCTTCCGTCACGGCTTTGCTCGCATTGTACCTACGTAAAAAGTAGCCTGTATGCTATTTTAGCTAGGTAAAGAACTTTATCTATTCCAGTATCTAAGTTTAAACGAAATCACTTGAGGCGTTACGGCCTGATTGATCAACAAACATCCTCACAAACTTTCGCATTTACCTCATAGCTCAGTTGGTAGTAACTCTGCCTTCTGCGCTAGAGGTCGTGGGTTCGATTCCCGCACTGGACAAACATTTGTGTGATGAATACAGATGTTTGTTCTGTGTCTGGGTGTTAAATATATATCTATTATGTATATCAGTCTCTGGTACCCATAGCACAGGCTATGCCTAGTTTGGGATCAGCTGACCGTGTGATAGGTCCGGAATATTTATTTATTTATTTTTATTTATTATATTAGTAGGATTCTTCCTCCGAGTTATTTTTTGTTCTGTGTTTGTCTGCTATCTGTGTCTTTAGACTGAGCAGTTTTTTTTATATAAGTGCCACAGACTCTTTCTAGTTGAACCCATTTTCTTTCTAGTATAATATTCTATACCACTATGCATTTTTTTTTTCAGGTGTAACCAAAGAGGCCACGGATTCTGATATCAAAAAAGCTTACAAGAAGTTAGCGTTGCAACTCCACCCAGATAAGAACCATGCCCCTGGAGCCTCGGAAGCTTTTAAGGTGGGTTATTAAAGGTGATTTAAGTTGTTTAGTTACTTAAACTAGAAGACACCGCAGCGGCTTTGCAGCCGCTTTTAGCCTGTGTGCTATTCCAGACTATAATCTATCTCTGTGCCAAGTTTCATCCAGATCCGTTCATGCCCATCATGCCAGAACGGATGGATGAACAAACATCCATCGAAACTTTCGCATTTATAATAGTTAACTAGCTTCCGCCCACGAAGTAGCTATCGTGGTTTTTCAATAAAAAAAAAAATCCCGGACTTTAATTTATCTCACTAGCAAACTACATCCAAGATTCTTTCAGCTGTTCTGGCGTGATTGAGTAACAAACATCCAAACTTTCGCATACTTCCTAGTTTCTTCCAGGACACGAGGAATCCTAGTGTGGGGTCAGGACTATGTATAAGGTGGGTGTTGTCCATACTAATATTATAAATGCGAAAGTCACTCTGTTTGTTTGTTTATTTGTTAACTCATCACCAATATTCAGGTTATTGGTAAGAAATGAAGAAAAATTTCAGAATTTCCGCAAAATTTTCCCTGAAGGGGGCAAAGTAGGGGGTGAAAATTATTAATATGAATGCGGCCGAAGTCGCGGCTATCAGCTAATTTGTTATATTAGGATAGCCATATAAATTGGTATGAGACTAAGCTACCCCAATTTCTCAGTAATGCTCGGTAACTACATTGCACTGCCACAAATGAAGCTAGGCTCAAAACAGGAATGCAGGAGGTGATCGGATCCTGCTCCTCTTCATCCACAGCATCAACGGGGATTCTCGAACAATGTTGCCACCAACCCAGGGTCCTTCTCCGTTACTTTAAGGAGTTGGGCTGGCTGGGGTGAGGTCAGCAGGGGGACAATGCACAATACACCCCAACGCGGGACGTCAGTGCAGATCTTATTCCCCCATTTAGAATTAGAATTAGAATTAGAATGCTCGGTTCCAGGCTATTGGGAACGCAGCAGCGATCCTCACTGATCCGGAGAAGCGGAAGCAGTACGACATCCGAGGCGCCGACCCGGCGCCGGCCACCCATCACCACCACCAGTACTACGCGCGCGGCTTCGAGTCTGACCTCACGGCGGAGGAGCTCTTCAACATGTTCTTTGGCGCCGCAGGTCATCATCATAATCATCAACAACCTGGCCCCCAATTCTACTAATTCAATGACTTGAAATCGCATATCGCATGATAATGATCGCACCATTATCATTCAGTTACGATTGTCGCCCACCTTCGTTTCTTTGATTTCATTGGTCCATTGGTTCCACAATGACTGCCATTGAAATACGACTGTGATAGCAGAATACCAAAAGTGTCAAAAATTGATCATTGAACCATTGTCATTATGACAATGCTGACTTTGTAATTTTTGAATGTCATTTTTGCTGACTGGCCTCATAGCTCAGTTGGTAGTAACTCTGCCTTCTGCGCTAGAGATCGCGGGTTCGATTCCCGCACTGGACAAACATTTGTGACTAACACAGATGTTTGTTCTGTGTCTGGGTGTTAAATATATAAATCTAATATGTATATCAGACTCTGGTACCCATAGTAAAGGCTATGCCTAGTTTGGGATCAGTTGACCGTGTGTGTAAAAAATAATAATAATAATAATATTTTGATGCCATTGAATTAGTAGAATTGAGGGCCTGTTGAAGTCCACTGCTGGACATAGGCCTCCCCCAAACAGTTCCACGACGAACGGAACAGAAAGCAGAGTTACTACTTATTGTACATGGATTCCACGCAATCATGCGGAAAAGAGTTGCCTCCTTGATGGCTAGGCTTGGTCGCGAGGAACAGGCATAGCTTCACCTAGTTTCTAAGACGTTTCAAAGTGATCCTAGTGATTTTATAGAAATAAATGCCTTTTGACTTTAACTTGTGACATCACTCTGTAACGGCTCAACAGATTTCATTGAAACTTGAAATAGATAAATTCTTTACCTAGAATAGCATTATAGCAAGCGAAGCCGCGTGCGGTAGCTAGTTTATAATATTAGTAGGATAGTAGGATCAACTTGGATTTTCTTCTGTAGCGTTTCCCGGGGGCGGAGGCCCGGGGGTGTACGCGCGGCGCCGCGCGCGGGAGCCCGAAGCCCGGGAGGCGCACGGAGGGCTGGTGCAGCTGCTGCCGGTGGCAGTCCTCGTGCTGCTCTCCATGATGTCAGGGTTCTTCATCAACGAGCCCGTATTCAGCCTCACACCGACCGCGAAGTACGCTGTACCTAGAGAAACTGTTAACATGAAGGTATGCAGCGCCTTGTACTTTTCCCGTCATCATCATCATCACCACCATCATCATCACCACCATCATAATCGTCATCATCATTATTATAAGTGACCGCTAATTGCACTGAGGCTCACGGGGGGCTGGTGCAGCTGCTGCCGGTGGCGATCCTCGTGCTGCTCTCCATGATGTCAGGGTTCTTCATCAACGAGCCCGTATTCAGCCTCACACCGACCGCGAAGTACGCTGTACCTAGAGAAACCGTAAACATGAAGGTATGCAGTGCCTTGTACTTTTCCCGTCATCATCATTATCACCACCATCATCATCATCACCATCATCATCATCACCACCATCATAATCGTCATCATCATTATTATAAGTGACCGCTAATTGCACTGAGGCTCACGGGGGGCTGGTGCAGCTGCTGCCGGTGGCGATCCTCGTGCTGCTCTCCATGATGTCAGGGTTCTTCATCAACGAGCCCGTATTCAGCCTCACACCGACCGCGAAGTACGCTGTACCTAGAGAAACTGTTAATATGAAGGTATGCAGCGCCTTGTACTTTTCCCGTCATCATCATCATCACCATCATCATCATCACCACCATCATAATCGTCATCATTATTATAAGTGACCGCTAATTGCACTGAGGCTCACGGGGGGCTGGTGCAGCTGCTGCCGGTGGCGGTCCTAGTGCTGCTCTCCATGATGTCAGGGTTCTTCATCAACGAGCCCGTATTCAGCCTCACGCCAACTGCGAAGTACGCTGTACCTAGAGAAACTGTTAATATGAAGGTATGCAGCGCCTCGTCCTTCGCCCGTCATCATTATCAGTATCATCATCATCATCATCACCACCATCATCATATTTATTATAAGCGACCGCTAAGTGCAATGTTCCTAGAGAAATGGTTAATATATTCAGCCCCCTTTACATACTTCTCCATCATCGTCTTGGCCATCATCATTATTATAAGCGACCAGTAATTATGCTGTTCCTTTCTTGTCGTGTCACTGATTCTTTCTTAGTCATCCTGTATAAGGTCAGTGACCAGGTTGAAAAGGGCCTATGACCATCGATGAAAGGATCAGTGTTGTGAAAGGATTAAAGTGCGCCTGAGGCTCCTTTCGTGCACGAAAGAAAAAGAAAGAGACTACTTCCCCCGTCATCATCATCACCATCATCATCATTATTATAATAAGCGACCGCAAAGTACGTTAATATGAAGGTATGCAGCCCCTTAATGTACTTTACCGTCATCAATCACCATTGTTATCAGCGACCGCGTTGGTGTTAGTTATTTTATTTTTATTTTATGATAAAAGCGAATATTCCTTCTTTTTATAATTAGATAGAATAAGCCCCTTTCGAGATAGTGTACATATCATGAATTTCATTTCATTTCATATTTATTCAACTATTGGTACACTATGGAACACTTAGTTACGTGTATTTTTTATTCAACTAAGGAGTCAAACAAGCTTACGGACCACCTGTCGGTAAGTGGTTACCGTAGCCTATGAACGCTTGCAATACCAGAGGCAGTTGCCGACCCCGGCGGGGCAACCACGGCCATGTACCGACTGGCCTCATAGCTCAGTTGGTAGTAACTCTGCCTTCTGCGCTAGAGGTCGCGGGTTCGATTCCCGCACTGGACAAACATTTGTGACTAGCACAGATTTTTGTTCTGTGTCTGGGTGTTAAATATATATCTATTATGTATATCAGTCTCTGGTACCCATAGTACAGGCTATGCCTAGTTTGGGATCAGTTGACCGTGTGTGATATGTCCGGAATATTTATATTTATATTATATTTATATATAATCATTTGAACATTAACCTTAAACATAAATAATTAATATTGATAGAAACAGACAGGTGTCAGGTATATCAAAACATTAAACAATAACAGAATCTTAGGCTCGTATTCAGAGACACGACTCAAGCATAGATTTAATCACAGATCAGCTGAACTCTATTTAAGTATTGAATCTCTTCTCAAACATAGCTGTTATTCAAGAACGGTACTTAAACTATACTCAGCTGAATCAAGTCTCAAATCTGTACTCAAATGTTCTCATTTACATTTTGATTTATTTATAATTTTCAATCCGTTTTACGCAGAAATTCAAACAGCCAGGGTGGAAATAGAATAGAACAATAAAGTGAAGTATAAATGTGCATCAAAGTACGTGTAACGGAACGAAAATGTCATTTGATTAATGTCAAATCAAATCTAAACTCGAGCACCGATTTCGTTTCAGAATAAGCATTTATTCAGGTGAACTGTGATCATCATTGAATCTATACTTAAGCACTGTTCAAGAATTAGAATCTCGACTCAAATCGAGATTTAAGTACAGATCAACGCTTGAGTCTTGTCTCTGAATACGAGCCTTAGTGATAAATGTGGTATGGTACTGAATTTCTGTACCACAGTCAAAATTGTCACCTTGTATAAAAGCTGCTTTTTGTCCAGGTTCCGTACTACGTGAAAGATAATTTCCACACTGACTACCAGGGCTCGCTGCGGCGGCTCGAAATGGCGATTGAAGAAGAATATATTGGTAATTCACATTGATTTATTACCGTCTGCCCCCACCAACGACCCCCACGCAGTGGCAGACGGTAACACTTATGTCTATCGGCCCCCGCGTATGAGAAATGGGGGCACACAGTTATTTATTATTACCGTCTGCCACTGCGTCTAGCCAAATCGGTGAAGTTTTGGAATAAGGCCAGGTCATGAGTACCCTAAACCGACGAGAATGTATGAGGAATATGATGAGAGTGAAAGAAGCAAAAGATGTATGTCAAGATCGTAGCAAGTGGAAAGCCGTGGTCTCTGCCTACCCCTCTAGGAAATAGGCGTGATTTTATGTATGTACTGCGTCTAGTGCCACGGTAGATGGTAACCATTATGGGTAAACCGCCCCTGCGGGGTGTTTTTTATGTTATACTGAGGCAAACAGGCTTACGGCCCTCCTGATGGTAAGTGGTTACCGTCCCCTATTGACATCAGCAACACCTGGAGCATTGCTAATGCGTTGCCTGTCGAATACACCCATACACCTAATTGGCAATAATTTTTGGTCTAACAATTTTGGATATTCAACATTTTTCACTTGCTTGCTTGTCGTGTCACTGATTCTTTCTTGGTCACCCTGTATTAGGTCAGTGACCAGGTTGAGGTATGGTGGCCCTGACCAAGAAATAATCAGACACGACAGGCAAGCAAGTTAGATGCTTACTTCTATTTTATTTTAAAGTGATAACCCACACTAATGGAATACCATTTTTTTTTTAATATCCCAAAAATTCGACTCCGACGGGATTTGAACCAGCAACCTTCTCCTAGATACGGAGATCCTCTAACCAACTGAGCTACGGAGACACCTCCAGACGGAACGAATATCTTTGGACATCCAAACGGCTCAAAGCGACGTAGCGCCATCTACAGAAGAAACAATTGTTTTTAATCTGTTCAAAGTCTAAAGATACTTTTAGTTCATTGACGAGAGATGTCGCAGCTTATTCAATTTATATTTTATTTTAAAGTGATAGATAACCCACACTAAAGGAATACCATGTTTTTTATAATATCCCAAAATTGGAAAAAAATCAAGATGCTTACTTATTTGTGTTGAACTGTAAGCTAATCTATCCTATTTGGATGCTGGAGGAAGGTCTGGTGGGTCGTATAAATAAAATTCACTTTGCTATCAACCGTTCTATTCGTTACCGATTGCAAGAAGGAAGACGGAAGGAAGAACAAAAAATCTTGCAATCAAAATTAAATGAAATTAACATAATAAATGTTGCCATTATTGCAAACAATTTGTAACTCTTGTAGTGGGCCTGCGCCACGCGTGCCAGCGCGAGCGCAACTACCGCGACAGCATGGCGTGGAAGGCGCGCAACTTCGGCGACTCCAAGCAGTACGCGGAGGCGCAGAAGCTGCGCACGCCCTCCTGCGAGAAGCTCAACAACCTGCAGCGGTAGACCGGCGATTGATTGGCGGTGGGTAGACCAACGGTTGATCGTTGATTGACGGTTGGTAGGCCAATGGTTGATTGGCGGTAGTTAGACCAACGGTTGATTTATGGTACGTAGATCAGCGGTTGATTGACGGTAGGTAGACCAACGGTTGATTGATGTTAGGTAGATCAGCAGTTGATTGACGGTAGGTAGACCAACGGTTGATAAAGGTTGACAGGCCAGTGGTATAATAACATTGGTCTTCCGAATCAATGGTCCGAATCAATTTTGAATATTGATTTTGTTTGAATATTGATTTTGTTCGATGTTTCTTGTAGTATTGTTGTGATAGAAAGAATATGATACATTTAACATAGATTATAGGTAGGTACAATAGATTCGTTCAGGAGGTAACAAAAATTAGCAGTCCGTAACACAGGTACGACCTAGCACGGCTGCTAAGTACGAAATTTTAATTAAATATAAATATTGCAAATTGTAAAAAAAAAAAAAAATGGTTGTCATATAACCTGCAGCGTTAGACCGATGGTTGCTTGACGACAGATAGACCATAGGTTGATTGACGGTAGGTAAGGTAGACCAACTTGATTGACGGTAGAATAATTATCGGTTGTTTCACGGCAGGTAGACCGACGGTTGAATGACGGCAGGTAGACCAACGGTTGATACACGGGTGACCAGCTGCCAGTATAATTATAATTCAGTACGATTGGTAGGATGAGTGTGAATAACAATATATTTTTTTGTTACAGGTTCAGTCACCGACGTCTAAAATCTAGTTAAGACTAGACTAGTCCCGATCCAAAATTAGGTAATTAATGCAAAATTGTGCTTTGAAACTAATGCCTGGTTGCACCAACACATTTTAACGAATTTTAGTGACTGTTGCCATATTTTGGTCAGCAAGTCAAAATGTTTATATCAATAAAATCACAAGGATCACTTTGGACTGGCCTCATAGCTCAGTTGGTAGTAACTCTGCCTTCTGCGCTAGAGGTCGCGGTTTCGATTCCCGAACTGAAAAAACATTTGTGTGATGAACACAGATGTTTATTCTGTGTCTGGGTGTTAAATAAATATCTGTTATGTATATCAGTCTCTGGTACCCATAGTACAGGCTATGCCTAGTTTGGGATCATTTGACCGTGTGTGCTATATCCGTAAAAAAAAAACTGTCATAGGCCCGGTTCATACAAGGTGATTACTAATATGTATGTTATGCCGAAAGGTGCTTATGCCACACCCAATAGGCAATAAAGTTTATTCTACGGCTTTTGGAAATTTTTCATTGAAGAAATCAGCTGTTTTGGAGTCAAATCAGTTCAAACTTAATTATTGACCTGTTTTGGGTGGCAATCTTTCTATTGAATTTATTTTAAAAAGATAGACCATAAACAGCTGATTTGGAAAAGTCCGGAATAAACTGGTTTTTTAATTTGTTTATTTTTGCTAATATTCTTCTTTGTGTATCGAATAAGCCCCTTTTGGGTAGTATAATATTATGAGTCACCTTGTAGAGGATTTTGATGTATATTGATTTAATACTGGTGGTATGATATGTGTTTGGATGGAAAAGGGCATTTATTTTATTAGATTTTCTCACGTTTTTTCCAATAATAAATACCAATTTTGCCCACAGAATGCTTTTAAATTCCTACTTATATTATAAACTAGCTTCCGCCCGCGGCTTCGCTCGCGTGGTACCTACATAAAAAGCCTATAAGGCTATTGTAGGTATCTGTATATTCCAAGTTTCAACGAAATCGGTTGAGCCGTTACGGCGTGATTGAATAACCGATTTCGATGAAACTTGAAATAGAGTTCTGTACCTAGAATAGCATATATCATCATCATCATCATCAGCCTGATGAAGTCCACTGCTGAACACAGGCCTCCCCCAAAGAGTTCCATGACGAACGGTCTTGAGCCTTTTCCATCCACCGACTTCCCGCAACCTTAACAATGTCGTCGGTCCATAGCATATATGCTACTTTTTATCTAGGTTACCTGCGAGCAAAGGTTGCAAGCTAGTACCTACTCAATAAAATAAATAAAAAACTATGTAATTTAATCGTAGTATAGGTAGGTTCTCGATCTTAGGCTATTATGCGGGTTCGATACCCTGCATGGGACATAATGATGGCGTGATCTGCAATATTAGTTCTGGGTGTTGTGGTATCATGGTACTCGTAGTTTCTGATACCCACGACACAGGGAATCCTAGTGTGGGGTCAGGACTGTATTGTTACTTTGGGTGTCAAGGTTTGTAATATTAATAATCTTTTAAAAAATGTTATCATGGAGTGTTAATTGTGTACATCCTACTAATATTATAAATGCGAAAGTTTGTGAGGATGTTTGGATGTTTGTTGTTCTATCTCGCCCAAACGGCCGAACGGATTTGGATGAAATTTGGTACAGAGATAGATTATAGTCTGGAATAGCATATAGGCTTTTTATGAAGGTACCACGCGAGCGAATCCGCGGGCAGAAGCTATATGTAGATACGAATCTTAACATAAAAAATAATGTATTGTGTGCAATAAATATTACAATTAATATAGTAATGGGAGTGCTTGGTGCATTCCGAAATTTCGAAGCTTCATAGTTCCGAAATTTCGAAGCTTCATAGTTCCGAAATTTCGAAGCTTCATAGTTCCGAAATTTCGAAGCTTCATAGTTCCGAAATTCGAAGCTTCATAGTTCCGAAATTTCGAAGCTTCATAGTTCCGAAATTTCGAAGCTTCATAGTTCAGACAGCCGGCCGGCGGGGCTATCTTCTTCTACTAACCATTACACAACACTTTTTTTGTGCACGAAAGGATCCTTAAGAGGCGCACTTTAATCCTTTCACAACACTGATTCTTTCATCGACGGTCTTAGGCCACCATACCTCAACATGGTCACTAACATAATACAGGATGACCATGAAAGAATCAGTGACACGACAAGAAGAAGAATAGTTCCGAAATTTCGGAACATTCTGTCATGTTCTATAATATCGAAATTGACACTTCCAGATTAGAAATGTCGAAACTGTTAAATAGAAGTGAAAACTATTAAATAGAAGTTTGTCAAGACGAAAACTTGACTTCATTGAGAGTACAGACGGGCACTAAGGATTTTTTGGAAATATGCACCTGTTCTGCACTTAAATACACTTCCACATCGAACAAAGAGCCTTTTTTTCTTAATTTTTGAGGAGATGCGCTGACCAACTGTTCCACCACCGAGTCAGTAGCAGTCCAGTCGAAATTCATTGGGACGTTATTTTTTGTGAGACGGTTTTTGCAATATCGTACCTAAATGGCGGCGAAGCGCTAAGTCGCTAAACAATTGAAACTCTATTTACTTTTAGATTGTTGCGTTTAAATTGTTTTGCGACTCAGTCGCTTCGCCGCCACTCCGTCCGTTGGCGATGACCCGTAGGTAGTCTTCGTGCATGCGTGCCCCTTATTGTCTACGGAGTTAGCATTAGTTTCGGAAATTGTCAAGTTTCACCATATCTCTTGCATTTTATGTGAATGTTATTTAGTAAAATACGCAGTTAATTTTACAAATTATTTATTGAATTGTATCATAGTGTTGTAAGATTCATTGACCTCAATAAAAAATAAATAAAAAATTGTTTTTCTTTTTGTAAATTAGTTAATTAATTATTACTTACTAACTTGTCTAAAAGTTCTGCCCGAGTCTGAGTTCTCACGTTTCAGTTATAGTGTGTAGATTACCGTTTTTGTATGGAGTCACGTAAAGGGGCGCCTACAAAACCAGTAATATTTACACTTTTCATGGTCGAAAAGTGAGAAGTGAGAACTCACACTAAGGACTGGTAATAGGTGAAAAGTAAATAGCTAACGTTTCGGTTTGATGTCGCGTAAAGCGTTCCTAAAAAAACCGTCAAACTTTTCACCACTCTCCCAGGTAGGCTTTGTAATACTTTAATGGATTCTGGCCTTTAGGGGTTTTTCCAAAACGTCGCCGATTTGGTCACTAAACGTACGCCTAATTCTTAACCTTCCCTTCGCCTTATACACCTGTTTCGTCAATCTTCTTTCGTTCATCCTCTCTACATGACCAAACCATCTCAGCATACCTTTCTCAATCCTCATCACTACATCTTCTTTCACTCCACAACACTCTCTCGCACTGTTCCTCACTCTATCTTTCAAAGTTACTCCATACTTCAAAGCTCTCATCATTTCAGCCGTACGACGTCCACTGCTGAACACCGCCTCCCTCACAGACAGCGAATTCCTTACCATGTGGGGGGATTTGCCCATACTCGCCACGCTGGGCATGCGGGTTGGCGCAGTTAGAGCTATCGTTGTTAAAATGATGGACGCTGCTGCCCATCCCCTAGCTTTCTTCCCTTAGTCGCCTCTTACGACATCCGCGGATAGGTAGATATGTAGGGGCCTATTCTTCAGCCGGGGCCACCACGGCCAAGCTCTCATTACCATAAAATAGTAAAAGATATAATTTTTTGTGATTTATTTATTTCACAGGTAATAAATCGCCCCAATTAGAAGACCGTGCACACCTATACGTAGTTTGATCGTACTTTGATTTGGCAAAAATGACCTCGTCCAATTCACCTTTTGCGGTACATAATCTACAGATAGTGTGTCCGGACCTAACAATCGGAGCTCGTACTATCCTAGGCCACTGAGGACTATCGCTCGGTCGCTCACCTTTCCTTAAAATTACATATGAGAACAGTTCTGCCATTATTTCTGTTTTCGATGGATACGGTAAAGATTCGAACCTCATTAGAAAGTTACATGGTGTCTTGTGTTCTAAGTACCTGGGGCATACATTATCGTGTGGGCACGGGGAGAATGCGTAACCCTTGCTTTTGCCCTCGGGTAGGTTAAGAACGAACTCCCGAGCTTCATTAACTATTTGAAATCCCGCATTAGAGCCGTGTTCGACTATAATAAGAAAGTCTTCCGTTTTGTTCCACAGTTTTTGTATAGTTTCAAGTCTTGATTTCATATTGGGGAGTTCGAATAGAGAGAATGCTGATAGCACTATGCTGTATTTGAGATCTGTTGAGGCGGGTAGGAATTGTCTTTGGAAATATCCTTTGAGAGGCATTTCTACATTGTCTCTTCCATGGCAGAGTATCAAGCGAGCCAGGTCATGCATGCGCTGAGATGTATCTACGCAGAAATATTCGAAGATGTCTTGCTTCCAATACGTGTTGACCGCCCATGTTCCTGTGCCTACACCAGAGCCGAAGTCGAAGAAACTTCTTGGTTTGTACTCTGGCAGATTTTTTTTTATTTCATCGAAGATTCTTACTAGGATAGCGTACTCTGGGGCTGCTCTTGATGCTAAATACTGCAGACTTGTCGCTTTATCGTAGTCTATACTGCCCCAACGGTAAACACTGTTCTTCAGCGCACTGAATACTTTATTTCTGATCTTTTGATCATATTCCTCCACCTGCGTTTCGGTCAAATCTGACACTTTCGATAACACTTTTCTCGAAATCTTGCTGTGATATTTTGCTGCTTTTAAGTCTATTTCGTCGTCTTCCGGCGGCAGTTGTCTTGAGCGGAGGTAGTTGTTGAGTTTAACGCTCTCCTGGTGTAAGGATTTAGCTCTTGAATCGTCTAAAACTATTTTTATAGCCTTCTGAATGTCGGGAGGCACACTGGATATCTTGACGCGGTTCGTACCGGGATGGTTACGGGGTTTGTACTGTTTCGACTCGAACTGTTCTTTTAGGCTGGCGTCAATGGCGACCCTGGTAGAGTAGTTGTGGTAAACTGACGAGAAATAAGTTATTTTCAGTTTTCTAAACATTTTCCTAACCTCGCTAGACAATTTGTTTTTATCTGGTTTATACAAAATTACTCTATGGTTTTAATTTAGTTTTTTTTTTAATTTTTCCCTTTCTTTTGGTCTGGCTGTGGCATCTTGGGCAATACTATAATGTCATAATCAAAAAGTCATGTTGGTCAACCTCGTTGGTCATGTACACGACGTGTATTTTTTATTATTTTTTTCTAATAGATCGGGTCATTCTGACTTTTTAATAAGTCGTTTTATATCAATTTTTTTTTAACTAATTTTAATGTTAAAAAAAAAAGAAGAAGAAGAAGAAAGAAGCATTCACAAGGAATAAGAATCTTCGTACTTAGACATTTTTTTTATTTTGATAATATTATGTAGGATGTTTTTAAACACATTATTATAAATTAATAAGATTACATTTATTACACTAAATAACAAACAGTGCAGAAGGTAGGTTTAGGGCAGAAAATAAGTATCTACTCTGTTTTATTTGGCGCTTTCATCTTTTTTGTGCTTGTTTAAACAATCCTTGAAGTCATTCACCTCCGTCTGACACTTTCTCCAATCTTTGGTTGTTGCTATACACTCCTGAAAATAAAATATAAAATTAGGAACCAAATCTGTTACCTAAATCCTAATACTGTTTTACTTACGCCTCACCCACACTTGCGTCTATCGCCGTAAATTAGGGGCTAATTTTTTATTGACGAACGCGCTAATTTACTATGCTTATAGATGAATCCGCGGCGGCCGATAGAGACGCAGGTATGGTAGAGGCACAAGGAAAGATTTTTTTCAGCTATACGTACTGTTTAATATTAAATCTATAAAAAACGAAGCTCATGGCGGGCGATAAACGCAGGGAAAGGCCTAAGGCAATATTATTATTTATGAAAGGGACGCCTATAATTTAGCGCGCTAATAATAGCGTGTAGATGCAATGCAGGTGTGGGGAGGCATTACACGAGGAGAGGAGTAGGCCCCCTCAACCCTGAAATTTAATTTTCCCTCAGAATATACCCTAAATTCAATAATAATTACAACATACATTTACTACATACATGTACATTTTACTACATACATGCCCCTAAAGAGTTTAGAGAACAAAATATTAAAACTTTGTAGACTTAAATTGCTGAATTGTAGCGGATGTTTGTCCTCAGATCTGACACACACTATCAAACTGTTTCCCTTATTACCCTAAAAAATACCCTAGGCACCAAGAAATACCCTACATTTTGGGGAAAATTCCTTAAGTTGTGAACACTGCCCCTGAAGGAAGGCTTTCGTGAAAAGGACTAATTTCTTTGTAAACTTAACCTTACCTGCACTTTGTAATGTAATTCAATACACCCAGTTTTCTTTAGCATGTTCTCCACAGGATCCTCATCCGAGTCTTCCGGCTTCACTCGCGGTTTCACCGTCATTTTCACTGTTTCCCAATGTATCACAAATTCAGAAATTTAGTGTACATTCAAAACAAAATCAGCTGGTTGAGCGAGGGATGGAAGGGGAGGGGGAGTTTTTTTTTATATTATCTGTAGGCTATAGTGACAGTTGAATCTACTAAAGTGTCTGTTTTTATATTTATTTTGTACACTTTTCTAGGATTTTATTTCAGATTTTGTTAGTCCTTATGGTTTCGAAACAAATACAGTTGCATTATAAAAAGATACAACGAAAAAATAGAATTAGAAGACAAATTAACAGATTTTTTTAGTTTATGTTGAGTTTGAACGCTTCGATACATGAACGCTTCTTTAGAATTTGAGTTTGGCATTTACTCCACACGTCACCGCTGACGTTAAAAAGTGCGTTCGGGGTGTGGGCTTATGGCCCAGAAAGTGTATTTATCTTAATAATTGAAATAATGAAAATTTGTAATTTTACTTAAGAAAACATGCATTCATTCCGAAGTAAAGACTGAGAGTAGTGAAGATTGACTGAAAAATTGTACGAATCTAACTTTTATTGTGGATTTAAAATCTCTGAATAACGAAAGATCTCGTTTAAAAACTGATCTAGTAACTAGTAAGTAGTTCCCGAACATTACCAATACGTGGATCCGGAGATGGTGATTTTCTCGAGACTTTCAAATAGGAATATAATTTTTAATTAAAACCTCATTTAGGAGTCACAAAACGAATCAAAATGGTCTCAAAGATTGTTGTCTCGCTGTTCGCGCTGGCTTTCGTGAGCGGTTGTTTGGCTGATAGCTGCCAGAATCCAAAAGCCGAGGCATCGTTTTTCACAAGTTTGGATGCAACTATCGTCACACAAATTGCTTACATCACGGAGTTTACTCTGAAATGCGATAACCCTCTGCCTGAGAACTACGCGCTGTACGCAGAGGTGGCAGGAAAGCCAGTGACTGCTGCCCGGGTTGGCGAAAACAAGTACCAGGTACCTAACCACAATTTTTTATCAGCCTTTAAACTACTAGACCTCGGTGGCTTGGCGAGAGAGTGCCCGGCTGAGACGCAAATGGTGCGAGTTGTATTCCCGTTGTAGGACCAATGTTTGCATGATCTGTAGATATTTGTTCCGGTTTTGGGTGTTATAGTTTCTGGTACCCTGATCAAAACATATGCTAAATTTTATATCCTTACCGAGACTGCTAGAATGAAGGCTTTTTGGGCATTCAAACTTCATCTTCTACTCAAGCTGTGTACAAACAGCATGCAATGTCATCTTAATTTTTTTTTAATCTACTTTATTCCACTTAATAAAACCTTCAAATGTCAAACTCAAAATCAACACATAGCATACCATTTGAACACAGCTTCACTATCTTCTACGCCTCAATGTCAACATAGACAATGGCACCATCAGTGCTGTCTGATGTAGACCCATCAAAAACTGCTTGTCTATAATCAAATAAATGTATTCCAGGTGTCCTGGATCGAGGAACCGGCAAAGGCCCGCTCCGGCATCCATGAGATCCACATCCTGGACGAGGAAGGCTGGGCATCCCTGCGCAGGGCTCGACGTGCCGACCCAGCTGCCTCCATCGCTCCTCTGCTGGCCATTCAACTTAACCACCCCGGCAGTAAGTACAAAACATATTTATCGACAATTTACACAACTTATCATCTTCCTTACCAATGACATTGTGAAGGTTGTGGGAATTCGGTGGACGGAAAAGACTCAAGACCATGCATCATGGCACTTTGGAGGCTTTTGTCCAGCAGTGGACTTCTACAGTGTTGGAGGGCCCCCCCACCCGATGCACGATGACATTGTTTAGGTTGCGGGATTCGGTGGATGGAGAATGCTCAAGACAATGCATCTTGGCACTTTTTGGAGGAAGCTTATATCCAGCTTGAGGTGTCACTGGTTCTTTCTTGGTCATCCTGTATTAGGTCAGTGAGCAGGTTGATGTATGGTGGCCCTGAAATCGACCTATTACCATCGTTGGAAAAATCAGTGTAGTGAAAGGATTAAAGTGCGCCTGTTAGAGGCTCCTTTCTTGCACATTTCTTGGATTTTTTAAGTTCTAGGACATAAAGGTTTCCTCACGATGTTTTCCTTCACCGTTTGAGAGCACTAGTATATCACACATACTTTTTACTCAGGCTGATACTGATGGTTGTACTAAGTGACATAACCTTGGTCCGCAGGCTACTCCGGTCCCTGGGTGAACTCCGAGGTGCTGGCCACCCTACTATCCATCTTGGTTGCATACACAGCATTGAGGAACAAAAGCAAAATCTTAGCTTAAATGTTTACATGTTATTTTTACTAGAAATAAACGTTTATTTATATATTTGCTGTTTTTTTTCTTACTTTACATTAGCTTAAGCCCGCAGCTTCGCTCGCGTGGTACCTTCATAAATACCCCATATGCTATTCTAGGTAAAGGACTATCTATTTCAAGTTACATTGAAATCTGTGGAGCCGTTACGTCGTGTTTGAACCACAATATCTAAACATCCTCACAAACTTTTGCATTTATAATTTTAGTAGGACTAGCGACCGCCCGCGGCTTCGCTCGTGCGGTACCCGTATCAAAAGTAAGTACCTTATTAGGTTCGCCCCGAACTGAGATATCGCGATGTGTGGTGAAAGTTGGTGCTTTGATGATTGTTGAGGCACAATTAAGATAAACGTGAAACTTTGAAAATAGCACCTTTAGCATGTTCTAACTAATATCCAATTTTATCTGATCTACGAAGTCATTGAAGATTTACCAAATAGCCCCCCCCCCCCCCTCCTGGGCGTTCGATATTTCCAGAGGGCAGTATTTAGTTAGGAATATTTTGTTATATTCATAAATAAATAAATAACTATGTACTAGAAAAAAATAAGTTCGTTGAAATGGCACGGGGGTGGGATGATGAAAAAAACGTCTAAGAATGATAAAAGTGGTTAATTTTTGTTTTGTTGTATATCTATCTTAGAGAATTAATAAAAAATCTTAAACCTTCTTGTATTTATTGTAGTCATTTTTATGTATCTCAGTGACACAGCACGTTGTATAAACACAACAAATCATGACAACGAACTATTAATAAATAAAATCCTAAAATTAAGCAACAACCTTCTGACAGGACCAACTAGTATTCTGCTAAGACTAACCATTATTCTGACTAACCAGTATTCTGCTAGGAGTAACCAGTATTCTGTTAGGACTAATCCGTATTCTGTTAGGGTAAACTTGTATTCTGATAGGATAAACTAGTATTCTGATAGGATAAACTTGCAGGACTTCGAGTGCTATTGCGTAAGCGAAATGGTGATGAAGTTCGCAATTATGAGGATGATTAAATAAATTTTACTGATATCCGAAGTTTTTAAAACATGAAATGGAAGCTAAGATCATGAAGTTCTCCCTTGTCAAGTTTGGAATGTTATGAATGTCGGTAGATAACAAGCTACTCATATACAACACTGTATTGAAGCCAATTTGGACTTACGGCATCCAACTATGGGGTACAGCTTGTAACTCCAACATAAACTTCATTCAACGTTTTCAAAATGGCCTTCTAAAACATATCTAACGCCACCTGGTTCATAAGAAACACAGAGCTGCACGATATACTTAAAGTTAACACAGTATCTGAAGAAGTCAAAATAACTGCCAAAGCATACCAAGACAAGCTAAAAAGCCATCCTAATCAACTAGCACAGCGACTCACAACACCCGCATACACACACCGGCTCAGGAGAAAAGATGTCATTCAACTCAATGACTGAAAGCAAAGAAGAGTGCCTACTGTAGAGGGTGCAGGAGAGTTAGCCCCTTCGTCCACGGCGCGACTCAAAAGGAACGCGACGGAAACTGTAGTCACTTATGAGTAGCCTGACTGCGATAGCACTAGTATTTCAATGCGCGTCCGTCCACGGCGCTACTCAAAAGGAACGCGTTTGTAACTAGTCTCCTGGCGACTCGACATGCTGGTCGCCAGGCGACTGGTTTCGAGAAACTGTGTGAAAAATGAACGAATAAACAGTAATTATAAGTTATTCTGACGTCTATGTGACTGGAGAAGTAATAATTCCGTGTCATCGCTCGAATTATCACTAGTCATGTTAATTATTTTCGTTTTCAAAACTTTGTTTACATAAAATCGTGTACTGAGTGACTGAGTTTCAGGAAATTCCAGTAGCGCCGTGGACGAGTCAGAGTTTCCAATCAGTCCGCAACTCTAGTTTCTAATGAGTTCCGTCACTTTTGCGTAGCGTCATGGACGAAGGGGCTTACTCTGCCTGACACCAAACCCAAATCAAAACATTTGCTCATAGTTAAAAAACTGATCGCAGATAAAACTTACAAAAAAAAACAAATTTGGAATGTTGCTAAGAATGTTAAAATTACCCTCAAAGTTACGAACTTCATTGCCATTACGCTTTCACAATTGCACGGCTTTTTTCTGACTACGGAGCGAGACTCGTTGGCTGCTAATGCATAATGGGGTAGGCTACTTACCTAATTATTTTGTTGTTTTATCTAACTTATCTACTCCTGTTTTCTATCACTTTTTACCTACCTATACAAGGTGTTTCATAATTTTTTTTTTGATGTTTTTCCCCTTTCGGGATGGCTATGGCATCTAGGCCTTACCGCCAAGTCTTACGTTTATTTTTCCTTGTTATTTTTATTCTTTCGTCTTTATTTTTCATCATATTCATGGTCAAGTCATCGTCAAGTCAAGTCAAGTTCAGTTTTAATAAGATATGATGGTGGCTATTTTACTAAAACCTCGAGGGACCTCTTGGCGCCAACTCGAAAAATGACGATACACGCAATCATTCTATTTCACTTCACTTGTGCGGTTTACTCAAACAATGTTACGCAAAACACCACCATAATTACACAATATTATTCAATTTAACACTAGTTTTGTAAAATAAATTGAGAGCACAACATCACTTCGCAAGTTCCCGCCAAAAAGTCCAGGTGATTCATAATATGTAATCCATCCTGAAAGAGGCTTATTCTACAACCAATCGGCAATAAAGTTCGTTCTACGACTTTTGGAAATTCGTCATTTTTCATTGAAAAAACTCTATACGAAAATAAGCTAATCGCACAATGTTACTTTTAATCGAGTGGAATACAAAATGTGGATTCAAATTGGTTCAAGTACGACATATATACATCTAGCCTATATTAAACGCTAAGTAAACTGTGGCTCGTATTCAGAGACACGACTCAAGCATAGATTTAATCACAGATCAGCTGAACTCTACTTAAGTATTGAATCTCTGCTCAAACATAGCTTTTATTCAAGAACGGTACTTAAACTACTCTCAGCTGAATCGAGTCTCAAATCTGTACTCAAATGTTCTCGTTTACATTTTGATTTATTTATAATTTTCGATCTGTTTTACGCAGAAATTCTAACAGCCAGGGTGGAAATAGAATAAAACAATAAAGTGAAGTATAAATATGCATCAAAGTACATGTAACGGAACGTAAATGTCATTTGATTAATGTCAAATCAAATCTAAACTCAAGCACCGATTTCGTCTGATTGACGTTTCAGAATGAGCATTTACTCAGGTGAACTGTGATCATTGAATCTACACATAAATACTGTTCAAGAATTAGAATCTCGCCTCAAATCGAGATTTAAAAACAGATCAATGCTCGAGTCTTGTCTCTGAATACGAGCCTGTGAATCCTAGATTAATGAAATAAATAAATAAGCTGTTTTGGGCTCAAATCAGCTCAAACGCAATGAATCATAAAACAGCTGATTCATTAAATTTGATTGGTTGGATCTTGATTCCGAACTTCTCGTACGTTTTGTAAAATTAGTCATAAAGGTGATAAAAATACCAAAAAACAGCTAATTTAAGAAACCTTGTCAAAAACATTGAACAAAATAATAATGTTTTTTTTGCTCATATTATTTAATTTTGTACATTGAATAACTTCCTTACGGGATGGTATATACTAGGGGTGCAGTTTCATAGATTCTCAATTTCGAAACTGACGTATGAAGTTGACCTCATGAGTATCGAATTTTAGAAATTTCGAAACTGGATGTAGGATCGAAAAATTAAGAAAAATAAGAGCTTTTGTTTGATATGGAAGTGTATTTAAGTAACAAAAGGTACATATTTCCAAAAAAATCCTTAGCACCCGCCGGAAAACGCACAATGAAGGCAAAATTTTGTTTTAAATGTACCTACTATTTAATAGATTTCACTTCATTTTCACCTTTTATCTAGCAGTTTCGAAATTTCGAAACTGGAAGCGTCTATTTCGAAATTGCAGAACATGGCAAAACGGTCCGAAATTTCGAAACTGAAGCTTCGAAATTTCGGAATGCACCCCCTAGTATACATGTTATGAAACACCTTGTTTACTTATGCCTGTTCTGCATAATATGTCAAATAAATGTCTTTTATGTAATCTGATAGGATAACCTGGTGTTCTGATAGGATAAACTTGTATTATGATAGGATAAACTAATAATCCTCAGCCATTATGAGCACTATCAGAGCGGTCCAGCCTGTGAAGGGGCGGCAGCCAGAGCCCTTGCCATCTGAATCTGAGTACTGTTCCCAGAGGTAGCCAGTTCTCTTGTATTCTGATAGAACGTTACCTGTGGAAGAAAGTACACAATTAACATGGCTTGTTGTGACACTGGTTCTTTGTTGGTCATCGTATAAGGTCAGTGAGCTTGAAAACACTTGAAGTCTAGAAAAGATGAGAAGTGTAGAGAACTCAGGGACGATATTATCGCGCAACTTGTGCACCTCGGCCGCTCTGGGGTCACACCTTTTTCTACATTTGTCATCAGTTTGTCGTACGAACGACAAACTGATGACAAATGTAGAAAAAGGTACCCACCGACGATATTATCGCCCATCTTGTTCAACTCGGTACTCTGGGCTCATAAAACAAACTGATGACAAAAGTAGAAACAGAAAAAACTGATGACAAATATAGAAAATTATACTCACGGACGATATTATCGCGCAACTTATGGTGCAGCTCGGCCGCCCTAGGCGCATGCGGCGACTCCGCCCGCGCGTAGTGTCTGAGCGCGCTGAGGGCGAGGTAGTTGATGTTGAGCCACACTTGCCCGCGCCAGTACGGCGGGTCGTGCTCCGTGTTGCGCCGCATGTAGAACGGCGATGACTTTGACAATGACCTGTAAGGATTTGACAGTTCAAATAAAGCTTTATCACTCCTATTTTAGATTATACACGGTGATTCATAACATGTATACCATCCCGAAAGGGGGTTATTCTATCAAAGAAAAGAAATACTATGAGCGAAAAAAAAACATCAATATTATCATTTTTTTTTTTTTTTTTTTTCTCAAACTTTCTCTAATTATCTGTTTTTGGTATTTTTATCATCTTTAGAACTAAAACCTAAACGTACAAGAAGTTTGGAATCAAGATTGCTACCTAAAACAGCTAATTCATTGAGTTTGACCTGATTTGACCCCAAAATAGCTGATTTTCGTATAGAGTTTTTTCAATGAAAAATGTCGAATTTCCAAAAGTCGTAGAACAAACTTTATTGCCAATTGGGTGTAGAATAACCCCCTTTCGGGATGGAATACATATTATGAATCACCTTGTATACAAGGTACAACACGCAGAAATTTACTTGGCACCTGCGTGGAATGTGCTTCCCCCTCCCACCACACCCATTACAGCGAGGTGCCTAGTTAACTTCTGCGTGTTGTAATACCTATGTATACCATCCCGAAAGGGGGTACCATCCTCTCAGCATATAACCTCATCCATATGAGAGACATGCCGCGGGTTTCTCCAGTAGGCCAGGTCAGGCCAGTCCTATATAAGCCCATAAGGAGACAAAAAGAGGTCAGGTGCCTACCAGAGTCCATACGGAGACAACATAAGGTCAGGTGCCTTCCTGAGTCCATATGGAGACTACATAAGGTCAGTTGCATACCTGAGTCCATACGGAGATTTATTTATTTATTTTTTGGCGAACCAACAGCTTTGTTACAGTCGATTGTACATAATTTAAGAGATTAAACGAGGTCAGGTGCCTACCAACATGAGTTTGGGTGCATACCTGAGTCCATATAGAGAAAACAAGGCAGTCAGTAGCTACTTGAGTCCATGTGGAGACCATATGAGGTCAGTAACTACCTGTACATACGGAGAGAGTTCAGGTGCCTACCTGAGTCCATACGGAGACCACATGAGGTCAGGGTTGTCCAAGCTCTCCAGCATCTTGCCAAGTTTCTCACTGCTCGGTTCTAGCACCTTGAGCAGCATTGGGAATAATGATACGTATCCTGGAAAAAGGTTAATTAATACGGGTTATTTTTTAAATGAGCAAACACTGAAAACAGTTTTTAATAATAACACCCAACAGTGACATACATAGTCCTGACCCCACACTATGACTCCCTGTGTCGTGGGTATCAGAAACTACGAGTACCATGTTACCACAACACCCAGACCCGGAACTAATATTTGCAAATCATAATAATCATGCAACCATTTGTCCCGCAGCGGGAATGGAACCCCTTGCGTCTTAGACGGCCACTCGCCAACGAGGTCGCCATTATTTAGTTCTTTATAATCAACTACTGGCTATAATCAACTACTGGCCGTGGTGGCCCCGGCTGAAAAATAGGCCTCTCCATATCTACCTATCCGCAGATGTCGTAAGAGACGACTAAGGGAAAAAGCTAGGGGATGGGCAGCAGCGTCCCTCATTTTAACAACGATAGCTCTAACTGCGCTCGCCAACCCGCATGCCCAGCGTGGTGAGTATGGGCAAATCCCCCCACATGATAAGGAATTTGCTGTCTGTTATGATCAGCATGATCAGCAGTGGACGTCGAATGGCTGAAATGATGATGATGATGAATCTAAACATTTCGTTTCTATAACTACCTGTGCAAGTTGTAGGAGTTATAGAGTAGTAGATATGGAGGGGCCTCTTCTTCAGCCGGGGCCACCACGGCCATGTTTAGATTAGTACCTATCTAATTATACCTATTTAATATAATGTACCTACTAATAACTTATGGCATCGCCTTAGGGATTAAAAAAAACCTGTTATAATGTTGTACTGTATTCTAAATAAATAAATAAAATTATTTTCGTAACTCTTCGGATAAGCTGTTTTTGGTCTCGTTATCAACTTAAGAACTAATATGTATGAGAAGTTCATCATCAAGATTGCTACCTAAAACAGCTGTATAACTGAGTTTGAACTGATTTGACCCCAAAACAGCTGATATTTAAAAATAAAAAAATAATTTATTGCCTTTAATATCGATTATCTCAAAAACTATATATATTTTTAAAAAAGTGTCTTGGATTTAGGTACCCAATGCTATTGTCTAACAAAATATTTAATAAAAAGTTATTTTTGTTAGATAGTCTCAGAGTATTTTCGAAAAAACTGTTGCTGAGGACCCAATTTAAAAAAATAAATCTATCGATAAAAGTTTTACCAATCGCGTTTCTGTCTTGGATTTACGTAAATAAAATGCTCAAGTTATCTTTGTCATAAAAATCAAAACTGTGCGTTTTGCGGTTATTGAGAAAAAACAATTCAAAAATCATAAAATAATTAAACCCTCACCGGTTTACTCTTGAGACTATCTTACAAAAATAAATTTTTATTAAATATTTTGTTAGACAATAGCATTGGGTAACTAAATCCAAGACACTTTTAAAAAAAAATATATAGTTTTTGAGATAATCAATATTTTCTTATATGTCGCTTACGTCGATTACTTTCGAGCGCCTTCTAACGCTTGCTCTCTCTTTCCGCATTCAATTACAGTACATAGCGCTGTCACTTTCTTCACTCCGCCCACTCGACAATTTATTATGATTTTTGTATCCTCTTAAGAACAAATATTAAAAAAGAGCAGGACGCACAAAATAATAATAATAAAAAGGCAAAGGGATTTGCATTTCTGAGTTTTTTCAATGAAAAATGACGAATTTCCAAAAGTCGTAGAACAAACTTTATTGCCAATTGGTTGTAGAATAATCCCCTTTCGGGGTAGCATACATGGTATGATTCTTGTATAGTTACCGTAAGCGGAAGTGACGAATCTCGGTTGAGGGGGTACGCTCACGCTTCGAACCACCTTCGACCCCCCGGGGGGAGACTTGGAATGCTTTCGGACCAGCTTCACTCCTTCTGAATGTAGACCTGTACAGAATAAAAGATAAAGTAAAAAAATAATAAGGTTCACTTTGAAAAGTCTTAAAAAATATACTTTTTTATTTTTTTTATTTGTCGTGGTTAGGCGTTTCACCACCATCTCACTTGCAAAAGTAAGATGGTGGTCAAACGCCACATCTCACTTTTGCAAGTGAGATGTGGCTTAAGGTGAGGGTTTAATTATTTTATGATTTTTGAATTGTTTTTTCTCAATAACTGCAAAACGCACAGTTTTGATTTTTATGACAAAGATAACTTGAGCGTTTTATTTACGTAAATCCAAGACAGAAACGCAATTGGTAAAACTTTTCTCGATATATTTATTTTTTAAAGTTGGGTCCTCAGCAACAGTTTTTTCGAAAATACTCTGAGACTATCTAACAAAAATAACTTTTTTTTAAATATTTTGTTAGACAATAGCATTGGGTACCTAAATCCAAGACACTTTTTAAAAAGAATAGATAGTTTTTGAGATAATCGATATTTTCTTATATTTCGCTTACGTCGATTACTTTCGAGCGCCTTCTAACGCTTGCTATCTCTTTCCGCATTCAATTACAGTACATAGCGCTGTCACTTTCTTCACTCCGCCCACTCGACAATTTATTATGATTTTTGTATCCTCTTAAGATGAAGCACGCTTTACCAGAAGGAGCTTATTCACTCTAGATTTGAAGATTCCTAGATTATACTCATCCGGGAAAACAGACGCAGGCAGATCGTTCCACTCTTTGCCAGTACTTGTAATAAAAGTGGAGCAGAAACGTTTGGTTTATGTTATAAGGAGGCAAACAGGCTTACGGCCCTCCTGATGGTAAGCGGTTACCGTCGCCTATTGACATCAGCAACACCTGGAGCATTGCTAATGCGTTGCCTGCCGAACCCCTTCCTCCCTAAAGAGCTCTGGCAACCTTACTTTTATACTTCAGCCTTTGCTTGCTTGTCGTGTCACTGATTCTTTCTTGGTCATCCTGTATTAGGTCAGTGACCAGGTTGAGGTATGGTGGCCCTGAAAAGGGCCTATGACCATCCATGAAAGAATCAGTGTAGTGAAAGGATTGAAGTGCGCCTCTTAGAGGCTACTTTCATGCATGAGACGACCTCGGTGGCGTAGCGGGCGAAACACAAGGGGTGCGGGTTCAATTCCCGTAGCGGGACAAATGTTTGAATTATCTGCAAATATTAGTTCCGGGTCTGGGTGTTAAATATATATCTATTATGTATATCAGTCTTTGGTACCCATAGTACAGGCTATGCCTAGTTTTTGATCAGTTGACCGTGTGTGAGTCCGGAATATTTATTTTATTTATTTATGAAAGTCAAAGTCAAAGTATAATTTATTGCTTGAAATACATGTCATAAAGATGTCAATTACTATATACTATTGAATCATTGTATTCTACCTATATCTAGGCATGCAATATTTAATTTACAATCTTAATAAAATTTAATTAATAAAAAAAAATAACAAATAATAATAAAAAATAGAAGAAAAAGAATGTCATTATGAACTAATATTAATATTTTATATTAAAAACAATTACCAAAAACCAACCAAAAAATAAAGAAGTTAAAGAACCAGTGTGCGCACTTACCATAGTCTGCGTATGTCTGCGTGTGGGCCGACCAATGCAAGTCGTTTAGTAACTTCTCATCTGCTAACTGCGCTCGCATAGATTCAAATCTGCAATCAGAAAATATGTATTACTAGTTTCCGCCCACGGCTTCGCTCTCAAGGTACCTTACTAATATTATAAATGCGAAAGTAACTCTGTTTGTTAACATTTATTATTTAATTTTATTGACATTTATGACATATATTCAATTCAATTCATTTATTGACCATTTCTTTATAACATAGGCATGTCAGGTTTACACTAATTACAGTTTTTTACAGTTAGTATATGGAGGAGGTAGGGCATAGCGAGATTTTCTCGTTCTAAATTGGAGCAGCCCGCCTGGGAGGTACCTCGGCCTTACAGAAGATCGCAGCCAAATAACATTATTTGTTTCAAATAGTGTTGTGTTCCTGCGGTGAGTAAGGTTGCCGGAGCTCTTTAGGGGGGAGGGGGTTCGGGGTCGGCAACGCGTGCGTGATGCCTCTGGTATTGCAAGCGCTCATAGGCTACAGTAACCGCTTACCAACAAGAGGGCCGTATGATTGTTTGCCACCTCAGTTGTATAAAAAAAAATACAATGTGAAAGTAACTCTGTTTCTCACTTTCACGATCAAACGGCTGGGACCGATTTTGATGAAATTTGCTACTTAAACCCTGCGGCCTTCCTCGAGCAAGCCGCGGGCAGCCGCTAGTATAACTTACTTGCTAGAATCGACTTGAAGTGCATTAGCGATAGTAGCGAGCGCGTCTGCGGCCGCGTACATCCAGCAGCGCAGGTCCACGTGCCTCTCTATGTCGGATGGATGGGAGGCCCTGCGAAACATTCGCTCATTACTGTACTGTAAACAAAGGAGCCATTTCATTCTGGGCCTGGTCCATGTACACTACATAGAAAAATTAGGAAAAAACAGGAGATTACAAGAAAAATACAATTTCATTAATTTGAAGACAAATGCGATGGTACAAGAATAGTTCTTCTGGTAAGTTTTTTACTATGTGAACACTATTTGAAGGCCGCCATGTTGGTTTATAATTGGAGTTTGACATGACATTGACATATTTTTCATGTCATGTTGTTTGATTTGATGTTTTTGTTTTGTCAGATAAATGTAGGTTGTCAAAATGACATTTCACGCACGTCCATCCGCCATATTTTTGTAGCGCTGCGTGTTGCTCTCTTTGTAGAAGAAAATCTTAGTGTACCTTAGAACGAAGTCAATTTAAATAAAATAACCAATTAAATACGTTTACTTTATTGCTTAGCCATATTTTAAAGTAGTGTACACAGTGCAGGCCCAGGCTCCATATATTGATGAAACGTCTCTTTTAAATAGTAAGTTATTAATAAAATATTACATTGCCTATGACTCTCTAAGAGGGTAGTCATCGAGGTTCTAGCTGAGGTTCTTACATTCTGTATGAGGGTTGTCATCGAGGACCTAGCTGAGGCTCTTACATTCTCTATGAGGGTAGTCATCGAGGACATAGCCGAGGCTCTCACATTCTCTATGAGGGTAGTCATCGAAGCCCGAGCTGAGGCTCTTACATTCCCTATGCCTCTCTCTCTCTAAGGGTAGTTGTCGAGGCCCAAGCTGAGGCTCTGACATTATCTATGCTTCTCTCACCGCGGGTAGTCGTCGAGGCCCGAGCTGAGGCTCTTAGGGTTGAGCTGCAGTCCGTCGTCCTCCCTCCCGCGCCACCGGTAGGACGTGGGTTCCTCTCCCTTCTGCGTTGTTTGGAACCAATTGTACCACGCCTGCGGACAAACAGAATAACATTAGGAACTGAATACTTTGGTGTCCTACTTCTCCTACTAATATTATAAATGCGAAAGTGTTTGAGGATGTTTGGATGTTTGTTGTTCAATCACACCGTAACGGCTTAACCGATTTCGGTGAAACTTGAAATAGATAGAGTTCTTTACCTAGAATAGCAACTAAGCTTTTTTTAACAAGGTAGGCGGGCGTTATCTAGTTTACTACATACATGCCAAACATTCCAATCCGTGCAGTGGGGGTAGGGTGGGATGTAGCTGTAGTATGCGTGTGTACACGTAAAGTTTGGCCAGCATGCGAGCTAACGTTGCGGCTGGAGTAGAGTGGGATATAGCTGCAGCATGCGAGAATGTGCATACATGCAGTCTGGGTAGCATGCGAGCTAAGGTGGCGGGGTGAGGCGAGAGTTGTAGCTGTAGCATGCGTCCGTGAGTGTACATACTTGAAGTCTGGGCAGCATGTGCGCTAACTTGGCGAGAGTAGGGTGGGAAGTAGCTATAGCATGTGAGAGTATACATACCTGTAGTCTAGGTAGCATGCGCGCTAACGTGAGGAGAGTAGGGTGGGATGTAGCTTATAGCATGCGGGAGAGAGTCTACATACCGTATTCTGGGCCGCATGTGCGCTAACGTGGCGAGAGTAGGGTGGCATGTAGCTAAAGCGTGCGAAAGAGAGAGTATACATACCTGCAGTCTGGATAGCATGTGCGCTAACGTGGCGAGAGTAGGGTGGGATGTAGCTAAAGCATGCGAAAGAGAGAGAATACATACCTGCAGTCTGGATAGCATGTGCGCTAACGTGGCGAGAGTAGGGTGAGAAGTAGCTATAGCATGTGAGAGTATACATACCTGCAATCTGGGACGCATGTGCGCTAACGTTGCGAGAGTAGGGTGGGATGTAGTTGTAGTATGTTAGGGCATGTACCTGCAATCTGGGCAGCATGCGCGCTAACGTGGCGCGATGCGGCGAGAGTAGGGTGGGATGTAGCTGCAGCATGCGCGCGAGAGTGATGAGCAGCATCGGTGGATTAGCGTGAGCATTGCTTTGGACCACGTATTCTTTAGGTACGCGTGCTAAAGCTTCCACACCTGTCAAAAATAAGTTTTAATTTGAAAAATAAATAAATATAAATATTCCGGACATATTCACACGGTCAACTGATCCCAAACTAGGCATAGCCTGTACTATGGGTACCAGAGACTGATATACATAATAGATATATAACACCCAGACACAGAACAAACATCTGTGTTAGTCACAAATGTTTGTCCAATGCGGGAATCGAACCCGCGACCTCTAGCGCTGAAGGCAGAGTTACTACCAACTGAGCTATGATTGATTGTTATTGATGATAATGATAATCTTAATTTCTCTTTAGAGATATTACACACACTTAGATTCGTCAGACAAACTTGATAAAATTATTGATTTACAATCTAATGTAAAAAAAACATCAGATACCTACAAAATGTATAGCAAGCGCTCATAGGCTACGGTAACGCTTACCAACAGGTGGGCCGTATGCTTGTTTGCCACCTTAGTTGTATAAAAAAACCCGACTGCCAGTAAAGTTTAAAAAAAAATGACCAAGAAAGAATCAGTGATACAACAAGAAGAAGACTATCTTACCCAGGATCTGTTCTCTCGGGATCCAGCCCTCAACATTGATGAGGTCCAGCCAGTGAGCGGCGATGTCGATCATGATGGAGGGGTTCCAGCGCCCGATCAGAAGACCATGGAAACCCTCGTCCCAGAGGAAGCCTCGGGGGAAGAATGATCTGAAAAAGTAAAATTAAAAAAAAAAGAGACGTTTCATCAATATATGGAGCCTGGGCCTGCACTGTGTACACTAGTCTAAAATATGCCAAAGCACTAAAGTAAACGTATTTAATCGGTTATTTTATTTAAATTGACTTCGTTCTAAGAAGGTACATTAAGATTTTTTTCGACAAAGAGAGCAACACACAGCACTACAAAAATATGACGGATGGACGTGCGTAAAATGTCATTTTGACAACCTACATTTATCTGACAAAACAAAAACATCAAATCAAACATGACATGAAAAATATGTCAATGTCATGTCAAACGCCAATTATAAACCAACATGGCGGCCTTCAAATAGTGTTCACATAGTAAAAAACTTACCAGAAGAACTATTCTTGTACCATCGCATTTGTCTTCAAATTAATGAAATTGTATTTTTCTTGTAATCTCCTATTTTTTCCCAATTTTTCTATGTAGTGTACATGGACCAGGCCCAGAATGAAATGGCTCCTTTATTTATTCTTAGACGACATTGTAAAGGTTGCGGGAAGTCCGGCTCAAGACCGTTCATCGTGGCACTCTGGGGGAGATCTATGTCCAGTTCTACAGGCTGATGATAATGACTGACCTGCTAGGCACGGCGGTGTACAAAGCGGCCCTCCAATACGGCACTGGTTCTTTTGTGTGCTGCGACTGAACGCGGCCCGCGCCGTAGAAATAGCCGATGCCGCCCACCATGTTGGACATTGCCGCTTTCGCTATATCCACGTCTTCGGATGAATAACTGGAAAGATAATAAAAAATAAAGACTCGGTCGAACTCGCGCCCTGAGGCTACCATTGGTAGTGGGTTCGAATCCCAGTCGTGCCCCAATGGATTTATAAAAATTAATAAAAATTCTATGTGTAGGAATTGACAAACTTATATTTGCGGTCGCTCAAGTAGTAATTGTATGACATTGACCGCAAATATAACTTTGTTTCCTAAAAAACATCAAAATTCCTCTATTTCAGACTTTTCCCTTTAATTGTGTTACAAAAGCTCCTAGCATTCCAAATTTCAGAATTGTGCGGTAACTGGAAGTACCCTAGAGGTTTTTGATTTAGCCATTTCCATACAAAAATTATACATTCATTGCCATATCTTTTTAATGCATTAAGCTGGAGCTTTGATTTTTATACGGGGCCCACAGACCTTAATAGGTGATATAAATTACATTACAAATTATACAAAGTGATCCTATGAGGGTTCCGTTTTTCCAAATGAGGTACGGAACCGTAAAAACAAAGTGATCATACTATCCTACTTCCTATTTTTTTTTACACAAACAAACATAAGGCCCACCGGTTGGTAAGCGGTTACCGTAGCCTATGAGCGCTTGCAACACCAGATACTTCACGCACGCGTTGCCGACCCTTCCCCCCTAAAGAGGTCTGGCAACCTTACTCACCGCAGGAACACATAACTATTTGAAACAAATAATGTTATTGGGCTGCGATCTTCTGTAAGGCGGAGGTACCTCCCCAGGCGGGCTGCTCCAATTTAGAACGAGAAAATCTCGCTGTGCCCTACCTCCTCGATAAATGATGATAATGATGTGTCTTACCCCTTCCCACTAAGGTTGAAGGTATCCTCGAAGCGTTTGTCAAAGACTTGTCTCTCCTGCACCAGGGCGGCCCCATAGTCCTTCTGCTTTAGGGCTGAGGGTGCCCCCTCGCAAGTATACACTATGTCCACTACGTAGGGGGCTTCCACTAGCATCTGCACTGGAACGAAGTTGACCTCCTTACCCTGAAACCAACACGTTCATTTTGAGATGTTTCTAGGCACGTCCGAGAGCCTCCATCATGGCTTAACGTTTGTTACTGACGGAACCTGTGGCTTTATAGTCTTTGAGCGTTTGGGAGGTGTGGAAGAGCACTTACCTACTTGTTCCGTTGATACCCGCTGATGGCTTAACGTCTGTTTTAGCATCCCTAACCTGATCGATCAGTGCCAGTCTTGAGACCTTTGCCATGACCACTGCAAATAACTATTTTAGCCAGGACCGATGGCTTAAGTTTTTTAAGGTTATAGTGGACATATAGTAGATGCATGTAATATCTCCAGCTCCCAGAGTACATACTTGATACCTTCGTCATGGCTTAAGCCTCACCTTCTCATTTAACACTGGGTCCGGGGCTAGCACCGCTATTCGCCCCAAGCCCGGATGTGGTTCAGCTTGCAACAACGAATACACTTTGTCGTTCAGGTTGTTCAAGCCATCCACGTGTGCTTCCGTTTGTGATGTGTGGAGAACTTTGCCTGCAACAATAAAATTGGTAATTGAGATCGCATTTCTTCTTCGGACGTCAAGCTAATCAGTTCCCTATATAACAGAGGTAATTCCATAGCTTAAGCCATTGAGATGGGTAAAAACTCATCAAGCAATCGCTCCACCTACTACCAAGGTCTTTCGACGCCGCTCTGAACGTGTAGGCAAGGGCCTAACAAGCCCCAAACTGAAGCTACAGGTCCCAGCTGTAACAGGCGTTAAGCCATGACGGAAGTTTTTGGAACAGGTACCTAAAAGCTCATGCATACTACCCGAAGCATTAATATCTCTTAAGCTACTGATCATAGTTAAAACAGACGTTACGCTATGACGGAGATCTACAGAACAGGTTGCTCAAAGACTCTAGAGCTACCGAGTCCCAGATGTAACAGACGTTAAGCCATGATGAACTATACGCGCCATCTACGGAACAAGTTTGTAAGTGCTTTTCCACGCTTCAAGGCTCAAGGACTCTACAGGTCCCAGCTGCAACAGACGTTAAGCCATGACGGACTATACTCACCATGCACAGTATGCAGTGTGACCCGGAAGTTGGGGTGCATGTTTGTGTGACCCAAGATGGCGCCCCTCTCCGCCCACAGCTGGCCTCCGCCCTCGTCTAGGGCCCCATACCATAATAGCATTAATGGTGTTTTCACATTGTTCTGAAAGAAAATAATACAAGATATAACCTCAGTGGCCGTGGTGGCTATGGGTGAAGAATAGGCCCCTCCATTTCTACCCGTGGATGTTGTAAGAGGCGACGAAGGGAACAGCTAGGGGATGGGCTGTAGCATTCCCTATCAACAACAAGAGCTTTATCTGCGCTTGCCAACCCGCATGCCCAGTGTGGCAAATCCATCCAAATGATTGTTTCTGGTAATCTATGGGGGAGGCTTTTGTTCAGCAGTGGACTTCTACAGGCTGATGATGATGATGATGAAGTAATAAAACTATCCAACTTCTCTTTCGTCTACCTCTTCCTTTATATCCTTCCACATTCATATTTAACACTCTTCTAGTCACATGGCATTCTTCCCTTCGCATGACATGCCCATACCATGCTAACCTATTGCTCATCAACTTTTCAGTCATTACTTTCAAACATCCTCTTCTACGACCACCTTGTGTGTGTCAAAAAAAATACTTACTTGGGCTGTGACATTGACCCTGACAGTCCACTGCGTGGCCCCACTGGCTGCTGCGTTCTTAATAAAGGAAGTGTGTATGGAGTACGGGGGATCCGATATGAACTGCTCCCCAAAAGTTTCTCCGTTGTGCCGGAGCCAGCCATACGTAGGTAGATTGTCTTCTTGCTTGCACCAATGCCTGGAATTAGTTATCATCATGCGCCTGAAGTGCACAGCGATATTTTCTCAATATAAATTGGAGCACTCCTACTACTAACTCCCGCCTGGGAGGTACCTCCGCCTTACAGAAGATTGCAGCTAAATAATATTATTTGTTTCAAATAGTGTTGTGTTCCTGCGGTGAGTAAGGTTGGTAGAGATCTTTAAGGGGAGGATGGTTCGAGTGATAAAATTAAAATTCATTTATTTCAGACAACAAAAAAAAAAACAATTTAGGTCCATAATATGTTAGTCACAAAGTTTTCTTAGTCTATGCCTCTGGTATTGCAAAATATGTATTCAAACAGTGAAAACAGCAAGTTACCTGATACCCTTGTGGGAAGAGCTCATCTCATACCACATCAGGCCAAAAACGGGAGAAGTTGGCTCTCGGCTCTTGAGGCCTAAGTAGAGCCCGGGCCTGTAGGTACCCCAGAATCTCTCGGGGACCGCGGGCCCCTTGAGACCATCATGGACTATCTGAAAACACACTATAATATAATATGTATAGCGAAAGTAGCACTGTCTCTTTCTTTGTAATGTTTTTACAACTAATCAGATCCTTGAAGATGTATAGGGGTTAGTCAGAGGCACGTCCAAACATTTTGATACATGCACACATTTTGCAGTTGTGAATACAGTGACGTGTACTTAATATTGTACTAATAAATGAGTTTTTTCCCTTAGTCGCCTCTTACGACATCCGCGGATAGGTAGATATAGAGGGGCCTATTCTTCAGGCGGGGCCACCACGGCTATACTAAACAGTAATTAAGTAATTTTATTGTCTAGAATAAATAGCGGCGAGGTTTTTTTTACCTTTTTATCATAAAACGGTGTGTTGACCCTGGTCTCCAAGTATCCAATAACGCCGATCAGAACCGCGACGCAGAAGCAAACAACTCCTGCAGCCGTCTTCCATGCAGAGAGGATGTGAAACCTCTTTCTCTCTCCCGATGATACTTCGCTGCCAGAACTACTGCTGGTCTCATTATTAATGCTGCTTTGACTTATCTTCACGGTCTTCCTTTGCCTAACCATGTTTAATCTACGCTTTCAACATTTGAGATGATATTTAGGTGGTTATTTGACGAGGTTTCTGTTTATTTTTATCACAATTTGATTAATTGCATTAGATTTAGCGGCAGCAAAACACCGCAACCATATCGCTTTTTGACTGACGTCAAACTGACGTCTGTGAATGACATGACTGACTACACTTTTTGGTGTGAGCGACGTGACGTTTGACAGGAGTAGTGATGTGCGAATTGGTTGTACAATAGTCGATTTATCGACTACTTTGATTTCACTTTTGACTTTGGTTTCGTATTGCCCTTTTTTGAAATTTTAGGAATTTAATCATTTTCTCAAAATAAAAAAGGCATATGAATAATTTTCGGGACAAACAGATTTTATACAGATTTTCAACATTTGAAGCATAAGATTATACAGAATATAATAAATAATAATACAGGTAATACAGATTTTTAAGGCTATTGTGTAAGGCTAAGGACTCACGAAGCGGTTTTCACCCGCGCCCGTCGCGGTGGCAGGATGGAGTTTTATTTTCAAAACTCACGAGACCGGAGTTTTGTGCGGTTACGCAGCCGTAGCGGTTGCGATTATCGCTCGCAAACTTGGCGATTGATTATTGCAAGACGGGCGGTTAAACGGTCAGTTGAGTTCCAGACGCCAACCGATCGCAGAGCGCGCGGGTGCAACCCGCCGCGGCTGCGGGACCCGCAAACAATCGCACACGCTGCGGGCGTAAAACGCGTTGTGAAATGTGCTTTAATTTTTTATATTCTACAAAGCCTGCGGGACCGTAACCACGGCGGGCGCGGGTGAAAACCGCTTCGGGAACCTTAACCTCTGATTTACGTTGTTGATCAATAGCAACCAATAGCAGAGTACCTACAATACGAATACTCGGTACTATTATGTAACTTTAACTTGATGTAACTTTGGATTTGATTTTATCTAATCTACATATATCACTATTAAGCTGTAATAGCCCTCTTGTTCCCGTTGACGCTCAGCATCATGGCGCATTAATTGTATCGATTAACTTATGTATTGAAGAGTATCTAAAACCGGCTCCAAGAATTAAATATTGTTATAATAGGGGAAACTATGACGCGCTCAATAATGAGCTGTCAATGGTGGACTGGAATGATTGTCTGGCTGGTGACTCACTGGATGAAGCTACTGATAGTTTTTATAAACTGTTAAAATGTTTACGAGACAAATATGTTCCCAGCAAGGCGGTTCAAAAAAAATTATTTCCACCTTGGTACTCCCCAGCTCTAAAAAAAGTGTTAAAAGAAAAATTTAAGTTTTATGGTAAATACAAACGCTATGGAATGTTAGCTGACAAAATTACTATTGATTATCTTAAGAAAAGAGCTAAAGTTTTAGAGGACAGCTGCTACAACGTATTTATATCCTCAGTCGAGGACTCAATTCAAACTAATCCAAGATATTTCTGGTCCTATCTTAAGTCTCTATCCAAATCAACAACATTACCAAATTCCATGTCCGATGATAATGGGACTGCCAGTTCTGGAACTGAAATTTCTAACTTGTTCGCTCAACACTTCCAATCCAACTTTCTTGCACCTCAAAATCAGTCTAATAGCCTCAGCCCTTCAAATGGGCGACCTCCGATAATGCCTATTGATTGTAATTTATCCTCAATTGAACTGTCAGTACCGCTAATTAAAACCAAACTGCTGAAGCTAGACAAAACCAAATCAGCCGGTCCCGACGACATACATCCATTGCTATTAGTGAAATGTGCTGATTATCTTTCTTTACCTTTATTTATACTTTTCAGTAGATCCATCAGGGAAGGGCAAGTTCCTACCATTTGGAAATCGGCGTTTGTAACTCCCGTTCATAAAAAAGGCCCAAAAGACAAAGTTTGTAATTACCGTCCTATATCTAAATTATGTCTTCTTCTTCTTCTTCCTGCCCTTGTCCCACATTATGTGGGGTCGGCACAACATGTTTTCTTCTTCCACTCTCTTCTGTTAGCCGTCATCTCCGCACTCACATCTTTCTTACTCATGTCATCTTTAATACAATCCATCCATCTTTTCTTCGGCCTTCCTCTAGTCTTATATCCATCCACATTCATACCTAACGCTCTTCTCGTTACATGACTTTCATCCCTCCTCATGACATGCCCATACCATGCTAACCTATTACTTCTCAACTTTTCCGTCACTGGGGCTACTTTCAAACTTCCTCTGATGTACTCATTTCTTATTCCTATATCTAAATTATGTATTATAGCTAAATTGTTAGAGAAGATAGTCTATGAGCAAGTTTATGGGTCCCTCAGGAGTACACTCCCTGCTACTCAACATGGGTTTCTTTCAGGTAGGTCTACTGTCTCCAACCTCATACTGCTTAATGAATATCTTACAGACACTATGGATCGTGGCTATCAGACGGACGTGGTCTATACCGATTACAGTAAAGCCTTTGATCGAATTGACCACAATCGTCTGATTTATAAATTATCATTGGCAGGAATCAGGGGTGACCTTCTGAGATGGTTCACTTCATATATCCACAACAGATCTCAGGTTGTTGTCTTGGGTAATTACTCATCTAAGTGGATGGGTGTTCCAAGTGGCGTTCCTCAGGGCTCACTATTGGGCCCATTACTATTTTTAATTTTTGTTGCTGATATAGACTCATGTTTCTTGAACTCCTCTGTCCTTACCTTTGCTGATGATATGAAGATATTTAGACAAATCACCTGTCAACATGATGCTATACTTCTACAAAAGGACCTCAATCGTCTGGACTCTTATTGCCTTGATAATAAACTTGATCTCAATGCTAGTAAATGCAATATTATAACCTTTACCAGAAAAATCAACGTTGTCAACTTCGATTATTCCCTTAAAGGGCACGTACTTCAGCGAGTCAATGAGATAAGAGACTTAGGAGTAACCCATGATTCAAAACTAATTTTTGATTCGCATGTTTCAGCAATTGTTAAAAAAGCATCTAGAGCTTTAGGGTTTATAATTAGATCCTCTAAAGACTTTACTAACGTCAAAACGATTAAAATACTGTATAGTACATATGTACGATGCCACTTGGAATATGCCTCCCAAGTATGGAACCCTGCCTACGAAATTTATGTTGATCGTCTTGAGGGAATTCAAAGAAAATTTCTACGCTTCCTTAACTTTAAAATGAAGATTTATAACCCGGACTACCTATCCAACTGTGCCAGGCAGCACCTGCTTCCTCTTTATCTCAGACGAGACTTTGCGGATGTAGTCTACCTCTCACGCATTGTCAACTCAGCTGTTGATTGTCCGCCTCTTCTAAGTAGGATCAAATGGTATGCCCCTACACGAACATTTAGGAAAAGCAATCTGTTCTATCTGCCCTCAGTATCTACGAACTACTGCCAAAATGCGTTTATTTACCGCGCAAGTGAAACGTTTAACTTATTAAATAGTAAACATGACCTTGATCTATTCAACTGCAGTATTCCAACTCTTAGAAATAAACTCAATATCACATTCTTTGACCGGTAACCCTCTTTGTACATCTTCCAGATCCTAATTAGTGACTAGCACTTACTATGCTTATTGATATCGTGACTGTGAGTGACCCTTAAGGTATTAATTACTCAACTCATCTTCTTTTTTTTGTCTGCCCGTTATCCAACTTGTATCTACCAGTGAAGACCTTTAAATGGCCTTAAGCTATATATTTAAGTTTCCAGAATGTTTTTCTCAGTGCCGATGGTTTTCCAAAAATAAATAAATTAATTAATATATGTCATGGAACGAATTATTCATAGCGAATCGCGCAATGTAAATTTATAATCGACTTATCATACTGACATCGACTGATTAGGTAGGTATATCGTATTGACAAAAGACAACACTACATATCAGGCATCACGCCCACGCGTCGGCAACGCGCGCGGTATTGCAAACGTTCATAGGCTACGGTAACCACTTTCCAGCAGGTAGGCCGTAAGCTTGTTTGCCACCTTAGTTGCATAAAAAAAGTACCTAGACTCAATTGTATGACCTAAGTGGCGGCGTAACGGGTGATTGCCCGGCTGCAACTCAAGAGGTACGGGTTCGGTCCCACTGCAATATTTGCAGGTTTGTCCCGGTTCTGTGTTAGTGGTGGTTAGAGGTAACCTACCACGGTAGATACTACCTACCTACTCGTTGTTTTTGATACCCACGACTCGAAATCCGAGTGTTGGGTCGGAATTTATGTTTGTGACTGTTGGGTATTTAATTTTAATAAAACCTAGCTTGAAACAGCTGCTTCTCTCGCGTGGTGCAAACATACTTCATTCCAATGCGTCCATTCCATTCCGTTCCAGTGGTTGCGGCGGCAGAGTAACAAAAATCTTCAAACTTCACATCAACAAACTTTCGCATTTATAATATTAGTGGGAAGTAGATACGTAGAAATGAGCTGAGAAGAATGCTTTTTTTTAATTTGGTAATAAATTCATCAATTTATTTCAAATACCATCATGAACCAAAAAAGTATTTCCTCAACTTCCGGTTACGCGATCAAATCAAACCATTTTTCGGCCACTTTTACCAAGCATCACATAAGTACAATAAACAAATTTTTGAGTAGGTCACTATACGTAATGATTTATATCCTCATCACAGATTATAATGGAGTACTACTCATTGGTCACTATAGTCATAATCGAATATAGAAATAATTTTAAATTTACCAAGGTAATGAGTTCGCCCTGGTTTCTTAGATACAAGCCATACATTGTAATGGAAAAATCGAACTTCATGATACGAAAGTAAGATGCTAGATTCATAATGATTGATGAGGTGGCAAATAAAACAACAAGGATTCTTCCAAGCGCATCTTCCATCGAAAAGAACAGTCACCACCTGTCTTTAAGCTACGTCGATAAAACAGACAAGGGTTTCGACTCGTGCCCGTCTCGGCCGCGTCGGCAAAGCAGCGCGGCCCCCGCCCCCCGCGACGACTCCCGCCCCCCTCCGACTCGACCCGAACGAACCCAGTGCGATCGAGCGATACGCGCCGCGCGTACCTGCTCCGACATAAATATAATGCGCCACGCTTCGCGGCTGTTATGAGAGAAACGCTCACATTTTCCTCAAATTATCAGTGAAATAATGTGATAAACGGACTCAAGTTGGAAGTGGACGCGCCGAACCGCCTCGGCCTTTGCGGACGCGTTGTTTCCAAGCCGGCCGGCAGACGCTCACGCGACAACGCTTCCGAAAAAAAAAACTAAAATCTCGATGTCACTGAGCGGGAGGATTCTAGTGTCAGTGTAGTGTAGTTCTAAAATAGTTAAATGCGTAAACATCGTGCAATGTTCGTATGAGGAAGAAAAGCAACCGGAACATTGTAAGTCTAGAGCGTCTCGGTGTTATTTCTGTTGTGAGAGCAGAAATGTGGGGTAGCTCGCCCCAGTGCCCGGAGGTTTGAAACGAGTGGGGCGGCCGCTGAGCGACTGAGGTACGAAGGACTATCCCTCGTATACTCACAGTTTTTTTTCTCCCGAACAGGTCTTTTTAGTAACCCCTTTTTTGTGAGGCGCATTTTTTTTGGAGGGAATGTTTACGAATCGATATCTTGTAGGTTATGGGTGCCTGGTGCTCGCGTACACGGCCCGCCTTGCATTTCTGATAATAAACTGGTTTTGGATCTTTTGTAGCTATAAATAATCACTGAATCACGCAGAGTTCCTCTTATGGAGGCAAAACTAAGAAGTTTTAATTCGAACAGTCGTAATAATTACATCGAATACTGCAAATAAACAAGAAATCAATAAATCGCTTAGCTAGTAAAAAAAAAGTGGAACGACGAGTTATCTGTTTAGGTAACCTGAATACTAGTTTCGCTGTGAATTTACTACTGGTTAGTGACGAAACAATATTTGCCGCACTAACCTAATTGATACTACTGATGTCTAATTTAAATCGATAAAAATGTAAGACTTATTGTTATAAACTCGTTAATGTTCGTTCTGGTCAGCATCAATCAGCACCTGTCTATTATAACCTCATTAAAATTGTGCAAAAAGAGCATTGTTATCAGTACTACATTGATGTTTGCTTCATCCTTGAAGAGAAACATCTGCTTACCTACTCGTACTCATAAATACGACACCTGACAATGACTGGACCTACAAACAAAGCTACCTACCTATTTCTCAAAAAGGACCTCTTTATGGACCCAAAACAATTATGTAGACGATGATACTTGATACTAAACCTAGATTCGTTGCTACAAAGTTGAAATCGAATTAATATAGTCAAATTTATAAATTGAACTGTGAAAGATTTTTCACTGAAAGGGCTAAACCAAGCTCAAAACTAATAGATACAAAAACACTCAACTGTCAAATACAATCTTGAAGAGGAGACGTTAAGATTCACTGGGCCATCATGGGTACCTAAACCACAAAAGTACATCACCCTATGGTCAAATGATTCATAATTTACCTCTCCTGATTCATTGCCAGTGATAAATATTTATGCTATGTGTATAGGAAAGAATAGGACAGAAAACGTTTGATATAAATACGGAAAATACAGAATGGAGACACAAGAGCAAGAACTCAAATGACATAGAACTAAACCTAGGAGACACCTATAGGTAGGCAGGTATAGGTACCAAATCAGCAGGAGCTAACCAGCACCGCTCTGTGTTGGGTGCAGTGAAACAGGTCCTGACTCAGCTTATTGCTGCTTTACGTGTTAAAGCAGGGCTGGTTTTCAGGCAGGGCCTTAAAAGGCCCTAAAGGGCTAGCTGCGGCAACGGAAACCCGGAAAAGCTGGCCATCCTTGTTAACGTATAGGGAAAGCTTTCCCTGGTAGATTTCCAGCTAGATGGTCTGACCAGCTCATATGGCTCAAAGAACAAGTGCTATATCGTTTTCAAGATGGCCGCTAATAAGGATCGCTGGAGACAAGCCCTTCACACCATTACAACGAAGTCATCCAGGGGGTGATCACAATCTTTAACCATGAAAAATCGACCACAGACACAGATGATACTAGCTAGCACAATACTACGCAAAACTAGCAAGTACTAAGGTACCAAACAACTACGATACTAGCACAATAAGATCTCACAGTTGAGGCATGGACTTACGAAAGAAAATCAGCAAGGGTGAACCACTGAAGGATGATACAAAAGCGTGTATAGCGACGATGCCCAATATTCTAACTGGTCTCAAATGTTATGAGAGGATAGAAGAAGGGCTAGGCAAGTCCACTTCACTTATTAAACATGTCCTAGGCATGTCCTGTTCCACCTGACACTGTATAAATTACGCGTTTAGGACGTAAAAGGCCTGGATGAATCTCTTAGTGACAATGTGGAAAAAGAACTACTAATTATGCTACTAGTTGAGAGATGACTAACCGATAACTGCCCAGAAATCGACGATGTTAAAAAAATGTTTATTATTATACCAAAACTGTATTGATCTATAAAGCAACGCAAGCTGTCAGACGATTCAATAAAGATGACAGTATTGATAGAAACAGCTTAAAAGAATGCTATTCGTTGTTAAAATGTGGGTTGTTAATTTCATTCTCCAACATTGTTGTTTGATTCTAAAAAGCAGAACAGTCCTCTACTCCAAATAGGCTGATTTGAATCTCAAAAACCTATGCTGATGACATCGTGTGTGTAACGAAAGTAGATTTAAAATAGTTGAGGGAGAATGTATCATTGAGAGTGAAAATGTCAAAAACTATGCTCGTTTATTTTGTTTATCGATTATTTCAAGTCACAATAACAAAACCGCTGCATCCATGCGTATGAATAGCCATCTGTGAAGTGAGGGGTGGGCTATGAATGCAGTTCGGGTCAACTATTTGCACATTTTTTGTTTTAAACTCGCTTACACCCGTGGCTTCGCTCGTGTGGTACACGGATAAAAAGTAGCCTGCAGTTCAGTCAGGCTATTTACCACATACATGCCAATCACAATCTGTTCAGTGGTTGCGGCGTGAAATAAGTTTCAAACATCTTCACATATTCGCATCTTAACAAAATTTCGCATCATAGAATTTGTTTCGCATATATAATTATCAAAGTAAGATAGTTGGATGTTTCCTACAGAAATGCATAAAGAATTCTCAACTTGGAACCAGAAATATCGCAAGGGTTCCTTGTGTTTGTGTACCTAGTTCTGAATAGCTAAGATAAAAATCATGATCCTGTTGTGATGTGAAGAAACGGTGCAATAAAAGTAATAAATCCCTGAAGTATTTTGATATTTCCATTTGAGGTTACCTGGAACAGATAAAGATGGCGAAACTTCGAAAGTAACATACATGATCTCAAAAACTAATGCGCTTTCGAAATTACAATCACAGTTACCTACATACCGACGTTTGTAAGAAACGGTTTTAAATTGTTGAGGTGGATATGCAATGGAGCTTTATGATGTCTTCGACCTTGTTTGACGGAGTTCCGATGCTACGCGTCAGCATCGGGCAATGTTTTGGCCTTGTCCAGCCACTCTCGAACGCTCAATACATTTTCTTTTTACGCCTAAGATGAGCAACTTTGAGAATTGAAGGGAATACTGAATAAATTGTACATTACAGAAGTGATGTTGGATATTTTATTATGAAAACCAATTAAAATCATCTCCCTGTTCTTATCTCACTTGATGTGGGGTCGGCACACTCTCTTCCACTCACCTCTATCAGCCGTCATGTCAGTATTCACTGCTTCCTTACTCATGTCTTCTTTCACACAGTCCATCCATCTTTTGATATCTTTTGACGGGAAGAGGTAGACCAAAGGGTCTACCTATTCCCTTATATCCTTCCTCCTATTATATGAAAACTAATTCAAATATCACTATCAGCTTGTATAAGTCCATTAAGTCCACTGCTGGACATAGGATTGACCCGATGCACCATGGACATTGTAAAAGTTACAGGAAGTCGGTTGATGGAGAAGGCTCAAGACCAAGACGGGACAAGAGAAGGTTCGTCATGCCAGACATTGGGGGAGGCCTATGTTCAGCAGTGGACTTGATGAGGCTGATGATGATGATGATGTGTGTTATTGCTTCACCGCTCTCCAAGAAACAGATCGTGCTCGATATCAAATGGTAGAATCACAAAACATTCTCGTCCAGTACTCGAAAATACTCGTAATATTACACAATCAAGATAGCTAGCAGTCTGATAGAACGCAGACGCAGTGAATTGAGCGAGGAAAGCCTTGACATGACACGGCGCCTATCACTTGAACAAAACACCCAAGTGATTGACAACCTTCATACTAGGCTAGTTATATTGAAAACCTTGCAGTATTTGTGCATTTGCACGAATAGGTTACTCAACCTGAGGTCCATTTCACGTAAATAAAATTGACTGGCCTCATAGCTCAGTTGGTAGTAACTCTGCCTTCTGCGCTAGAGGTCGCGGGTTAGATTCCCGCACTGGACAAACATTTGTGACTAACACAGATGTTTGTTCTGTGTCTGGGTGTTAAATATATATATTATGTATATCAGTCTCTGGTATCCATAGTACAGGCTATGCCTAGTTTGGGATCAGTTGACCGTGTGAATATGTCCGGAATATTTATTTATTATTATTATTAATTAAATCTCAAAACAGTCTTAGGCCCTATTCTAAGACGTTAGTGAGTTCTCACTTTTCAAACGTGAAAAGTAAATAGATTATTGATTTTTGTATGGTGTGACGAAAAATGCGCCTCCAAAAATCAGTAAGCTATTCCAGATCACTTTATAGGATAATCAAGTCATGGGAAGTTGTATCTTGTGTCAAACCCAATTGTCACTATTTGAATTTTAGGTATAAATAGGTACATCAGTGACACGAGACTGTAGTGAGATTAAATTACGTGGATTGCCGCCCTGGTCACTGAACCTAATTCAGGGTGAACAAGAAAGAACTAGCGCCACGACAAGCAGTAATTACCGGTGCCAAGCAAACAATCACATAGGTATTACGCAAAATCCCAACCATGTGGTCCAAAGCTCACTATCACAAATCTGAGGGTCGAATTGACCGTTTCAGCGAACTGAGTCACTTGTATTATTCTACCTGCGGAGACGCAAAAACAAGGAAATGAGACATCCAATCCAAGTATTTAACTCCGTCACAGTTTTGAACGTTATTATAACAAAACTGGCATCCACCCGCAGCTGGTGGTACCTAGATAAAGAGTAGCCTATATAGTATTCTAGGTATATATAGAACTCTTGGTATACATAGAACTCTATCTATTCCAAATTTCATCGAAATCGGTCGAGCCGTTACGGCGTGTTTCAACCACAAACATCTAAACATCCTTCCCAACAAACTTTCGCATCCTACTAATATTATAAATGCGAAAGTTTGTGAGGATGTTTGGATCTTTCGATTTTCTGTTCATCGAAATCGGTGGAGCCATTACGGCGTGATTGAACAACAAACATCTAAACATCCTCACAAACTTTTTCATTTATAATATTAGTAGGATAGCGCACATACACTATCCGAATGGAAAAATATCGGTGTACGACCGGGATTCGAACCCACGACCTGCTGATTTGAAGGCCACTACCACCAATCCAGCAGTGCTCTACACTACTTGACAATAAAAAATACGTATCCGTTTCTCTCTTTAACATGTAAACATAAAAAGAGGGATCTATTTTAATTCGCCAAAAAGCAGATAGCTGCTGTCAACTAGTCAGTAATGTTTTATTATTTACATGTAGGTACCTAGGTTTCTACCTCAGAATACAGAAAAAAAAACAGAAAGCACAGCACGCGTGAAACTTGTCACCACTAAAACTAATCCCATGAAGAGTAGTTTATGTCAGTTGGTCTGTGGACGTCGAATCGTACGGAGTCACAACAAAAAATTAAATATGCCATCGTGTGCTGTTCCTACCAGCAAAAGATGGAATCACATTTCACATGTAATTAGCACGTTTAGAGTTTGTAATCACTAAATAATGAATAATTGCTATAATTCATACATTGAAAAAAAGGTGTTGCAAACATAACCTAAATTTTCACCCAATTTTTTTTGTTATATTTGAGGGTAAAATTGTAGTTTGAAATTTTATTTCAAACTACACTTGACACTGATGAAATAAGAAGAGCACAATGGACTAAAATCATAAAAACGACGCGACCAGACTTTTGGAAACCATCATTTTGTCTGTCACATTTTTTTACATAATAATAATATATGTAATTACATAAACTGTACTTATTTATTTCAATTTCAAGCCCTGTCTCTCTGTCTGTCTTTTATAATAATTTATATTATAAATGATTATCCTACCTAATACCTACTTATAATTTTAATTTAATTCATTTATTTCGGTTGTTCACCATAATTGTTAGTATAATTGTCTAGCTAAGGTTTTTTATTACAAGAATCACTTTGTAAGGTTTGTTAATCTAGGTGAAGCTACGCCTGTTTTTTACGACGAAGTCTAGAATAATCTGAGTAGAATTATTGGAGAATATGGGACGTACGACTGAGATTTTACGAGAGCTCGAGAAGTTCTATGGACAACTGTACACCTCATCGCAAAGTCCTGCTCCAAGCACGGCAAGCGATGCAAGAGCCCGTCTGACCCGGCACTATACCGAAGACATCCCGGACGTCAGCCTATACGAGATCCGGACGGCCCTCAAACAGCTTAAGAACAATAAGGCACCGGGGGAGGACGGAATAACGTCAGAGCTTCTGAAAGCGGGTGGAACACCGATACTTAAAGTCCTTCAGAAGCTATTTAATTCCGTCATCCTCGAAGGTACAACGCCTGAGGCGTGGAACAGGAGCGTGGTGGTACTGTTTTTCAAGAAAGGTGACAACACCCTCTTGAAGAATTATAGGCCCATCTCGCTGCTGAGCCATGTCTATAAGCTGTTTTCGAGAGTTGTCACTAACCGGCTCGCCCGTAGGTTTGACGACTTCCAGCCTCCCGAACAAGCCGGGTTCCGCAAAGGCTTTAGTACCGTAGACCACATCCACACGCTTCGGCAGATTATACAGAAGACCGAAGAGTATAATCGGCCATTATGTCTAGCGTTTGTGGACTACGAGAAAGCCTTCGATTCAGTCGAGACCTGGGCAGTGTTACGGTCACTATAGCGGTGCCAGATCGACTACCGGTATATCGAAGTGTTGAAGTGTTTGTACAGCAAGGCCACCATGTCTATCCGACTCCAGGACCAGAGCACAAATCCTATCCAATTGCAAAAAGGGGTGAGACAGGGAGACGTTATTTCTCCGAAACTGTTCACCTCTGCATTGGAGGATGTTTTTAAGCTTCTGCACTGGGAAGGACATGGCATCAACATCAATGGCGAATACATCACTCACCTTCGATTCGCCGATGATATAGTCATAATGGCAGAATCGCTGGAGGACCTTGGCGCAATGCTCAGAGACCTCAGTAACGTTTCTCAACAGGTGGGTCTTAAAATGAACATGGGCAAGACTAATATCATGTCCAATGCTCATGTTGCACCCATGCCGGTACAAGTTGGGAACGATACCATTCAAGTTGTAGACCACTATGTCTATTTGGGTCAGACGATTCAACTAGGTAGGTCCAACTTCGACAAAGAGGTCAACCGACGAATCCAACTCGGATGGGCAGCGTTTGGGAAACTTCGTCACATCTTCTCGTCGCAGATACCGCAGAGCCTCAAGACGAAAGTCTACAATCAGTGCGTGTTGCCAGTGATGACTTATGGCACTGAGACTTGGTCGTTAACTATAGGCCTCATATACAAGCTCAAAGTCGCGCAGCGTGCTATGGAGAGAGCTATGCTCGGAGTTTCACTACGTGATAAGATCCGAAATGAGGAAATCCGTAGAAGAACGAAGGTCACCGACATAGCTCTCAGAATTAGCAAGTTGAAGTGGCAGTGGGCAGGCCATAGCTCGCAGAACCGATAACCGTTGGGGAGTAAAGGTTCTCGAATGGCGACCACGAACCGGGCGACGCAGTGTTGGAAGGCCCCCCACCCGATGGACCGATGACATTCTAAAGGTTGCGGGAAGTCGGTGGATGGAAAGGGCTCAAGACCGTTCGTCGTGGAACTCTTTGGGGGAGGCCTATGTCCAGCAGTGGACTTCTACAGGTTGTTGATGATGATGATGATGGGACGTATTGCATTGCGGTTGAAACTAATTGTGCTGCATGAACCACACGTTTGCTATGCACAACAATTGTTTGGCGGCCTAATGTGTAGAAATCCGTTTAAGTAATTGGGTATCCAACATACAAAAAATACCCTAAAAATGGTACACCGTTTCCCAACTTGCAGCATTAAAAAGCTGCGCACGGGGGATGCGCAATGCTTTCTAGCGACACATTAGGTCGTACAAATTTCATCGTACGTCATTTCTGTCTTTTTTTCTGTATTCTGAAGTTTCTACCTAGGTAGAAAAAAAATATCAATAAATAATTTAAATTATTACTAGGTCGTCGTTAACTTACCTATTAGCATTGGAATAAACTGACGCGAATTATTTGCTGACTAAAGAGACGTAACTCAAAAATGCAGAAATTACGGTTACGACATAATGCATTGCATTCTCATTGTCGTTGAACCGTCTTGACGTACGTATCGTATGGAGCATGAAAATACACAATCTAGTAACCGTAATTTTAATATTTTTGAGTTCGTTATTATTATTATTATTTTTTTATTATTTATTTATTCCATTCAGGACAGTGAGCTTACAGTTTACACCAAAACGCTGAACTGTCTTAATTAATTGTACTTAACCTATACTTATCCTAAACAAAAGTTTAACTTAAATATATTCTTAGATTATTATAAATAGAATTAAGACTATCGTTAAATAAATCTATCATCTTCATCAGCCAGTTGAAGTCCACTGCTGGACATAGGTCTCCCCCAAAACGTTCCATGACGAATGGTCTTGAGCCTTTGTGACTTTTTTTTTTTTAATGTTATACTGAGGCAAACGGGCTTACGGCCCTCCTGATGGTAAGTGGTTACCGTCGCCTATTGACATTAGCAACACCTGGAGCATTGCTAATGCGTTGCCTGCCGAACCCCTCCCCCCCCTAAAGAGCTCTTCTTTCTGACTTGTGACTTTAACAATGCCATCGGTCGGCCTTCCAACACTGCATCACCCAGTTCGCGGTCGAGAACCTTAATTCCCCAACGGTTGTCGGTTCTGCGAGCTATATGGCCTGCCCGCTGCCACTTCAACTTGCTAATTCTGAGAGCTATGTCGGTGACCTTGGTTCTTCTACGGATTTCCTCGTTTCGGATTTAGTCGGCCTGCAACTTGTCACGTATGCCTATTTTTATTTTTTTTATTTTTTATTGGTTATGGTTAGGCGTTTGACCACCATCTCACTTTTGCAAGGCCTAAGATGGAGCACGCTTTACCAGAAGGAACTTATTCACTCTAGATTTGAAGACTCCTAGATTGTACTCATCCGGGAAAACAGACGATGGCAGATCGTTCCACTCTTTGCCAGTGCTTATAATAAAGGTGGAGCAGAAACGTTTGGTAAAACCAGGTAAGGGTGGTAATTACCTGTGCGTCTGCTTGTCCGGTAGTGGAAGGGGGAGGGAGGGATGAGGTCATGCAAATCCTGCGCACAGTCACCAAAGTGGTACTTGTAGAACACTGACAGTCTGGCCACACGCCGTCTGTGTTCAAGGCTCTGTAGATTGGACTCCACAAGCGAGTCATCTCCTATTAGCCTAACAGCGCGTCGCTCAATTGAATCGAGGGCTTCAAGCTGGTATTTAGCCGAGCCATCCCATAAATGGCAGCAGTACTCCATGCAAGATCGGACCTGTGCTTTGTAGAGATTAAGAAGCTGTCCCGGTGAGAAGTACCGCTGTACCTTCACAATACCTACCCAATTATTATACATACTCAATCGGTACTGCAAATTATGGGCATGTGCCACATGACATGTAATGTGTGGATTTGCCTTTGACATTTTCAAGGATCTGAGCACCTGGTGATCTGAGATCTGATCTGATCGCTTGGGCCGGTACGCTTTCCAGAAAAGTTCCAGCGAATTCCTTTAGTAAGTGGGGGGTTTTGCCCATACTCACCACGCTGGGCATGCGGGTTGGCGAGCGCAGTTAGAGCTATCGTTGTTATAATGAGGGACGCTGCTGCCCATCCCCTAGCTTTTTTCCCTTAGTCGCCTCTTACCACATCCGCGGATAGGTAGATATAGAGGGGCCTATTCTTCAGCCGGGGCCATCACGGCCAATGGCCTTTTATATCCACTAAAAGAAAAAAAAATTAATAGTATATTCACGACTTTTTGTTTTTAAAATTTTTAATCACCTTTTTTACTAATTATTAAACGTGATAAATTGGACATTGATATTGCTACCTAAAACTGTTGAATAATTTTGAGTTTGATTGAACTGATTTGACAGCAAAACAGCTGACGTTTGCAGTGATTTTTTCAATGTGAAATTTCGTCTATCCATATAAATATTTTTTTTAATAAATATTCCGGACATACATGTAGGTATTCACACGGTCAAATGATCCCAAACTAGGCATAGCCTGTATTATGGGTAACAGAGACTGATATACATAATTGATAAATATTTAACACCCAGACACATAACAAACATCTGTGTTCATCACACGAATGTTTGTCCAGTGCGGGAATCGAACCCGCACCCGAATATTGGTGTAAAGTCGGGATAGTACACAACTTCACATATTATGAATCACTTGAAATCGCAAAGACAACCCGCCTACGACATCGTCGCTCAGGTACCAGGCGGTCATAACCGCGTCGCAGTTCAAAAATAAACCCGAATGCGTCGTTGCGATGCACCTGCATGCACGAGCATTCTTGCTAGTGGCGCCACTGTCCCTCTCAAATCAATGTCATTAAAAATAAAAATAAATAAATAAATATTCCGGACATATTCACACGGTCAACTGATCCCAAACTAGGCATAGCCTGTACTATGAGTACCAGAGACTGATATACATAATAGTTATTAATATTATGTATATCAGTTATTAATATTTAACACCCAGACACAGAACAAACATCTAGACATAGACATAGACATTTATTTAATTGCCACCAAAACACACACATTTGCACAACATTTTACAATAAACATTAGGTACTTATAATAAAAGAAACAAGAGAAAAGTAATGAAAGTAAAAATGGTGTGATGTGTGCTGCAGCAGCAAAACATCTGTGTTCATCACACAAATGTTTGTCCAGTGCGGCGATCGAACCCGCGACCTCTAGCGCAGAAGGCAGAGTTACTACCAACTGAGCTATGAGGCCAGTCAAAAAAATATCATTAGAATTTTGTGATCAAAACGGGATCTGCATTTTGTTTTTTTTTTTGGTGGGGCGATTGCCTGTCTGAGACGCATATGGTGCGGGTTCGATTCCCGCGTCGGGACAAATGTTTGCACGATCTGCAAATTTATGTTCCAGGACTGGTTGTTGTGGTACCATGGTACTCGTAGTTTCTGATACCCATGACACATGGCAAAGCTACTGATCAGATGAAATTTGTAATCGTTTATTTTTATATTTAAGGCCGAAATAATGATGATGAAATTTAGAAAAACACAAATACTTAGTTTCCGAATTGACAATTTCCACCTCTCTGAAGTCGTAAATATTGTACTGTACAGTATCTGATGTATTGCAGATGTCGGTGGGCCTGCAACGGCGCGTGCCGGCGCTGGACGAGGCCGCCGGCGTGCCCCCCTCGTGGAAGACAGCCAACGATCCACCATTCCCGTCCTTCGCGCCGCCCGCGGGCTCGCCAGCAGGCCCGGCCTTCGCAGCCTCCCCCGCGCCCTCGACACCTGGAGGATTCTCCGGCCCGTACGCGGCGCCCGGACCCTTCGGCAGCCCCTCGGCGCGGCCGGGCTCGGGGGGCGGATTCCCCCCCGGGCCACCTCCACAACAGCACTTCCCGGGGCCGGGGTTCGCCCCCCCAGGGTCGCCGTTCCATCCACACCCGCCACATCCGCCTATGCCGCCGCATCCACACATGATGGCGCCGCTACCGCCTCCAGTTGACAGGTTTGCTCATCATTTTTTTGGCATGAATCTGGCTTAGATATATAAGACCTTCAAGAGCAGAGTGAATAGGTTTCTTCTAGGCAAACGTTCTACACCGTAGACCACATCGTCACTTAACATCAGGTGAGATTGTGGTCAAACGTTAGCCTTGAAGCTAGACCAAAACAAAACTTCATACGTAAGTTATTTATGTTGATTGTAGAATGGTTGCTTGCCTGAGCTCTCATTAAAACATGAAGGTTTTAATGAGAGCTCAGGCAAGCTCATTCATAATTTAGTCATTCAAACCCATGTATTAACGATAAGTCCGCACCACCGACATTTTTAGATTTTTTTACTGCCTGACTGACTGACTTTACAGTCAACGCAGTGTCTAAACCAGAACAAAAGTCTAAGCTAGGCTTATTAAATCTGGTAGTCCTGTTGCAGTGTCCCCTACACTACATTAGGAAGCTACCCTCCTAATACACGATTGAAGGATGTTCCCGAAACTCAATCCTTAAAGGGGTGCTGTGGGGGTTAGACGGTTAGACGCTAACTTTTTGATGAAATAAAGAAGCTTTATTGGTAGGAACTTATCATCTTCCTGCCCTTATCCCACATGTGGGTTTCTTCATGTCATTTATTGGTAGGAACTACAGGCAATCACCATCATCATTTCAGCCGTTCGACGTCCACTGCTGAACATGGCCTCCCTCACAGACAGAGCAAATTCCTTATCATGTGGGAGGATTTGCCCATACTCACCACGCTGGGCATGCGGGTTGGCGAGTGCAGTTAGAGCTATCGTTGTTAAAATGAGGGACGCGGCTGCCCATCCCCTAGTTTTTTCCCTTAGTCGCCTCTTACGACATCCGCGAATAGGTAGATATGGAGGGGCCTATTCTTCAGCCGGGGCCACCACGGTTTACTACAGGCAAAAGTATAAAATAAAAGCCAATAAGTGCTGGGTCTACAATTTATCTACAGAAATTCCTTTAGTTATCAGTATCAAAGTTCATATTATAATCTATGAGGTCTCAAAATCCGGATCCGCCGAATTAAATTAATCAAACAAATATACGCTGCGCCAAAAATAATTACACTGTTCGGTCGTCAACCTTGTAATGATGAAGAAATTACAATCAATTATTATTAACGAAAATCTACCTATACAAGGTGGCGATGTCCCCGGCTTAAGAATAGGCCCCTCCATATCTACCTACCCGTGGATGTCGTAAGAGGCGACTAAGGGAAAAAAGCTAACGGATGGGCAGCAGCGTCCCCTATTTTCATAAAGATAGCTCTAACTGCGCTCGCCAACCCGCATGCCCAGCGTGGTGAGTATGGGCATCCGGGGGCTGCCCATACTCACTACCCATCAGACAACGTATTATTCGCTCCGGAAATCTTTGGGGGAGGCCATGTTCAGCAGTGGACGTCCTACGGGTGAAATTATGACCTATGGCAATAAACTACTTTGTAACGGTTGACTTTTGGAGAATTTTTTTCAAAGCACTACGCAAAAATCTGCAGTTTTTAGGGTCAAATCAGCTGTTTTAGGTCATTTTTTTAAATCAATTATTCAGCTGTTTTAGGTAGCTAACTTGATGTCAAACTTCTTTATAATAACGTTTAATAATTACTTCATCATTATCATCAAATCTGATAAAAACCAAAAACAGCTAATAAGAAAAATTCTGTGAATAAATCTGGAAAAAAGAAAAGTGTGATGATGGCCAAACGCTTAACCATCATCAATAAAAAAAATTGTTGAAAAACTAAGCCCCTTCCGGGATACGTACGATACATATTAATAATGACCTTGCATATTATGCACTTAGATAATAACGTACCTACATGCCTACAACGATTTTTTTTTAAAGAAATGGGGTTTTCTATTTTGCCTTCGAAATTACGAAATTCTGCCGAACGGAAGTCAATTGTGTGAACTGCGTTCAAAAGATTTTGATACTTTGATATAAAAAAAATATGATTTCCCTTTCGGGCTGGCTATGGCATCTTAGGTCTAACCGCCAAGTCTTACGTGTATTTTTTTATTTTAATAACATTCTTTTCGGTTTATTTATTTAAGTCATGGTCAAGTCACCGTCAAGTCAAGTTTAGTTTTAGTAGATATTTATAACATGTATACCATTCCGAAAGAGGGTTATTCTATCAGCAAAAAGAAAGAAAAGTAGCGAAAAAAAAATTTTTTTTTTCGCTCATCAATCATCAATCAATCAAATCAAAGTAATTTATTGCGTAATATAGGTTAGGTACAGTTGCTCCATAATACAATACAAATTAGGAGCAGCCATATTCAGCGTTGTACGCATGCAATATACATATTTTCAAAAAAATTAAGTAGGTATGTCAGAGCTTTAAATTACAATAAAATAGTGCTATTACAAATGTCATTAAAATAATCATGGATTGAATAGTAAGCCCTTTCCAATAGTAACTTTTTCAGTATCATCTTTGTAATTAATTGATTTCTAAACGTATATGTACGAGAAGTTTGGAAAAATTTAAAACATGTCGCAGGCACTACAGCGCCAGCGTCCTGTAGTAAGTGAGTAAAAGTTCCACCTGACGCTGTATAAATCATCTAGATTAAATGTAATAAGGCCATACTGTCTGGCCACGATTTTCTGTCAAATAAAGTCAAATTCATCTTGGTGTCCTCTCGACCGCTATGATTTGCATGTTGAATACTGTGTAAGACTTTTCATCGTGGCATTTCATATTCAACATTTAATAAACAAAATATAATTGTTCCTACTTAGATAGATAGATAGATAAAAAAATTATTTGGCACTACAAACACACACAATTAACATAGATAAACAATTTTAAACTAAAGTACATACAATAGGTGCGTATAAATAATCAAAAGAGCAATTTAAAAAAAAAAGTAGGTATCTTAGATTAGGCAAGTTTGCGTGTGCTGCAGTACGACAAATAGGCTATGGCTACTTAACTTCCTACTATATCCTACTAAAATTATAAATGTGAAAGTATGTGGGGATGTTGGTGGTTCAATCACGTCGTAACGGCACAACCGATTGCGATGAAACTGATTGGAATAGATAGAGTTCTTTACCTAGAATAGCATAGAGGGTACTTTTTATCTAGCTAGGTACCACGAGCGACGCCACGAGCGGAAGCAGGTGCACAAAGTTAGAAAAATATTAATTCAAGTACATATTATACAAATGCTAGATTATGGGTTATTTTTATGGACATAATATTTCCTCATGTATGCTTATCGAATTCATAATTTAATTACTTATATACTAAAAATAATAATATATTTATCATATAGTTAGGTACTATAACTACAGTGTAGCTAGTAGTAATAAAATTGTATGATCTTTATTTAAAGAAAAAACGGGCGCCGTGACTGTATCTTCTAGGCTTGGCTAAAACAGCCGTAAATTCAACTAGATTTAAGACATTTCAAAATGATCCATGCCATTTCAATGAATAAATGAATATTGAAGTTTAAATATTAGTGCTAATTATGCATACCTAGATATTAATATAAATATAAAATATAGCATAGTGGTAAAATCGCAAAATTATAGGTAGGTACTCTCTACCGCACCGAGCGCGCCGAGCTATAAAACTGTGAGTGTGTGCGTGCTCAAATAAATGTAGGTGAGCGCTACGTAGGTACTGTCGTAGAGTCAGCAATGATAGAAAATTATTACCATCATCATCATCCACAGCCTGACTTCACCCGCTGCTGGGTGTAGGCCTCGCTTTGTGTGTTCCATTCTCCTCTATCCTGTGCAAGCCTCATCCAGTTGCCGCCCGCGATGCTTGCTATCGCTTGATATCGCCTGCCTTCCTCGCTGCTGGACGAACGGCGTTCCGATATCCAGTTAGAAAATTATTATATGGCATGTAAATATGTCTTATAAGGGGAACTAGCTCTTAGCCGCGACTTCATCAGCATTCATAATAATTTTTGCCCTCTTTAGGGATGATTTTGCGAAAATACTGAAACACGTATTTCTATATTTCTTACTAAAAGCCTAAATATGAATTTTCAGATCCCTAACTTGGGGAATTATGGATTGCCCATACAACATTTCAATCCCTATTTCGGCCCCTTCACGATTATGTTTTTTTGACAAAAGATAGCCTCCTTGCGGAATTGCATTACGATCCGTTCCGCCGTTTAGTCGTAATGAGGTAATAAACAAAGAAACTTACAAACAGATTTACTGTCGCATTTTTATTATTATTATTATTGTATTGATGGATATGGTATTCTGTTAAAAACCAAGTACATGGATAGACAATATTATATTTTTTAATAGATTTGCTAACAAAATAATTGTGATTCAATTCACGATATATTTATCAATCAAAAAAAACCATAATTACTAATTCATTTCTGTGCTATCTGTACTCATCCACCCCGAGTACTATCTATCTATACGTATTATATATTTGTTAGTACCGCTCCGACCACCGTAACCTGACCCGTAGCGCCCCGCGCGCTTCGAATATCAGCCGGCAATAAAAGGGCAGAGGGGTGACATTACAAGGGTCTACTTTGACCAGTCGGTAATACGTACATAAGTAAAGATTGTATGGTAGACGGCTCTCGGGCCGAGTTGAGTGTCGTCTGCCGCGCTCCCCGATCAAAATCGTTCGAAATTCAAAATGAATTTTTGACGTATTTTGTCTTGGGTCGGTTGTGAACTGTATCGTTCGACATTCAAAATCAATTTTTGTCATTTTTTGTTTTGGTTCCGTTGTTTCTAACGGACACATTCGAAATTCAAAATGAAATTTTGACGTTTTTTGTCTTTGTTTTTTTGTTTCTAATTGTTGGTTGCCAGCATCTAACATTTCTGATTTTAACTTTTTTTTAACTTCTTTTCACTGATAAACATATGAATATCCTATTTATCTTTGAGAAAATTACCAAGGTTGCATAGGTACATATTATATGCATTGCACAACCCCCTCTCATATACATAATATTATGAATGAATAACCTTGTATGTACCTAGGTATATTATTTGAAATCTGTTTTTATGGTTACTAACATAGTGTATAGGTAGATAAATGTACTAACAATTATGGTGAACAACCGAAATATAATAAATTGAATTATTTTAGGAGTAAGTGAATGCTGAATCTTATTCTTATATTTTGTGAGTCATGTGCGCTACCTTAAATGCCTATATCTTGACCCTATAAATATTGACGGCAACCATTACCAAAGTCAAAGTCAAAAGGCATTTATTTCAATAAAATCACTAGGATCACTTTGAAACGTCACTAGGATCACTTTGAAACGTCTTAGAAACTAGGTGAAGCTATGCCTGTTCCTCGCGACCAAGCCTAAAAGAGTCAACACACCTACAGCAAGTGTAGCATTTCTCGACTTGCTACCTGCTTCAGTCCCGTACGGTGGATTCTGGAGAATAGTCTATAGTTCTACACTAATATTTTAAAGAGGTAAAATTTGTTTGTTTGTATGTAGGGGGTAAACTACTGAACCGATTCAAAAAAATCTTTCACTTATAGAAAGCTACACTATCCCTGTAGTGAACATAGGTTTTAACATAGGTTTTTTATGTTGATTAAAATAACATCAATCTCCGCTTTTTTTTGAGCCTACTAAGTAACTATTTTCTAATCTGTGACACCTGCGCGCTAATTTAGTCCGTGTCTCTACTTTGCCAGCGTATAATTATTAGTATTTACCGAGGTTTTACAGTTAATTTTGGTGCTGGCGGGTCAGCTAGTGTTGAATATAGGCCGATGTTCAGCAGTGGACTTCGTCGGGAGGAATGTTTTTTTTAAATTGTTTTTTCCCTTTTGGGCTGGCTATGGCGTCTTAGGCCTTACCACCATGTCTTACGTATAGGTTATTATTTATTGTTATTTTTGAAACATTCTTATCTTTTCATTTCATCTAATATCATGGTCAAGTCAAGTTCAGTTTTAGAAAGATATGATGACGGGTATTTTACTAAAACTTCGAGGGACCTTTTGGCGCCAACTCGAAAAATTACACACTCGGGTGGAATGATGATGATGATTGATGAGGTAGGTAATGAATGGAACAATCAGAAAGGTTACGACTTTGTGAAACTGTAGCTAACAGACACATTTCTAACAATTTGACTGATTCACTCCCAAAGTGACATTACAAGGGTAATGTCACATTGAAATGTCACACGTGCGCTGCGCACTGCGCAGTTTACTGACTTACACTTGCTTCATTAAAAAATTAAAAAAAATAGCTCTCCCTTTAATATCCCCAAGAATGTTAGAAATCCTCTCAGATCTCCAGGCAGTCAGATCCTTGAAGAAAGAAAAAAAACTCTGCAGTCACATACATAGTCCTGACTCCACACTAGGATTCCCTGTGTCGTGGGTATCAGAAACTACGAGTACCTACCATGGCTACCTACCATACTTGACAGGGTGCAAGCCCGCCAAGCTGATATGCACGAGCGCCGTGTTTGTTGCCTTATTCTTCAAGGCTTGGTCGCGGGGCACAGGCCGAGCTTCACCTAGTTTGGGCGTTTCAAAGTGATCCTAGTAATTATATGGAAAAATAATACAATGAACAGAATTGCTTACATTAGACGGACTAAAAATTATTCATCGAAATAATTCCTGTATTAGAATAGGTCTAATCTTTGTACTTAATCAAAATACATTTTTTAAGCACATATGAGTTTTTTTTATTATACTGCATACAGACTGCATACATAATACATTTAGATATGAACATAAAATAACTATCAGTGGATTCCTAATAATTGGCCTTCAGTATACATGAATATAACATGTAGGTATTTAATATTTTTCTTTTCTATGTACCTAGCAGTAAGTTTCTCTAAAATTGTAAAATAAAATAAATACTTAATTTGAAACTCCTTACTTCTGAAATGCAACTGCATCTTTCTTAACGTTCCAAATGCGTTCAAGAAACTGATATAATTAGAATCTAGACAGGTATATTTTATCAAAAATGAATTTCAAAATTCAATGTGGCGGTGCTCGAACAAACGTAGTCAGTGAGTAACTAGTTAACCTATATTTCCAGTGGGTATACACACCGCGGTTATAGCTGTAGGGTGGGGAACACGTGGAGGGGGTGGCTGGCACCCCGAGACGGCACGCTCTTGGTCCTTATTTGGCAGAATGAATGGCTGTAGTAGCCTTATAATATTTGAAACAGCCATTTTTATCACCGCTAGGTTATACTTGCTTTTTGCGTCACTGATTCTTTTTTTGTCATCCTGTGTTGGGTTAGGGACCAGGTTGAGGTATGGTGGGTCTGAAAAAGGCCTATGACAGGAGAAGAATCAGTGTATTGAAAGGATTAAAGTGCGCCTCTTACAGGTCTCTTATTCCTCCTCTTACTCCTTTCGTGCATATGTCACATGTCTTCGAGTTTTTAGGTTCTAGGACATTCCGGTTTCCTCACGATGTTTATAGTTAGCCGTAATTTTCATTGTAACAGTTTTGTCTTTCATCTTATTCTTGAAATGCGGTGTTTTTTATTTATTATTTATTTAGAATACAGTATAACATCTTAACAGGTTTTTTTTTATCCCTAAGGCGATGCCATATGTTATGTTATACCAAAATAGTGATAAGTGAATTAAAAAAAAATGCATCAACTGCCATAAAATGAATTGACCACTTATGACAGCTTAATAATGACAGACGAGGAATTAGAGAATTAAGAGATAATTGATCTGAGAATTCATATATTTAGGCTTTTTGGTAAGAAAGAAAGAAATAGATACGTGTTTCAGCATTTTCATAAAATGATCCCTAAACGGGGCAAAGTATGCGGTGAAAATTATTATGAATGCGGACGAAGTCGCGGGTAACAGCTAGTTTTCAATAAATATATGACCTATGACCCCTTAACATTTTTAACTACTACAACGTTACACTGTACCGTAATGGTACTACAACAAAACTATATTTTTCAATTAACTAGTGGCTATTATTGTTTTTTTTAATACAACTGAAGTGGCAATCAAGCATACGGCCCACCTGTTGGTAAGCGGTTACCGTAGCCTATGAGCGCTTGCAATACCAGAGGCATCAAGCTCGCGTTGCCGACCCCGAACCCCCTCCTGTGGTTGGATCAAAGTATAACCTAGCGGTGATAAACATGGCTGCTTCGAAAATTATAAGGCTACTACAGCCATTCACTTGTTAAGAGCTCTGGCAACCTTACTCACCGCAGGAACACAAAACTATTTGAAACAAATAATGTTATTTGGCTGCGATCTTCTGTAAGGCGGAGGTACCTTCCCAGGCGGGCTGCTCCAATTCAGAACGAGAAAATCTCGCTGTGCCCTACATCCTCCAATAATATTGTATTGTTACAAATAAATAAACTTTAAAATCATAAATCATACTTTTTATTGCCTGAAATACATGTTTTATAGATGTTATACATTTTATAAAAGTAGCAATGTATTCTGCCTGTTCAGGCGTGTTATTTTGAAATAACAATATAAATAAAATCAAAATTAGATATTATAACTAAACATGCAAAAAATAAAAAAGACAACAATTCGAAACATCTTGATAAAATTGAATAATTAATGTCAGACAGCAAAAATAATAATAATATAAGAATAGAAAAATAAATTGATTGATTGAATTGATTCTTTAAACCTACCCAAGATATTTTATTATTATTATTATTTTAATCTTTATTGCACACAAAGAAAACAATGTACAAGTAAGTAAGTACAAGGTGGGCTTAATGCCAAGGCATTATCTACCAGCCAGCCTGATTGGGTAGAAACAGGAGGTTATTTTATTAATTTTATTTAATTAATCAAGTATCAAGGCGACACGGTCCTAGTACAATGGCGCCCCCGACCCGGGTACAGTTCGCAAAAAAAGCTGACGTCAAAAAAATAAAATTTTATTATCATCAAGTTTAGAGAGAGTCGACTCTTGGTACTTACTTCTAAGTACCTACCTACTTGAACACTAGGTAACTACCCATGCTTGCTTGCTGTGCCATTGGTGCTTTCTTGGTCATCCTGTATTAGGTCGGTGCTCAGGCTGAGGTATGATGGACCTGAAAAATGACTATGACCGACGTTGAAAGGACTAGTGTGGTGAAAGGAAAAGGTTAAGGCGTATGTTGTCAGCGAAAAATACATGGTTCAAATGGATTCAACTAGTGGAGTGGCCTCGTCCGACCACAGGTCGTAGGTTCGAACCCCGGTCGTGCACCAATCAATTTTCATTCGGAAAATTTACATGCGCTATACTAGTGCTCTCAAACGGTGAAGGAAAACATCGTGAGGAAACCGGCATGTCCTAGAACCTAAAAATTGGAAGACATGTGACATGTGCACGAAAGGAGCCTCTAAGAGGCGCACTTTAATCCTTTCACTACACTGATTCTTTCACCAACAGTCATAGGTCCTTTTCAGGGCCACCATACCTCAACCTGGTCACTGACCTAATACAGGATGACCAAGAAAGAATCAGTGACACGACAAGCAAGCGTGTAAATAGATCTAACACTCGCATTTTTTAATTTTAATTTTTTCATTTGATTGCCAATAAGATGGAAAGTCGGTGGATGGAAAAGTCTCAAGACCGTTCGCCGTTGGAACTCTTTCGAGGAGGCCTATGTTCAGCAGTGAACTTCTACGGGCTTATGATGATGATGATTCGGCACAGCGAAATTTTCTCGTTCTGAATTGGAGCAGCCTGCCTGGAGAGGTACCTCCGCCTTACAGAAGATCGCAGCCAAATAACATTATTTGTTTCAAATACTGTTGTTTTCCTGCGGTGAGTAAGGTTGCCAGAGCTCTTTAGGGGTCGGCAACGCGTGCGTGATGCCTCTGGTATTGCAAGCGCTCATAGGCTACGGTAACCGCTTACCATCAGGTGGGCCGTAAGCTTGTTTGCCACATCTGTTGTAGAAAAAAAGGAAAATGATGATGATGAAGACGTTAATGTAGGGCCCAAGGGCAGCCATTGATTTTTCATTTGTATAACAGAGACGGGTGCATTGGCTGACATACGAGTGAGTAAGAAAGAGAAATTGGTTTCCTCTTTGACACATAATATGTTACATCAAGATTGATATACCTATTTGAAACTAGCTTTAGCCCACGGCTTCGCTCGTGTGGTACCTACATAAAAAGTAGCGTACTATATGCTATTCTAGATAAATAACTCTTTTTTTTTTGACTGACCTCATAGCTCAGTTGGTAGTAACTCTGCCTTCTGCGCTAGAGGTCGCGGGTTCGATTCCCGCACTGGACAAACATTTGTGACTAACACAGATGTTTGTTCTGTGTCTGGTTGTTAAATATATATCTATTATGTATATCAGTCTCTGGTACCCATAGTACAGGCTATGCCTAGTTTGGGATCAGTTGATCGTGTGAATATGTTATTTAAAAAATAAAAAAAAAAAGCTCAGTTGGTAGTAACTCTGCCTTCTGCGCTAGAGGTCTTGGGTTCGATTCCCGCACTGGACAAACATTTGTGACTAACACAGATGTTTGTTCTGTGTCTGGGTGTTAAATATATATCTAATATGTATATCAGTCTCTGGTACCCATAGTACAGGCTATGCCTAGTTTGGGATCAGTTGACCGTGTGTCATATGTCCGGAATATTTATTTATTCCAAGTTTTATGTCAATCGGTTGAGCCGTTACGGCGTGATTCAATAACAAACATTCTCACAAACTTTTGCATTTATAATATTAGGCTTATATATTTTATAATATTATATTTATAATATAATATTTATAATAGCATTTAGGTTACTTTTAAAGAAAAGATACGATGTTATTTAACTTTTTATGTTTTTGAAAACCCGGAGGGCCCCGTTTCCCCACGGACCCAGGGTCTCAACCCCAAAAGGCTCAAATATGTAAGCCCTATCAAGACTAACATATTATTAGCGACGCGTGACCCGAGAGCTGGCTCTTATTTGGCCCAGCGAATTAGCATTGCCATCCAGCGTGGCAATTCCGCCAGCGTCTTGGGGACGCTTCCGACTGGTAGTGATCTGATCAGTTGAGCTGTCTATAGATCGTTTGTAACAGTCTTTAGATGGCTCAACTGTTTCTTGTGTATTTTGTAAATATTAACTTGTATATCAATCTCTGGTTAGTTTAGTTTTATTTACAGAAAGAAACTTAAAACTAATACAAGTTAATATTTACAAAATACACAAGAAACAGTTGAGCCATCTAAAGACCGTTACAAACGATCTATAGATAGCTCAACTGATCCAGATCACTTGTATTAGTTTTAAGTTTCTCTCTGTAAATAAAACTTTTTATGTATTTACGAGAGGTAGGGCACAGCGAGATTCACTCGCTCTAAATTGGAGCAGCCTGCCTGGGGAGGTACCTCCGCCTTACAGAAGATCGCAGCCAAATAACATTATTTGTTTCAAATAGTGTTATGTTCCTGCGGTGAGTAAGGTTGCCAGAGCTCTTTAAGGGGGGAGGGGTTCGGCAGGCAACGCATTAGCAATGCTCCAGGTGTTGCAGATGTCAATAGGCGACGGTAACCACTTACCATCAGGTGGGCCGTAAGCCTGTTTGCCTCCGTATAACATAAAAAAAAAAAAAAAATGTTGGTACCACGCGTGCGAAGCCATGGGCGCAAGCTAGTAGTATTATAAATGCGATAGTTCGAGGATGTTTGTTGTTCAATCACACTTACAAACTTGGAATATTATAGTTCTTGACTTACTACTTTTTATGTAGGTACCACGAGTGAAGCCGCGTGCGGAAGCTGTGGTTTACTCGGTGGCGTAGCGAGTGGACGCAAAGGGCTCGATTCCCGCTGCGGGACAAATGTTTGCATGATCTGCAAATATTATTATTATTATTTGTTTAAAATATTCCGGACATATCACTCACGGTCAACTGATCCCAAACTAGGCATAGCCTGTACTATGGGTACCAGAGACTGATATACATAATAGATATATACATATTTAACACCCAGACACAGAACAAACATCTGTGTTAGTCACAAATGTTTGGAATAGAATCCGCGACCTCTAGCGCAGAAGGCAGAGTTACTACCAACTGAGCTATGAGGCCAGTCAATTCCGGGTCTGGGTGTTGTGGCATGGTACTCGTAGTTGATACCCACGACACAGGGAGTCCTAGTGTGGAGTCAGGACTATGTACCTATATCTGTTGGGAGTAATTTTTGTTTAATTTTTTTTTCCAAAATTTCTCAAAGGAGCCATTTCATTCTGGGCCTGGTCCATGTACACTACATAGAAAAATTAGGAAAAAATAGGAGATTACAAGAAAAATACAATATCATTAATTTGAAGACAAATGCGATGGTACAAGAATAGTTCTTCTGGTAAGTTTTTTACTATGTGAACACTATTTGAAGGCCGCCATGTTGGTTTATAATTGGCGTTTAACATGACATTGACATATTTTTCATGTCATGTTGTTTGATTTGATGTTTTTGTTTTGTCAGATAAATGTAGGTTGTCAAAATGACATTTCACGCACGTTCATCCGCCATATTTTTGTAGCGCTGTGTGTTGCTCTCTTTGTCGAAGAATATCTTAATGTACCTTAGAACGAAGTCAATTTAAATAAAATAACCAATTAAATACGTTTACTTTATTGCTTAGCCATATTTTAGAGTAGTGTACACAATGCAGGCCCAAGCTCCATATATTGATGAACCGTCTCTTTTATTTTTCCAAAATTTCTCAAATTTGTTCCGTACCTCATTTGGAAGAACGGAACCCCTAAAGAAAGAAAGAAAGAAAGAAAATTTGTTTATTTGACCCACAACGCAGGTAGGTACAGAAGGTAGGTGGGTACATAGACAAATACTTTATAGGTAGGTAATACACAACGCAGTAGGAAAACTTAAAAAAGTAGGTAGGTGGCTAAGTGGTAGGCTAATAGCATGCGTTGTGTGAGGCAAATGGGTCCCGTCTCAGCATAAAGCTGCACCGAACATAGAATTATGTACGGTGCTGGGTTTCTGACGGGGCCTAGGCGACGCGACGTGACGAACATCAATAAACATAATATTTATAGTAGGTATATAAAAAGGATAATTATAGTAGTAATTAAGGATCTAAAGGATCGCTTTGTTGTCCGTCTGTCTGTCTGTCCGTCTGTCAAGACCCTTTTTAGCCGCAAGAGGCTAGAGGAGACTAGATGTCGCGGGTTCGATTCCTGCACTGGACAAACATTTGTGACTAACACAGATGTTTGTTCTGTGTCTGGGTGTTTAATATATATTTATTATGTATATCAGTCTCTGGTACCCATAGTACAGGTTATGCCTAGTTTGGGATCAGTTGATCGTGTGCGATATGTCAGGAAAAAAAAAAAAAAAAGACCCTTCATAACTAATTACTAAACGTACAAGAAGTTCCGAATCAAGATTGCTACCTAAAACAGCTGATTCATTGAGTTTGAACTGGTTTGACTCCAAAACAGCTGATATTTGCATAGAGTTTCTTCAAAGAAAAACATCAAAGTCAAAGTCAAAAGGCATTTATTTCAATAAAATCACTAGGATCACTTTGTAACGTCTTAGGAACCGACCAAGACTACAAGAATCAGCCAACAAACACGGCGAGCGTGCCTGATTCTTCGGATCGAATCCTATCGGTTTTCTTTTTTTTTTTTTTTTTTTTATACTACTGAGGTGGCAAACAAGCATACGGCCCACCTGTTGGTAAGCGGTTACCGTAGCCTATGAGCGCTTGCAATACCAAAGGAATCACGCACGCGTTGCCGACCCCGATCCCTCTCCCCCCCTAAAGAGCTCTGGCAACCTTACTCATCGCAGGAACACAACACTATTTGAAACAAATTATGTTATTTGGCTGCGATCTTCTGTCAGGCGGAGGTACCTCCCCAGGCGGGCTGCTCCAATTTCAGAACGAGAAAATCTCGCTGTGCCCCACCTCCTCCTAAGACGTGTCCTCATAAAGTCGTGGACAAATTTTATTGCCAAGCTTGTGCCTGCGGCTTCGCTCGTTTGACCTACCTTGATACCTAGATTGAAATTAGCATAAGCCAGACTATAATCTACCTATCTCTGAGCTATTTCTAGGTATCTTCATTTGTAATCATTATGACATTGTTTTTTAATTTTTGTAATCCTACTATACTAAATAAAACATTTGCATGCTTGTGTAGTAAAACATGTGCGCCCGCTTACTGCATCAGAACAGCGATTATATTCAACTACCATGTTTTAGCAATTAGCAAGTTGAAGTGGCAGTGGGCAGGCCATATAGCTCGCAGAACCGACAACCGTTGGGGAGTAAAGGTTCTCGAATGGCGACCACGAACCGGGCGACGCAGTGTTGGAAGGCCCCCCACCCGATGGACCGACGACATTGTGAAGGTTGCGGGAAGTCGGTGGATGAAGAAGGCTCAAGACCGTTCGTCATGGAACTCTTTGGGGGAGGCCTATGTCCAGCAATGGACTTCTACAGGCTGATATATAAATATAAATAAATATTCCGGACATATTCACACGCTCCACTGATCCCAAACTAGGCATAGCCTGTACTATGGGTACCAGAGACTGATATACATAATAGATATATATATAACACCCAGACACAGAACAAACATCTGTGTTAGTCACAAATGTTTGTCCAGTGCGGGAATCGAACCTGCGACCTCTAGCGCAGAAGGCAGAGTTACTACCAACTGAGCTATGAGGCCAGTCAATGATGATGATGATGATGATGATGATGTTTTAGCAAATAAACTTTCATTTCATCTAGATCCGTTCAGCCGTTCTGGCTTTGGTAATTGAGTAACCAACATCCATCTATCTTTTCGCATTTATGTAATAAGATTGGTTGTAGAATAAGCCCCCTTCGGGATAACTTACATATTATGAATCACCTTGTATAGGAATGAAAAAAATCATTGTTTTTGTTTTACGAAAAAAAATTGGAGAAAAAATTGGATTTTAGGAGGAGGTAGGGCACAGCGAGATTTTCTTGTTCTGAATTGGACCAGCCCGCCTTACAGAAGATCGCAGCCAAATAACATTATTTGTTTCAAATAGTGTTGTGTTCCTGCGGTGAGTAAGGTTGCCAGAGCTCTTTAGGGGGGAAGGGGGTTCGGGGTCGGCAACGCGTGCGTGATGCCTCTGGTATTGCAAGCGCTCATAGGCTACGGTAACCGCTTACCATCAGGTGGGCCGTAAGCTTGTTTGCCACCTCAGTTGTATAAAAAAAAAAAAAATTGAATCTGTTACTCTAATTTTTTACCCAAGATAGTCACAGAATAGGCGGTAGTAACAACAACAAGTCACAGAATAAATAATGGTACAGTAAGTACTTAGCTTCAAAAAGTTTCACCCACACACACGCACTTACACACTCACACTACTATAAACTAGATGCGCTTACCACAACGATAGTAACAATGCGTTGTTTCTGTGTGCAACTGAGCTGTTACGCATCAGGTGCTATCCTCATTTTTTTGATATTCATGTTTTATTTTTTTAAATCATGATAGTAGTACAACCTAAAAAAATCGAAATTCGTTATTTTTCATTGCATGAAAAAGCATGTGCTTGCTTTAAGTGTCACTGATTCTTTCTTGGTCACCCCGTATTAAGTTAGTGACCAGGCTGCGGTATGGTGGCCCTGAAAAGAGCCTATGACTGACGGTGAGAGACTCAGTGAAAGATCGGCAAAATCTGCTGTTTTCGGGTCTAATCAAATCAATCTGGTTAAAAACAAATTGTTATTTTGTCAATAATATTCTTTCTTTTTGATGATAAAATAACAGTAGTTACGGCACAGTGATATCAATAATTTTAATGAAGTAGGTTTTATTAGGTCTAAATACATACATACATAAAATCACGCCTGTTTCCTAGAGGGGTAGGCAGAGACCACGGCTTTCCACTTGCTACGATCTTGACATACCTCTTTTGCTTCATTCACTCTCATCATATTCCTCATATGCTCCTCGGTTGAGGGTACTCTTGACTCGGCCTTTTTCCAAAAGTCACCGATTTAGTGGTTCAGGTCTTAGTACAATAAAAAAAATTAACATAAAATTTGTAAAAAACTCAGTTACCTCGTCTAGTTTATGCGGTAATAAGCGTGTGTGTGATGTACCGTACCTGAGAATGCGCTAGTGTGCGTGATGCTTCGTTTACACCTCACTGACAGCTAGACGGGCGAATGGCTGGAATGCTTTTTTCCCTGTAGTCAAACTTCAAATACCTATTCACTACAACATCATCATCATCAGCCTGTAGAAGTCCACTGCTGGACATTTGACTGGCCTCATAGCTCAGTTGGTAGTAACTCTGCCTTCTGCGCTAGAGGTCGCGGGTTCGATTCCCGCACTGGATAAACATTTGTGACTAACACAGATGTTTGTTCTGTGTCTGGGTGTTAAATATATATCTATTATGTTTATCAGTCTCTGGTACCCATAGTACAGGCTATGCCTAGTTTGGGATCAGTTGACAATGTGTGATATGTCCGGAATATTTATTTATTTATTTATAGGCCTCCCCCAAAGTCAAAGTCAAAAGGCATTTATTTCAATAAAATCACTAGGATCACTTTGAAACGTCTTAGAAACTAGGTGAAGCTATGCCTGTTCCTCGCGACCGAAAGAGTTCCACGACGATCGTTCTTGTGCCTTTTCCATCCACCGACTTCCCGCAACCTTCACAATGTCGTCGGTCCATCGTCACCCGGTTCGCGGTCGCCTTTTGAAACCCTAACTTCCCAATGGTTGTCCGTTTTGCGAGCTATAATATGGCCTGCCTGCCCACTGCCACTATCAACTTGCTTATTATGAGAGCTATGTCGGTGACCTTGGTTCTTCTACGGATTTCCTCTTCCGAAATGAGTGCGTGATAACGAAGTGAAACTCTGAGCATAGTTCTCTCGATACTCTATAGCCCGTTGCGCGACTTTGAGATTATGTATGATAGATAGATAGATAAATCCTTTATTGTACACAGAGATAGAAAATAACAAAAGGGAGAAACAACAAAATATTACGTAAAATGGGCGGCCTTATCGCTAAAAGTGATCTCTTCCAGACAACCTTTGGATGGACAGTATTTACAAACCATTCAAATAAGACGGAGGTGTACAAAAAGTTTAACACTATATGTATGAGGCCAATAGTGAACAAGTCTCAGTGCCATCATAATGTCATCACTAGCAACACGCACTGAGAAAATCCATTTTGAAAAAAAGCCGGTCATGTGTGCCCAGGTCTCGCGCGCCCTGAGGCTTCCGTACACCACCTGTAACACGGGGACGGAAAATCAAGATCTCAAGTGTGCGAAGTGACAAGAGTCATGGTAGGAAGGAACATACTTGGACACGCGGCCAAAGTTGCGGCTGCGGGCGGGTCAGCTAGCTATTAATAGTTAATGTTGGCAGATGTTATGGCTAACTAAGGTGTGTAAGTAGACTAAGTAAGTATTGCAATTGATCTGAAATCTGAAAGCAAGGAGTTAGGGCAAAGCGAGATTTTCTCGCTCTAAATTGGAGCAGCCCGCCTGGGGAGGTACCTCCGCCTTACAGAAGATCGCAGCCAAATAACAGTATTTATTTCAAATAGGCACTTTAGGGGGCAGGGGTTCGGGGCAGGCAACGCATTAGCAATGCTCCAGGTGTTGCTGATGTCAACAGGCGACGGTAAGGTACCATCATGTGGGCCGTTAGCTTGTTTGCCTCCTATAAAATTAAAAAATAAGGATTTGCGAACTATTTATATTCAAACGCTTAACGATTATGCTGATTCGTTCCATTCAAAAGGATAGTAGGTACGTACTACTAGGTACCTGTGTAATAAAATCCACTCGCGAACTGCAAAAAATGTAAACATTCCAGTAAAAAACTCGATGCAAACGCATCTTCTGCTGATAGCCCCTTTTATCTCATCTACAACTACGTCAACAGACTGACTCCGTCCCTGTCTGATGCGCTAATTACACATCTCCCCGTCTCTTTCACACGCCGGTAATTCCGTTTCACTCACACAACGCGTTAGCGCATCTTTTGTCTCTTTTTAACGGTCCGTCCTTTTCGCCCTAATGAATTGAATCAGCGATGCTCTCTCTCTGCGTTTCGTTGGGAAAGAATTTGATATTTGTAATTTCTATGTCTGCGTCGAATTTATTTTAGAAAATGGAGTACACAAAAAAAAAAATACGGCCGACTTGAGAACCTCCTCCTTTTATAGACATAATTATTATTTAATCCATTTTTTTTATATATTGAAATTATTATAGAAACTGGTATATAAAAGCTAGTAGGTACAATTTCAACCCCCTACTTTGCCCCCTATAGGGATGATTTTGCATAAATGTTGAAACAGGTATCTCTTTATTTCTTACCAAAAGCCTGAATATGATTTTCAGATCCCTGACTTGAGGTTAATACCTTTTATGTATGGATTGCCTATACAAACTTTCAACCCCTATTTCACCCCCTTCAAGATTATTTTTGAGACAAAAGATAGCCTATGTCCTTGCCTAGAATATAATCTATTGCCTTGTCAAATTTCATCATGATCCGTTCAGCCGTTTAGTCGTGAAAAGGTAACAAACAAATATAGTTAAGTACACACACACTATCGCAATATTTGTAACTAGCTTCCGCGTGGTACCTACCTATATGAAAAGTAGCCTAAGATATGCTATTCTAGGTAAAGAACTTTATCTATTCAAAGTTTCAACGAAATCGGTTTAGCCGTTACGGCGTTTTTGAACAACAAACATCCTCAAAAACTTTTGCATTTATAATATTATAGTAGGAAGGATATGGATTAGATTGACGCACTACGCATATCCGGTTTAAACGTTCGGTGCATAGGGATGCGATTTTAGTCGATTAATTGTTATCGATCGCCGGATGTCTTTTTTTTCTTTTACGTTTAAAACTACTAATAAAAGTCTTAAACTTTGAGGAATTGTTCTACAAGGTGATTCATAATATGTAGGTATACTATCCCCAAAAGGTTTTATTGTATCAACAAAAGGAAGGAATATTAGCGAAACATATAAATATTTTCAGTTCTTTCACTTATGGCGATAAATGAACCACGACGTGAGCTACCGAAAAATATAAATTCGTCACTTCCTACACTTGGAATTTTATAAATATTAATAAATCCATTTATTTTACACTCATAATGGGCAAATAAAACTTTAAAGATAAAATAGATTAAGAAATAAAATTAATTAAAGGTTTGCTGGAAGAAAACTCTTTTTAGGGTTAAGCTCGCCTTTGTACATGTCCTTTCATTTAGTTTGTTTTTTGTATGTGTTTTCTGTGTAGAATAAAGAATAAACAAAACAAACAAAATTAAATTTGATTTTCTGACCCCGTGTAATGGTACGGAACCCTCAGGGCGCGAGTTCTCGCACATGACGTCTTTATCTATTATCATCATCATCATAAGAATCATAACTAATTATTAAGATGACTATCGCACGCAGTTTGAAGACAGCTTCAAATATTGTTAAAATTATCACGGTTTCTCATTAGGTAATAGCAAGAGAATGCAATCAATACTATAGGCTAAGCTGTAAGAATTGTTTATTTTTTACAGAATTAAATAAATAAAGCCAATGTGCTCTAGTTTCATTCTACCAAGTTGAGTTGTCAATCATCTCGTGCCATTGAAGCGTCAAAATGGCGCGTTGAAAACTGCACACGGGGGAGGTACGGGGCCAGCGCTTTCACAAACTTTCTCTATGCAATTGTGTAAGTTCGTTCTTCAAGACGGCGTCATAGATTTTTTGCAGTTTAACTGGCATCACCAGCTGCTTCGTTCATTTCAGCCGTAGGACGTCCACTGCTGAACATGGCCTCCCCCATAGATTTCCAGAGCGAATTCCTATCATGCGGGGGGATTTGCCCATACTCACCACGCTGGGCATGCGGATTGGCGAGCGCGTTAGAGCTATCTTTGTGAAAATAGGGGACCACTGCCAATCCCCTAGCTTGTTTCCGTTAGTCGCCTCTTACGACATCCACGACAGTTGTGGGAAAAAATTAATAAATAAACATACAACAATCCCATTAGATTTATCCAATTTTCTGGGCAATTTTTCCAATTTTTCTTTCTTTAAAAGCCTTATTGTCCCACTATCGCGAAATTAAGAATAGTTACGGGTCCCATATCTATGGTCCGGCCTTTCGCAAGTGATGCGCTTACCAATGAACAATATTTTAATTTATTTATTTACTTAAATCTATTATTCTAATCGATGGGTATATTTCTAGAGAGGTAGGGCACAGCGAGATTTTCTCGCTCTAAATTGGAGCAGCCCGCCTGGGGAGATACCTCTGCCTTACAGAAGATCGCAGCCAAATAACATTATTTGTTTCAAATAGTGTTGTGTTCCTGCGGTGAGTAAGGTTGCCAGAGCTCTTTAGGGGGGGGAGGGGTTCGGCAGGCAACGCATTAGCAATGCTAGGTGTTGCTGATGTCAATAGGCGACGGTAACCACTTACCATCAGGTGGGCCGTAAGCCTGTTTGCCACCGTATAACATAAAAAATATATATATATATTTCGCGTACCAGGGCTATAAAGTACAACCTTTTACGAATACCTAGTTCAAAACTAGGTTTTAAATACTTCGAAGAATAAGTGGTCCGCTATAGCTACCGGCCTTTAATAGTGGGTGAATAGAAAAGTAAAGTAAAGTTTATTAATTAAATAGTTAACAAAAATCTGTATAAAATAGTTGCAATATTATGATGTTATTTATTAATTTTAATATGCTATTCAGACGGCGCTCAACTAAGATAAATAAATAACACCCAACAGTCACATACATAGTCCTGACCCCACACTAGGATTCCGTGTGTCGTGGGCTCGTGGGTATCGGAAACTACAAGTATCACAACACCCAGACCCGGAATAAAAATTTGCAGATCATGCAAACATTTATCCGCAGTACGAATCGAACCCGCATCCCTTGGGTCTTAGACGGGCACTCGCCCGCTGCGCTACCGAGGTCGTCAAGATAGGGCGCCTTACTCTGACTTCGCAGCCTCGAATACTTGCAGACTTGGAGGACGTTAAAGTATCGCAGTCGTTCTTGGTCCTGGCTCGACCTGGTTCGAGTAATTTGATGTGAATACCTGGTCTTAAAACGTAAATACGCTCCATCTCTTATCTGAGTTATAAGGTCTCGCCACTTGACCGCTGCCAAACAAGATTTTGGACTATTGTGTGTCTCTGCCGATGTGATTGACCTAACTCAAGAACCAGTTTTTACTATTAATCATTCTGACATAATGTTATCGTGTAATTTATCCGATGTACGCGAGCCGATTGACGACGCCGGCCGAAGTTTCCCGAGAGGCTGACAGTTCGTCACTCGTCACATCGCAACACACTTATGTATTGGATTACATAGGTGCAGTGTACGCGCCGTCGCGTCAACTAGCGTTCTATTTACTCTGCAGTTTCGAAAACCGCTGCCGCTGTATGCCCGTCGAAATTATTTCGTGTCCTATCGATTTGTGTGATAGGCGATATTTTTAAGCGCAATTGCTTGTTGTGCGGTAGGCGCGCGTTGCAGCGGACGCTGTACGATTTCAGGCGCGTCCGTTTCACGGTTTCCTTCGGGTATCTAATTCGGAGTTTTCTCCGCACGTGTCTGTCGGTTTACGTTGCTCGGTACAGTGCGATGCTAGGTACGGAGTCATTGACACGCCGGCGTGACACACATTCCGCTTTGACTGACGGAGCGCTACACGTCCGCGTTTCTTGCTCGTTTTTTGTGGCGAGTAATTGTAATGTCTAATTTATTGTTTCTGTGATAACGCGTTTGACTAATTGTTTCGTGTGCGGGGATTGTTTGCGGTGATAACAGTGGCTCAGATAGCGGTGTAGCTCACGGCGGTCTCCTTGGAATCTCGCGAACTGTGGGATTTCCGCGTTTTATTGTCAATTGTGCGACTTGTTTTTGTGTTATTTTTTGTGTACCGAAAACTTGACCAAGTGGCTTTGTTCGGTGATGATCTGTGCCACAAGTTGACGTTTTTAGTATTTTTACGCAGACGTATGTTGTACAATGTAGTATTTTTTTGGTCAAGCAATTTTTTGTTTACTAAGTTTTTTTTAAAATTTTTAAGTAACGGAGACAGTACCTATGCCTACAATCTACCAAAAAAACGATGCCTCAAAAATAATTGTATTCGACGTTCGAAGTTTGAATTAGGGCGCGTATTTCAAATCGATAACTTTACCGAACGTTTCATGGACACCTCTCATTTATTTATAGATGTACAGTTTGATTTGTGTATGGAGAAACGTAGTTTACCTACATCTACTCAACGTCGCCAGTGGAATGTATATAATGTACATCTTGCACTATGTAGACTTATGTACAACGGATATAACAATATATAGTTGCGAGTGTGTGCGTGCGAGGCGAGAGCGTAATGAGCTTCTATGTGCTAAGAAGCAGTAAAAAGTATGGCGCGAAGGCACGAAGCGGCAACGCCGCGTGCGTTCGGAAACTTTAGGCCTTGGCCACATCACCACGGCACGGTGCCGTACGCGTGCAGCGGCCGACGCTTATTTGATTTGATGTATGACTTTCTGTACGCACGTTGCTTGGTAGGTAGTTGGTATCCAAAAGATATAATGCAACACATCTCGTGCGGTCCATATCTACAAGGTTATTCATAATATGTATACAATCCCGAAAGGGGCTTATTCTTAACCCAATTGGCAATAAAGTTTGTACTACGACTTTTGGAAATAAGTAATTTTTCATTTATAAAACACTATGCAAAAATCAGCTGTTTAGCTGAAATCTTTTTTTAGGTACCTAGCAATCTTGATGTCGAACTTTTTGTGCGTTTAACAAACAATAATTTGAAACGTTCGGGAAAACCAATTGTACATTTTGATATTTTTTTTTACTAAATTCTTCCTTTTGTTGATAGAATAAGCCCCTTTCGAGATAGTACCTATACATATTGTGAATCACCTTGTAGAAATAAACTGTCACTTCACAGGTTCGGAAATAAACATCGCACCGGATTTTTTTGCGACAGCACCGTAAAACGCTGCGGCTGCCGTGCCGAGCTGGTGTGGCCGAGCTCTTATCTCGCGGTGAAAACAATAGTCTTTTTGAGATATTCATATTTTTTGAATACATTATGAACGCCGTTTATTATGAACTAGCTTGTCGTTGCGGCTTCGCTCGCGTGAAACCTAGATGAAGAGTACCTAGCCTATATTATGCTGTTCTAGGAAAATAACTCTACCTTAATATTCCAAGTTTCATCGAAGTCGGTTCAGCCGTTGCGTGATTGAACCATAAAATCCTATCCTCATAAACTTTCGCATTAAAATTCTAGTAGGAAGTTGGATTAGTTAATTTATGTTGTTTTGAGGTATAGTGTTCAGTTCTATAAAAAGTGTGATTTAATGTCCGAACTAAATATTAATATTTGTTAGAAATCATTGTGCAGTGTTATTACCTGGATGAATTATCACTAAAATATTAGAATTATGAAAAACAAATGAAATTGTTACCGGAACTAGTTCAAGCACACTTATTGATCTGTGCCACCCATGTCCCAAATCAATTCATGAAAAAAACAAACAAAGCCGACGAAAATAGCTAGTGGTATAGAAAAAATAGTAACCGATGTTGACCTTTCCGAACGCGGCTCGTTACTAGCGCGGCCAGCTGACGCGGCGTTGCCAGCTCGCCGGCTTTAGAACGGTATCTAGTGGCTTATCGCCTCTAACGCTACGGCATTAGAACTACAATCGTGTATCAATGTTTGGTATATAAGGTAGATACGACGTTCGTGTCACGGGGATAACTGTTCCCGCGCGAAAAATTCGAATTCTTTTTTATCAGTCTTGCTCGTGACGCGGTAGGTTTTACTGAAGGAATATTGAACGTTCCTTTTCATGTTTTTATTTTTAAAATTTTCGTCTATTTTAGTCTATTGATATAGTGTTGTCATCGGTTTTCGTAATCGATTTTACTTTACAGAAACCAAAGTGACCAAAGTTTAGTGTGTAAAAGAAGAATAATAAAGTGCAATTTGGGATTAAAGTGATATATTTACAAAAATAATTATTTACAACCTTGTTTTGGCTAAAAGCCTTTAATAAAAACATGACCTATTTATTATATCGAATAGGTTAATAGAAATAGTACGATTTCTATTAAAAAATAACGGCTAACAAAAATATTACATACCAGGAGCGCATAAGCGCTGCGGAGATTAAAAGCGAGAGTGTTAAATGATAAGGAGCGCATAAACGTAGAGGCTGAAAGAAGTGGGGCACTTGAGTTGAGTACCAGGAGAGCATAAACGCCGCAGAGGCTGCAAGCGAGACACTAGCCTTAAAAAGTTGAAAGTACCAGGAGAGCACAAACGCCGCGGAGGTGGCAATCCAGCTGAAAACTTCGAAAGTACCTACCAGGCGCGCACAACGCCGAGTTAGAAAGCGAGCTGAACACTTTGAAAGTACCAGGGGCGCACAAAGCCGCGGCGGTTGAGAGGAGCGGGATGCCGCGGTGACAAGGTGGCCTACATGCCTGTGGCGCTGGGCTCGTTCGGCGGCGAGGGCGAGTACCAACAATACACGCCGCAGCATCTGTACCACGAGTATGCTCCGCCGCCGCCGCCGCCGCACTACCACCACCTACCACCGGAGCCCTATCTTAGGTAAACAAAATAGAAAGTCCTCCTAGTCTGTGTCGGCTACAGTGACTAGAAGTTTCAACGAAATCGAACGAGCCGTTACGGCGTGATTTGATAACAAACATCCAAATATCCTCAGAAACTTTCGCATTTTATTATATAACTGAGGTGGCAAGCAAGCATACGGCCAACCTGTTGGTAATCGGTTACCGTAGCCTATGAGCGCTTGCAATACCAGAGGCATCACGCACGCGTTGCCGACCCCGAACCCCATCCCCCCTAAAGAGCTCTGGCAACCTTACTCACCCCAGGAACACAACTAGGGCTTGCAATCGAATATTCGAATATATACGAATATTCGACACATTTTTTTATTCGAATATTTTCAAGTATGAGAGAAAGCCGTAATCTGAAGCATTTATCCTTCTCTAAACTAGGTAATTTTAGTTTTTCTACGATTTGCAGCATAATTACTATAACAACTTTCGTGAATCTGCACTTTCTTAATGTTTAAACGGGAAATGTCTTAGTGAACTAAATTTTCGGATTTTATTTAATGCATACTTTTTTAAATATTTGGTGGTTTTGATAACTAAGGTTTACCCTTTTGGAGCATTCCTACACGGTTTTGTGATGATTTCCTGCAGTAAAAACTTGTTAAAACTAACATTTAATAGTTTCGAATAATATTCGAATATATTGGAATACCACCCAAAAATGGTCGATTACTATTCGAATACTACAGTTTCGAATATTTGCAACACAACACTATTATATTACTCACATTACAGCTCTCATAATATTACTTATTAGCCTACAGTATAGATTGTAACAGAGCAAATTTTTATGTGTAAACTAATAATAAAAAAAATGTGTAGGGATTTATCGTATTTAGTTCCGAAAATTGCGACAGGAATCTATCGGTGCGGACTTAGGAAACGGATGATTCAAAGTTTATTACACTCTTAAAGTTTCTTATTATTATGAATAAGAAGACAATTAAGATAATAATAAGAATGATTATACTAAAATAATAATTTCTTATTATTATCTTAGCAATAATTAGTTTCTTATTTTGAAGACTCAACAGTTTCTTATTTCTAAGACTCTTAAAGTTTATTTTTTCTAAGACTCTTAAAGTTTCTTATTTCTAAAGAATCTATAAGTTTCTTATTGCTAAGACTCAACAGTTTCTTATTTCTAAGACTCAACAGTTTCTTATTGCTAAGACTCAACAGTTTCTTATTTCTAAGACTCAACAGTTTCTTATTGCTAAGACTCAACAGTTTCTTATTTCTAAGACTCAACAGTTTCTTATTTCTAAGACTCAACAGTTTCTTATTGCTAAGACTCAACAGTTTCTTATTTCTAAGACTCAACAGTTTCTTATTGCTAAGACTCAACAGTTTCTTATTTCTAAGACTCAACAGTTTCTTATTTCTAAGACTCAACAGTTTCTTATTTTTAAGACTCAACAGTTTCTTATTTTTAAGACTCAACAGTTTCTTATTGCTAAGACTCAACAGTTTCTTATTTCTAAGACTCAACAGTTTCTTATTGCTAAGACTCAACAGTTTCTTATTTCTAAGACTCAACAGTTTCTTACTGCTAAGACTCAACAGTTTCTTATTTCTAAGACTCAACAGTTTCTTATTGCTAAGACTCAACAGTTTCTTATTTCTAAGACTCAACAGTTGCTATTTCTAAGACTCAACAGTTTCTTATTTCTAAGACTCAACATTTTCTTATTTGTAAGACTCAACAGTTTCTTATTTCTAAGACTCTAAAGTTTCTTTTTTCTAATTTCCAGACGGCACGCGCCATACTTCGCACAACCAGATTATAGAGTTTATGAACTCAACAAACGGTTACAACAGAGGACAGAGGTAATTGTATACTACTAGCTTCCGCCCACGGCTTCGGTCGCATCGTACCTACGTAAAGTAGCCTATATGCTTTTCCAGACTATAATCTATACATACATACATACATAAAATCACGCCTGTTTCCCAGAGGGGTAGGCAGAGACCACGGTTTTCCACTTGCTACGATCCTGACATACCTCTTTTGCTTCATTCACTCTCATCACATTCCTCATACATGCTCGTCGGTTTAGGGTACTCATGACCTGGCCTTTTTCCAAAACGTCACCGATTTGGTCACTAAACGTACGCCTAGGTCTTCCCCTCCCAACGGTCCCATTCACACTCGCCTTGTACACCTGTTTCGTCAATCTTCTTTCGTTCATTCTCTCTACATGACCAAACCATCTCAGCATACCTTTCTCAATCCTCATCACTACGTCTTCTTTCACCCCAAAACGCTCTCTTATCACACTGTTCCTCACTCTATCTTTCAAAGTTACTCCACACATACTTCGCAAAGCTCTCATTTCCACTGCATTTATCCTACTTTGATTCTTTTTCTGCCATACCCAACTTTCACTTCCAAATAATATTATAATCTATATCTGTGCCAAAATTCATTCAAATCCGTTCTGTTCTGTTGGGCGTGATTGAACCACAAACATCCAAACATCCTCTCAAACTTTCGCATTTATAATATTGGTAGGACTAGCTTGCGTTCGCGGCTTATCTCGCTTGGTACCTTGATAAAAAGTAGCATATATGATATTTTAGGTAAAGAACTCTATCCATTCCAAGTTTCATCGAAATCGATTGAGCCGTTACGGCGTGATTGAACAACAAACATCCTCACAAACTTTCCCATTTATAATTTACTAGCTAGCGTCGTACATAGATAAAACGATAGGTGCTTTAATCCTTTCACCACACTGATTCTTTCACCCTCGATCATAGGCCCTCTTCAGGGCCATGATACCTCAACCTGGTCACTGACCTAATGCAGGATGACCAAGAAAGAATCAGTGACTACAAGCAAGAGCTAGTTAGCTGTTGACAATCATAATTTCAGCCGTTCGACGTCCACTGCTGAACATGGAGCGAATTCCTTATCATGTGGGGGGATTTGCCCATACTCACCACACTGGGCATGCGGGCTGGCGAGCGCAGTTAGAGCTATCGTTGTTAAAATGAGGGACGCTGCTGCCCATCCCCTAGCTTTTTCCCGTCGCCTCTGGCGATATCCGCGGATAGGTAGATATGGAGGGGCCGCTTCTTCAGGGCTACCACGGCCTATTTTGACAATATGCTGTATCAATTCCAGGACTCTGACAACCTATGGTGGGACGCGTTCGCGACAGAGTTCTTTGAAGATGACGCCACACTCACCCTCACATTTTGTTTAGAAGATGGACCTAAAAGATATAGTAAGTACCTACCGCACGTTTTTTAGGGTCCCGTACCTCATTTGGGGAAAAAACGGATATAAGGGTTCCGTTTTTTCCCCAAATGAGGTACGCACAGCACGGAACACTTTCAGAATGTTTTCAATGCCACGGACCTGCCCTAATTTAAAAAATCACTTTTATTGGTAATGCTTAAGGTGAGGGTTTAATTATTTTATGATTTTTGAATTGTTTTTTCTCAATAACCGCAAAACGCACAGTTTTGATTTTTATGACAACGATAACTTGAGCATTTTATTTACGTAAATCCAAGACAGAAACGCGATTGGTAAAACTTTTCTCGATAGATTTATTTTTTAAAGTTGGGTCCTCTGCAACAGTTTTTTCGAATATACTCTGAGACTATCTAACAAAAATAACTTTTTTTTTAATATTTTGTTAGACAATAGCATTGGGTACCTAAATCCAAGACACTTTAAAAAAAAATAGATATTTTTTCAGATAATCGATATTTTCTTATATTTCGCTTACGTCGATTACTTTCGAGCTTCTAACGCTTGCTATCTCTTTCCGCATTCAATTACAGTACATAGCGCTGTCACTTTCTTCACTCCGCCCACTCGACAATTTATTATGATTTTTGTATCCTCTTAATTCTTTCATGATTCAGATCTCATGTCAATTAAGAATTAATTTTAGCTACTGCGGACCCCTGTCACACTTATTACGGACCCCTTGGGGGTCCGTGGATCCCAGTTTAAGGAACCCTGCCTTATACTTCACTTTGTTCACTTCACTTTGTTCGTTGTTTGTTTGATCACTTTGTTGTCCGGCCGTCTGTATGTCTGGTGTAATGGTACGGAAAACTCAGGGCGTGAGTTCTCGCACATGACCGTCTTTATGTAATACTAGTTTCCGCCCTCGGATTCGCTCGCGTGGTACGTACAAAAAAGCTATATGCTATCCTAGGTAGCGAAATCTATCTATTCCAAGTTTCAACGAAATCGGTTGAGCCGTTACGGCGTGATTGAATAACAAACATCCAAACATCCTCACAAACTTTCGCATCCTATCCTACTTCCTACTAATATTATAAATTGCGAAAGTTTGTGAGGATGTTTGGATGTTTGTTAATCAATCACGCCGTAACGGCTCAACCGATTTCGTTGAAACTTGGAATAGATAACGTTCTTTACCTAGAATAGCATATAGGCTACCTTTTATGTAGGTACTACGAAGCCGCGGGCGGAAGCTAGTTTAATATATTATAAGCCCCTTTTGCTATAGTATACATTTTATAAATAATATATTTTTAATTCGGCCGAGGATCTCAAAAGGCGCAAATATGTTAGTCTTGATAGGGCTTACATATTTGAGCCTTTTGGGGTTGAGACCCTGGGTCCGTGGGGAAACGGGGCCCTCCGGGCTTTCAAAAAGATATCAGGACGTCTGATCGAAGCGACGCGTGACCCGAGAGCTGGCTCTTATTTGGCCCAGCGAATTAGCATTGCCATCTAGCGTGGCAATTCCGCCAGCGTCTTGGGGACGCTTCCGACTGGTAGTGATCTGGATCAGTTGAGCTATCTTTAGATCGTTTGTAACGGTCTTTAGATGGCTCAACTGTTTCTTGTGTATTTTGTAAATATTAACTTGTATTAGTTTTAAGTTTATTTTTAATCTATTTAAAATATAGAAGATACTTTGTATATTTCCAGCGATAGGAAGAACACTAATACCACGGTATTTCCGGAGTATATACGAGGGCGGAGTCTCGGAGCTTTACTACACTATGCGCCAGCCCAAGGAGTCCTTCCACAACACCAGCATCACGCTCGACTGCGACCACTGTACCATGGTAACCCACCACGGGAAGCCCATGTTCACTAAGGTAATAAAAATAGTAGATTGTATCATAGAGGAGCAAATAGTAGATTGTATCATAGGGGAGCAAAATAATCTTTTAACGGCGATGGCGCTTTGAATCCAGAGCGAAGTGAGGGGTTCTAGAGTAGAATCCCGAGCGTAGCGAGGGCGCGGGCGCGGGGGGCGCGGCGTTGGCGCCCGCGCTGCCCTTGCGCTTGCGCCGCTTGCTCGCCGGCCGCTGTGACTCTGCAATCACAAACAAATCATTTTATAACACAGAATAAGTCAAAGTCAAAGTAGATTGTATCATAAGGGAGCAAATAATATTATTACGGCGAGGGCGCTATTTTGAATCCAGAGCGTAGCCAGGGACTCTAGAGTAGAATCCTGAACGTAGCGAGGGATTCAAAGTACGTCGCCCGAGCCAAAAATATATTTTGCGCCCGAGTGATACACTCTACTTTTCATCACCCACTATGAGAAAATAAAAGGCGCCTCAAATTTTATTCTTTTTTTTTTATTCAGCTGGCGGCGCGACTATGGGCCGTCTTACCAGCCAGTCTTTATTCAAACAATATTTGCGCTCGATTTCTTTGCCGCTGAACACTAAGATGTTCCACATTCAAAAAGTGCGCGGCAAAGATAATTGCGGCGCACTTATAAAGAGGATTAAAAACTTATTCCCGCCCGCTAAAAGTTTCCTAAAGAATACACCACCTTTGGGTGCACTTAAAGGCAAACCAAGTCGTCCTTTTCGAATAGATGGAATGAAAGTAGATTGCACGCAGCGGAGATGAGAATGTTAAGGTGGATGTGTGGAGTGACTAGAATGGATAAGATAAGGAATGAGTATGTAAGAGGGAGTTTGAAAGTGGCGCCAGTGACGGAAAAGCTGAGGAGTAATCGGTTAGCTTGGTATGGGCATGTCATGAGGAGGGAAAAATGTCATGTGACAAGAAGAGTGTTAGATATGAATGTGGATGTATGTAGGAGTAGAGGTAGGCCAAAGAAAAGATGGATGGACTGTGTGAAAGTGGATATGGTGAAGGAGTGAGTGCTGAGATGACGACTGATAGAGGGAAATGGAAGAAGAATACATGTTGTGCCGACCACACGTGATGTGGGATAAGGGCAGGAAGATGATGATGATGATGATGGAATGAAAAAAAGCTAAGCTTTAAAATTATTCAAAGTGATCCTAGTGATTTTATTGAAATAAATGCCTTTTGACTTTGACTTTATTAAATGAGGTTCTGGCACCAGCTCCTGAGTGTGATTTGTTCGCTGATAGATGGAAGGATGTGTGTAGAGCATGCCTGAGTTACGCTGAGATGATTGATAGTGTAAGGATTAGTTCAATTATTTAATGTTTTGTAAATACTTATTATTGTCTGTTTTTATTTTTGTTAATTTTTATATTGAAATGTTATTTCAATTAAAATTTGTATATCACGGCGCATTGGTGCTAACAGTAAAGCTGTGTGTATATTGTTGATAAATAAATGCGTTTCATTTAATTATTGATTTATAATTTGATTGAATTATAATTTGTTAATATTATTGTACCTATGTGACTTGAAATTCGTTTTAAAATACCTAAGGAATTATATATTGGCCGTGGTGGCCCCGGCTGATGAATAGACCCCTCCATATCTACCTATCCGCGGATGTCGTAAGAGGCGACTAAGGGAAAAAGCTAGGGGATGGGCAGCAGCGTCCCTCATTTTAACAACGATAGCTCTAACTGCGCTCGCCAACCCGCATGCCCAGCGTGGTGAGTATGGGCAATTCCCCCCACATGATTATGAATTCGCTGTCTGTGGGGGAGGCCATGTTCAGCAGTGGACATCGTACGGCTGAAATGATGATGATGATGAAACATCTTTTGACCTTATCTTTGGCTTTTGCAGGTGTGCACGGAAGGAAGGTTAATCCTGGAGTTCACGTTCGATGACCTGATGCGCATCAAGTCGTGGCACCTCGCCGTGCGCGCGCACCGCGAGCTGATACCCCGACAGGTAACTACTAGCTGCACGCGGCTTCGCCTGTACTATGGGAACCAGAGACTGATATACATAATAGATATATATTTAACACCCAGACACAGAACAAACATCTGTGTTTATCACACAAATGTTTGTCCAGTGCCGGGATCGAGCCCGCGACCTCTAGCGCAGAAGGCAGAGTTACTACCAACTGAGCTATGAGGCCAGTCAGCATCAAAATAACTCTATTATTTAATGAAAGAAACTTAAAACTAATACAAGTTAATATTTACAAAATACACAAGAAACAGTTGAGCCATCTAAAGACCGTTACAAACGATCTATAGATAGCTCAACTGATCCAGATCACTACCAGTCGGAAGCGTCTCCAAGACGCTGGCGGAATTAACACGCTGGATGGCAATGCTAATAATCCTACTAATATTATAAACGCGAAAGTTTGTAATTATGGATGGATGTTTATTACTCCTGCACGTAAAAATTACTGAACGGATTTTAATGAAACTTCACAATATACATCAGAATAACACATAGGCTACAATTTATAAAGATACTGTGTGAATTGTCCAAAATATGACTACTAGCAACTCGAAATACTAATCCTGCGCAGACGAAGTCGCGGGCACCAGCTAGTAAATAATATATGTATTACTATAATAATATAGTAAACATATATTAAGTATTTACTTGGATAAAAGAAAAGATCACACCACAGTAGAACCCTGAACCACAGTAGAAGACCACCTGTGTGGCTTAGGTCACACCATTGACTGGCCTCATAGCTCAGTTGGTAGTAACTCTGCCTTCTGCGCTAGAGGTCGCGGGTTCGATTCCCGCGCTGGACAAACATTTGTGTGATGAACACAGATGTTTGTTCTGTGTCTCTATTATGTATATCAGTCTCTGGTACCCATAGTACAGGCTATGCCTAGTTTGGGATCAGTTGACCGTGTGTGATATGTCCGGAATATTTATATTTATTTAGAAGAATATAATTTTATTATTTAACAACACACACACACAGTAGAAAAATGGTAAAAAATAACGATCCAACCGTTTAGTCCTTAAAAAGTTACAAACAGACATGATCTGCAAATATTAATTACGGGTCTGGGTGTCGTGGTCAGGGTCTGAATAACCGGAATATAAAGGTACCTTTAAATAACGATATGACGTCATACCGATAAATTCCGGTTACCCGAATATTTCTCTACCGATAAATATAACGGTACCGGCGGAAAATCTGGCTTCGCAGTTCATTGCTTATTTCGCTACCGGTAACTATAACCGAAATAAATAAAGGTTTATAAAGGTTTTCTTTGATGAAACGCCGCCACCCCGCCACCGCGGCGCGACTGTCCTAGCGAACTAGCCGCGGCTCAAAATTTCGGTATCGAAATCTACCGGTATGAAATAACGGTACCGTAATGCCCTACCGGTATAGCATAATGGTACCGAAATGTTTTAACGGTACCAGTACCTGTAACCTCTACCGTTTTCAGTCCCTGGTTGTGGTACTATGGTACTTGTAGTTTCTGATACCCACGACACAGGGAAACCTAGTGCGGGGTCAGGAAATTGTTTCAAAAAATGAAAAAACGATTTTCATTTTTACATTAGTCTTACGTGTAAGCCTCGGACTGTGAGTCCGACTCGCACTTTTCTTTTTCTCTTTTATTTTATTTTATGTGTAGTAGTTCTTAAGGGAAATAAAAATCTTTCTTTCTTTCTTTTTTTTCTTTCACTTGACCGTTTTTGTGTTCCAGGCGGTACATCCTCCAGACCACGCGGCGCTGGACCAGCTCGCAAAGAACATCACCAGACAAGGCATCACCAACTCCACACTCAACTATCTCAGGGTAAAGTCTTATGTTCATCAGAGTGTACGAAACTGCACTAAAGGAGCCTCTAAGAGGCGCACTTTAATCCTTTCACTACACTGATTCTTTCACCGACGGTCATAGGCCCCTTTCAGGGCCACCATACCTCAACCTGCTCACCGACCTAATACAGGATGATTAAGAAAGAACCAGTGACACGATAAGCAAACATGATTATCGAAATTCGAAGACACGTGACATGTGCACGAAAAGCAGCCTCTAAGAGGCGCACTGCACTGATTCTTTCACTGACGGTCATAGGCCCTTTTATGGGGCATCACACCTCAACCTGCTCACTGACCTAATGCACCATGACCTAGAAAAAACCAGTGACACGACGAGCAAGCTAGATTTATTGTTTATTTGTTACATTGCAAAATTGATTCGTGAATTGTCCAGTAACCATTTTAGGGACGGACTTAATGATTTTTTAATTGCCAAGGCATATTATACTGTAAATGAATTTTTAAATGACCGTATTATTGTTTAGCTTAGTTATTGACCTAATTAATTTGACTCACTTAAATATTTTTCTGACATATTACTCGCATTTACTTACTTTTTATTTACCTATGTTATTTTTTATTTTTTTTTAGATGTATATTAATTTTTGACGATGTAATAAAGGCAGATAACTAAATTAATGCATGCTTTAATAATTGTTGTAAATGTTAATTAAATGTTTGTACGCCCAAGTGGCAGAATCTAGCGATCTAGACTAGTCCTATGAACTGACTGTTAAATGTACCTGATTCACAAACAATAAATGAATTACTGAATTACTGAATTACAGCTATGCGTAATCCTGGAGCCAATGCAGGAGCTAATGTCACGGCACAAAGCGTATGCCCTTTCGCCGCGTGACTGTCTCAAGACGACGCTCTTCCAGAAGTGGCAGCGCATGGTGGCGCCCCCTGGTGAGGACCTCGCTTCGCTCTCTGAGATTTTTTTTACCCAATCCATTGAACTCACATAATTACTTAAAAGTACTTATACTAAAGTTAGAAGTTCTTAGTGTAATCAGCCCCGTTGTCCACAGATTTGGTAGAAAGAGGGCAGTACTAATGCATGCAGAATAACAATCCTACTAAGATTATCCTACTAATATAATAAATGCGAAAGATTGTGAGGATGTTTGGATGTTAGTGGTTTGCTTCGCTCGCTGCGATTATCCTACTAATATTATAAATGCGAAAGTTTGGCTAAATGGATGGATGCATGGATGGATGGATGTATGGATGGATGGATGGATGGATGGATGGATGGATGTATGGATGTATGGATGGATGTATGGATGGATGGATGGATGCATGGATGGATGGATGTTTGTTACTCAATCACGCCAGAATGGCCGAACAGATTTTGATGAAATTTGGCACAGATATACGATTATCTGGGATTCGGGAGCAAAATAATATTTTTACGCTTTTTTGAATCCAGAGCGAAGGGATTCTAGTAGAATCCTGAACGTAGCGAGGGATTCAAAGTACGTAGCCCGAGCCAAAAATATATTTTGCGCCCGAGTGATACACTCTACTTTTCATCACCCTCTATGAGAAAATAAAAGGCGCCTCATATTTTATTCTTTTTTTTTTATACATCTGGCGGCCGCGACTATGGCCGTCGTACCAGCCATTCTTTATTCAAACAATATTTGCGTTCGATTTCTTTGCCGCTGAACACTAAGATGTTCCAAATTCAAAAAGTGCGCGGCAAAGATAATTGCGACGCACTTATAAAGAGGATTAAAAACTCATTCCTGCCCGCTTAAAGTATCTTATATAATACACGACCTTTGGGTGCACTTAAAGGCAAACCAAGTCGTCCTTTAATTTTTTTTTTTTTTAAATATTCCGGACATATCACACACTGTCATCTGATCCCAAACTAGGCATAGCCTGTACTATGGGTACCAGAGACTGATATACATAATAGATATATATTTAACACCCAGACACAGAACAAACATCTGTGTTAGTCACAAATGTTTGTCCAGTGCGGGAATCGAACCCGCGACCTCTAGCGCAGAAGGCAGACTTACTACCAACTGAGCTATGAGGCCCAGTCCTTTTCGAATAGATGGGATGAAAAATATATTTTTGGCTCGGGCGACGTACTTTGAATTCCTCGCTACGTTCAGGATTCTACTCTAGAGTCCCTCGCTACGCTCTGGATTCAAAATAGCGCCCTCGCCGTAATAATATTATTTTGCTCCCTTATGATACAATCTACTTGACTGGTAGTGATCTGGATCAGTTGAGCTATCTATAGATCGTTTGTAACGGTCTTTAGATGGCTCAACTGTTTCTTGTGTATTTTGTAAATATTAACTTGTATTAGTTTTAAGTTTCTTTCTGTAAATAAAGTTACCTTTTATCTACTTTGACTTTTAATTGACTTATTCTGTGTTATAAAATGATTTGTTTGTTATTGCAGAGTCACAGCGGCCGGCGAGCAAGCGGCGCAAGCGCAAGGGCAGCGCGGGCGCCAACGCCGCGCCCCCCGCGCCCGCCAAGAAACGCTCCCCCGGACCCAACTTCAGCCTCGCCAGCCAGGTACCACCCACCACCCACCACCCACCACCCTACAACCTACCACCCACCACCCACCAAAAAATTGAAAACCAATTTTGGCAAAATTAAAAACCTTTTGTGTACTTCCAGTTACGTCCAATTCTGAAATTTGGAATGCTAAGACCTTTATTGACATAAAAAAAGAAAAAGTAAAAAATTGCCGAATTTCGTTATAATTTTGCTCTCAAACGGTGAAGGAAAACATCGTGAGGAAACCGGCATGTCCTAGAACATAAAAATTGGAAGACATGTGACATGTGCACGAAAGGAAACATTATTTGTTTCAAATAGTGTTGTGTTCCTGCGGTGGGTAAGGTTGCCAGAGCTCTTTAGGGGTGGGGGGGTTCGGGGTCGGCAACGCGTGCGTGATGCCTCTGGTATTGCAAGCGCTCATAGGCTACGGTAACCGCTTACCATCAGGTGGGCCGTAAGCTTGTTTGCCACCTCTGTTGTATAAAAAAAAAGGAGCCTCTAAGAGGCGCACTTTAATCCTTTCACTACACTGATTCTTTCACCGACGGTCATAGGCCCTTTTCAGGGGCACCATACCTCAACCTGGTCACTGACTTAATACAGGGTGACCAAGAAAGAATCAGTGATACTACAATCAAGTAAAGCTAAAAATGTTAAGAATGCACTTTTTATTCGGGTACCACGCGTTCGGAAGTTAGTATTAGTCGCTAGTTAGTACAACTATTGACTGGCCTCATAGCTCAGGTGGTAGTAATTCTGCCTTCTGCGCTAGAGGTCGCGGGTTCGATTCCCGCACTGGACAAACATTTGAGACTAACACAGATGTTTGTTCTGTGACAGGGTGTTAAATATACAGGGCGTCCCAAACTTATGGGACATGAAGGGGAAGTACCTTAAATATCGTAGATAGGGTATTTTGCTGAAAGACTTTATGTTACTTTTAAAAGTTAGTAATTCTGCATTCATAGATTTTCTAAAAAAAACTTGTTTCGTCTGAGAATCGAACCGACTTAAATGTCAAAAAAAAATCATCCTACTTCTATGATGCCAATCGAAAGAATAGCTAAAAAATAATAACTTTGCTTAAGTAACATAGTGTTTTAAAAGAATCAATCACAATCAATCAAAAAAATAAAAAAAAAACAATCAAAAAAACAATCTACGATATTTAAGGTCCCCCTCATGTCCCATAAGTTTGGGACGCCCTGTATATCTATTATGTATATCAGTCTCTGGTACCCATAGTACAGGCTATGCCTAGTTTGGGATCAGTTGACCGTGAGTGATATGTCCGGAATATTTATTTATTTAAGTACAATAAAGATGTTATCTCTTCCAGGACGTAATGGTGGTCGGTGAGCCGTCGCTAATGGGCGGCGAGTTCGGTGACGAAGACGAACGGCTGATCACACGGCTGGAGAACACGCAGTACGAGGGCGACGGCGGCGAGTGGAGCGCCCCTCCCCCCGCCTCGCCCGCCAAGACGCCCCCCGGACCGCACTGACCCCCCACCCCCACACCCCCCGCACTTGCATCGATATCTGATGGTAGGGTGAAATTGCGCAGACAGGAATGGCTGCTTGGTAGTTGAGCGAGGACTGCATTGGTCGTGGCCAGGGATGATGTATGTACCATAATTCAAGGGTCCATTTGCAGTTTCGAAATTAAAGTTTCGAAATTTCGCAAATTTGTTTGCATTACTTTACACAAGTTTGAAGCATAAACCATAATTCAAAAGGTCCAGGAGTTGCAGTTTCGAAATTTCGGAAAAATTGGCAAGTTTGTTTGCATTATTTTACACATGTTTGAAGCGTAAACTTTGCGACTGTCATCTTACGCAAAACAAAATATGCTTAGATATCAAAAAATCGAAATTTCGAAACTGGGAGTTTCAATTTCGGAATTACAGAATGGAAAATTTGACTGAAATTTCGAAAAAAGTTTCGAAATTTCGGAATGCATCCTCTAGTCCTTACCATAACTCAAGGTGTAATGTAGTTCTCGTTTTATACTCGCACTTTCCGAAAATGCCTGTTTCAAAATACAATCCGTAATATTTCTTTATAGAAAATGCCCCTTTAGGGACATACATAAATATTATTATGAAGTGCATTGTTTTTTCTCTAAATTTTTATGAAATTATTAAGTTTTTTCGAAATTAACGTCACGATATCGATGTATTTGTGCTCGTTAGGGCATTTAAAGACTAAGATCTAGATAAATCAGGGCTAGACTAAAAGACTTAAGGGTTATTTCCGATGTGATCAATCACGGCTCGGTTGACTCGCCGTCTCGCAAATTTACGATCGGTTCAGTAAATTGCGTTACTAAATTTAGCATTTTCCGGCACATTACTGTATATATTTAATGTCACTTTTTAAATTTAATTAAGTTTTTTACATTAGGTATGTGTTGAGAATTTTTTTTCTGATTTTTCGAAATTTGCGGAATTACGCAAGAACCAGTACCATTAGCACGACTAATTCACGTTATGCTTACGATGCGATTGTGAAAGTCGAATGAAATGCGATGCTTGAAATCTTAGAACTTTCATTTGCACTGGAGTGGTGGTAGTGACCCGGCCTTCCGATCTACCGGTCGCGGGTTCGTGCACCCGGATTTTCCATTCGGAAATTTATGTGCGCTTCACTAGTGCTCTCAAACGGTGAAGGAAAACATCGTGAGGAAACCGGCATGTCCTTGAACTTAAAAATTGGAAGACTTGTTACATGTGCATGAAAGGAGCCTCTAAGAGGCGCACTTTAATCCTTTCACTACACTGATTCTTTCATCAACGGTCATAGGTCCTTTTCAGGGCCACCATACCTCAACCTTCTCACTGACTTAATACAGGATGACCAAGAAAGAATCATCACAATAATCAAGCAGTTGGCTTTTATTCGTAAGCGTAACGTGAATTTTTCGTGCTTGGGGCACTGATCAGTGCGCGATTCGGCGTATTTGCCGAATCGATCGGAAATTTGCCAGTCGGTGAGTCAGCCGAATCGTCGTGTGGAATCAGGGGAGCGTCGAGTGTAATTGTACAATGTACAGTCAGCCTTGGTGTCCTATGAAGAGGCGTGGAGGAATAAATATCATTATAAAATATCTAATTTCTCTTTGTGACGGTGTTAATCGCGAACCATGTTAGTGGGAGATACCTCAACTTTCGATAAGGTCGTGGATTCTAATCCCGGCACGGGTTTTTTATCCGAAAAATGTATGTGCTCAGTGCTGTGAGGGAAAACATCGTGAGGAAACAAAGTATTCTAAAAGCGGCAATGGGCTTGCAGCCTGTCACGCGAATACTGCTAAATGTGGGCACTTGCAATGTTTGGACGTGCCTCTGACTATCCCTAGATCTTCATGCAGAGGATGACTATAGTGTGAACCTGTTTATTTTTAAATTTATTTCAATTCCCAGTACTGTGATGTCGACGCTACTTTTAGGGCACCATCGGCTAAGAACTGTTGAGTTTTAGTTGTTGAGGCAACCAGGCAACCACAAGAAGTGTATTTTATAGTGTAAATTTATATGAGGGAAATAATTTTATCTCAACCAGCCCCTAGATTAATGAGGAATTCAGTTATGATAGGCAACCAACAGATTGTATAAACAGAATCCCGGTTATTATGAAACTGGGTTTAGACGAGGACTAACAGAACCCTTGTTTTTAGACATACATTTGACATCAAGACATAAAGCAACTGTATGAAATAACACGTCACAAAACCAGGGTTTAGTTAGTCCTCGTCTAAGCCCAGTTTCATAATAACACGGTTTAAGTAAAAACGCAACCGTTCAGGTGGCAACCATACTCTAGAACGCTAGTTGAAATGGTTACAACACGCAATAGGCCTTCGCACGCCATAACGACTCAACACTGACGCGACACAAAGCATTGAAAGAGCTTTATATCTTGTATTGTATTTTTTTCTGTGATGTCAAGGTACGCCTTGCACACACTAAGTAAAATTACCTAAGGCCAAAGTCCGTTATGTCTTACTCAAGTTCGGACTCGGCCCTTTATACGTTACATGATACAAGTCACGCTCACCAATATTATAATTGAAAAATACTTGCCTGTCTGTATGTTTGTTACCTTTTTAAGTGTAAACGGCTGAAACGTTTTTGATGATATTTGGAATTGCGATAGCTTACATCCTGATGAAGGACATAGTTTGATATAAATTAAGCTCACACATTAATTTACTTTGAGTCGAGTTGGTGTTGTCGCAATGGTGTGCGAATGCCCTAAAAGGCCTTCCTGGCCCCGTATTTATGGTAAACTTTTGTTGAGCAACAATTATGTTGCTGGCAACAATGTTTAGATCAAACTTTCTTGTCCACACAGTCTGTTGCCAGCAACACGACGCAACTATGCTGTTTCAAAAGTCGACCATGTATACGGAGCTTAAGGCAACCACTCTCCAACCATTGGTTGGCAACCGCGTATTAATTGCGCGGGGCTAAAGGCAACCACTCTCCAACCACTGGTTGGCAACCGCGCACACAAACTAAATAACGGCGCGGAGAATCGCCCGGCTACTTTCGATGACACGTCAGAAACTTATCGTGATTTTTGACTTGGTTTTGAGAGTTCGAAGTCTTGGGCACACGGATTATGTCATATAAATAAATAAATATAGGCCTTTACGGATAAATTATTATTTGTTGTTTTATTTTTAACCCTTCCAGGCCCGAGGGAACCGCTGAAGCTAGAAATGGTTGCCATATACTAATTTCATCTTGTTGGAGGCAATACATTCGAGTGTTTACTCCCCAACGGTTGTCGGTTCTGCGAGCTATATGGCCTGCCCACTGCCACTTCAACTTGCTAATTCTGAGAGCTATGTCGGTGACCTTGGTTCTTCTACGGATTTAGTACCTACACAGGATATACCTAGTTAAGTTAAATGAAACAATGAAGTAATGTTTATAAATTTGACACATTTTATTAAAAAAATTAAGCATAGTATTTACAGGTAAATACAAGGTGATTCATAATATGTATTCCATCCCGAAAGGGGCTTATTCTAGGTACATCCAATTGGCAATAAAGTTTGGAAATTTGGAAATTCGACATTTTTCATTGAAAAAACTCTAAGCGAAAATCAGCTGTTTTGGGGTCAAATCTGGTCAAACTCATTGAATCAGCTGTTTTAGGTAGCAATCTTGATTCCGAACTTCTTGTACGTTTAGTTATTAGTTCTAAAGATGATAAAAATACAAAAAACAGCTAATTTGAGGTAGTTTGAGAAAAAAATGAAAATATTGATGTTTTTTTCGCTAATAGTATTTATTTTCGTTTTTAGAATAACCCCCTTTCGGCATGGTATACATGTTATGAATCACCTTGTATAATGAATACGTACAACTTAAAAATACATTTATTTGAAATATCTCATTAAAATAATATATAGGGGATTATTTTTATCTCATACTCATGGTCTGTAACCGAAGTCAAGAGAATATTAAAGTCTATTTTAATGACCCCTTAACTTTAAATTAAGACTAAGGGTTTGGCAATTTGTGAATAATAAAAGGATATACAAGGTGATTGATAATATGTATGCTATCCCAAAAGGGGCCTATTGTACACCCAATTGGCAATAAAGTTTGACGACTTTTGGAAATTTGACCGATTCGATTCATTACTTGCTTGCTTGTCGTTACTGTAATTTTCTTGGTGATCCTATTAGGTCAGTGAGCAGGTTGAGGTATGGTGGCCCTGAAAAGGGCCTAAGACCGTCGGTGAAAGAATCAGTGTAGTGAAACGATTAATGCGCCTCTTAGAGGCTCCTTTCAAGCAGAATTTTCATTTTTTCTAAGTATTCTTCATTGATAAAAACAAAGTAACAAAGTATGTGTGGAGTAACTTTGAAAGATAGAGTGAGGAACAGTGTGATAAGAGAGCGTTGTGGGGTGAAAGAAGACGTAGTGATGAGGATTGAGAAAGGTATGCTGAGATGGTTTGGTCATGTAGAGAGAATGAACGAAAGAAGATTGACGAAACAGGTGTACAAGGCGAGTGTGAATGGGACCATTGGAAGGGGAAGACCTAGGCGTACGTTTAGTGACCAAATCGGTGACGTTTTGGAAAAAGGCCAGGTCATGAGTACCCTAAACCGACGAGCATGTATGAGGAATGTGATGAGAGTGAATGAAGCAAAAGAGGTATGTCAGGATCGTAGCAAGTGGAAAACCGTGGTCAGAGACCCTACCCCTCTGGGAAATAGGCGTGATTCTATGTATGTATGTATGTATGATAAAAACAATCTTTTTTGTCGATTGAAGAATAAGCCTCTTTCGGGATAGTATACGTATGATGAATCACCTTGTACTTATAGGTAGTAATATTCGCATTTTGAAGAAGTAACATTCATTTACTTAAATAATTCTTTTACTTTGATGAAATAACTCCAGCAAATTTTATAAAAAGAATACAAAGCATTTTTACTACCTTCTGCCCGCGGCTTCTCTCGCGTCGTACCTACATAAAGCCTATATACTATTCTAAGTAGAGAACTCTATCTATTACAAGTTACATCGAAATCGGTTGAGCCGTTACGGCGCGATTGAGCCACAAATATCTTCGCAAACTTTCCAATCTAGACTACATTAATAGGATTGTTTACAACAGAACAGACTAACACAAGAACATAACAAAATTAACTTATAGAATACCACATATACTTAAACAGGGCTATAAAATGCGATATCTATATTGGATACTAGCTTCCACCGGCGGCTTCGCTCGCGTGCTACCTAAATAATAGCCTATATGTTATTCCAGACTATAATATAACTCTATACTAAATTTTATCCAAATCCGTTCGGCCGTTTAGCCGTGATTGAACCACAAACATCAAAACATCTTAACAAACTTTCGCATTTATAATATTAGGGGGAAGTGGGATAGTGGGGGTAATACTTTTCATAAAATTAAGTTCGCGAGCATCTCGCACACGGGACTGCGCAACTCGTGAATATCATGGAAATCACGCGAGCAACACAAGTGAATAGTACGCCTGGCGTGATTTCCAGTCACCTGTGTCATCACGTGATCGACGGTAACAGCACGAGTTGCGCGCTATCATAGTTTTGTCGATGACAGCCCGGTACGTGCTGGCCAAAGCGTCGCAAATTTCAAGTCATCACAAATAATTGAAAAAAAAAATGGATTGTTGAATAATTTAATCATTTTCTCCCTTCCAATTGTTTGATCCTGACTGGAACTTGCACCGCGGGCAGGTCGACACTGTTGGCGCGGGGGCGGCCACACGGCACCTCGCACGTGACTGCCAGCTCGGGCAGCGGGCACGTGCGCTTGCGCACCACCACAGGGTTTCGGTGTGAACCTAATGATAGACAAACAGAATTAATTATCAACAGGCTTTTTTTCCAAAAGTAGGATACAAAATAAACACTACACGATATAAATTAAATAATCGCACATTGTTGTCCATTGTAAAGTGAGAGAAGCGAGCCACTTTACATCATAGCGTGAAAATATATAACTTGTTTTGTCACGCACAAACCGAGCGAAGCAAGCGATTTCATATAATTACTACGAGTTAAGAACGTTCATATAGTTTTTAGAAATTATACATAAACATATTGGATCGAAAAGAAACGTTTCATCAATATATGCAGCCTGGGCCTGCACTGTGTACACTACTCTAAAATATGGCTAAGCAATAAAGTAAACGTATTTAATTGGTTATTTTATTTAAATTGACTTCGTTCTAAGGTACATTAAGATATTCTTCGACAAAGAGAACAACACATAGCGCTACAAAAATATGGCGGATGGACGTGCGTGAAATATCATTTTGACAACCTACATGTAACTGACAAAACAAAAACATCAAATCAAACAACATGACATGAAAAATATGTCAATGTCATGTCAAACGCCAATTATAAACCAACATGGCGGCCTTCAAATAGTGTTCACATAGTAAAAAACTTACCAGAAGAACTATTCTTGTACCATCGCATTTGTTTTCAAATTAATGAAATTGTATTTTTCTTGTAATCTTCTATTTTTTCCTAATTTTTCTATGTAGTGTACATGGACCAGGCCCAGAATGAAATGGCTCCTTTCTCCAATTTTGAACTTGTATTGTATTGGTTTGTCATAATTGATGTCAACCTCGGTGGCGTAGTGGGCGAGTGCCCGTCTGAAGCACAAGGGTTCGAATCCGCCGGGTTAAATGTTTGCATGATGTGCATTTGTTCCGGGTCTGTGTGGTACCTACTTGGTACTCGTTGTTTCTGATACCCTGTGTGACTGTGCATGCGAATGTTGGGTGTTATTAAATTTACAATTAGGTAAGTATCACTGACAAAACTGTCAAACGTAAACGTAAAAATAAGTGGAAATTTAACTATTTACATATAGAAGAAAGATTGTTGTAAAGAATCATACAAAAATGCTGAAGGATAAGCAATTTGACCCTAAAGGCGCGGCCACACTTTGGCAAACAGTAAGAATAGAATAGAACTTATTCATGCCAAACGTGTTACATTTTTACGCTGTTATAGGTACTCTAAAACATATAAAAACTTTTGTAGGTTGTATGAAGATTTCTTGAAATAGGTTTTAAACATAATAATGAAGATTTTTCGAGCAAAAAAACAAGGGGGGTTCAGGTATTCCCATTCTCCCCAACAAAAACTAACATCATTGTGTAGTTAGACCAACAACTTAAGTTTTGTAAAGAAACCCGATGTTTGACGAAAGTCAAACTTTAATAGTCCATCTTTTTTTCTTTTTTTTTTTTTTAGTTGCTAGTTCACTGTAATTAATTTTAAATAGGTCTATTAATGTTAAAAAAAACGAATTAGGCGAAATTTAAATCGCATGGATTTTTTTGAAACGCCTTAAAAGTGCACGCATAAAACGCTAATGCACAACGCGTGAATGGCTGACTGCACATTCACGTGATTTCGTGAACATGGTCAAAGCGTCGAATTATTTGCCGCAAACTGTTGCTACGTGCGGCCGCCCATTGCCGAGTTAGAGGAAGCTGAGTTTCAGCCTCAAAACTTTTCGCTCGACACATGCATTCAATAAGTCTAACACACAAACTAGGCATAAATAGATACCTGAATGAGAGCTCGGCAACCGAAATTCGTCATAAAACATAAAATTATTATAATAAATCTAGATAACTCTCTTATTTCTGTTCATTCCAGGGGATCAGCCCGGCTGGGAGGTACCTCCGCCTTACAGAAGATCGCAGCCAAATAAAATTGTTTCAAATAGTATTGTGTTTCTGCGGTGCTTGAGGTTGCCAGAGCTCTTAAAACGTGACAAAAAAAACCCACCCAAGAGACGTTGCCGTTGATTTTCCACACGTAAATCCCCGAAAACTGGAAATTCTATTTTTCCTTCGGCAGTAAAAATAATATTGTTTATTCACCGAAAATTAAAAAATCGAAGATTCAAATGCAAGCGATGCACACAACACTCACCATGACCTCACATACCCTTACGTCGCTCCTTGCCCTCGTCTATGTGTAAAGCCATCTCGCAACCGTCGGCTCGGGTGCGCGCGCCGAGCTTCGGAGAGCTGGAAAATTATAAATTTTTACTAGGTTAAATATCACTCTACTGGAATGATTCACCAGAACCTACGGGATCTAAGGTAATCGGCTCGCCTTTTCAAAAATAAAGTCTGGTCACATCCCGCGCAGTAGAACCAATGGGTTCTATTAGCCTATTAGCACAGATAAATCTGCTCCACTAGCAAAGAATCTGTCCACCTTTCCCCACAGCTGATCTCATGTGTTCTAACTCAGCAGAACCCATAGGTTCCAACAGAAACCGGTTATTTAGGCTTACCTCTGTTCCACTAGCAGCTTAGTGAGTCTAGCCACCTCGCCTCTCAGTTGATGCAATTCCTTGTCTTTATTGCGTGACTCCTGTTCAGCGGCACGTTCCTTAGCGACCAGTCGGGCGCGGATGTCGTCGAAACTAGATGGTGAAAAATAAACAAAATATATATACATTTATATATTTTTTATACCACTGAGGTGGCAAACAAGCATACAGCCCACCTGTTGGTAAGCGGTTACCGTAGCCTATACCCCGAACCCCCTCCACCCCTAAAGAGCTCTGGCAACCTTACTCATCGCAGGAACACAACACTATTTGAAACAAATAATGTTATTTGGCTGCGATCTTCTGTAAGGCGGAGGTACCTCCCCAGGCGGGCTGCTCCAATTCAGAACGAAAAAATCTCGCTGTGCCCTACCTCCTCCTAAACACATCAAGTTAAATAATTCATATTAATAAGTTTAAAATAGTTAATAATTACTTAGTGTACTGTTAACGTACATACAAATTCATTTATTATTATAAACCATGTCATGGGCAACAATAACAAATAAAAATTAACAAAATTGAGAACAAATAAAGACACCTGGCCGTGCTTCTTGCTTTTTTGAGCTTTTTTTCGAGGACGTAAATTTTTATTTATTTATTTATTTTGTTGTATTCGGAGAACAAACAGTTTTATAAACCTTATAAATAAACTTAAATAATAACACGTTACCATTGATATGTCCTCGCATGTAGAAGCTAAGAGACTGCTTGCTTGCGGAGAAGGAATAAAAAAACAAAAACAGTTCTGTCCTGTTAACAAGCTAGGTAGAACGTAGTAGGGTTAGAGAAACTTAGAGACTTTAGAGCAAGTTTCTATGAAATTTCATTGTGAGCCTTGTGATTTTAATGAACTAAACATTTTTTGAATAGAATTGAGACTACTCTTGCAAGACACATAACTGACAGATTACTTACAGCTTTCTCAAACAAGCGCATTTCCTTGTCAAATGCTCAACCTGGTCCTTCGAACTCCTTTCCAACTGTTTGATCTTCGTCGCGTCGTCAGATCTCTTGTCTCTCAGCTCTTTCTCTCTCGCGAGCGCTTCTCTGTGTTAGTGGGAGAGGGGAAATCGGGATATTATTCGTTTAGTTCTTGCTTAGTTTGAAGGCAAAATACAGGTTCTGTAAGTTTGGGCCGGTGTGCCTAGTTGCGACTGATTCTTATCAAACATTAAAAGTTTATTAGGAAATATACCAATTCATTAAAATAGAACCAGCGGGTTCTAAAGTAAAGGATTAAAATAGAACCCATGGGTTCTATTGTAAAAGCTTACAATTAGTGAAGTTCATTTTCAAAACTCTTGCGACATAATTTTCAATGATTTGTAAGAATCAGCAGTGTGTGCTTTTTGGAGGGAATCAAAAAAAGAGATTTAAAAGCTGAACTTTTATTTACTAAGCAATCCACTCTGTATAAAAAGTATAAAATATCTTATAAAAAGGGAAAGTTGGCAAATTGCTCTTATAATAATATGTATGCTATCCCGAAAAGGGCATATTCTACCCCCAATTGGCAATAGTTTGTTCTACCGACTTTTGGAAATTGGACATTTTCATTGACAAAATACTGAGTCAGCTGATGAGTTTTTTTAATGATAATAATGCGGACAGCCAAAGAGTGGAACTCGTTGCCGGCGTCTGGGTTTCCGAATACCTATAATTTGGGTGTCTTCAAGACCAGAGTGAATAGGTTTCTTCTAGACAAACGTGCTACACCGTAGACCACATCATTACTTAGCATCAGGTGAGATTGAGGACAAACGTTAGCCTATTTCGTATTAAAAAAAAAAAAAAAGAAGATAAATTTCGAATTTCCTAAACTCGTAGAACAAAGGAGCCATTTCATTCTGGGCCTGGTCCATGTACACTACATAGAAAAATAAGGACAAAATAGGAGATTACAAGAAAAATACAATTGCATTAATTTTAAGACAAATGCGATGGTACAAGAATACTTCTTCTGGTAAGTTTTTTACTATGTGAACACTATTTGAAGGCCGCCATGTTGGTTCATAATTGGCGTTTGACATGACATTGACATATTTTTCATGTCATGTTGTTTGATTTGATGTTTTTGTTTTGTCAGATAAATGTAGGTTGTCAAAATGACATTTCACGCACGTCTATCCGCCATATTTTTGTAGCACTGTGTGTTGCTCTCTTTGTCGAAGAAAATCTTAATGGACCTTAGAACGAAGTCAATTTATATAAAATAACCAATTAAATACGTTTACTTTATTGCTTAGCCATATTTTAGAGTAGTGTACACAGTGCAGGCCCAGGCTCCATATGTTGATGAAACGTCTCTATTGCCAATTGGGTGTAGAATAAGCCCCTTTTGCGATGGCATACATATTATGAATTGCCTAGTACAAAACTTAAAGTTATAATAATACATAATATCTACTTATCCTTTGTAAAACTAACGAAATACAATTTCATGATTTTTCGATATATGAAGCTACAGTTGAAATGTCATAAAAATGAAACACTAGTCTTTTCAGTCCAAATAGGCAGTATTTTAATAAAATTCTAATTAAAATGCGTTAGATAGGTACTATCACCACCAACGAAGCCTGACCATTCTTAAAATGTTTACCTCGGATAATCCAGATCGTGATTTTCGACCATTGCTTGTCGTGTCACTGACTCTTTCTTGGTCATCCTGTATTATGTATATATATTAATATATATTCCGGACATATAACACACGGTCAACTGATCCCAAACTAGGCATAACCTGTACTATGGGTACCAGAGACTGATATACATAATAGATAAATATTTAACACCCAGACACAGAACAAACATCTATGTTAGTCACAAATGTTTGTCCAGTGCGGGAAACGAACCCGCGATCTCTAACGCAGAAGGCAGAGTGACTACCAACTGAGCTATGAGGCCAGTCAAAATGTCATTGAGCAGGTTGAGGTATGTTGGCCCTGAAAAGGGCCTATGACCGGTGAAAGAATCAGTGTAGTGACAGGATTAAGGTCTCTTAGAGGCTCCCTTCGTGCACACTTTTCACTTTTCGGCTGACACCATACAAGGTAAGCCATTCACTGTTCACGGTCGAAAAGTGATAAGCGAGAACTCACTGACATTGCAGACTGCCTCTGGCACGTGCATTCATTGTCATACGAAACTTGCGAAGTTCGTTACTTACAAAACGTGACGGGCGGGAAGTGGCCAAGCGTCGATGTCGGTGAGTACTTTCAAGTTAGCGAAGCAGGGAAGCAGCCATTTTTAACTACCCCTCGTATAAATAATCAGTCACTAACTTTATCGGCCCGATAGCTATCTGACCTTTTCTAAAAGCAATAGGTGGTAGTTTCATCAAGTGTAGCGTGTGCTGCCCTAAGAGCATTTGCTGAAGATCAACATCTCTTACACTTTTAAAAGCTTTTATTTAATAACGGTGGCCCCGGCTGAAGAATAGGCCCCTCCATATCTACCTATCCGCGGATGTCGTAAGAGGCGACTAAGGGGAAAAAGCTAGGGGATGGGCAGCAGCGTCCCTCATTTTAACAACAATAGCTTTAACTGCGCTCGCCAACCCGCATGCCCAGCGTGGTGAGTATGGGCAAATCCCCCCACATGATAAGGAGTTCGCTCTGTCTGTGGGGGAGGCCATGTTTAGCAGTGGAAGTCGAACGGCTGAAATTATGAAGTTTTATTCTGAGCCTCGGTGGCGTTGCGGGCGAGTGCCCGTCTGAGACACAAGGGGTTCGATTCCCACTGGGGGACAAATGTTTGTATGATCTGCACATATTAGTTCCGGGTCTGGGTGTTGTGGTAACATGGTATTCATAGTTTCTGACACAGGGAATGCTAGTGTGGATTCAGAACTATTTACCTATGTGAATTTTGGGTGTTATTTATTTTTATTTTATTTATTTACTTTGTTCGATCGGCGCCACACTGAAGCTCTACATTCCATTTGTAAAAAGGATAATCGAAACAATATTTTTAAACGCGCCGTGTTTGTTGCCTGATTCTAGTAGGCTTGGCGCGAGACAGCTTCACCTAGTTTCTAACTTTTCTAAAGACGTTTCAAAGTGATCCTAGTGATTTTATTGATACAAACTTTGACTTTGAGTAAATAAAAGAAATAGGCGGACATATTTTCATCACGCCGTTAAAGTTAGTGAGTGATTGTTGAAATAGGTTTAGCTTCCACCAATAGTTTGTTAGTTAAGGGTCTTTTAACTTAGTTTTTATTTGTTTTAGCTTTATTTCTACTGCCAAACGTGTGGAGGTATATATAGAGTGCGAGTGAGAGCAGAAACGCAGCTAGAGCGAGACGCAGCGAGCCGGTGATGACGCAGGAGAGGATCGTCATAACAGCTCCGAGAATACTGCAACTGTAAATGGTTCACAATGGCCCACGGCTGCTAATTATCGGCACATATGCCCAAACATTATGTTATGCCTGTCCTACGGTTTCCAATTATTAATAATTGTCGGCAATTATCCGCTATATTTATGTTAGGGCTGGTCCACGGTTTCCAATTATCGTCACTTATGCTTTAACATTATGTTAGGCCTGGCCTACTGTTGCCAATTATCAATTGTCGGCAATAGTGTACCAACTTATTCTATTCGACAAATTAGAGTAGATATCACATGCTTAAAACCGCTAAAGAAAACATCATCGTGAGGAAACTGAGTATAGTATTCCTATAAACGGCGAAGGGCTTGCTGCCCGTCACGTATCGAATACACAGTAAAATGTGGGCATGTGCCAAATGTTTGGACGTAACTCTGATTACGCCCCTTAGATACCTTCAATGATTTTATCACCTGGAGATCTGGATGCGTGCCTACCATTCGGGATAAAAGTCGGGTTTTTATTTTCTTAATGTTTTTCTCTTTAAAATGGCAAAATGATCTTATTTCTACCAGACTAGTATTTAAAATGCTTCTCAGTCAGCTGAGATTTTTAGAGTTCCGTACAATGTGAATCAGTCAGCTGAGACTTTTAGAGCGTACAGTGTGAAGAAAACGGAACTGTTTTATTAAAGAAAATACTGCCTTTTGGACTTGATACATTTTTGATGGTTATGCATGAAGGATGATTCGTTTGATTTTGATGAATGTGTTTATTAGTTTGTTTTATGATGTTAGATAGGAGAATGCGCGTGCGCCGGTAGCCAAATTTGGTCCAAAAGACGGTATTAGTAATAGTAGCGATCAGACCAAAACCAAACCAGAAAATAATTGAGCTATTATACAATATGGTTCATAATGTATGTTATCCCGAAAGGGGCTTATTCTACAACCAATTGGCAATGAAGTTTGTTCTATGAACTGTTGGAAATTCAACATTTTTCATTGAAAAAAACTGCGAACCATTTAAAAATTTCGAATGTAAACTCACTAGAAACGAATCTAGTGGTTTTACTTATAAAAATCTGTCAAAAGATAAACAAACAACGCTGAAAGTATTGCCAGTGACAGGTATAATTTTAGGCAATGCTTAAATTTAACTAGCGCTTATAAGTACCCCGGGTAGACCTTAATATTCTCAACTCAACAGAGGTCTATGACCGAAAAACTTTGGTAGGTATGTACTTCTGGCGCGGAGCATAGTTTAAATTGAAACACAGTTAAGTATTAGTTTTTAAGGACTAAATTTCGCTACCAATTTTATTTGGGTGAAAAACAAAGGTGATTACTAGAAGCAGTCAATTTAAACTTGAAACTATTTATAATATTTGCATACCCGCATAATGTTTTTATCAGCCGGCAAACTAAAGATCCAAAGAGTGCCACGACGAACGGTCTTGAGCCTTTTCCATCCACCGACTTCCCACAACTACAAAATCGTCGGTCCATGGAGGGGTCTTCCAAAACTGCGTCGTTCGGTTCTTGTTCACCATTCGAGAACTAGTATTCCTCAACGGTTGTCGGTTCTGCGAGCTATAGATACGACCTGCCCACTGCCACTTACTTTCTAATTAGAGTTATGTCGGTAATCTTGGTTCTCGGATTTTATGACGTAGTGACATTCTGAGCATTGCTCTCTCCATAGCCCGTTGTGTGACTTTGAGTTTTGTATGAGGCCAATAGTAGTTAAAGTAAATGGACTGCTTCTAAAATATGCACATGCAACTCCGTAGTACATCGTCTACATAAACGTCTATGAAAAATGAACGAATTTTGCCTTTCCAAGTAATTTGACATTTAAAGGAAAAGTATTTAAGTTTAACACTACTAACCTGAGTTCCTGCTCCGTGACAGCTAAGGTGCGTCCACAAGCTGCGGCTTTGACAGCCAAACTGTCAAAGTCATTTGATTTCAAATGGACTTGAGACTTCAGTTCTGGAATGAAGATTTGCCAAAATATTTAAGCCAGGTTCATCGATAATATTTCATATGAATGTAATATCCCACTCCACTTCCCACTAATATTATAAATGCGAAGGTTTGTGAGGATGTGATGATGTTCGTTCCTCTTTCATGCAACCACTGAACGGATTGGAATGATATTTGACATGTAGTAAATAACCTGGAATAATATAGAGGCTACTTTATACGCGGGTATCAGCGAGCGAAGCCGCGGGTGGAACCTAGTTAAATATAATAATATTATAGAACTCTGGGAACTATTCACCAAAGGCTTGTGTTTTATTATATTTATTACCTGCGATTTCTTCAAGAAGTTCCTTTTCTCTTTTTATTCTCTCTTCGTCTCCCTCTTGCCTGCACTCCGTCTTCATTCGCTCGAGGCAATTCTCTTTGTCTGTCATGAATTGTTCCCATTGGTCATCTGAAAAATGAAAATCAGGTAAGTAAGTGTGTGTTTTGCTGTCCGCTTGAAACAGATTTTTTGGGAAGGCACAACCTATCTTTCCAAAAAATTGTATAAATCTCCAAGTACCGTAGTCATGGACGGCATGATGTTAAACTTATGCTCACCCATTTCCTTCCTATGTTGTTCTTTCAGCTTGTTTATCTGATCCATCTTCTCTGCGACTAGCTTCAATCTAGAGGACTCTAGAAGCTGCTTTGCTTCGGATGCATCTGTGGCCGCTTGCTCTTCTGCTTCTTTTAGTTTCTCCGTCCATTCTTCTATTAGCCGTTCTGTAAAAGAAGTGATAAGAATGATAATGTAATTGTTATTTAAATGAATGCTAGTCTTTAAGGTACTTAGTTATATATGGACCGTAGGATACATATAATTTCATCTGTTGTTATTCTATTGCTTACCTGAAATAAATTTATTGTATTGTATTGTTACCATCCGGGATACCATTTGGACTCCTTGGCCCAAACTTTTCTTTTCGATAGCAGTACCCCGATAGATTAATCATTCGTAAGTATCCGCTTGTTTGAGTTTATTGATCAAGCGAGCGAAGATTTCTCAAACAACTTGGACATGTTTGCGTTGTAGGTATGTAAGTATATTTGTTAGAGAATAACTTTCGATCCGTCAATCCAATCTGCATGGAATTTAGTAGATCAACAGGTTGTACTATCAAAATTTGCTGGTGAGAATAAGAGTTAAATCGGGCAAGGGGTTGCTAAGACATAGATAGATAGATATATAAATTGTTTATTTGACACACACACAAATACAGCACAGACAGAGATAATAGCAAACAGAAGAAACAACAGCAGATAACAATCACACAAAATAAAATGAAGCTTAGTAGGTAGGTAGGTTAACAGTAAAAAAAGACGAATACAAGTAGCAATACAACATACACAAGAGAGACAGCTGAGCCATCTAAATACCGTTACAAGCGATCTATAGATAGCTAAACTGATCCAGATCACTAACAGTAGACACAAGAGAGAAAAGCAGGCGCCTTCCTCACCCATCAAGTGGGTGCCAACTGGTGGGTGATACCTACATTTCATGTGGTATCGTCTACGCTGCAGTGGCATGGGTCAAAAAGGTCCTATCTCAGCTTATTGGTGCTCCGCCGAGGCGTAGCAGCGCTGGTTTTTAGGGTTCATAGGGGTCCAATTACAGTATCACCTAAAGTTACCCAATCTAATTCTACGAATACGTACAATCTCCATCAATAAATCGCAAGTCGATTCCGATCACCAGTTAAATTAGACAAAAAGGCCAAATATAGTACCTTTCTCAGTCTCGTATGTGGTCGTAAGTCGGTCCACTTTGTTAGCGTAGTCGATGTCAGCTTTGTCCAGAAGATGGCGCAGTTGCATAGTCTCCCAGTCAGCCTGGAATGGTTATTATTTGACAAAAGTTAATGAGAAATGGCCGTGGTTGCCACGGCTGAAGAATAGGCCCCTCCATATCTAACCGCGGATGTCTTAAGAGGCGACTAAGGGTGAAAAGCTAGGGGATGAGCAGCAGCGTCCCTCATTTTAACTACGATAGCTCTAACTGCGCTCGCCAACCCGCGTGCCCAGCGTGGTGAGTATGGGCAAATCCCCCCACATGATAGGAATTCGCTCTGTCTGTCGGGGAGGCCATTTTCAGCAGTGGACGTCGAACGGCTGAAATGATGATGATGAATGAGAAATCATTAACATCATTTCCCTATTTGTGTCAGGTATGCGTAAAAGTATATTTTGCACAGTTCCATTTATTTACAATAATCTACCTGAGTCTCTAAGAGAGCTGCCTTGTTGTTTGTTTCGGAAAAAGCTGAGATCATTATTGAATAGTAAATGCTATTACTCTTTGGATGAATTTTTGACTGAAAAATATATATGTTTTTCCTAACTAGAAAATTCTTATATTATTATTATTTTAACTGTCTGACATTAATTATTCAATTTTATCAAGATGTTTCGAATTGTTGTCTTTTTTATTTTTTCCATGTTTAGTTTATATTATCTAATTTTGATTTAATTTATATTGTTATTTCAAAATTGCACGCCTGAACAGGCAGAATACATTGCTACTTTTATAAAATGTATAACATCTATAACACATGTATTTCAGGCAATAAAAAGTATGATTTATGATTAATGGCTAGTTTGGATAATCTTGATCTGAGGCGTAAACTGCAGTATTATTAGTTCCGGGTTTGGGTGTTGTGGTACCATGGTGCTCGCAGTTTCTGATACCCACGACACAGGGAATCCGAGTATGTCGGAACTATGCGACTGTTTGGTGTTAATTATTTATCTCTATATTCCGACCCCGTGTACGGAAGCCTCATGGCGCGTGTCCTACTCGCACTTGACCTTAATTTTAAGACTCACCTTACTACGCGCTTCCGTTATTGCTGTCTCAAACTGTGACTCTTTTCTTGCTAGCTCTTCTTTCAGGTTCTCAAACTGCAAGGAATAGGAACAACATTATTTTTGTTAAGTACAACGTGTTCTGTATTTTGTATACTATCCCAAAAGGGGTCTATTATATCACAAAAAGAAGAAAATATGTGAAAAAAAAACAACATATTCGTATAATGATGAATCACGATTTTTGATTTTTTTAGGGACGGACTTAATGATTTTTTAATTGCCAAGGCATATTATACTGTAAATGAAATTTTAAATGACCGTACTATTGTTTAGCATAGTTATTGACCTAATTAATTTGACTCACTTAAATATTTTATCTACTTTTTATTAACTATGTTATTTTTTTTTTTAGATGTATATTAATTTTTGACGATGTAATAAAGGCAGATGACTAAATTAATGCATGCTTTAATAATTGAAATGTTAATTAAATGTTTGTAAGCCCAAGTGGCAGAATCTAGCGATCTAGACTAGTCCTATGAACTGACTGTTAAATGTACCTGATTCACAAACAACAAATGATTTACTGATTTTCGGACAAAAATAAGTTAGGTACAGAAATAAAATTCAAGTTGATTTATAGTATGTATATTATACCACAGGGGCTTATTTTATAATTTTCGTCCTCTAACTTTTTAAAATATGCTGTTTTTCGTATCTTTATCACATTATATTTACGAAACACACAAGAAACAGTTGAGCTATATTTTATTAAGGACCCAGATTAACATTGCCATCCAGCTTGGCAATTCCGCCAGCGTCTTACGGATGCCTCTGACTGGTAGTGATCTGGACAAATTGAGCTATCTATAGATCGTTTAGACAGCCCAACTGTTTCTCGTGTATTTTTTAAATAATTCGTGTTTTTTTTTTTTAATTTCTGGTAAATATATGGATAGCAGATGGATATTTACAAAATACACAAGAAACAGTTGAGCCATCTAAAGACCGTTACAAACGATCTATAGATAGCTCAATTGATCCAGATCACTACCAGTACTATCAATATTAAGTTGTATTCCTTTTAATTTTCTTTCTGTAAATAAAGCCTGTTTTAAAGACTGATAACACAAAAACCAATGAACAAACAAAACTCACTCTCGTATTGACCTCCCGTAGCTTCCTCTCGGCACTCTTGGCCGCCTGCTCACTCTCGCCTCTAAGCTGCGCGAGCGCAGCGCGCGTCGCCGCGAGAGTCGACGTATGATCGATCTTAAGCTTTTCCACAGCCTTCGAGTGTGTTTCATTCAAAGATATGATTTTCTGAAATAAATATATATTTTTTTACAGGACAGCTTATTTATTAATTAATTTATTAGGCACATCAACGAAATATACACCATTAAGAGCATAAGGCAAATATCTTGGCCATTATATCACCGACGACCTTAAAGACAATGCGGACATTGAAAGAGAGCGTAGGGCTCTGGCGGTAAGAGGTAATATGCTGATCCGTAGGTTTTCCCGGTGTACAGAAGAAGTGAAACTAACGCTATTTAAAGCATACTGTCAAAGTTTCTACACCGGGAATCTATGGGTTAACTACACTAGGCGACCGATAGAGACCCTGCGTGTCCAGTACAACAATATTTTTAGGATGATGTTGGGGCTGCCGCGTTTCTGCAGTGCATCAGGGATGTTTGCAGAATACGAGACGGATGGGTTTGCTGCAATTCTCCGTAAAAAGACCACATCCCTGATGTGCAGAGTGCGTGATAGCCCCAATATCATCCTTCAAACGATTGCTGGCAGGATCACTTCTCCCACGTGGCACTGCTTCGTGCGGAGAGTGATCTACTGAAATGTTTAATTTAATTATTTAGCATTAAGTACTAACCCTAATTATAAGTTCTTTTTATATAATTTTACTAACAAATTATGGATTCTAGTCGACCAAAATATAATATATATATATATATTTTTTTTTTTTTTTTTTTTTTTATAAGGGTTAGGTTTGGTGTTTTCTATATTTGGTATTTTTGTTATTTTTCAGTTGGTTAGCGCACCAACCATCTTTTTTTCACTAGCTTCCGCCCACGGCTTTGCTCGCGTAGTACCTATTTATCATTCAATGCTCTTATCTATGGATCCTGGTTATCTGACTCAATAAATGAATTAATATTTAATAAATAGCCTATATGCTATTCTTGGTAAAGAACATTATCTATTCCAAGTTTCAACGAAATCGGTTGAGCCGTTACAACGAAAAATCTGGCAACGCTATCTCAAGATTCAAGATGTTTATTTGCAGGAATAAGTGTTACAGAGGTCTTAAAGCTATAAATATGGCAATTAAAAATTTATTCACTCTTTTCGAGCATCGCAAATTATTATTTTAGACGAAAGACTGTTAACTTAACACATACTATAGTATTTTTTTAAAATTAATCTGTGTATACCACGTAAATATTTGATTTTTTATACAAAATGACAAACCCCTTAGATCGTCTGACAACCTCCTCCTTGATACCCCTGAGCATAGCACTTGTTTTCGTGGCAACTCCTTCTCCGTTGTAGCAGTAAGACTTTGGAATAAACTTCCGTATAATATCAAAAAAGTTGACTCCAAAGATTCATTTAAACGATTAACTCGTGAACATTTCCTTAAGAACATCTAGCATCTACACTACATGTTAATAAAACACTTGTTTTGTACTATCTGTTAATCTATTGCAGTGTATTATATATATATATATATACATATTTAAATATAGTGTATGGTTATATATAGTATAATTTTTAGTAAAGTTAAACAATCTGTCGCACGCCAACCTCCTGTTTCTACCCAATCCCCCGCACTTGCATCGATATCTGATGGTAGGGTGAAATTGCGCAGACAGGAATGGCTGCTTGGTAGTTGAGCGAGGACTGCATTGGTCGTGGCCAGGGATGATGTATGTACCAAGGGTCCATTTGCAGTTTCGAAATTAAAGTTTCGAAATTTCGGAAAAATTCGCAAGTTTGTTTGCATTACTTTACACAAGTTTTAAGCATAAACCATAATTCAAGGGTCCAGGAGTTGCAGTTTCGAAATTTCGGAAAAATTGGCAAGTTTGTTTGCATTATTTTACACAAGTTTGAAGCATAAACTTTGCGACTGTCATCTTACGCATAACAAAATCGCTAAGATATCAAAAAATCTAAATTTCGAAACTGGGAGTTTCAATTTCGGAATTACAGAATGGAAAATTTGACTGAAATTTCGAAAAAAGTTTCGAAATTTCGGAATGCATCCTCTTTACCATAACTCAAGGTGTAATGTAGTTCTCGTTTTATACTCGCACTTTCCGAAAATGCCTGTTTCAAAATACAATCCGTAATATTTCTTTATAGAAAATGCCCCTTTAGGGACATACATAAATATTATTATGAAGTGCATTGTTTTTTCTCTAAATTTTTATGAAATTATTAAGTTTTTTCGAAATTAACGTCACGATATCGATGTATTTGTGCTCGTTAGGGCATTTAAAGACTAAGATCTAGATAAATCAGGGCTAGACTAAAAGACTTAAGGGTTATTTCCGATGTGATCAATCACGGCTCGGTTGACTCGCCGTCTCGCAAATTTACGATCGGTTCAGTAAATTGCGTTACTAAATTTAGCATTTTCCGGCACATTACTGTATATATTTAATGTCACTTTTTAAATTTAATTAAGTTTTTTACATTAGGTATGTGTTGAGAATTTTTTTTCTGATTTTTCGAAATTTGCGGAATTACGCAAGAACCAGTACCATTAGCACGACTAATTCACGTTATGCTTACGATGCGATTGTGAAAGTCGAATGAAATGCGATGCTTGAAATCTTAGAACTTTCATTTGCACTGGAGTGGTGGTAGTGACCCGGCCTTCCGATCTACCGGTCGCGGGTTCGTGCACCCGGATTTTCCATTCGGAAATTTATGTGCGCTTCACTAGTGCTCTCAAACGGTGAAGGAAAACATCGTGAGGAAACCGGCATGTCCTGGAACCTAAAAATTGGAAGACATGTGACATGTGCACGAAAGGAGCCTCTAAGAGGCGCACTTTAATCCTTTCACTACACTGATTCTTTCAACAACTGTCATAGGTCCTTTTCAGGGCCACCATACCTCAACCTGCTCACTGACCTAATACAGGATGACCAAGAAGGAATCAGTGACACAATAATCAGTTGGCTTTTACACGTAAGCGTAACGTGAATTTTTCGTGCTTGGGGCACTGATCAGTGCGCGATTCGGCGTATTTGCCGAATCGACCGAAAATTTGCCAGTCGGTGAGTCAGCCGAATCGTCGTGTGGAATCAGGGGAGCGTCGAGTGTAATTGTACAATGTACAGTCAGCCTTGGTGTCCTATGAAGAGGCGTGGAGGAATAAATATCATTATTAAATATCTAATTTCTCTTTGTGACGGTGTAAATCGCGAACCATGCTAGTGGGAGATACCTCAACTTTCGATAAGGTCGTGGATTCTAATCCCGGCACGGGTTTTTTATCCGAAAAATGTATGTGCTCAGAGCTGTGAGGGAAAACATCGTGAGGAAACAAAGTATTCTAAAAGCGGCAATGGGCTTGCAGCCTGTCACGCGAATACTGCTAAATGTGGGCACTTGCAATGTTTGGACGTGCCTCTGACTATCCCTAGATCTTCATGCAGAGGATGACTATAGTGTGAACCTGTTTATTTTTAAATTTATTTCAATTCCCAGTACTGTGATGATGACGCTACTTTTAGGGCACCATCGGCTAAGAACTGTTGAGTTTTAGTTGTTGAGGCAACCAGGCAACCACAAGAAGTGTATTTTATAGTGTAAATTTATATGAGGGAAATAATTTTATCTCAACCAGCCCCTAGATTAATGAGGAATTCAGTTATGATAGGCAACCAACAGATTGTATAAACATAATCCCTGTTATTATGAAACTGGGTTTAGACGAGGACTAACAGAACCCTTGTTTTTAGACATTCATTTGACATTATGACGCCTTATGAAATAACACGTCACAAAACCAGGGTTTAGTTAGTCCTCGTCTAAGCCCAGTTTCATAATAACACGGTTTAATTAAAAACGCAACCGTTCAGGTGGCAACCATACTCTAGAACGCTAGTTGAAATGGTTACAACACGCAATAGGCCTTCGCACGCCATAACGACTCAACACTGACGCGACACAAAGCATTGAAAGAGCTTTATATCTTGTATTGTATTTTTTTCTGTGATGTCAAGGTACGCCTTGCACACACTACGTAAAATTACCTAAGGCCAGAGTCCGTTATGTCTTACTCAAGTTCGGACTCAGCCCTTTATACGTTACATGATACAAGTCACGCTCACCAATATTATAATTGAAAAGTACTTGCCTGTCTGTATGTTTGTTACCTTTTTAAGTGTAAACGGCTGAAACGTTTATGATGATATTTGGAATTGCGATAGCTTACATCCTGATGAAGGACATAGTTTGATATAAATTAATCTCACATATTAATTTACTTTGAGTCGAGTTGGTGTTGTCGCAATGGTGTGCGAATGCCCTAAAAGGCCTTCCTGGCCCCGTATTTATGGTAAACTTTTGTTGAGCAACAATTATGTTGCTGGCAACAATGCTTAGATCAAACTTTCTTGTCCACACAGTCTGTTGCCAGCAACACGACGCAACTATGCTTTTTCAAAAGTCGACCATGTATACGGAGCTTAAGGCAACCACTCTCCAACCATTGATTGGCAACCGCGTATAGAATTCATGTATTAACGGCGCGGGGCTTGAAGCAACCACTCTCCAACCATTGGTTGGCAACCGCGTATTAATTGCGCGGGGCTAAAGGCAACCACTCTCCAACCACTGGTTGGCAACCGCACACACAAACTTAATAACGGCGCGCAGAATCGTCCGGCTACTTTCGATGGCACGTCAGAAACTTATGGTAATTTTTGACTTGGTTTTGAGAGTTCGAAGTCTTGGGCACACGGATTATGTCATATAAATAAATAAATATAGGCCTTTACGGATAAATTATTATTCGTTGTTTTATTTTTAACCCTTCCAGGCCCGAGGGAACCGCTGAAGCTGTAGAAATGGTTGCCTTAGCGCGTTCGTCCACGGAGCTAGTCAAAAGGAACGCGTTACGAACTGTAGTCACTTAGCCCGTTCGTCCACTGAGCTACTCAAAAGGAACGCGTTACAAACTGTAGTCACTTAGCCCGTTCGTCCACTGAGCTACTCAAAAGGAACGCGTTACAAACTGTAGTTACTTAGCCCGTTCGTCCACTGAGCTACTCAAAAGGGACGCGTTACAAACTGTAGTCACTTAGCCCGTTCGTCCACTGAGCTACTCAAAAGGAACGCGTTACAAACTGTAGTCACTTAGCCCGTTCGTCCACTGAGCTACTCAAAAGGAACGCGTTACAAACTGTAGTTACTTAGCCCGTTCGTCCACTGAGCTACTCAAAAGGGACGCGTTACAAACTGTAGTCACTTAGCCCGTTCGTCCACTGAGCTACTCAAACGGAACGCGTTACAAACTGTAGTCACTTAGCCCGTTCGTCCACTGAGCTACTCAAAAGGAACGCGTTACAAACTGTAGTCACTTAGCCCGTTCGTCCACTGAGCTACTCAAAAGGAAGGCGTTACAAACTGTAGTCACTTAGCCCGTTCGTCCACTGAGCTACTCAAAAGGAACGCGTTACAAACTGTAGTCACTTAGGCCGTTCGTCCACTGAGCTACTCAAAAGGAACGCGTTACAAACTGTAGTCACTTAGCCCGTTCGTCCACTGAGCTACTCAAAAGGAACGCGTTACAAACTGTAGTCACTTAGCCCGTTCGTCCACTGAGCTACTCAAAAGGAACGCGTTACAAACTGTAGTTACTTAGCCCGTTCGTCCACTGAGCTACTCAAAAGGAACGCGTTACAAACTGTAGTCACTTAGCCCGTTCGTCCACTGAGCTACTCAAAAGGAACGCGTTACAAACTGTAGTTACTTAGCCCGTTCGTCCACTGAGCTACTCAAAAGGAACGCGTTACAAACTGTAGTCACTTAGCCCGTTCGTCCGTTCGTCGTCTCTTATGAGTAGCCCGACTGTTGTAGCACTAGTATTTCAATGGCGGTCGTCCACGACGCTACTCAACGAACGCGTAGCGCGTTCGTCCACTAGTGATCGAAAGGGTACCCTCCCTGGGACCAAAACTGATTTTTCATCACTGGATGATATTCTCATCAGCCTGTAGAAAACCACTGCTGGACATAGCTCATTGCTCAGTTAGTTGTAACTCTGCCTTCTGCGCTAGAGGTCGCGGGCTCGGTCCCCGCACTGGACAAACATTTGTGTGATAAACACAGATGTTTGTTCTGTGTCTGGGTGTTCAATATTTATCTATTATGTATATCAGTCTCTGGTACCTATAGTACAGGCTATGCGTAGTTTGGGATCAGTTGACCGTGTGAATATGTCCAGAATATTTATTTATAGGCCTCCCCCCAAGAGTTCCCTGACAGTCTTGAGCCTTTTCCATCCACCGACCATCCGTCGTCGTTCCATCGGGTGGCCCTACACACGAGGCGATACATTCGAGTGTTTATTCCACTACGGTTGTCGGTTCTGCGAGCTATATGGCCTGCCCACTGCCACTTCAACTTGCTAATTCTGAGAGCTATGTCGGTGACCTTGGTTCTACAACGGATTTCCTCGTTTCGGATTTAGTACCTACACAGGATATACCTAGTTAAGTTAAATGAAACAATGAAGTAATGTTTATAAATTTGACACATTTTATTAAAAAAATTAAGCAAAGTATTTACAGGTAAATACAAGGTGATTCATAATATGTATTCCATCCCGAAAGGGGCTTATTTTACAAGCAATTGGCAATAAAGTTTATTCTACGACTTTTGGAAATTCGGCATTTTTCATTGAAAAAACTCTAAGCGAAAATCAGCTGTTTTGGGGTCAAATCAGGTCAAACTCATTGAATCAGCTGTTTTAGGTAGCAATCTTGATTCCGAACTTCTTGTACGTTTAGTTATTAGTTCTAAAGATGATAAAAATACAAAAAACAGCTAATTTGAGGTAGTTTGAGAAAAAAATATAAATAAAAAATGAAAATATTGTTGTTTTTTTTCGCTAATAGTATTTATTTTCGTTGATAGAATAACCCCCTTTCGGCATGGTATACATGTTATGAATCACCTTGTATAATGAATACGTACAACTTAAAAATACATTTATTCGAAATATCTCATTAAAATAATATATAGGGGATTATTTTTATCTCATACTCATGGTCTGTAACTGAAGTCAAGAGAATATTAAAGTCTATTTTAATGACCCCTTAACTTTAAATTAAGACTAAGGGTATGGCAATTTGTGAATGATAAAAGGATATACAAGGTGATTGATAATATGTATGCTATCCCAAAAGGGGCTTATTGTACACCCAATTGGCAATAAAGTTTGACGACTTTTGGAAATTCGACCGATTTGATTCATTACTTGCTTGCTTGTCGTCACTGTACTTTTCTTGGTGATCCTATTAGGTCAGTGAGCAGGTTGAGGTATGGTGGCCCTGAAAAGAGCCTAAGACCGTCGGTGAAAGAATCAGTGTAGTGAAACGATTAATGCGCCTCTTAGCCCCTTCGTCCACGGCGCGACTCAAAAGGAACGCGACTGAAACTGTAGTCACATGAGTAGCCTGACTGCGATAGCACTAGTATTTCAATGCGCGTCCGTCCACGACGCTACTCAAAAGGAACGCGTTTGTAACTAGTCACCTGGCGACTCGACATGCTGGTCGCCAGGCGACTGGTTTCGAGAAACTGTGTGAAAAATGAACGAATAAACAGTAATTGTACCTAAGTGATTCTGACGTCTATGTGACTGGAGAAGTAATAATTCCGTGTCATCGCTCGAATTATCACTAGTCATGTTAATTATTTTCGTTTTCAAAACTTTGTTTACATAAAATCGTGTACTGAGTGACTGAGTTTCAGGAAATTCCAGTAGCGCCGTGGACGAGTCAGAGTTTCCAATCAGTCCGCAACTCTAGTTTCTAATGAGTTCCGTCACTTTTGCGTAGCGTCATGGACGAAGGGGCTTAGAGGCTACTTCTAAGCAGAATTTTCATTTTTTCTAAATATTCTTCATTGATAAAAACAATCTTTTTTGATTATTGTTAGAAGAATAAGCCCCTTTCGGGATAGTATTATGAATCACCTTGTACTTATAGGTAGTAATATTCGCATTTTGAAGAAGTAACATTTATTTACTTAAATAATTCTTTTACTTTGATGAAATAACTCCAGCAAATTTTATAAAAAGAATACAAAGCATTTTTACTACCTTCTGCCCGCGGCTTCTCGCGCGTCGTTCCTACATAAAGCCTATATGCTATTCTAAGTAGAGAACTCTATCTATTACAAGTTACATCGAAATCGGTTGAGCCGTTACGGCGCGATTGAGCCACAAATATCTTCGCAAACTTTCCAATCTAGACTACATTAATAGGATTGTTTACAACAGAACAGACTAACACAAGAACATAACAAAATTAACTTATAGAATACCACATATACTTAAACAGGGCTATAAAATGCGATATCTATATTGGATACTAGCTTCCACCGGCGGCTTCGCTCGCGTGCTACCTAAATAATAGCCTATATGTTATTCCAGACTATAATATAACTCTATACTAAATTTTATCCAAATCCGTTCGGCCGTTTAGCCGTGATTGAACCACAAACATCAAAACATCTTAACAAACTTTCGCATTTATAATATTAGGGGGAAGTGGGATAGTGGGGGTAATACTTTTCATAAAATTAAGTTCGCGAGCATCTCGCACACGGGACTGCGCAACTCGTGAATATCATGGAAATCACGCGAGCAACACAAGTGAATAGTACGCCTGGCGTGATTTCCAGTCACCTGTGTCATCACGTGATCGACGGTAACAGCACGAGTTGCGCGCTATCATAGTTTTGTCGATGACAGCCCGGTACGTGCTGGCCAAAGCGTCGCAAATTTCAAGTCATCACAAATAATTGAAAAAAAAAATGGATTGTTGAATAATTTAATCATTTTCTCCCTTCCAATTGTTTGATCCTGACTGGAACTTGCACCGCGGGCAGGTCGACACTGTTGGCGCGGGGGCGGCCACACGGCACCTCGCACGTGACTGCCAGCTCGGGCAGCGGGCACGTGCGCTTGCGCACCACCACAGGGTTTCGGTGTGAACCTAATGATAGACAAACAGAATTAATTATCAACAGGCTTTTTTTCCAAAAGTAGGATACAAAATAAACACTACACGATATAAATTAAATAATCGCACATTGTTGTCCATTGTAAAGTGAGAGAAGCGAGCCACTTTACATCATAGCGTGAAAATATATAACTTGTTTTGTCACGCACAAACCGAGCGAAGCAAGCGATTTCATATAATTACTACGAGTTAAGAACGTTCATATAGTTTTTAGAAATTATACATAAACATATTGGATCGAAAAGAAACGTTTCATCAATATATGCAGCCTGGGCCTGCACTGTGTACACTACTCTAAAATATGGCTAAGCAATAAAGTAAACGTATTTAATTGGTTATTTTATTTAAATTGACTTCGTTCTAAGGTACATTAAGATATTCTTCGACAAAGAGAACAACACATAGCGCTACAAAAATATGGCGGATGGACGTGCGTGAAATATCATTTTGACAACCTACATGTAACTGACAAAACAAAAACATCAAATCAAACAACATGACATGAAAAATATGTCAATGTCATGTCAAACGCCAATTATAAACCAACATGGCGGCCTTCAAATAGTGTTCACATAGTAAAAAACTTACCAGAAGAACTATTCTTGTACCATCGCATTTGTTTTCAAATTAATGAAATTGTATTTTTCTTGTAATCTTCTATTTTTTCCTAATTTTTCTATGTAGTGTACATGGACCAGGCCCAGAATGAAATGGCTCCTTTCTCCAATTTTGAACTTGTATTGTATTGGTTTGTCATAATTGATGTCAACCTCGGTGGCGTAGTGGGCGAGTGCCCGTCTGAAGCACAAGGGTTCGAATCCGCCGGGTTAAATGTTTGCATGATGTGCATTTGTTCCGGGTCTGTGTGGTACCTACTTGGTACTCGTTGTTTCTGATACCCTGTGTGACTGTGCATGCGAATGTTGGGTGTTATTAAATTTACAATTAGGTAAGTATCACTGACAAAACTGTCAAACGTAAACGTAAAAATAAGTGGAAATTTAACTATTTACATATAGAAGAAAGATTGTTGTAAAGAATCATACAAAAATGCTGAAGGATAAGCAATTTGACCCTAAAGGCGCGGCCACACTTTGGCAAACAGTAAGAATAGAATAGAACTTATTCATGCCAAACGTGTTACATTTTTACGCTGTTATAGGTACTCTAAAACATATAAAAACTTTTGTAGGTTGTATGAAGATTTCTTGAAATAGGTTTTAAACATAATAATGAAGATTTTTCGAGCAAAAAAACAAGGGGGGTTCAGGTATTCCCATTCTCCCCAACAAAAACTAACATCATTGTGTAGTTAGACCAACAACTTAAGTTTTGTAAAGAAACCCGATGTTTGACGAAAGTCAAACTTTAATAGTCCATCTTTTTTTCTTTTTTTTTTTTTTAGTTGCTAGTTCACTGTAATTAATTTTAAATAGGTCTATTAATGTTAAAAAAAACGAATTAGGCGAAATTTAAATCGCATGGATTTTTTTGAAACGCCTTAAAAGTGCACGCATAAAACGCTAATGCACAACGCGTGAATGGCTGACTGCACATTCACGTGATTTCGTGAACATGGTCAAAGCGTCGAATTATTTGCCGCAAACTGTTGCTACGTGCGGCCGCCCATTGCCGAGTTAGAGGAAGCTGAGTTTCAGCCTCAAAACTTTTCGCTCGACACATGCATTCAATAAGTCTAACACACAAACTAGGCATAAATAGATACCTGAATGAGAGCTCGGCAACCGAAATTCGTCATAAAACATAAAATTATTATAATAAATCTAGATAACTCTCTTATTTCTGTTCATTCCAGGGGATCAGCCCGGCTGGGAGGTACCTCCGCCTTACAGAAGATCGCAGCCAAATAAAATTGTTTCAAATAGTATTGTGTTTCTGCGGTGCTTGAGGTTGCCAGAGCTCTTAAAACGTGACAAAAAAAACCCACCCAAGAGACGTTGCCGTTGATTTTCCACACGTAAATCCCCGAAAACTGGAAATTCTATTTTTCCTTCGGCAGTAAAAATAATATTGTTTATTCACCGAAAATTAAAAAATCGAAGATTCAAATGCAAGCGATGCACACAACACTCACCATGACCTCACATACCCTTACGTCGCTCCTTGCCCTCGTCTATGTGTAAAGCCATCTCGCAACCGTCGGCTCGGGTGCGCGCGCCGAGCTTCGGAGAGCTGGAAAATTATAAATTTTTACTAGGTTAAATATCACTCTACTGGAATGATTCACCAGAACCTACGGGATCTAAGGTAATCGGCTCGCCTTTTCAAAAATAAAGTCTGGTCACATCCCGCGCAGTAGAACCAATGGGTTCTATTAGCCTATTAGCACAGATAAATCTGCTCCACTAGCAAAGAATCTGTCCACCTTTCCCCACAGCTGATCTCATGTGTTCTAACTCAGCAGAACCCATAGGTTCCAACAGAAACCGGTTATTTAGGCTTACCTCTGTTCCACTAGCAGCTTAGTGAGTCTAGCCACCTCGCCTCTCAGTTGATGCAATTCCTTGTCTTTATTGCGTGACTCCTGTTCAGCGGCACGTTCCTTAGCGACCAGTCGGGCGCGGATGTCGTCGAAACTAGATGGTGAAAAATAAACAAAATATATATACATTTATATATTTTTTATACCACTGAGGTGGCAAACAAGCATACAGCCCACCTGTTGGTAAGCGGTTACCGTAGCCTATACCCCGAACCCCCTCCACCCCTAAAGAGCTCTGGCAACCTTACTCATCGCAGGAACACAACACTATTTGAAACAAATAATGTTATTTGGCTGCGATCTTCTGTAAGGCGGAGGTACCTCCCCAGGCGGGCTGCTCCAATTCAGAACGAAAAAATCTCGCTGTGCCCTACCTCCTCCTAAACACATCAAGTTAAATAATTCATATTAATAAGTTTAAAATAGTTAATAATTACTTAGTGTACTGTTAACGTACATACAAATTCATTTATTATTATAAACCATGTCATGGGCAACAATAACAAATAAAAATTAACAAAATTGAGAACAAATAAAGACACCTGGCCGTGCTTCTTGCTTTTTTGAGCTTTTTTTCGAGGACGTAAATTTTTATTTATTTATTTATTTTGTTGTATTCGGAGAACAAACAGTTTTATAAACCTTATAAATAAACTTAAATAATAACACGTTACCATTGATATGTCCTCGCATGTAGAAGCTAAGAGACTGCTTGCTTGCGGAGAAGGAATAAAAAAACAAAAACAGTTCTGTCCTGTTAACAAGCTAGGTAGAACGTAGTAGGGTTAGAGAAACTTAGAGACTTTAGAGCAAGTTTCTATGAAATTTCATTGTGAGCCTTGTGATTTTAATGAACTAAACATTTTTTGAATAGAATTGAGACTACTCTTGCAAGACACATAACTGACAGATTACTTACAGCTTTCTCAAACAAGCGCATTTCCTTGTCAAATGCTCAACCTGGTCCTTCGAACTCCTTTCCAACTGTTTGATCTTCGTCGCGTCGTCAGATCTCTTGTCTCTCAGCTCTTTCTCTCTCGCGAGCGCTTCTCTGTGTTAGTGGGAGAGGGGAAATCGGGATATTATTCGTTTAGTTCTTGCTTAGTTTGAAGGCAAAATACAGGTTCTGTAAGTTTGGGCCGGTGTGCCTAGTTGCGACTGATTCTTATCAAACATTAAAAGTTTATTAGGAAATATACCAATTCATTAAAATAGAACCAGCGGGTTCTAAAGTAAAGGATTAAAATAGAACCCATGGGTTCTATTGTAAAAGCTTACAATTAGTGAAGTTCATTTTCAAAACTCTTGCGACATAATTTTCAATGATTTGTAAGAATCAGCAGTGTGTGCTTTTTGGAGGGAATCAAAAAAAGAGATTTAAAAGCTGAACTTTTATTTACTAAGCAATCCACTCTGTATAAAAAGTATAAAATATCTTATAAAAAGGGAAAGTTGGCAAATTGCTCTTATAATAATATGTATGCTATCCCGAAAAGGGCATATTCTACCCCCAATTGGCAATAGTTTGTTCTACCGACTTTTGGAAATTGGACATTTTCATTGACAAAATACTGAGTCAGCTGATGAGTTTTTTTAATGATAATAATGCGGACAGCCAAAGAGTGGAACTCGTTGCCGGCGTCTGGGTTTCCGAATACCTATAATTTGGGTGTCTTCAAGACCAGAGTGAATAGGTTTCTTCTAGACAAACGTGCTACACCGTAGACCACATCATTACTTAGCATCAGGTGAGATTGAGGACAAACGTTAGCCTATTTCGTATTAAAAAAAAAAAAAAAGAAGATAAATTTCGAATTTCCTAAACTCGTAGAACAAAGGAGCCATTTCATTCTGGGCCTGGTCCATGTACACTACATAGAAAAATAAGGACAAAATAGGAGATTACAAGAAAAATACAATTGCATTAATTTTAAGACAAATGCGATGGTACAAGAATACTTCTTCTGGTAAGTTTTTTACTATGTGAACACTATTTGAAGGCCGCCATGTTGGTTCATAATTGGCGTTTGACATGACATTGACATATTTTTCATGTCATGTTGTTTGATTTGATGTTTTTGTTTTGTCAGATAAATGTAGGTTGTCAAAATGACATTTCACGCACGTCTATCCGCCATATTTTTGTAGCACTGTGTGTTGCTCTCTTTGTCGAAGAAAATCTTAATGGACCTTAGAACGAAGTCAATTTATATAAAATAACCAATTAAATACGTTTACTTTATTGCTTAGCCATATTTTAGAGTAGTGTACACAGTGCAGGCCCAGGCTCCATATGTTGATGAAACGTCTCTATTGCCAATTGGGTGTAGAATAAGCCCCTTTTGCGATGGCATACATATTATGAATTGCCTAGTACAAAACTTAAAGTTATAATAATACATAATATCTACTTATCCTTTGTAAAACTAACGAAATACAATTTCATGATTTTTCGATATATGAAGCTACAGTTGAAATGTCATAAAAATGAAACACTAGTCTTTTCAGTCCAAATAGGCAGTATTTTAATAAAATTCTAATTAAAATGCGTTAGATAGGTACTATCACCACCAACGAAGCCTGACCATTCTTAAAATGTTTACCTCGGATAATCCAGATCGTGATTTTCGACCATTGCTTGTCGTGTCACTGACTCTTTCTTGGTCATCCTGTATTATGTATATATATTAATATATATTCCGGACATATAACACACGGTCAACTGATCCCAAACTAGGCATAACCTGTACTATGGGTACCAGAGACTGATATACATAATAGATAAATATTTAACACCCAGACACAGAACAAACATCTATGTTAGTCACAAATGTTTGTCCAGTGCGGGAAACGAACCCGCGATCTCTAACGCAGAAGGCAGAGTGACTACCAACTGAGCTATGAGGCCAGTCAAAATGTCATTGAGCAGGTATGTTGGCCCTGAAAAGGGCCTATGACCGGTGAAAGAATCAGTGTAGTGACAGGATTAAGGTCTCTTAGAGGCTCCCTTCGTGCACACTTTTCACTTTTCGGCTGACACCATACAAGGTAAGCCATTCACTGTTCACGGTCGAAAAGTGATAAGCGAGAACTCACTGACATTGCAGACTGCCTCTGGCACGTGCATTCATTGTCATACGAAACTTGCGAAGTTCGTTACTTACAAAACGTGACGGGCGGGAAGTGGCCAAGCGTCGATGTCGGTGAGTACTTTCAAGTTAGCGAAGCAGGGAAGCAGCCATTTTTAACTACCCCTCGTATAAATAATCAGTCACTAACTTTATCGGCCCGATAGCTATCTGACCTTTTCTAAAAGCAATAGGTGGTAGTTTCATCAAGTGTAGCGTGTGCTGCCCTAAGAGCATTTGCTGAAGATCAACATCTCTTACACTTTTAAAAGCTTTTATTTAATAACGGTGGCCCCGGCTGAAGAATAGGCCCCTCCATATCTACCTATCCGCGGATGTCGTAAGAGGCGACTAAGGGGAAAAAGCTAGGGGATGGGCAGCAGCGTCCCTCATTTTAACAACAATAGCTTTAACTGCGCTCGCCAACCCGCATGCCCAGCGTGGTGAGTATGGGCAAATCCCCCCACATGATAAGGAGTTCGCTCTGTCTGTGGGGGAGGCCATGTTTAGCAGTGGAAGTCGAACGGCTGAAATTATGAAGTTTTATTCTGAGCCTCGGTGGCGTTGCGGGCGAGTGCCCGTCTGAGACACAAGGGGTTCGATTCCCACTGGGGGACAAATGTTTGTATGATCTGCACATATTAGTTCCGGGTCTGGGTGTTGTGGTAACATGGTATTCATAGTTTCTGACACAGGGAATGCTAGTGTGGATTCAGAACTATTTACCTATGTGAATTTTGGGTGTTATTTATTTTTATTTTATTTATTTACTTTGTTCGATCGGCGCCACACTGAAGCTCTACATTCCATTTGTAAAAAGGATAATCGAAACAATATTTTTAAACGCGCCGTGTTTGTTGCCTGATTCTAGTAGGCTTGGCGCGAGACAGCTTCACCTAGTTTCTAACTTTTCTAAAGACGTTTCAAAGTGATCCTAGTGATTTTATTGATACAAACTTTGACTTTGAGTAAATAAAAGAAATAGGCGGACATATTTTCATCACGCCGTTAAAGTTAGTGAGTGATTGTTGAAATAGGTTTAGCTTCCACCAATAGTTTGTTAGTTAAGGGTCTTTTAACTTAGTTTTTATTTGTTTTAGCTTTATTTCTACTGCCAAACGTGTGGAGGTATATATAGAGTGCGAGTGAGAGCAGAAACGCAGCTAGAGCGAGACGCAGCGAGCCGGTGATGACGCAGGAGAGGATCGTCATAACAGCTCCGAGAATACTGCAACTGTAAATGGTTCACAATGGCCCACGGCTGCTAATTATCGGCACATATGCCCAAACATTATGTTATGCCTGTCCTACGGTTTCCAATTATTAATAATTGTCGGCAATTATCCGCTATATTTATGTTAGGGCTGGTCCACGGTTTCCAATTATCGTCACTTATGCTTTAACATTATGTTAGGCCTGGCCTACTGTTGCCAATTATCAATTGTCGGCAATAGTGTACCAACTTATTCTATTCGACAAATTAGAGTAGATATCACATGCTTAAAACCGCTAAAGAAAACATCATCGTGAGGAAACTGAGTATAGTATTCCTATAAACGGCGAAGGGCTTGCTGCCCGTCACGTATCGAATACACAGTAAAATGTGGGCATGTGCCAAATGTTTGGACGTAACTCTGATTACGCCCCTTAGATACCTTCAATGATTTTATCACCTGGAGATCTGGATGCGTGCCTACCATTCGGGATAAAAGTCGGGTTTTTATTTTCTTAATGTTTTTCTCTTTAAAATGGCAAAATGATCTTATTTCTACCAGACTAGTATTTAAAATGCTTCTCAGTCAGCTGAGATTTTTAGAGTTCCGTACAATGTGAATCAGTCAGCTGAGACTTTTAGAGCGTACAGTGTGAAGAAAACGGAACTGTTTTATTAAAGAAAATACTGCCTTTTGGACTTGATACATTTTTGATGGTTATGCATGAAGGATGATTCGTTTGATTTTGATGAATGTGTTTATTAGTTTGTTTTATGATGTTAGATAGGAGAATGCGCGTGCGCCGGTAGCCAAATTTGGTCCAAAAGACGGTATTAGTAATAGTAGCGATCAGACCAAAACCAAACCAGAAAATAATTGAGCTATTATACAATATGGTTCATAATGTATGTTATCCCGAAAGGGGCTTATTCTACAACCAATTGGCAATGAAGTTTGTTCTATGAACTGTTGGAAATTCAACATTTTTCATTGAAAAAAACTGCGAACCATTTAAAAATTTCGAATGTAAACTCACTAGAAACGAATCTAGTGGTTTTACTTATAAAAATCTGTCAAAAGATAAACAAACAACGCTGAAAGTATTGCCAGTGACAGGTATAATTTTAGGCAATGCTTAAATTTAACTAGCGCTTATAAGTACCCCGGGTAGACCTTAATATTCTCAACTCAACAGAGGTCTATGACCGAAAAACTTTGGTAGGTATGTACTTCTGGCGCGGAGCATAGTTTAAATTGAAACACAGTTAAGTATTAGTTTTTAAGGACTAAATTTCGCTACCAATTTTATTTGGGTGAAAAACAAAGGTGATTACTAGAAGCAGTCAATTTAAACTTGAAACTATTTATAATATTTGCATACCCGCATAATGTTTTTATCAGCCGGCAAACTAAAGATCCAAAGAGTGCCACGACGAACGGTCTTGAGCCTTTTCCATCCACCGACTTCCCACAACTACAAAATCGTCGGTCCATGGAGGGGTCTTCCAAAACTGCGTCGTTCGGTTCTTGTTCACCATTCGAGAACTAGTATTCCTCAACGGTTGTCGGTTCTGCGAGCTATAGATACGACCTGCCCACTGCCACTTACTTTCTAATTAGAGTTATGTCGGTAATCTTGGTTCTCGGATTTTATGACGTAGTGACATTCTGAGCATTGCTCTCTCCATAGCCCGTTGTGTGACTTTGAGTTTTGTATGAGGCCAATAGTAGTTAAAGTAAATGGACTGCTTCTAAAATATGCACATGCAACTCCGTAGTACATCGTCTACATAAACGTCTATGAAAAATGAACGAATTTTGCCTTTCCAAGTAATTTGACATTTAAAGGAAAAGTATTTAAGTTTAACACTACTAACCTGAGTTCCTGCTCCGTGACAGCTAAGGTGCGTCCACAAGCTGCGGCTTTGACAGCCAAACTGTCAAAGTCATTTGATTTCAAATGGACTTGAGACTTCAGTTCTGGAATGAAGATTTGCCAAAATATTTAAGCCAGGTTCATCGATAATATTTCATATGAATGTAATATCCCACTCCACTTCCCACTAATATTATAAATGCGAAGGTTTGTGAGGATGTGATGATGTTCGTTCCTCTTTCATGCAACCACTGAACGGATTGGAATGATATTTGACATGTAGTAAATAACCTGGAATAATATAGAGGCTACTTTATACGCGGGTATCAGCGAGCGAAGCCGCGGGTGGAACCTAGTTAAATATAATAATATTATAGAACTCTGGGAACTATTCACCAAAGGCTTGTGTTTTATTATATTTATTACCTGCGATTTCTTCAAGAAGTTCCTTTTCTCTTTTTATTCTCTCTTCGTCTCCCTCTTGCCTGCACTCCGTCTTCATTCGCTCGAGGCAATTCTCTTTGTCTGTCATGAATTGTTCCCATTGGTCATCTGAAAAATGAAAATCAGGTAAGTAAGTGTGTGTTTTGCTGTCCGCTTGAAACAGATTTTTTGGGAAGGCACAACCTATCTTTCCAAAAAATTGTATAAATCTCCAAGTACCGTAGTCATGGACGGCATGATGTTAAACTTATGCTCACCCATTTCCTTCCTATGTTGTTCTTTCAGCTTGTTTATCTGATCCATCTTCTCTGCGACTAGCTTCAATCTAGAGGACTCTAGAAGCTGCTTTGCTTCGGATGCATCTGTGGCCGCTTGCTCTTCTGCTTCTTTTAGTTTCTCCGTCCATTCTTCTATTAGCCGTTCTGTAAAAGAAGTGATAAGAATGATAATGTAATTGTTATTTAAATGAATGCTAGTCTTTAAGGTACTTAGTTATATATGGGCCGTAGGATACATATAATTTCATCTGTTGTTATTCTATTGCTTACCTGAAATAAATTTATTGTATTGTATTGTTACCATCCGGGATACCATTTGGACTCCTTGGCCCAAACTTTTCTTTTCGATAGCAGTACCCCGATAGATTAATCATTCGTAAGTATCCGCTTGTTTGAGTTTATTGATCAAGCGAGCGAAGATTTCTCAAACAACTTGGACATGTTTGCGTTGTAGGTATGTAAGTATATTTGTTAGAGAATAACTTTCGATCCTTCAATCCAATCTGCATGGAATTTAGTAGATCAACAGGTTGTACTATCAAAATTTGCTGGTGAGAATAAGAGTTAAATCGGGCAAGGGGTTGCTAAGACATAGATAGATAGATATATAAATTGTTTATTTGACACACACACAAATACAGCACAGACAGAGATAATAGCAAACAGAAGAAACAACAGCAGATAACAATCACACAAAATAAAATGAAGCTTAGTAGGTAGGTAGGTTAACAGTAAAAAAAGACGAATACAAGTAGCAATACAACATACACAAGAGAGACAGCTGAGCCATCTAAATACCGTTACAAGCGATCTATAGATAGCTAAACTGATCCAGATCACTAACAGTAGACACAAGAGAGAAAAGCAGGCGCCTACCTCACCCATCAAGTGGGTGCCAACTGGTGGGTGATACCTACATTTCATGTGGTATCGTCTACGCTGCAGTGGCATGGGTCAAAAAGGTCCTATCTCAGCTTATTGGTGCTCCGCCGAGGCGTAGCAGCGCTGGTTTTTAGGGTTCATAGGGGTCCAATTACAGTATCACCTAAAGTTACCCAATCTAATTCTACGAATACGTACAATCTCCATCAATAAATCGCAAGTCGATTCCGATCACCAGTTAAATTAGACAAAAAGGCCAAATATAGTACCTTTCTCAGTCTCGTATGTGGTCGTAAGTCGGTCCACTTTGTTAGCGTAGTCGATGTCAGCTTTGTCCAGAAGATGGCGCAGTTGCATAGTCTCCCAGTCAGCCTGGAATGGTTATTATTTGACAAAAGTTAATGAGAAATGGCCGTGGTTGCCACGGCTGAAGAATAGGCCCCTCCATATCTAACCGCGGATGTCTTAAGAGGCGACTAAGGGTGAAAAGCTAGGGGATGAGCAGCAGCGTCCCTCATTTTAACTACGATAGCTCTAACTGCGCTCGCCAACCCGCGTGCCCAGCGTGGTGAGTATGGGCAAATCCCCCCACATGATAGGAATTCGCTCTGTCTGTCGGGGAGGCCATTTTCAGCAGTGGACGTCGAACGGCTGAAATGATGATGATGAATGAGAAATCATTAACATCATTTCCCTATTTGTGTCAGGTATGCGTAAAAGTATATTTTGCACAGTTCCATTTATTTACAATAATCTACCTGAGTCTCTAAGAGAGCTGCCTTGTTGTTTGTTTCGGAAAAAGCTGAGATCATTATTGAATAGTAAATGCTATTACTCTTTGGATGAATTTTTGACTGAAAAATATATATGTTTTTCCTAACTAGAAAATTCTTATATTATTATTATTTTAACTGTCTGACATTAATTATTCAATTTTATCAAGATGTTTCGAATTGTTGTCTTTTTTATTTTTTCCATGTTTAGTTTATATTATCTAATTTTGATTTAATTTATATTGTTATTTCAAAATTGCACGCCTGAACAGGCAGAATACATTGCTACTTTTATAAAATGTATAACATCTATAACACATGTATTTCAGGCAATAAAAAGTATGATTTATGATTAATGGCTAGTTTGGATAATCTTGATCTGAGGCGTAAACTGCAGTATTATTAGTTCCGGGTTTGGGTGTTGTGGTACCATGGTGCTCGCAGTTTCTGATACCCACGACACAGGGAATCCGAGTATGTCGGAACTATGCGACTGTTTGGTGTTAATTATTTATCTCTATATTCCGACCCCGTGTACGGAAGCCTCATGGCGCGTGTCCTACTCGCACTTGACCTTAATTTTAAGACTCACCTTACTACGCGCTTCCGTTATTGCTGTCTCAAACTGTGACTCTTTTCTTGCTAGCTCTTCTTTCAGGTTCTCAAACTGCAAGGAATAGGAACAACATTATTTTTGTTAAGTACAACGTGTTCTGTATTTTGTATACTATCCCAAAAGGGGTCTATTATATCACAAAAAGAAGAAAATATGTGAAAAAAAAACAACATATTCGTATAATGATGAATCACGATTTTTGATTTTTTTAGGGACGGACTTAATGATTTTTTAATTGCCAAGGCATATTATACTGTAAATGAAATTTTAAATGACCGTACTATTGTTTAGCATAGTTATTGACCTAATTAATTTGACTCACTTAAATATTTTATCTACTTTTTATTAACTATGTTATTTTTTTTTTTAGATGTATATTAATTTTTGACGATGTAATAAAGGCAGATGACTAAATTAATGCATGCTTTAATAATTGAAATGTTAATTAAATGTTTGTAAGCCCAAGTGGCAGAATCTAGCGATCTAGACTAGTCCTATGAACTGACTGTTAAATGTACCTGATTCACAAACAACAAATGATTTACTGATTTTCGGACAAAAATAAGTTAGGTACAGAAATAAAATTCAAGTTGATTTATAGTATGTATATTATACCACAGGGGCTTATTTTATAATTTTCGTCCTCTAACTTTTTAAAATATGCTGTTTTTCGTATCTTTATCACATTATATTTACGAAACACACAAGAAACAGTTGAGCTATATTTTATTAAGGACCCAGATTAACATTGCCATCCAGCTTGGCAATTCCGCCAGCGTCTTACGGATGCCTCTGACTGGTAGTGATCTGGACAAATTGAGCTATCTATAGATCGTTTAGACAGCCCAACTGTTTCTCGTGTATTTTTTAAATAATTCGTGTTTTTTTTTTTTAATTTCTGGTAAATATATGGATAGCAGATGGATATTTACAAAATACACAAGAAACAGTTGAGCCATCTAAAGACCGTTACAAACGATCTATAGATAGCTCAATTGATCCAGATCACTACCAGTACTATCAATATTAAGTTGTATTCCTTTTAATTTTCTTTCTGTAAATAAAGCCTGTTTTAAAGACTGATAACACAAAAACCAATGAACAAACAAAACTCACTCTCGTATTGACCTCCCGTAGCTTCCTCTCGGCACTCTTGGCCGCCTGCTCACTCTCGCCTCTAAGCTGCGCGAGCGCAGCGCGCGTCGCCGCGAGAGTCGACGTATGATCGATCTTAAGCTTTTCCACAGCCTTCGAGTGTGTTTCATTCAAAGATATGATTTTCTGAAATAAATATATATTTTTTTACAGGACAGCTTATTTATTAATTAATTTATTAGGCACATCAACGAAATATACACCATTAAGAGCATAAGGCAAATATCTTGGCCATTATATCACCGACGACCTTAAAGACAATGCGGACATTGAAAGAGAGCGTAGGGCTCTGGCGGTAAGAGGTAATATGCTGATCCGTAGGTTTTCCCGGTGTACAGAAGAAGTGAAACTAACGCTATTTAAAGCATACTGTCAAAGTTTCTACACCGGGAATCTATGGGTTAACTACACTAGGCGACCGATAGAGACCCTGCGTGTCCAGTACAACAATATTTTTAGGATGATGTTGGGGCTGCCGCGTTTCTGCAGTGCATCAGGGATGTTTGCAGAATACGAGACGGATGGGTTTGCTGCAATTCTCCGTAAAAAGACCACATCCCTGATGTGCAGAGTGCGTGATAGCCCCAATATCATCCTTCAAACGATTGCTGGCAGGATCACTTCTCCCACGTGGCACTGCTTCGTGCGGAGAGTGATCTACTGAAATGTTTAATTTAATTATTTAGCATTAAGTACTAACCCTAATTATAAGTTCTTTTTATATAATTTTACTAACAAATTATGGATTCTAGTCGACCAAAATATAATATATATATATATTTTTTTTTTTTTTTTTTTTTTTATAAGGGTTAGGTTTGGTGTTTTCTATATTTGGTATTTTTGTTATTTTTCAGTTGGTTAGCGCACCAACCATCTTTTTTTCACTAGCTTCCGCCCACGGCTTTGCTCGCGTAGTACCTATTTATCATTCAATGCTCTTATCTATGGATCCTGGTTATCTGACTCAATAAATGAATTAATATTTAATAAATAGCCTATATGCTATTCTTGGTAAAGAACATTATCTATTCCAAGTTTCAACGAAATCGGTTGAGCCGTTACAACGAAAAATCTGGCAACGCTATCTCAAGATTCAAGATGTTTATTTGCAGGAACAAGTGTTACAGAGGTCTTAAAGCTATGAATATGGCAATTAAAAACTTATTCACTCTTTTCGAGCATCGCAAATTATTATTTTAGACGAAAGACTGTTAACTTAACACATACTATAGTATTTTTTAAAAATTAATCTGTGTATACCACGTAAATATTTGATTTTTCATACATAATGACAAACCTCTTAGATCGTCTGACAACCTCCTCCTTGATACCCCTGAGCATAGCACTTGTTTTCGTGGCAACTCCTTCTCCGTTGTAGCAAAAAGACTTTGGAATAATCTTCCGTATAATATCAAAAAAGTTGACTCCAAGGATTCATTTAGACGATTAACTCGTAAACATTTTCTTAAGAACATCTAGCATCTACACTACATGTTAATAAAACACTTGTTTTTGTACTATCTGTTAATCTATTGCAGTGTATTATATATATATATACATATATACATATTTAAATATAGTGTATGGTTATATATAGTATAGTTTTTAGTAAAGTTAAACAATCTGTCGCACGCCAACCTCCTGTTTCTACCCAATCAGGCTGGCTGGTAGATAATGCCTTGGCATTAAGCCCACCTTTTGTACATTGTTTTTTGTGTGCAATAAAGATTAAAATAAATAAATAAAATTCTTCGCCACATACCTGCGCATGCGCATGCTCCCTGTCCCTCCCCCGCGTCTCCTCCCGCTCCAGCAGTTCCTTCAGTCGATGCACCTCTAGCTTTAACGCTTCTTCACGTGTCTCCAGTCTCTGCAGCTGCAGCGTTAACGCCTGTAACCAACATCAGAATTTGATCGAGCGAGCGACGATCTTCGGCTTTGATCGAGCGAGCGAAGCGAAGATCTCTCAAACAACTTGGAATCGGCGTTGTATGTTTATTATTTATTTATTTGAGAACCTACGAACCGTCAAGACGATCTGCATGGAATTTAGTAGGGCAACAGGTTGTATCTACTATCAAGATTTGCTGTTAACAATATGCTTTTAGCGATAAGGCCGCCCATTGTTTTTTAGTTCTTTTCTTGGTGTTCAATAAATATATAATCTATCTATCTATCAATTAAAAAAATGCGCAAATATGTTAATCTTGATAGGGCTTACATATTTAAGCCTTTTCGGGTTGAGACCCTGGGTCCGTGGGGAAACGGGGCCCTCCGGGTTTTCAAAAAGATATCAGGACGTCTGATCGAAGCGACGCGTGACCCGAGAGCTGGCTCTTATTTGGCCCAGCGAATTAGCATCGCCATCCAGCGTGGCAATTCCGCCGGCGTCTTGGGGACGCTTCCGACTGGTAGTGATCTGGATCAGTTGAGCTATCTATAGATCGTTTGTAACGGTCGTTAGATGGCTCAACTGTTTCTTGTGTATTTTGTAAATATTAACTTGTATTAGTTTTAAGTTTCTTTCTATCAATATGAGTTAAATCTGCCGATAGTGTGTTTTTGTGTAGGTATGTTAAATCAGAAAAATATCCCGTGCATTTAATAGTGGTCTGGAAGAAATCACTTTTAGTAATAATGCCGATGATTGATAATTCTTCCGATGTATTTTTCTTTTTTTACAATGAAGAGTTTATCTTAAATTATTAGGAGTAGGATAGTAAGAAGTAGTAGTATGAATGAAGTTAGGATAGTAGGAAGTGGTTAATATTCGTTGTTACTCCCTATGACTGGCCTCATAGCTCAGTTGGTAGTAACTCTGCCTTCTGCGCTAGAGGTCGCGTTCGATTCCCGCACTGGACAAACATTTGTGACTAACACAGATGTTTGTTCTGTATCTGTGTTAAATATATATCTATTATATATATATCAGTCTCTGGTACCCATAGTACAGGCTATGCCTAGTTTGGGATCAGTTGACCGTGTGTGATATGTCCGGAATATTTATTATTATTATGTATTTTTCTTTGTGGACAATCAAGATGTTATCTATCTTATATTAGTAGGAGTGAGACAGTAGGAAAGCATGAAATAGGGTAGTAGGGAGCAGGGAGCAGGGAGTAGGGAGTAGGGTGGAGGGAGTAGGGAGTAGGGAGTAGGGAGTAGGGAGTAAATTTATTTTATCTCCCATTAAACTGAATTAGAACAATATTAGGGTTATTATTCTTCTAGGGAGTAAGGAGTAGGGAATAGGGAGTAGGGAGTAGGAAGTAGGGAGTACGGAGTAGGGAGTAGGGAGTAGGGAGTAGGGAGTAGGGAGTACGGAGTAGGGAGTAGGGAGCAGGGAGTAAATTTATTTAATCTCCCATTAAACTGAATTAGAACAATATTAGGGTTATTATTCTTCTAGGGAGTAGGGAGCAGGGAACAGGGAGATGGGAGTAGGAAGTAGGATTTTGTTTCGTAGGTACCTGAACGGATCGCTGCTGCTCCGTGGCCAGTCCGCGCAGTTGCTGCAGCTCGGCAAGCTGCGCGGGTGTGGGCGCACGAGACTCCAGCTTCTCCACTGTCTGTGTCAGCTGCAAGTTTATGTAACGCCAGTTAATTATTAATTATATTCATCCCACTACATCCAACGTTGTCTGGTAGAGATCGCTATTCGGTTTAAAGTTAAATATAAATAAATAAATATTCCGGACATATCACACACGGTCAACTGATCCCAAACTAGGCATAGCCTGTACTATGGGTACCAGAGACTGATATACATAATAGATATATATTTAACACCTAGACACAGAACAAACATCTGTGTTAGTCACAAATGTTTGTCCAGTGCGGGAATCGAACCCGCAACCTCTAGCGCAGAAGGCTGAGTTACTACCAACTGAGCTATGAGGTCAGTCAAACATTTAGTTAGCATTAAGTCCTCCTAACACTAAGTTTGAGCCATGATGGCCCCGGCTGAAGAATAGGCCCTTCCATATCTCCTACCCGCGGATGTCGTAAGAGGCGACTAAGGGAATAAAGCTAGGGGATGGGCAGCAGCGTCCCTCATTTTAACAACGATAGCTCTAACTGCGCTCGCCAACCCGCATGCCCAGTGTGGTGAGTATGAGCAAATCCCCCCACATGATAAGGAATTTGCCGTACTCAATAATCTTACTTTTTTTTTTTTTTTTTATTGATCATGGTAAGGCGTTTGGCCACCAACTCACTTCTGCAAGTGAGATGTGGCCTAAGATGGAGCACGCTTTCCCAGAGTGAACTTATTGACCCTAGATTTGAAGACTCCTAGGCTCGTATTCAGAGACACGACTCAAGCATAGATTTAATCACAGATCAGCTGAACTCTACTTAAGTATTGAATCTCTTCTCAAACATAGCTTTTATTCAAGAACGGTACCTAAACTACTCTCAGCTGAATCGAGTCTCAAATCTGTACTCAAATGTTCTCGTTTACATTTTGATTTATTTATAATTTCGGATCCGTTTTACGCAGAAATTCAAACAGCCAGGGTGGAAATGGAACAGAACAATAAAGTGAAGTATAAATATGCATCAAAGTACATGTAACGGAACGAAAATGTCATTTGATTAATGTCAAATCAAATCTAAACTCAAGCACCGATTTCGTCTGATTGACGTTTCTGAATAAGCATTTACTCAGGTGAACTGTGATCATTGAATCTATACTTAAATACTGTTCAAGAATTTGAATCTCGTCTCAAATCGAGATTTAAGTACAGATCAATGCTCGAGTCTTGTCTCTGAATACGAGCCCTAGATTGTACTCTTTCGGGAAAACAGACGCAGGCAGATCATTCCACTCTTTGGCACTTGCTATATTATTTACCTTAACGTCTATACACACATACATAGATAACCTAAAACATCCTACAGCTTTTTTTTTTTTTTTTTTTTTTTTTTTTATGTGTTATACGGAGGCAAACAGGCTTACGGCCCATCTGATGGTAAGCGGTTACCGTCGCCTATTGACACACCTGGAGCATTGCTAATGCGTTGCCTGCCCTGGAGAAATCTTTTTCAAGATATTTATTAGCAATTTCCTCGTATAGCTAAAATAGGCAGGTCGACCGTACTATCCGTATCAACTTGCCCTTAGCCATGTTCAGCAGTGGACGTCGTACGCAGGGACTGAAAGCGGTAGAGGTTATAGGTACTGGTACCGTTAAAAAATTTCGGTACCATTATAATAGGATTTAATTTTTAGGAGGAGGTAGGGCACAGCGAGATTTTCTCGTTCTGAATTGGAGCAGCCCGCCTGGGGAGGTACCTCCGCCTTACAGAAGATCGCAGCCAAATAACATTATTTGTTTCAAATAGTGTTGTGTTCCTGCGATGAGTAAGGTTGCCAGAGCTCTTTAGGGGTGGGGGGTTCGGGGTCGGCAACGCGTGCGTGATGCCTCTGGTATTGAAATCGCTCATAGGCTACGGTAACCGCTTACCAACAGATGGGCCGTATGCTTGTTTTCCACCTCAGTTGTATAAAAAAAATAATAATATACCGGTAGGGCATTACGGTACCGTTATTTCATACCGGTAGATTTCGGTACCGAAATTTTGAGCCGCGGCTAGTTCGCTAGGACAGTCGCGCCGCGGTGGCGGGGTGGCGGCGTTTCATCAAAGAAAACCTTTATAAACCTTTATTTATTTCGGTTATAGGTACCGGAAGCGAAATAAACCGAAATGAACTGCGAAGTCAGATATTTCGGTACCGTTATATTTATCGGTATGACGTCATATCGTTATTTAAAGGTACCTTTATATTCCGGTTATTCAGTCCCTGGTCGTACGGCTGAAATGATGATGATGTCACCCCTTAGTGCTTGGCATCCGGGGCCCCCCTTACGCGGCCCTTGGACTCACCTGCTTATTCTTCCCCTCAGCATCTCTCGCCCTTTTCTCCAGCTCCCTCATCTTCCACTCACAGTCCGCTAACATCCGCTCGGCGCGAGCGGCGGCCTGCGAGCGAGCGGCCTCGTGCGCCGACCGCCATTTAGCGGACGTCGCCTCCGCTGCCGACAACGCCTGGAAGACAAAAATGTAGTCAGTAAGGTACTCGTATTTATTAATATGGGCCATTGGCCATATTTTTTAGGAGTTAGGGCACAGCGAGATTTTCTCGTTCTGAATTGGAGCAGCCCGCCTGGTGAGGTACCTCCGCCTTACAGAAGATCGCAGCCAAATAACACTATTTGTTTCAAATAGTCTTGTGTTCCTGCGATGAGTAAGGTTGCCAGAGCTCTTTAGGGGGGGAGGGGGGAGGGGTCGGCAACGCGTGCGTGATGCCTCTGGTATTGCAAGCGCTCATAGGCTACGGTAACCGCTTACCAACAGGTGGGCCGTATGCTTGATTGCCACCTCAGTAGTATAAAATATATATATATACATATATTGGCATAGCTGTTACCCGCGACTTCGTCCGCAATAATATACAATTTTCGTATTTCTTTTTCAATTTTTATTTTAAATTAACCCACACTTAAGGATAATATCCCAAAAATTCAACTCTGACGGGATTTGAACCTTCTCCTAGATACGGAGATGTTTTAACCAACTAAGCTACGGCGAAGACCTAAGGCTGATGGTGGGCATCATCACGGGCCACTGTGATCTCAAGCACCATCTCCTTAAGATTGGAGCTACAGACAGCGGCCTCTGTCGCGGCTGTCTTCAGCATGAAGAAACAGTGGAGCACGTTGTACTACATTGCACTGCCACAAATGAAGCTAGGCTCAAAACAGGAATGCAGGAGGTGATCGGATCCTGCTCCTCTTCATCCACAGCATCAACGGGGATTCTCGAACAATGTTGCCACCAACCCAGGGTCCTTCTCCGTTACTTTAAGGAGTTGGGCTGGCTGGGGTGAGGTCAGCAGGGGGACAATGCACAATACACCCCAACGCGGGACGTCAGTGCAGATCTTATTCCCCCATTTAGAATTAGAATTAGAATTAGAAGCTACGGCGACACTTCCAGTAGGAGCGAATAGGAATATCGAAGTATTTTTTTTTATATTTTTGGTAAGCGGTTGCCGTAGCCTATGAGCGCTTGCAATACCAGAGGCATCACGCACGCGTTGCCGACCCCTCCCCCCTCCCCCCCCTAAAGAGCTCTGGCAACCTTACTCACCGCAGGAACACAACACTATTTGAAACAAATAATGTTATTTGGCTGCGATCTTCTGTAAGGCGGAGGTACCTCCCCAGGCGGGCTGCTCCAATTTAGAACGAGAAAATCTCGCTGTGCCCTACCTCCTCCTATTTTAGGTAACAAAGTTATATTTGCGGTCAATGTCATACAATGACTACGTGAGCGACAGCAATTATATGTTTGTCAATTCCTACACTTAAAATTTTTATTTTCTGACTCCGTGTTCGGAGTTTCTGACTGGTAAATCCATTGCACGACCGGGATTCGAACCCACGACCAATGGCACGGAACCCTCAATGCTGTGTTCGCCTGTTATTGGCTATTGTATCAGTCCTTAGTCTACATAGCTTAATATTGTTGAATGTTTGATACATGTGCTGTTGGCGATCCTATTTAATAAATAAATAAATAAATAAACCCTTAGGGCCCGAGTGCTCGCACTTGACCGTCTTTATTTTACCTCAAGTGCCTTCTGCTCACTGCTCTTCCTCTCCAGCTGTAGCCTGTCCCTGTCCCGCTCCAGCGCGAGGACCCGGGACTCCAGCTCGGCTCGTCTGGTGAGGGCATCTTTGAGTTCTCCACGGATCTCCCTCAGGCTTTCATCTGAAAAAAATGTTATTCAAGCTGATTCATAATACCTATGCTTGTACTTTATCCCAAAAGGGGCTTATTCTACACCCAATCCTACTTCCTACTGTAAATATTCCGGACATATCACACACGTTCAACTGATCCCAAACTAGGCATAGCCTGTACTATGGGTACCAGAGACTGATATACATAATAGATACAAATTTAACACCCAGACACAGAACAAACATCTGTGTTAGTCACAAATGTTTGTCCAGTGCGGGAATCGAACCCGCGACCTCTAGCACAGAAGGCAGAGCTACTACCAACTGAGCTATGAGGCATGTAAAGGATTACTACTATCCTACTAATATCCTCACAAACTTTCGCATTTATAAAGTTTGTGAGGATTTTTAGATCTTTGGATGTTTGTTGTTCAATCACGCCGTAACGGCTCAACCGAATTCGATGAATCTTGGAATAGATCAAGTTCTTTACCTAGAACCTGTAGATAATATTATCTAAGCCTAGAACAGCATACGGGCTTCTTAGCCAGCAGCGAAGCCGCGGGAACGGGCTCGTTACTTTTAAACCGCTTATTTGAAGAAGTTTGGGGAAAAATCTGTCTAATTTTTTTCGCTAATTCTTTAAATATTACCTATACTAATGAAAATAATAATAATAATCGATGATTATACAGAATTAAATTAAGTAAAATAAAATAAAAATTTTGAAATAAATAAAAATAAAAAGGCTTAAGAGGATACAAAAATCATAATAAATTGTCGAGTGGGCGGAGTGAAGAAAGTGACAGCGCTATGTATTGTAATTGAATGCGGAAAGAGATAGCAAGCGTTAGAAGCTCGAAAGTAATCGACGTAAGCGAAATATAAGAAAATATCGATTATCTCAAAAACTATCTATTTTATAAAAAAAGTGTCTTGGATTTAGGTACCCAATGCTATTGTCTAACAAAATATTTTAAAAAAAGTTATTTTTGTTAGATAGTCTCAGAGGTTTTTCGAAAAAACTATTGCAGAGGACCCAACTTTAAAAAATAAATCTATCGAGAAAAGTTTTACCAATCGCTTTTCTGTCTTGGATTTACTAAAATTTAATAAAATGCTCAAGTTATCTTTGTCATAAAAATAAAAACTGTGCGTTTTGCGGTTATTGAGAAAAAACAATTCAAAAATCATAAAATAATTAAAACCTCACCCTAAATTAAAATTCAATTAAAGTAAATATTCTTTACCATAAACTATGTAGGAACCAATTTTATGTATGTAGTACCTATTCAATTATCCAAAATCAATCAACTAAAACAGATTCCTCTTTTTCGAAAATTTCGAATTCGTATCCCTCACCATTCCTCCGCTGCAGCTGGTCAGCCAGGCTCGCGGAACAGCTCCTGGCTGCGTTCAGGTCGCCTTCCAACGACCTGCTCCGCTGCCGGATCAGTTCCGACTCCTTGTAGGCAGACGCCAGCTCGCATTTCAACTCTGAAAGAATATATAAACTAATATGTACAAGATAATATTTACAAAATACACAAGAAACAATTGCAAACGATCTATAAATAAATAAATAAATATTCCGGACATGTCACACATTGACAACTGATCCCAAACTAGGCATAGCCTGTACTATGGGTACCAGAGACTGATATACATAATAGATATATATTTAACACCCAGCCACAGAGCAAACATCTGTGTTAGTCACAAATGTTTGTCAAGTGCGGGAATAGAACCCGCGACCTCTAGCGCAGAAGGCAGCGATACTACAATATACAAGCCGTGTTTGTTGCCTGATTCTTCTAAGCTTGGTCGCGAGGAACAGGCGTAGCTTCACCTAGTTTCTAAGACGTTTCAAAGTGATCCTAGTGATTTTATTGAAATAAACGCCTTTTGACTTTGACTTTGACTTACTACCAACTGAGCTATGAGGCCAGTCAAATATATATATAGATAGCTCAATTGATCCTACCAGTCGGAAGCGTCCCCAAGACGCTGGCGGAATTGCCACGCTGGATGGCAATGTTAATTCGTTGGGCCAAATAGGAGCTAACTCTCGGGTCACGCGTCGCTTCGATCAGACGCCCTGATATATTTTTGAAAACCCGGAGGGCCCCGTTTCCCCACGGACCCCAAAAGGCTCAAATAAAATTCTACATTTTGTGAAAATAATATCAACGTACCCGGTCTCTCTTCGAAATTCATTCAATGTCAAAATGTGTTAATTTCAATAAAATCAATAGGATCACTAACGAGCACTGGAGGAGAGGTGGTAGTGGCCCCGCCTTCCGATCCACAGGTCGTAGGTTCGAAACCTGTCGTGCACCAATGAATTTTCCATTCGGAAAATCAAACGGTGAAGGAAAACATCGTGAGGAAACAGCATGTCCTAGAACCTAAAAATTCGAAGACATGTGACATGTGCACGAAGGAGCCTCTAAGGCTCGTATTCAGAGACAAGACTCGAGCATTGATCTGTACTTAAATCTCGATTTGAGGCGAGATTCTAATTCTTGAACAGCATTAAAGTATAGATATAATGATCACAGTTCACCTGAGTAAATGCTTATTCTGAAACGTCATTCAGACGAAATCGGTGCTTGAGTTTAGATTTGATTTGACATTAATCAAATGACATTTTCGTTCCGTTACACGTACTTTGATGCATATTTATACTTCACTTTATTGTTCTATTCTATTTCCACCCTGGCTGTTTGAATTTCTGCGTAAAACGGATCGAAAATTATAAATAAATCAAAATGTAAACGAGAACATTTGAGTACAGATTTGAGACTCGATTCAGCTGAGAATAGTTTAAGTACCGTTCTTGAATAAAAGCTATGTTTGAGAAGAGATTCAATACTTAAGTAGAGTTCAGCTGATCTGTGATTAAATCTATGCTTGAGTCGTGTCTCTGAATACGAGCCTAAGAGGTGCACTTTAATCCTTTCACTACACTGATTCTTTCATCGACGGTCATTAGCCCTTTTCAGGGACACTACACCTCAACCTTATCACCGTATTATGACCAAGAAAGAACCAGTGACGCGACAAGCGACCGCAAAGTAGCTTGGCGGGTCTACTAATGCTAAAATCTAGATTTAGCATGATGAACGGCGTATTTCCTGTAATTAAAACGTTGATCTTGGCGATGAAGTGATGGGATGAAGGGATAAAAATAATTTTCGTAAAATTAGTAATTTGCAGGCGTTCCGTTATACTACACTATCTAGATTTCTATATAAGGTGATCCTTAACCTTATATACGTACAAGCTGGTGCACGCGACTTCGTCTGCGCAGTATTAGTATTTCGAGTTGCTAGTAGTCATATTTTGGACAATTCACACAATATCTTTATAAATTGTAGCCTATGTGTTATTCTGATGTATAAGCTATATTATTGTGAAGTTTCATTAAAATCTATTCAGTATTTTTCACGTGAAAGAGTAACAAACATCCATCCATCCATACTTACAAACTTTCGCGTTTATAATATTAATAGGACGCACATCCTACTTCCTATCCTACTAATATTCATCATCATCATTTCAGCCGTACGACGTCCACTGCTGAACATGGCCTCCCCCACAGACAGAGCGAATTCCTTATCATGTGGGGGGATTTGCCCATACTCACCACGCTGGGCATGCGGGTTGGCGAGCGCAGTTAGAGCTATCGTTGTTAAAATGAGGGACGCTGCTGCCCATCCCCTAGCTTTTTTCCCTTAGTCGCCTCTTACGACATCCGCGGGTGGGTAGATATGGAGGGGCCTATTCTTCAGCCGGGGCCACCACGACCAACTACTTCTAATATTATTACAGGCTCCTAATATTAAAAATGTGTAAGTTTGTTTATATGTATGTTTGGTTGGATGTTTGTTGTTCAATCACGCCGTAACGGCTCAACCGATTTCGTTGCAACTTGTAATACCTACCTAAGGGGTTTTTCATTTTTGCCATTTCCATACGAAAATTAGACATTAATCGCCTTAACTGTTTATTTCATTAAATAAATATTCCGGACATATTCACATGGTCAACTGATCCCAAACTAGGCATAGCCTGTACTGTGGGTACCAGAGACTGATATATATAATAGATAAATAATTAACACCCAGACACAAAACTGTGTTTATCACACAAATGTTTGTTCAGTGCGGGGATCGAGCCCGCGACCTCTAGCGCAGAAGGCAGAGTAACAACTAACTGAGCTATGAGGCCAGTCGAGTCATTGAAATAGAAGATTGAATGTTTAAGGCACTAAGTATAAGCTCAACTTTATTTTTGGTATTCATTTCATGTTGATGCCTTTAGCCTTTCCTAAGAAAAAGGATCTCCACAGACAGACCGACAGACGGACAAGAAAGTGATCCTATATGGTTTATTTTTCCTGTTGAGATACGGAACTCTAAATAAAAGTAAACTCAAAATAACCTAACATAAATCTCTCAACAGTGAAAACGCGTGAAATCTTACCCGAGAATGTACAAAAATAGCTCAGCATTTCGCTTTGTGAACAATAAGGTCAAGTGCGAGTTGGTACCGGCCATGTGTTCCGTGGAATGGGTTAATTGGTTTATTGATCGAGCGAGCGAAGTTACCTAAACTTGGACGAATCGGTGTTGTGTGTGAGTTTGTATGTATATTTGTTAGAGTATAACTTTCGAACCGTGAATCCGATCTGCATGGAATTTAGTAGGTCAACAGGTTGTACTATCAAAATTTGCTGGTGAGATTAAAAGTTAAATCAGCCAAGGGTTTGCTAAGATAAAGGTCCAAAGGGGTTTAAAAAACAGTTAATATAAATACGTGAAGAGTCTTTGTCTATGAAAGAGCAATCTTCTAATAAAATTATTTTTCTTTTGTGCCTCACCTAGTTTGATCGGCACCACACTGAAGCTTTAAACTCCATTTTGTGAAAAAGGATCATCGAAAAAAATGATAGGCACGCGCGCCGTGTTTGTTGCCTGATTCTTGTAGGCTTGGTCGCGAGGAACAGGCGTAGCTTCACCTAGTTCCTAAGACGTTTCAAAGTGATCCTAGTGATATATTGAAATAAACACCTTTTGACTTTGACTTCATAAATTCCAAAAACAGATTTTTTTTGTTATTTTTATTCTTTTTGTGATACATCGAAAGTAGTATCAATTGAATACCAATATAACGTGAGCACCCATTTGGTAAAGTTTCAATGACATGATCCGGCTGAAGAATAGGCCCCTCCATATCTACCTATCCGCGGATGTCGTAAGAGGCGAGTAAGGAAAAAAAGCTAGGGGATGGGCAGCAGCGTCCCTCATTTTAAAAACGTTAGCTCTAACTGCGCTCGCCAACCCGCATGCCCAGCGTGGTGAGTATGGGCAAATCCCCCCACATGATAAGCAGTTTGCTCTGTCTGTGGGGGAGGCCATGTTCAGCAGTGGACGTCGAACGGCTGAAATGAATATGATGATGATGATGTAGTTCAGGTAAGAATGCGTGCGTGATGCCTCTGGTATTGCAAGCGCTCATAGGCTACGGTAACCGCTCACCAACAGGTGGGCCGTATGATTGCCACCTCAGTTGTATAAAACAAAAACACTTTGGTTTTGGTGCACTAGCAGGCCCTAACCCTCGTATACCGGATCTAAAGTCGGGGAACCTCCCACTAGGCCAACACGGCTTTTTACTACAAAAGCGATAAAAACCACAAACGAGAGTTTACTACAGAATGCGTGTCACGTCGTAACTTTTTAAACGGAATACCGACCGCATCCACGACCGACACGACTTGGCAAGATGCCCAGCGCCTTTGTTCCACAGACACCGTGACACTGTGACGCATGCAAAGGTAAACCTAGAATATTCATCAATTAGCGTACTGTTTTTAAATACAACTGAGTTGGTTTTATTTTATAATTTGCTTTACATATTCGTTTGCAAAAATCAATCTTTATTCGATCCTGAATTAACCTTATTGAATTAAACGAATGCGCGCCTTCTTCTTATTTGTTTGACACGTCGTTGTCACGTGGTTGTTTTTTTTTTTGATGTTTTTCCCCTTTCGGGATGGCTATGGCATCTAGGCCTTACCGCCAAGTCTTACGTTTATTTTTCCTTGTTATTTTTATTCTTTCGTCTTTATTTTTCATCTTATTCATGGTCAAGTCATCGTCAAGTCAAGTCAAGTTCAGTTTTAGTAAGATATGATGGTGGCTATTTTACTAAAACCTCGAGGGACCTCTTGGCGCCAACTCGAAAAATGACGATACACGCAATCATTCTATTTCACTTCACTTGTGCGGTTTACTCAAACAATATTACGCAAAACACCACCATAATTACACAATATTATTCAATTTAACACAAGTTTTGTAAAATAAATTGAGAGCACAATATCACTTCGCAAGTTCCCGCCAAAAAGTCCTCACGTGGTTGTTGTTGATACGCTTAGTTACGTACAGTCTTTCTAGTGGAAAATTAAATTGGCTAATATAATTCGTTATTTCTTAAAAGCCATTGCTTTGTTTTAATTACACATGAAGCCCTAACTTCCTATAAACTGTACGGTTACCGTAGCCTATGAGCGCTTGCAATACCAGAGGCAACAAACACGCGTTGCCGACCCCGAACCCCCTCCCCCCAAAAAGAGCTCTGGCAACTTACTTGCCGCAAGAACACAACACTATTTGAAACAAATAATGTTATTTGCTTGCGATCTTCTGTAAGGCGGAGGTACCTCCCCCAGGCGGGCTGCTCCAATTAAGAACGAGCAAATCTCGCCGTGCCCTACCTGCTCCAAAAATTTCCAAGTGTTGGCCAAGTGGGAGTAACCTATACTTTCGATCGTAGGTTTGAATCCTGGCCGTGCACGGATGGATTTTTCTGTTCGAAAAATGTATGTGCGCATTAGCACGTGCTCATAACGGTGAAGGAAAACATCGTGAGGAAAACCGCGGCTTCTTGCACATAGGACATTTTAGGAGGAGGTAGGGCACAGCGAGATTTTCTCGTTCTGAATTGGAGCAGCCTGCCTTCTGTAAGGGGAGGTACCTCCGCCTTACAGAAGATCGCAGCCTTTGCATATGCATACAAGTAATATGTAGGACACTATCTATGAATCCATTAATAATCTGTAATAATAATAATAATACTTAATTAATAATCTGCATGATAATTTATGAAAATAACTGTAATTGGACATACCTATGTTATGCAATGTAACGCTAAGGGTGAAATAAATGAATATGAATATGTACTGCTGAAATGATGATGTGAGTGGGTAGGTACTTACGTTCAATCTCTTGGTCCTTCGATTCTATCTCTTTCCTGCACGCGGCGATAAGCTCTCTCGCTCTTTCTGTCTCTTCCGTCCTACTCTCCACCTGGTTTTGGAACTTCCCCTCATGGCCGACGAGAGAATTCCTGGAATAGAAGAAATTTCTTTTAAAAAAACAGACCTTTGTAGACCAACCAAAAGGATCTCTATGATTGGCTGAAGTACTGAAAACTCTGTAATAAATCTTACTACAAAATATCCGACTATCCCACCTATCTAGCGCCACCCTGATTTTGAGATTGAGGCTCGTATTCAGAGACAAGACTCAAGCATTGATCTGTACTTAAATCTCGATTTGAGTCGAGATTCTAATTCTTGAACAGTCCTTATGTATAGATTCAATGATCACAGTTCACCTGAGTAAATGCTTATTCTGAAACGTCAATCAGACGAAATCGGTGCTTGAGTTTAGATTTGATTAGACATTAATCAAATGACATTTTCGTTCCGTTACACGTACTTTGATGCATATTTATACTTCACTTTATAGTTCTGTTCTATTTCCACTCTGGCTGTTTGAATTTCTACGTAAAACGGATCGAAAATTATAAATAAATCAAAATGTAAACGAGAACATTTGAGTACAGATTTGAGACTCGATTCAGCGGACAGTAGTTTAAGTACCGTTCTTGAATAAAAGTTATGTTTGAGAAGAGATTCAATACTTAAATAGAGTTCAGCTGATCTGTGATTAAATCTATGCTTAAGTCGTGTCTCTGAATACGAGCCTGAGAGGGGGGCACGTGTGCCATTATTGCAAAATGGCCCCCAAATTTGCAAAATTATATTCCACCCTGTCACAGAAAACTACTATTTAGAGCTCTTTTGTTCATTACACATACCAACAATTGTATATTTTTTGTTTCCTTTTGAAATTCCCTACTTTTTGGTGTTATTTAGGTAGTTTTTAAATAAATTTACCAAGTAGGAGTAGACTACAGGTGAAAACAATAGAGACACCAGTTGAGTAATTTAAATTGGTTTATTTTACTAACATACTAACTTTATTTATGTTTTTTATCTATTTCGAAATAAAAGATTAGATGATAAAAAGCTTGGGATTGAACATGCTCCAACTCGATTATTATTAAAGATGTAATTATTACTTTCACTACGTGATAAGATCCGAAATGAGGAAATCCGTAGAAGAACCAAGGTTAGCGACATAGCACTCAGAATTAGCAAGTTGAAGTGGCAGTGGGCAGGCCATATAGCTCGCAGAACCGACAACCGTTGGGGAGTAAAGGTTCTCGAATGGCGACCACGAACCGGGCGACGCAGTGTTGGAAGGCCCCCCACCCGATGGACCGACGACATTGTGAAGGTTGCGGGAAGTCGGTGGATGGAGAAGGCTCAAGACCGTTCGTCATGGAACTCTTTGGGGGAGGCCTATGTCCAGCAGTGGACTTCTACAGGTTGATGATGATGATGATGAATATTAACTTCAATAATTCACGTAAATAATTCAACTAAAAGAGACATTTCATCAATATATGGAACCTGGGCCTGCACTGTGTACACTACTCTAAAATATGGCTAAGCAATAAAGTAAACGTATTTAATTGGATATTTTATTTAAATTGACTTCGTTCTAAGGTACATTAAGATTTTCTTCGACAAAGAGAGCAACACACAGCGCTACAAAAATATGGCGGATGGACGTGCGTGAAATGTCATTTTGACAATCTACATTTATCTGACAAAACAAAAACATCAAATCAAACAACATGACATGAAAAAAATTGTCATGTCATGTCAAACGCCAAATAAAAACCAACATGGCGGCCTTCAAATAGTGTTCACATAGTAAAAAACTTACCAGAAGAACTATTCTTGTACCATCGCATTTGTATTCTGATTAATGAAATTTTATTTTTCTTGTAATCTCCTATTTTTTCCTAATTTTTCTATGTAGTGTACATGGACCAGGCCCAGAATGAAATGGCTCCTTTAGACCTTAAATTTATTAAAGATCTCATTTGTCATTTTTTTCACATTTGTATTAGGCTCTCATTTATTAGGGACTATTATTAAATTATTTTTCTTTTGAGGCTCACCTAGTTCGATCGGCACCACACTGGCTCTTAATTCTATTTTGTGAAAAAAGAAACAAATAATAATAAAAAGGATCGTTGAAAGAAATGATAGGCCCCAAGCCGTGTTTGTTGGCTGATTCTTGTAGGCTTGGTCGCGAGGAACAGGCGTAGCTTCACCTAGTTTCTAAGACGTTTCAAAGTGATCCTAGTGATTTTATTGAAATACTAGCGACCCCCCCTTCGTATATGATCCAACTCGATTATTGATAGTGTTTGTGAAAACATAATTAAAAAATAACACGCGCCGTGGTGCCTGTATCTTCTAGGCTTGGTCGCGAAGAACATGCGTAAATTCAAAATGTTGATTGAAGACGTTTCAAAATGATCTAAGCGATTTAAATGAATATTGAAGTTTACACGAGTAGCAGAGCATATACGCTAGCAAACAAAACTCCTGGTGGGCAATCATCGTCATATTTCAGCTAATTTACACAAAGCCTGGCCAATAAATCACTCTATCCATGGGTGAAAACTGTATGAAAATACGTTCAATCGTTTAGTAGATTCTGTACCCCATCATCATCATTAACATGTAGAAGTCCACTGCTGGACATAGGCCTCCCCCAAAGAGTTCCACGACGAACGGTCTTGAGCCTTCTCCATCTACCGAGTTCCCGCAACCTTCACAATGTCGTCGGTCTATCGGGTGTAACTCTTCCCTACTGTACCCCATTCACGCTAGAGTTACGCTTACGATACGAATCAAAATTCATAATTGGCCAATGACATGATCAAAATCGATCAAAAGTCGAGGTACCTCCCCCTATGTCAACGGCTTAGATACATACATACATAAAATCACGCCTATTTCCCAGAGGGGTAGGCAGAGACCACGGCTTTCCACTTGCTACGATCTTTTGCTTCATTCACTCTCATCACATTCCTCATACATGCTCGTCGGTTTAGGGTACTTTTGACCTGGCCTTATTCCAAAACGTCACCGATTTGGTCACTAAACGTACGCCTAGGTCTTCCCCTTCCAACGGTCCCATTCACACTCGCCCTAGGAATAGTTTTTTTAGCTATCTCAATGGTTTTGTTCCAATTGGAACTAAAATAGACTCAAGTGGTTAACTCTGGCCTTGCCTACTCTAATGCAATGTTTATTACTAATTTATCTACGTCTAGATCGGGTTAAAACCATTTGATTTAAAGTGGATTTTGTAGAAAATTATCATTTTAAAATTAAACAAAAATTGAGTTAAAGTTGCGGATTTTGTTTTGAGTGTTTTTAGCGTGTTCTGTAACTAGTAGACTCTCGCAAGGAGCTTAGGCTATAAAAAAAACAACACATTAAAAATATATATCATCATCATCAGCCTGATGAAGTCCACTGCTGAACATAGGCCTCCCCCAAAGAGTTCCATGACGAACGGTCTTGAGCCTTTTCCATCCACCGACTTCCCGCAACCTTAACAATGTCGTCGGTCCATCGGGAGGGGGGCCTTCCAACACTACGTCGTCCGGTTCGTGGTCGCCACTCGAGAACCTTTGTTCCCCAACGGTTGTCGGTTCTGCGAGCTATATGGCCGGCCCACTGCCACTTCAACCTGCTAATTCTGAAAGCTATGTCGGTAACCTTGGTTCTTCTACGGATTTCCTCATTTCGGATTTTATCACGCAGCGAAACTCCAAGCATAGCTCTCTCCATAGCCCGTCGGGCGACTTTGAGCTTGTGTATAAGGCCAATATTTAGCGACCTCAAGTCTCAGTGCCATATGTCATCACTGGCAACACGCACTGATTGTAGACTTTTGTCTTGAGGCTCTGCGGTATCTGCGACGAGAAGATATGACGAAGTTTCCCAAACGCTGCCCAAATATATATATATATATATCAGCTGTTTTCGGTATTTTTGGAATCTTGGACTTTTTGGCGGGAACTTGAGAAAGTGATGTTGTGTTCTCAATTTATTTTACAAAACTAGTGTTAAATTGAATAATATAATGTGATTATGGTGGTGTTTTGCGTAATATTGTTTGAGTAAACCGCACGAGTGAAGTGAAATGATTGCGTGTATCGTCATTTTTAGAGTTTGCGCCTAGAGGTCCCATATGGTTTTAGTAAAATAGCCACCATCATATCTTACTAAAACTGAATTTGACTTGACTTGACGGTGATTTGACCATGACTAAGAAGTAAAATGAAGAAGATAAAAATAACTACGAAGAAATATAAACGTAAGACTTGGCGGTAAGGCCTAGATGCCATAGCCAGACCGAAAGGAAAAAAATTAAAAAAAAAAAATTGGAATCTTTATACCTTTATATATAACCTGCTTTTGCTATTCTAGGTAAATAACTATATCTATTCCAAGTTTTATCGGTATCGGTTCAGCTGTTACGGCGTGATTAAACCACAAACATCCAATCATTGTCACAAACTTTTGCAATATATTATTAGTAGGAAGGAATAATAAATGTGCGAACCTAAAACTAGTGAATAATTGAGTTTGTACTGATTTCGTAGAAAAAAATTAATTATAAATTGGATGTAGAATAAGTAAGTCCCTTTCAGAATCGCATAGGTACATATTCTTCTTCTTCCTGCCCTTGTCCCACATTATGTGGGGTCGGCACAACATGTTTTCTTCTTCCATTCTCTTCTGTTAGCCGTCATCTCCGCACTCACATCTTTCTTACTCATGTCATCTTTAATACAATCCATCCATCTTTTCTTCGGCCTTCCTCTAGTCTTATATCCATCCACATTCATACCTAACGCTCTTCTCGTTACATGACTTTCATCCCTCCTCATGACATGCCCATACCATGCTAACCTATTACTTCTCAACTTTTCCGTCACTGGCGCTACTTTCAAACTTCCTCTGATGTACTCATTTCTTATTTTGTCCATTCTTGTCACTCCACACATCCATCTCAACATTCGCATCTCTGCCGCATGCACTCTTCTTTCATCCGTCCCTTTGGTAGCCCAACACTCAGATCCATACATTACGACAGGCCTTATGATCGTCTTGTAAACTTTCCCCTTAAGTTTAAGGGGCATTTTTGGATCACACGTAGTTCCTGTGACCTGTCGCCATTTCATCCATCCCACATTTATTCTATTTTTCACGTCTCGGTCAATATCGCCATCGTTCTGTATGAGTGAACCGAGGTACCGAAAATCGGAGCAGACTGGAAGGGATACACCATCTAAGGCAATAGGGGTAAAACTAGATGGACCACCGAAGTAGCAGAACAGATGCTCAGTTTTTGTTCTGCTGATCTTCAATCCGACACTCTCCAGTTTACCCCGCCATTTTTCCAACCTGCTCTGGACCTCAAGTGCATCTTCTCCGACAAGCACAATGTCATCGGCGAACAGCATACACCAGGGTGCCTCCTCCTGTATGTCCGATGTCAGAGCATCCATAATCAGGAGGAACAAATAAGGGCTTAAAGCCGACCCCTGGTGCAAGCCTACAGCCACACTGAACTCGTCGGTAACGCCAGCTTCGGACCGGACATGCGTGCAGGCTCGAGCGTACATGGCACGTACAAGCCGCACATATTTCCCAGGCACTCTTTTCTCTTTCAAAGCCCACCACAGAACCTTTCGGGGTACTCTATCGTACGCCTTTTCTAGGTCAATGAACACCATGTGCAGGTTTTTGTGCGCATGTTTGTATTTTTCGCACAGTTGGCGAAGCGAAAATATGGCGTCCATTGTCCCACGACCAGGCATAAACCCAAATTGGTTCTGTGATATCTCACTCTCCTCTCTCATTCTTCTTGCTATCACTCTCTCCCAAACTTTCATACTATGCGACATGAGCTTTATTCCTCGGTAGTTGTTGCAGTCCTGAACGTCACCCTTGTTTTTGAAAATGGGCACCAGTGAACTATTGCACCATTCATCTGGGATCGCCTCATCATGCAACAACTTATTGAAGAATAAAGTCAGCCACTTCCATCCATCTGCCTTTAAAAACTTCCATACTTCCACAGGTATACCATCTGGTCCCACAGCTTTTCCATTCTTCATACCTTGTACAGCTTTTTTAACTTCATCCATACTCACCTCGTTGACCACACTCATGCTTAATGGAACTTTCTCTAGCGAACCACTCCAATCATTCTCCTCATTCATCAGTTTTTGAAAATAACTCTTCCAGCGCACTTTTATCTCTTCATCTTTCGTCAAAACCTTCCCTTCGTCATCTTTTATACATTTGATGTGAATTATATCCCTTGCATTCTTTTCTCTTTCTTTCGTTATACGATATAGATCCTTCTGTCCGTGGGGGCTATCTAAAGACTCGTACAGTTTGTTCTGTACCTTAGCCCGTGCCACAGCAACAGCTCTCTTCGCATTCCTCTTACACTCCATATATACCAGCCTTTTACTTTCTTTCATAACGACATCCTCGCCTTCCACTCTTTTCCATTCCTTAAAAGCATCCTTCTTCTCTTTCAAAATCCTTTGTACCTCGTCATTCCACCACCAAGTATCCTTATCTATTTTTCCTTTTCCTTTCGTTTCGCCAAAAACATCCTTCGCCGCACTTCTCATACAGATCGCCATTTCATTCCAGCATTCATTTACAGATTTTTCTGCCATATCCTTCATTTCAATCATCTTATCTACCACTCTCTTCTGAAATTCCTTTGCATACTCATTCTTCCCTATCAAATGCCATTTGATTCTAGGGGGGGGCTTTGGCTTGCCCTGGGCCGGCTGTATTCTGAGTTTCAGATTACATATGTACATATTATGAATCACATATTATTTGTAGTCAAATGACACTAAAACGTAGATTTAATTTTAAAATCAACGATCTCAGTGGCGCAGAGACGCAAGAGGTTCGATTTCCGCTTCGGGACAAATGTTTGCATGATCTGCAAATATTAGTTCCTGGTCTGGGTGTTGTGGTACCATGGTACTCGTAGTTTCTGATACCCACGACACAGGGGATCCTAGTGTGGGCTCAGGACTATGTATGTGACTGTTGGGTGTTATATAAATAATATTTAATGTTTTTCCGGAACTTGTTTAAATAATTATTGCAAAACAGCACGTGTTCTAAACTAAAACAAAATCATTTAGGAACTTTAGTTTGTTTCAACTCTACATTGTATCTTAGGTGCGTGCACGAAAGGAGCCTCTAAGAGGCGCACTTTAATCATTTCACTACACTGATTCTTTCATCGACGGTCATAGGCCATTTTCAGGGCCACCATACCTCAACCTGGTCACTTGCATAGGCTCTTATTTATTAGAGATTATAATTAAATTATTTTTCTTTTGAGCCTCACCTAGTTCGATCGTCACCACACTGAAGCTCTACATTCCATTTTGTGAAAAAGGATCATCGAAAAAAATGCTAGGCACGCGCGCCGTGTTTGTTGCCTGATTCTTGTAGGCTTGGTCGCGAGGAACAGGCATAGCTTCACCTAGTTTCTAAGACGTTTCAAAGTGATCCTAGTGATTTTATTGATATAAACGACACTACAAGAAGCTAGGTAAGTAACTACGGGTTAATACATTATACTTTCCTTGATAACGGGTTATGGAGAGAGCTATGCTCGTAGTTTCACTGCGTGATAAAATCCGAAATGAGGAATATCATAGAAAAACCAAGGTCACCGACATAGCTCTCAGAATTAGCAAGTTGAAGTGGCAGTAGGCGGGCCATATAGCTCGCAGAACCGACAAACGTCGGGGAGTAAAGGTGCACGATCCACGACCTGTGGATCGGTAGGACAGTACATCATGATTTATATTTATAGCTGTGAAATGTAATTTATTTCAGGATTTCTTATTGAAGTCATCGCTATAAATAATTTTATAATTGCATGATGCTGCTAAAATTATCAAAGTAATAATTAATTTACGAGTAGGTAGTAGAAACAGCACTAGTGCGTCAAGAGTTTGGCGGAGGTAGGGCACAGTGAGATTTCCTCACTATAAATTGAGAGCCCGCCTGGAGGTACCTCCGCCTTACAGAAGATCGCAGCCAAATAATAGGTATTATTTGTTTCAAATAGTGTTGTGTTCATACGGTGAGTATGGTGGCCAGAGCACTTTAAGGGAGGGGGAGGGGGTCGGCAACGCGTGATGCCTATCATATTCGCGTAATGGTATTGCAAGCTTTCATAGGCTACGGTAACCACTTACCAACAGGTGGACCGGAAACTTGTTTACCAAGTTGTATTAAAAAACTCAAGATGGCGGCCTTGAGATGTCAAAAAGCGCGGGAACCTCGTGATCACAAACAACGGCAGCAAAGGCCGTTGTGGCAGGATAAATGAGTCTTCAGTGATATCTTATTTATTACAAAGAGTATCATTTTAACTAAATGATGAACAAAATCAAAATAATAATTATTTTACGAGTAGTTATGACACATCAACCTTGAGCTGTCACAAAGCGCGGGAACCTGGTGTGCTATGAACAAAGGCCTTTGTGGCGAAATAAATGCGTTTTCTTTCAGTGCTGTCTAATTTACAAAGATAATCATTATATTCCATTCTCTCACTGACACACTCACTCACATTGACTGGCCTCATAGCTTAGTTGGTAGTAACTCTGCCTTCTGCGCTAGAGGTCGCGGGTTTGATTCCCGCACTGGACAAACATTTGTGACTAACACAGATATTTGTTCTGTGTCTGGGTGTTCAATATATATCAGTCTCGTATATCGTCTCGTATATGGCCGTGGTGGCCCCGGCTAAAGAATAGGCCCCTCCATATCTCTATCCGCGGATGTCGTAAGAGGCGACTAAGGGAAAAAAGCTAGGGGATGGGCAGCAGCGTCCCTCATTTTAACAACGATAGCTCTAACTGCGCTCGCCAACCCGCATGCCCAGCGTGGTGAGTATGGGCAAATCCCCCCACATGGTAAGGAATTTGCTCTGTCTGTGGGGGAGGCCATGTTCAGCAGAGGACGTCTTACGGCTGAAATGATGACATCAGTCTCTGGTACCCATAGTACAGGCTATGCCTAGTTTCGGATCAGTTGATAATGTGTGATATGTCCGGAATATTTATTTATTTATTTATATTTTATTGCGTGTAGGTAGGTATCATTAAACGTCACTCACTTTTTGACAACTCAAGATGGCGTCCTTGAGCTGTCAAAAAGCGCGGGAATCTGGTGTGCTTTGAACAAAGGCCTTAGTGGCGGAATAAATACATTTTCATTGCTATCTCGTATACATATTGAGGTGATTCGTAACATGCATACTATCCCGAAAGAGAGCTATAGTTCTTTATCTATAGCTTCTAGTATTTATTTAATTTAAAAAAATACGGAGCCCCTAAAGGATCACTGTGCTAAGCTAGAATGGCATAGGCACTAGGCACAACTCGAAAAATAACGATACACGCAATCACGCTCTGTGTGCTCTATCGTCTTTACAATGGTGAGTGTTCTGAGGAACTATTTGACCTCATACCCGCATCGAGGTTCTACCATCGGACCTCGCGTCACCGGAATAAGGCTCATCCACATCTCATCGACACGTGGGTATCTCGAACCACTCGCTTTACGAGATCCTTTCTCCCCCATACGTGCAAATTGTGGAATGAGCTTCCTTCCGAGGTTTTCGCTAACCTACAACATGAAGAGTTTTAAGAAAAATACAAAAAAGATTTCTCCAGGGCAGGCAACGCATTAGCAATGCTCCAGGTGTTGCAGATGTTAATAGGCGACGGTAACCGCTTACCATCAGGTGGGCCGTAAGCCTGTTTGCCTCCGTATAACATAATTACACCATAGTCATGAAATTGAACGCTAGTTTTGTAATATAATTGAGAGCACAACATAACTTTTCAAGTTGCCGCAAAAAACTCACAAAACACTTTCGACGCTTCTTCCAATCATCGCCTACTTTGATGTTGACTGTACGGTGCACCAAATAGTTTTAAAATCATCAATATTTCTGCTTGTTGTTAACCATGTTTAACACTTTTACGGTACGCTCATATTTTATTAACTCTGGTTCTGTGTTTATATTATTATAAACAAATAAATTAAAAACTTACGTGCTTTCTTCATGTTCATTCTGCTCTTCCTCTTCCACCTCCTCTTCGACCTCTTCGTACTCCTCCCCGCTGATCTCCTCTTCGATAATCTCTTCAATTATCTCCTCTTCAGTCTCACTATCACTCTCACTCTCCAGCCCACTCTTCACCGTAGTCAGTTCATCGCCAGAACCGTTTCTATCACACTCTAAGAACCCACTATCACTGCTATCACTAAAAATCCTTTTGTCCTCATCGATCTTAATCGTAACTGGTTCGTTAACATTTATCACTGTTTTGTTTTCATCTAAAGGTATATCTTCTAAGAATTCCTCTTCCTCGGAGGATAATGATTCGAAGGAGTCGTTGTTTTCATCGTCCGTTTGTTGCTCTCCATCATCGAAGATGATATGCTTCCTGAACGTGACCTTCTTCTTGCCATTGTCGGATCTGTCATCGTCAGAACAGCCTTCCGCGTCAGACTTCGGAAGCTTCAAGTTAGATTTCTTTGTACTATTTGGAGATTCAGCTGTATCCAAGGCTTCGGTAGTAAGTCTGCTCAGCTCGTCCTTTAAATCGTATTTGTAGGAATCAATAGTGCTGTTGCTACCGTTTTCTTCGATTGTGTGGTAGACGGGCTCGCGTACTTTGCTGTCAGCGCCTCCCATTTGTTTATCATTGAGCTGGTCAACGGTACAGTCTATGCTGCGCGCGATCTCCCTCAGCAGTGCCTCCGCGTGTCGTTTCTCGTCCAAATCCGGCTCGTTTGAGACGTACACTGTACACACGTGCTGCTTGTTTTCCGTCGGCAGTTTTGCGTATTTTTGCAGCACTAAAGCTTTGACGAACTCGGCTGGATCGGTCTCGGTGCGCGCACTGGCGCTATTTCTGTCCGCGGTGACGTCGGCCTCGCGGACGGATTCACTGCGTTGGATTGTGTGCGTCTCTTTCGGCGGGCTGGCTCTACAGGACTCTGCCCTGGCTTTCTTCTTGCCGCGTTTCCTCTTGCCGGCCATTATTTGGAATATCGAGACTCCAGTCTTTTGCGTGTAGTCGGTTTCAGGTATGAGTAGGTTGACTACATCTTTGCGTGTGTTACGTGTCTCGTTCGTTTTGTCGTTGGGCGCGCGGCCGACTGAGGCGGGTGCGCTGGCTTCTTGTGTGTGTGCGTGGGCCTTCCCGCCTTTGCGTTTGAAAAATTGAAACATGGCTGTCAATTTCGTTCGGAAATCATGTCCGCGCGCGCCGCCGCCGTTTCACCGACTGCTCTGTTTTGGAACGGATGTTTTGTGTTGGCTTTGTGATGTTTTGTTGATTTATTTGATTTGACTGGAGAAAATAATGTGGGCAATCTTTAAATTCGAGAACTAAGAGTGTATTTGTGTCTCTAACATTGAACTAACTCTAACTGACAGCTTTTGTAAATTGATTGCCATTCAAATATGCACTATTTTATATAAAAGTATGCACTATTTTATACGATTTTGAACCGTATATCTTCGAGACTGTCAACATACGTCACCGCCTAAACAAAACCGCAATATTGATCAGGGCCTGTTTTGTTTCTATAGGGACTAAACTTATCGTTTAAACCGAGTTTGACGACCTCGGCGGCGCAGCGGGCAAGTGCCTAACGGAGAAGCAAGGTGCGGGTTCGATTCCCGCTGCGGGAGAAACGTTTGTATGATCTGCAAATATTAGTTCCGGGTCTGGGTGTTGTGGCACCATGGTATTCGGACTGGTCAGGACTATGTATGTGACTGTTGGGTGTTATTTATTTATTTATCTTAGTGCAGTACCTACATACTTCTACTAACGCTCATTGTATTGACAGCTTTTAAAAATAAACGATGTTTTCACTCACGCGCACGCGTGCTGTAGATCATTGAACAGTTGCACCACTGGTCTTTCTTGGCACATAACCGGGCAACAAAGTGTTCATAACTCATTGGCAAATCATCATCATCGTGAGACTAGTCTTTTCTTGATCACTAGGTCCTGCATAAGGTCAGTGACCGAAGTAACTTCTCGCAATCTACAAGGTGAATTATAAGAATTCTAGGTAAATATTGAATTCTAGGTAAATAACTTTATCTATTCCAAGTTTCAACGAAATCGGTTGAGCCGTTACGGCGTGATTGATTATCAAACATCCAAACTTCCTGACAAACTTTCGCATTTATAATATGAGTAGGATTGTCGGATAATCAAGTCAAGTTTAACTTTCATATTCTCTCGGAAATGGTTATCGAATGGCGACCACGAACCGGCCGACGCAGTGTTGGAACCCCCCCCCCCCCTTTTTTTGACCCCCCATTGACAAAACTCTATGCTAAAATCAGCTGTTTTGGGGTCAAATCAGCTCAAACCCAATGAATCAGCTGTTTAAGGTAGCAATATTGATTCCGAACGTTTAGTTAATAGTTCTAAAGATGATAATAATACCAAAAAGAGAATAGAAAAAAAAATAGAATATATTTATTTTCTTACAAAACCTACACCTAATTAAGAATAAACAAACAAAAATAAATAAATAAAAATAGGTGTAGGCCGAGCAACAAAATTGGCTCTGGCTCAGCATGAGTTGGTTGGCTAGCAGGCTAGCAACTAACGCTGGTCTTCCGTCAGAGCCTTGGTTGTCGCTACGGTAAGAGCTAGAGCTAGGTAATTGACTGGCCTCATAGCTCAGTTGGTAGTAACTCTGCCTTCTGCGCTAGAGGTTGCGGGTTCGATTCCCGCACTGGAAAAAAATTTGTGACTAACACAGATGTTTGTTCTGTGTCTGGGTGTTAAATATATATTTATTATACATGTATATCAGTCTCTGGTACCCATAGTACAGGCTATGCCTAGTTTGGGATCAGTTGACCGTGTGTAATATTTATTTATTTTTATTTATTAGTGAAAGTTTGTGGGAAAAAAAATAAAGTAGATATTGATGTTTTTTTTCGCATACATTATATCTTATTGTTGATAGAATAACCCCCTTTCGGGATGGTAAACATGTTATGAATCATCTTGTATACAGGGGAGGCCTATGTCCAGCAGTGGACTAATGATGTCCAGCAGTGGACCGATGATGATGATGATATGAAAGTATTCGTGATTCGAAGATTCCAGTTTAATTCCAGGAATTTCCGAACGCTTCCGTTTTCAGTGTCCCTGTAGTGACGTGCTCACTTCCGTCCGATGTTTACGTAAATAGTCGATAAAATGTATTTTGTGAATTTTTTTTTTCAAGGTTAATGTTCCATTAAACTAGTTATAAATTGCGAAGAAACACTTTTTATGAAATGTCGATGTATATTTTCGTACTTTTTCAAGCTAAGAAAATCATAACGGCTACCGCTTCACGCTTGCTATACGTATTTCTTTGGTTATTAATATTAGTAGGACCGCCATTTTTTAAGACTTCGTCTCTTCGGATCCGTGGCGTTACAATTCACACAATATCTTTATAAATCGTAGCCTATGTGTTATTCTGATGTATATAGGCTATATTATTGTAAAGTTTCATTAACATCAATTCAGTAGTTTTTACGTGAAAGAGTAACAAAAATCCATCCATACTTACAAAGTTTTGCGTTTATAATAATAGAGGATAGTATGAAGGATTATTTGACTAGGAATTTAAATGATCAATAAATTTTAACAGGTAGGTCACCACGTGCTATTTACTACGTGTAATGTTTTTTACTACGAACACGCATGTGACAATTGGGACGATCAAATTGGCAGCTGATCGCATGAAGTGTTCACATCACACCTTAGAGTGATAATTCTTTACAGCGATAAAATGAATATGCCTGATTCTTCTAGGCTTGGTCGCGAGGAACATGCATAGCTTTACCTAGGTTCTAAGACGTTTCAAAGTTTCAATTTGATAAAAGGCTGGATAAAAGTACGTACGCCTCTTTATTTTATTTACTGCTAGAAAAGGACAGGGGGAGAGTTATCGAGCCGATTATCGTTGTATATCTAAGTAGTGCTGCGCTCGCCAACCCGCGTGCCCAGCGTGATGAGTATGGGCAAATTCCCCCCATATCATAGGAAGTCATTCCGGAAATCTGTGGGGGAGGCTGATGTTCAGCAGTGGACTCCAAACGGCTGGAATAATGATGATGATGAGGTAATTTTTTAAAATTTGAAATATTTTTATTTGAGCTAATTTGAGACAAAGCTTGGACTGGGTGCTAGGACACTTTATTTTACAACATGTACCTTTTTTCTTTATTTTTGTGCTTAGTCATTTTTGGTGTTTTTTTTCTTTTTTTATTGTTTCGTGTGTACCCTTACTTGTTTGATGTCACAAAAATAATATATTTTCTTTCTAAATTCAACAAAGGAATCGACACCAATGTCATGTATTTTTCCCAGCCCACGCGCACTGTACAATATTTTCCCTCTATTTATTCACTCGTTTGTCAACGCGTGCGTGTCAGGGCAGTGACTGATGATGGAGATGAGTACCTACCTTGCTGCTAAAATTAACAAGCAGTTCTCTTGCACATCGGTGATGTAAAGCAAAGATGGCTGATGGCTTCCGTATGAAGCAACTTCGAAATCTTATAGGCTTTGTTGTAAGATGATTGTCCACCAAATGAGTGGACAATTATATTCTCCTTTGTGCACGAAAGGAGCCTCTAAGAGGCGCACGTTAATCCTTTCGCTAAACTAATTCTTTCATCGACGGTCATAGGCCTTTTTCAGGGCTACCATACCTGGTCGCTGACCTAACTACAGAATGACCAAGAAAGAATCAGTAACACGACAAGAAGAAGAAGTGAGACTGGTTCATGGTTGGTCAACCTGAGCTACCTAGCGCATGAATACTTACCTATACTTATTCATATAATTATATAATACCTATTCATCTGTGGTTTTAAGTTAATTGATATACTGAAATGTAAATAACTGGATTACTGCTAGGTACTTCATAACTTTGAAAGTGACACCACTAAAAATAAAGATGACATCAACACCACACATGTAGATAATTGCAAATCTCGTGTAATGAAAATCTGATCTCATTCTACCAGTAGTTATTTCAATATCGATAAAATCGATATCGTATATATCCGAAATGTCGCATCACTAACTTTCACCGCGCTCGATTTGGCGCCTTTAATTTTAGTCATGCCAGTGACCTTTCTTTCTTTGGAATTATTATAGCAAGTTCTTTTTTATTTTTAGATTTTGTCCTCGACTTTGTTACTTTGATTTATAAGATACTTATTTATGAGAATAATTATGTACTGAACTCGTACAGTTAGGTACGTTTTAAAAACTAAATAAAAAATACCGTATGTATTCAATGAAGCGTCGATAGGCCAAAGAGGTTGAACGCAAAAAAAAAACACCTGACAGGTACCACCTATCTGGTGTTTCTGCACATGCGCAAATTCACATTAAAATTTGTTCGTAGTACTTCGTAGCTAATTTCCGATATTTTTGCTCGGGATTATTTTTTTTGTTAATTTTGTGGCTACTGTATCCAGACAATATTGCCAGTGTCAAGTAATAAAATTATAAATAAATTATGTTTGAGAAAGGTATTCTATGTACCATATACGTATATTATTACTTATAAGTGGGGCGTGGCTCTTGTTCGATGCTTTATCTAGGAGGCTGGTGGATGAGACCAATGACCGAAGGGCTGGTACCTCGGACAAAGGATCAGTATAGCGATCCAACGAGGTAACGTCGCCAGCCTTTTGGGCACGCTGCCTGTGGTTGGTGATCTGAACTCTGTTTTCTACTTGTAGTCTTAGTCGTAGAAAACAGAGAAGGTTTGCAGAATTAGGTATAAATTATAGAATCTTTTTTTTCCATGAAATTTTAGGGTGTTTGATTACTACAGCGACAAAGCCCGTGAAATAATAAAAAAAAAGTATAAAGTTTAAAGTGCAATAATGGTAACCTTTGATCCTAATCTTGACGCAAGAGACGCAGAGTTGCGGGTTCGATCCCCGGGGACGAATGTTTGCATGAACTGAAAATATTTGTTCCGGGTCTGTGTGCAGGTTAAATACTTATCTATTATTTATTGAACAAAACTTCAAATAAACATGATCCACAAATCCAATAGGTACGTAAATCAAGTGGACTTACTAGTATTATTGATGTTTGATGCTCACTGACGTAAGACGAAATACAGATGGAGAGAGGACTATACAAGGTGAACCATAATATATACTTGTTTTGTTTGTTTTAAAAGGTCTTTATTGAACATGCGATTTGTACAGAAGTATTATATATAAACACAGTTTAGTACGATACAGCTTATTTTTAAATAAATATAACTCGGCAGGCTAAGGCGCCTATAAGAGCTTTTTGATAAAATAATAATATTTTGAATATTTGAACTTGGTATATCATAAATTAATTGATAAAGACTTAGTAATCTCTAGGACCAAGCGGTGAATAAATATGAGCACTTTGTATAGCGCGCATTTTTAAAGTGATGAGTAATTTTTTTTAAGCTTTTACCACACTACAACATATTGCATAAGGCTCACTATAGTAACACATCTTGGTATGAAGCACCTTAAAGCCATTCGTTAACGTTCGTTATAACCATAATATGTATGCTATCCCTTATGGGGCTTATTCTAAGCCCATTGGCAATAAAGTTTGTTTTACGACTTACAGAAATTCGTCATTTTTCAGTGAAAAAATTACGCAAAAATTATCTGTTTTGGGGTCAAATCAGTTTAAACTCAGTTATTCGGCTATTTTAGGTAGCAGTCTTGATGTCGTAGGTACTTCCCGTACGTTAAATAATTACCTACTTAGATAAAACGATCATAAAAATGCTAAAAACAGCTGAATTGAAAGAGTTCCCTGAAAATATCGTTTTATTTAGTTCTCAATGATCTAGAAATAATTATCATAAAAATACCAAAAAACAGCTGATTTGAAAGAGATCGCAAAATAAAAGTTTTTCTTTAATTCATTCTTTTTGTTAACGGAATAAGCCCCTTACGGGATAGTACATACCTACTAAACATAATCCGTTTTCGCTGCATAGGTCGTAAGATACCAAAAAACACCAAAACAAAATCTTATGCCTAGTTAGTGGTGGTAGGTCAACGGAGGAAGTCTATATTTCCGAAGAAATTTATAATTTTTCATCCCATTTGTTTCCAGAAACTTCTACCATTTCCCGAAATTGCTCTCATTTCCGTTTGCCTCGCGCCTTTTATAGAAATAAATATAACACAAACATATTTGTTCTTTATTTCTTTCGAGATAAGGTTCATTATAAAATGGCAATGACAAGTTATTATTTTTCAAAATGGCCACTTCCTTTGATAATCTTTTGAAGTTGACGACATCCGTTGGAAAACCAGACACGCTCTTGTCCGAGTAATAGGTACTATCCCGAAAGGGGCTAATTCTATAAACAAAATGATGACATGAGTAAGAAAAAAGTGAGTGCGGAGATGACGGCTAACAGAAGAGAGTGGAAGCAGAAAACATGTTGTGCCGACCCCACATAGTGTGGGAAGAAGAAGAAGCGTTCTTTAGAAAGCTAAGCTAGCTTAGCATAGCTTAGCTTATTTCATTATTTACAAAATGATGCCTGAGATCGATGCTTAAAGGTATACCGAGCTTCACCTAGTTTCTAAGAAGTTTCAAAGTTTTATTTAATTAACACCTTTTGATAGTAATGTGAACGTTATTTGCATTCAATAAATTGCATAGAGTGCTACGCTTAAATGAGCGATGTCGCGCCTTAAAAATACGTCACCGTGTGAACGCGCCTTTATGAAGTGTTGTGCTTGAGATCATTGCGGTCAAGTGCAGTCTTGGCAAATACACAAGTCGTGCAAGCCACAAAAAAAAAGTGCAGTCTGTTTTATGTCTCGATACCACGTTTAGTTAGTTTTAGGTAGGTTACGTTCAAAAACTACAAATAAACAACAAAACATCACAAGATACAAAATTATTCTTTTTTAAAGTATTGGTAGCATACAAACCACTGAACTCCCTTTTTTACACTATAACCAAGTAACAGTTATAAACCTTGTCTTAAATAAATACGTATTGGAGAAGTCTAATACCAATAAAAACACACACCAATAAAATTGCATGTACCTAAATCACAAAATATTATTCGCACACTTTCCGAACGCACTTTCAGGTTTTCACTGGCTGAAAACGCGCCAAAAACTTGTCACTAACATTTCACGAAAAAAAAACAAACAGTGTCACTTTGACATTAGCTCTGGCATTTTGGCGGGAAAGTTTTTTTTTAACCGTTATAGCAGGCGATAGGCGTCGCACCTCATCCGTCGCGCTGTGGGACTGAGAGAGTCATGTTACTGGGTTTGTAAATAGAAAATCTTATTTGAGTTTATTCTGTCTGACTGCACTTTCCTGCTGGTTCTTAACGGGGGCAGGCTGACTCATCGAAGCTTGACTTTGATGCTTGTTTACCTCTTTACATATTTTTGCATACGGGTTCTCTAATATACCTATTTGATATACACCTATGTAGGTACATAATATAACCCACATAATATATATTTTTTGAGATTTTAGGAATTAACTCTGGCAAACCAAGTTGCAAACAAATTATTTTGTCCAAGTTTCAGGAACAATAATTGGATTTTTACATGTATATTAGCCCCAAATTCTATCCACTAGAAGAAAGTAGGTAGGTACCTATAGGTATAAGCGAAAATAAAAATATTTCCGTGAACAATCACGGAAATATTTTTATTTTCGCACACTACAAACTTTCGCAGTTATAATATTTGTAGGATAGTAGATTACTAAACGTTCCAGAAGTTCGGCATCAAAATATCGTCAGTTGATGCATTTAGTTTGAACTGATTTGACCCCAAAACAGCTGATTATTTTTACATAGAGTTTTTTCAATGTAAAATGTCGAGATCCCCATTATTTATTCACTCTATAGTGAAAAAAATAAAAAACACAACTAAAATTCACTGACATCTCGGTGAAATTAATGTCAGTTTTCCATCAGTGTGAGTGGAGTGAAAACAGTGAAGAATACGAGGGTCAATGTCTTGTCAAACCGGTATAAAAAACCAGTTAATCTTAGCGGTAAATGATAATGTAAGGTAGATCTTAGCATTCTAATTCTATGCTATTGAAAACTTGAAATCACAATTATGTAGGCTAGATTATTATAAAAACTAGTTTCCAACACGACTTCCAAGTTTCCGGAATGCTGCCACGAAATGCTGGAACAACATACCTCCTCCTATTAAAAACTTCAATACTATTTATTCTTTAAAAAAATCACTAAAATAATCTATTAAATTCACAAGTCCAACTCCAAAGGTAGTCGTTCTGGGTCAACTTTGATAGTTAAGCTGCTTAGAATAATAAAATTATAAGCCTACATATTATATTGTTTAAGTGCTGTGTTACATGTCTTGTAAAATTCTGTTTTGTGTGTTAGTAGTTTAAGTAAGCTCATTTGTATTAGTAGTTTAAGAAATAAAAACATTATGTGCGTATCGCAGTTGCCGCGTCATTGCTCTGTGGCACCACAGAAAGCCAGCGCCACAGCAGCTCCACTGTGGTATGCGGCACCAGCTGAGTGGTGACCGTTTTTGTGTCTAGGTTTTAAGCTTATATTTAATTTGTTCCACTTGTTTAATTTGTGACGCAAAATAAATATTTTTCTATTTCTATTTATACGTCGTTTGATCTTTAGGAATGTTATTTTATTTTAATGATTGACAGTTTTCTTTTAGAAAAATACCGTTTTAAAATGGCCACTAGGCATATACTAAGGTGATTCTTATGCCTGTAGCACATCTCCGCTGCGGAACTTTGGCTGCGAAACCGCAGTAGTTCCGCAATGATCTTTAAGCCGTATAACTGTATAAAGGTCAATTTTGAGTTTGACTTCGAGAGGTGCGAAGTTTCACACCCATCAAAGTAGTCTTTACCCCGTAGATGTAAGAATCAGCATAGCGCACATCAATTGAATGATGATGATGATGCTTATATAAAAAGTATTGTTTTCTAATAAATTATTTGTACCTTGATTTAAGATTTTAATAATTACATAAAGTGGATTTTATTATTTTATCACGCACAATCGGCAAAGATTATTTTTATCAGTATAATTTGAACGTAGTTTGTAGGTAGATAATATAGTATTAAGGTTGGAATAGGATATTTAATAGACAAACAAATATAGAGTACCTGCTACACCGCTATTCTGTTCCTCATAGCTCAGTTGGTAGTAACTCTGCCTTCTGCGCTAGAGATCGCGGGTTCGATTCCCGCACTGGACAAACATTTGTGACTAACACAGATGTTTGTTCTGTGTCTGGGTGTTAAATATATATCTATTATGTATATCAGTCTCTGGTACCCATAGTACAGGCTATGCCTAGTTTGGGATCAGTTGACCGTGTGGGATATGTCCGGAATATTTATTTATTTATACAACACGCAGAAATCAAATTGGCACATGCGTGGAATGTGCTACCCCTCGCACTACACCCCACAAACTACCTTTCTCGCGAGTGAGAATGAGACAAGACATTACAGCGAGGTGCCTAGTTAAATTCTACGATATACTTCATTTTATTTTTTATTTATTTTTGGAAAACAATCGGCACTGAGAAAAACATACTGGAAATTTAAATATATAGCTTGAGGCCATTGAAAGGTCTTCACTGGTATATACAAGTTGGATAACGGGCATACAAAAAAAGATGATAATATGTTAAGTAGTTAAGCTAGTAATATCAACAGGTCGTGGGTTCGAATCCCGAAGTTCCATTCGGAAAATTTATGTGCGCTGCACTAGTTGTCTCAAACGGTGAAGGAAAACATCGCGAGGAAACCGGCATGATCTAGAAACTAAAAATTCGAAGACATGTGACATGTGCACGAAAGGAGCCTCTAAGGCGCACTTTAATCCTTTCACTACACTGATTCTTTCACCGACGGTCATAGGCTTTTTAAGGCCAGCATACCTCATCCTGGTCACTGACCTCATACAGGATGACCAAGAAAGAATCAGTGACACGACATGTAAGCATTATAAATGCGAAAGTTTGGATGGTCGGATCAATGGAAGTTAGTAACAACATAAATACGGTCACCGTTTTTTTAACGCATCCATTCTAAGAAGGTAGGTACCTAAGCATTGTTTAGATAACAATAGTTATCTATAGATAGCACTGGACACTACAATCAGTCGTTTCCGAGATCGCTCGCTTCCATCAATAAAAAAAAATCATTTCTTTTGTGTAGGTTATTTAGATTTTGGTTAGCTAAAATGGGTGATGTGAACGTTGTTGATGGCGATGGTGTTTTGGTAAGACAGAAAAAAGTCTATTAAAATAATAATAATAAAAAAAGGATCATCGAAAAAAATGATAGGCCCCAAGCCGTGTTTGTTGCCTGATTCTTGTAGGCTTGGTCGCGTGGAACAGGCGTAGCTTCACCTAGTTTCTAAGACGTTTCAAAGTGATCCTAGTGATTTTATTGAAATAAAAAAAAATCCTTTTGACTTTGTCAGATATTTACTTACCATTATCATCATTTCAGTGTAGGACGTCCACTGCTGAACACATGCCTCCCATAGATTAAAGAAACAATAATTTGGGGGGATTTGGCCATACTCGCCACGCGGGCATGCGGGTTGGCGAGCATAGATAAAGCTATTGTTTATGACGCTGCTGCCCATCCCCTAGTTTTTTTGCATGCAGGGGCCTATCCTTCAGCCGGGACCACCGTCCTTTATTCTTTATTCTTTATTGTACACAAGAAAAATACAGATACAAAAATTAAAAAGAAAGGTATGTACAAAGGCGAGCTTAACCCTAAAAAGAGTTTTCTTCCAGCAAACCTTTGAGGCTAGAGAGACGTGATTATAGAGGGAGGTTCGTGTACCGTGGGCAAAATTTACTTTTTCTTTTTTTTTTTCTTTTTTATTGATAATGGTAAGGCGATTGGCCACCAACTCACTTTTGCAAGTGAGATGTGGCCTAAGATGGAGCATGCTTTCCCAGAATGAACTTATTGACCCTAGATTTGAAGACTCCTAGATTGTACTCTTTCGGGAAAACAGACGCAGGCAGATCATTCCACTCTTTCAAATAAGACGTAACTCAGTTGGCTGGCTATAGCGTCCATATCTAGGGGAGGGTCGCGGGCTCGGATCCCGCCTGCGTCCTAATTATTTGGGACATTATTCCACTCTTTCAAATAAGACGTACCTAACTCAGTTGGCTGGCTATAGCATCCATATCTAGGGGAGGGTCGCGGGCTCGGATCCCGCCTGCGTCCTAATTATTTGGGACATTATTCCACTCTTTCAAATAAGACGTAACTCAGTTGGCTATAGCGTCCATATCTAGGGGAGGGTCGCGGGCTCGGATCCCGCCTGCGTCCTTATTATTTGGGACATTATTCCACTCTTTCAAATAAGACGTAACTCAGTTGGCTGGCTATAGCGTCCATATCTAGGGGAGGGTCGCGGGCTCGGATCCCGCCTGCGTCCTAATTATTAGGGACATTATTATAAAATCTTTAATATTTACAGGTATCAGATGGGCAGTTCCCGGGAGGTGTCTACATAGAGGGAGGACACTACCCAGGCGGCCCAGGTAGGTAACAACGTGGTTCATACTTGTATTTATTGTGGCAAATTTTTTTTTTATTATTTGACATATATGGATTGACGAATTTTTCTATTTACTTTTTATTAGGCTTGACATTATGTAATTTGAATTTATTAATTGAAGATATATGTTTGTTGTTTCTTAACTAGTAGGTATTATGCTATGAATTAAAATTATTCTTATAAAATGTTTGATATGTATAATTATAATAAAGGATAATGGTACACTATTGCATTAGGTGCTCCTGTAAAAATAGTGTAACTTTTCGTAAATAAATAAATAAATGTATGCTATCCCGAAAAGGACTTCACTCTACACCCAATGCTTACTAGTCGTGTCACTGATTCATTCTTGGTCTTCCTGTATTAGGTCAGTGAGCAGGTTGAGGTATGGTGGCCTTGAAAAGGGCCTATGTTCGTCAGTGAAAGAATCCGTGTAGTGAAAGGATTAGAGGCTTTTCGTGCACAATTTTGGTAATAACGTTTGTGAAACTTTTGAAAATTCTACTATTTTCATTGAAAATAATCTGTGCAAAAATCTCCTGTTTTGGGGTCAAATTATGTAATTCAAAATCAATGAATCCGCTGTTCTAAGTAGTAATCTTGATGCTGAACTTCTCGAACGTGAACCTAATTAGTAGATTAATTTGCCGGAACAATATCCCGCCACGCTAGCCTTAATGACATCATCCGCCGGGCTCTTACCAGCATTAACGTCCCAGCCATTCTCGAACCGAATGGTCTGCCACGTGATGATGGTAAGCGGCCTGACGGTATGACTTTGGTCCCTTGGGAGAAGGGTAGGCCTATGGTGTGGGACGCTACTTGTGTTGATACACTAGCGCGCTCACATCTTCCGGGGACATCAGTTAGGGCGGGTGCGGCGGCAGATTCGGCCGAGGATCTCAAAAGGCGCAAATATGTTAGTCTTGATAGGGCTTTATTTTTTAGGCTTTATTTATCTTATTTGAGCCTTTTGGGGTTGAGACCCTGGGTCCGTGGGGAAACGGGGCCCTCCGGGTTTTCAAAAAGATATCAGGACGTCTGATCGAAGCGACGCGTGACCCGAGAGCTGGCTCTTATTTGGCCCAGCGAATTAGCATTGCCATCCAGCGTGGCAATTCCGCCAGCGTCTTGGGGACGTTTCAGACTGGTAGTGATCTGTATCAGTTGTATAGATCGTTTGTAACGGTCTTTAGATGGCTCAACTGTTTCTTGTGTACCTATTTTGTAAATATTAACTTGTATTAGTTTTAAGATTATTAATTTAAAAAATGATAAATATCATAAAAGCTAATTTTAGAAAGAAGAGGAAAAAAATGATAAAAATTTGGTTTTTTCGCTAACAAGTATTCTTTCTTTTTGTTGATAGAATAACCCCCTTTAGAGATAGTATTTTCAATTTTTTACTAAAGTCGTATAACTAACTTTATTCCCAATTGGGTGTTGAATATGCCTCTTTCGGGATAGCACACATAATAAGAATCACGTTGTATTTAAAACAAAGTGGGAAAATATAAAGTTTGCTATTTGAATTCCAGGGTTCGGTGGTGTGAACGTCGTTGATGGTCACCCAGGATACGATGGTGTCAACGTTGTTGATGGACACCCAGGGTACGGCGGTGGTGTCAACGTCGTCGATGGTCAAGATTACGGCGGTGGTGTCAACGTCGTTGATGGTCAAGATTACGGCGGCGGCGTGATGGTAGATGATGGGGGAGTCAACTTTGCTGATGGAGGCGGTTCTAACGTGAGTATCGTCATCGTTATCTTCATCGTCATCAGCTTGATGACGATGACAACCTAGGGGATAGATGAACATTGACGACTTCAGTGCCGTAGTGGGCGTTCGATTCCCGCTGCGGTAAAAATGTTTGCAATCTGCATTACTAGGTCTGTATCTGGGTGTTGTGGTACCATGGTACTCGTAGTTTCTGATACCCACGACACAGGGGATCCTAGTGTGGTGACAGGACTATGTATGTGAGTTTTGGGTGTTATTTATTATTTACTAGCTGGTGCCCGCGACTTCGTCTGCGCAGTATTAGTATTAGTAGTCATATTTTGGACAATTCACACAATATCTTTATAAATTGTAGCCTATGTGTTATTCTGATGTATAAGCTATATATATTTTTTATATATTCCGGACATATTCACACGGTCAACTGATCCCAAACTAGGCATAGCCTGTGCTATGGGTACCAGAGACTGATATACATAATAGATATATATTTAACACCCAGACACAGAACAAACATCTGTGTTTATCACACAAATGTTTGTCCAGTGCGGGGATCGATCCCGCGATCTCTAGCGCAAAAGGCAGAGTTACTACTAACTGAGCTATGAGGCCAGTATATTATTGTGAAGTATATTTTTATGAATGACCTGATACCTACATTATATTTTATTTTTATTATCCAGGCTAGAGGGGGGGCTGGAGAGCCGCCAGAAGAAGAAGCAGAAGAAGAACCCGAAGAATAAATATTATTTTAATCTATCTGTGATCGTTTATAATATTGCTTTTTATATTTTTTACTAATAAAGTATTACCTAGTAGGTACTAAAGTAAAGCCTTTGTTCTATTCTAGACAAGCTAGCGCCCGCGGCTGCGTGGTACCTAGATAAAAAGTAGCCTATGTGTTACTTTTTTTTTTTTTTTTTTTTGCATTTATTTCAATAAAATCACTAGGATCACTTTGAAACGTCTTAGAAACTAGGTGAAGCTATGCCTGTTCCTCGCAACCAAGCCTAGAAGAATCAGGCAACAAACACGGCTTGGTGCCTATCATTTTTTTCGATGATCCTTTTTCACAAAATGGAATTTAAAGCTTCAGTGTGGTGCCGATCGAACTAGGTGAGGCTCAAGAGAAAAGTAAAGAACTAGGTAGAGTAACTAGGTAAAGAACTCTTTCTTTTCTGCTCCACTTTTATCAAAAGTACTGCCAAAGAGTGGAACGACCTGCCTGGGTCTGTTTTCCCGAAAGAGTACAATCAAGGAGTCTTCAAATTTAGGGTCAATAAGTTCTTTCTGGGTCAGACGATTAAACTAGGTAGATCCAACTTCGACAAAGAGGTCAACCGACGAATCCAACTCGGATGGGCAGCGTTTGGGAAACTTCGTCATATCTTCTCGTCGGAGATACCGCAGAGCCTCAAGACGAAAGTCAATCAGTGCGTGTTGCCAGTGATGACATATGGCACTGAGACTTGGTCGTTAACTATTGGCCTCATACACAAGCTCAAAGTTGCACAACGGGCTATGGTGAGAGCTATGCTAGGAGTTTCACTACGTGATAAGATCCGAAATGAGGAAATTCGTAGAAGAACCAAGGTTACCGACATAGCTCTCAGAATTAGCAAGTTGAAGTGGCAGTGGGCAGGCCATATAGCTCGCAGAACCGATAACCGTTGGGGAGTAAAGGTTCTCGAATGGCGACCACGAACCGGGCGACGCAGTGTTGGAAGGCCCCCCACCCGATGGACCGACGACATTGTGAAGGTTGCGGGAAGTCGGTGGATGGAGAAGGCTCAAGACCGTTCGTCGTGGAACTCTTTAGGGGAGGCATATGTCCAGCAGTGGACTTCTACAGGCTGATGATGAAGTTCTTTCTGGGAAAGCGTGCTCCATCTTAGGCCACATTTGATGACATCTCACTTGCAAAAGTAAGATGTAAGGTGGCCAAACCCATATCCAATAAAAAAAAAACAAGTTTCATCGAAATCGGTTGAACCGTTACGGCGTGATGGAAAACAAACATCCAAATATCCTCACAAACTTTCGCATTTATAATATTAGTAGGATAACCAATACTTAGTTATAACTCACCAGTAGTTGAAAAAGTCAGCGAGCTCCATGCAGTCAGGAGCCTGACGCGGCGCCAACTCCTCAGCGATGCCGGAGTCCACGTCCTCCTCAGAGCTGGATCCGGAGTCCTCCACAAAACTCATTGATAACCGCACAGTATTCAGTTCCGTTCGATCCACTGGTTTATAATCGATATTCCGGTTAATGTCTTGTTCCTATATTTAAAATGCAATCCCTAGGTATTTGCTACTTTGATTGTAGAATAGAATAGATAACACTTTATTGATCACCACACGAAAATAATACACGAGATTAACATAATTATAAGGCAATACAATGGGCGGACTTATCGCTAAAAGCTTGTAGGTACTAACCAAACAGGTGCATTTTATTCACTAGTTTATATCGATGTTCTGGTTATTGTCTGGTTCATAAATTCAAAATACGATCCGTATTCGCTGCGGACGATACTAAATAAAATACTTTTGCTTGCGTAGTACTAACCAAACAGGTGCCTTAAATTCCGTTTGATGCACTAGTTTATCGATATTACGGTTAATGACCGGTTACTATACCTATTCAAAATATGTCCCGCATTTGCTACGGACTATACTAAAATTGCGACGATTGTTTGCGTTCGGTTTGTTTCTATAGTTTACATCGATATTCTGGTTTATCACTTCGTACACTTGGATATAGACTTTCTGACCCCGGGTAATGGTATGGAAGCCTTAGCGCGAGTGCTACTCGCACTTGACCGTCTTTATTTTAAAGGTATTCACGCTTGTCTTGTCTGTAGGTAAACAGCTAAATCCTTTAATTATTGTGCCACAAATAGAACTAACAAATCGACGCGTGATGCCAATTCAACGCAACGCAACGTCCAAAATTATAATGACTGTATTGCATAAGATTTTTATTAATATATGTTTATTATCATTCGATTGCCGTGGTGGCCCCGATTGAAGAATAGGCCCCTGTTACTACGTGGATGTCGAAAGACTAAGGGAAAAAAGCTAGGGGATGGGCAGCATCGTCCCTATCAAACATAGCTTTTATTTGCGCTCGCCAACCCGCATGCCCAGCGTGGCGAGTATGGGCAAATCCCCCCAAATGATCGGGGGGAGGCATAGCCCTCCCCCCCCCCCTTTTCGGGATGTTATTATTATGAATCAGCTTGTTTATCAAATTGCTGATTGATTGTTCAACCAGGAAACCGAAAGGCTTGCAAATATCTAGGTCCACACTTGGTCCACATTTATTTCTGAGCATACAATGCATCTAAATGTCGGGCGAGTTCACAATGCCAGCTGGCTTATTGAGCAATCCTATCACCACACTGGACAAGATATCATCATTATCATTTCAGCCATAGGATGTGGGCCCCCACAGATTTCCAGAGCGACTTCGTACCGTGTGAGAGGCCCATACCCACCGCGCTGGGCACGCGGGTTGTCGAGCTCAGTTAAAGCTGTTGGTAAAATAGGGGACGCTGCTGCCCATCCCCTATTTTTTCCCCTTAAATACATATAGAGGGGCCTTTTCTTCAGCCGGGGCCACCACGACTAACAATGACAAGACAAGGGTCTTATCAGTCCTGTATTTCCAATATCACAAGTAGGGATCATTTGAATCGTCTTAGAAAACTGCTAGAATCCAAAGGTCGCGGGTTCGAATACCTGTTGTGCAGCAATGGATTTTCCATTCGGAATATCTAAGTGCGCTAATATAGATACTAGTGCTCTAGACCGGCATGTCCTAGAAACTGGAAGACATGTTACCTACATGTGCACGAAAGGAGCCTCTGAGAGGCGCACTTTAATCCTTTCACTACACTGATTCTTTCACCTACGGTCATAGGCCATAGGAGAGGACAAAACACTTCGTAAGTATTTGGCCGACTTAAAAAGAGAGGTATTTGACAAAACTATTACAATTTTTCGTAGGCGCGTTAGTTTTGTTTCAAGCCGGTAGCACACTGAGTGCAGTTTGTGCAGTTTGCATTGAGAGCACAGAAAACTGTGGAGTCTCGTGGATTTTAATATTTACTAAGATGTGGAGATGTGCTCTCGAACGGTGAAGGAAAACATCGTGAGGAAACCGGCATGTCCCAGGACCCAGAAAATTCGAAGATATGTGACATGTGCACGAAAGGTGCCTCTAAGAGGCGCACTTTATATCGGCACCACACTGGCTCCAATTTATTACAGATTATTATTAGATTAACTTTCTTTTGAGCCTCACCTAGTTCGATCGGCACCACACTGAAGCTTTAAATTCCATTTAGAGAAAAAGAATAATCGAAAAAAATTATAGGCACCAAGCCGTGTTAGTTGCCTGATTCTTGTAGGCTTGGTCGCGAGGAACAGGCGTAGCTTCACCTAGTTTATAAGACGTTTCAAAGTGATATTTCTTGCAATAAATGATGATATGATTTATTTAATTAATTTAATTGGCAGTGGTGGTCCCGGCTGAAGAATAGGCCCCTCCATATCTACCTAGCCGCGGATTTCGTAAGAGGCGACTAAGGGTAAAAAGCTAGGGGATGGACAGCAGCGTCCCTCATTTTAACAACGATAGCTCTGACTGCGCTCGCCAACCCGCATGCCCAGCGTGGTGAGTATGGGCAAATCCCTCCACATGATAAGGAACTCGCTCTGTCTGTGGGGCAGGCCATGTTCAGAAGTGGACGTCGAACGGCTGAAATGATTATGTCAAAGTCAAAGTCCAAAGTCAAAGGTTTTTATTTCAATTAAATCACTAGGATCACTTTGAGACGTCTTAGAAACTAGGTGAAGCCGCGCCTGTTCCTCGCGACCAAGGCTACAAGAATCAGGCAACAAACACGGCTTGGGGCCTATCGATGATCCTTGTTTTTTTTTTATTAGGTATATATACTTTGATGAGATGATGATAGGTATCTCCACGGATCCCCTATTCTTCCGTTAGCCAAATGCGCTTCGCTGCGTCTATTCTTACCGCGCGGGACACTCGCACTTGACGATAAATCATTTTATTATGTAGGGCAAGCAACTCCGCAACTGCAGTCAGCGCCACTGATCAGACGCGGCTTTTTTTGGAACCAATTTAATGAAAAATTGACTTACCTACATAAAATCACGCCTATTTCATTCCTATCTACATATTTCCGCCTATGCATAAAGTGGTACTACCACTATATGCATAGGTCACACTATTAGTCTACCACTGTGGTAGACTTGTTACCAAAAAAAAGGATCATCGAAAAAACTGCTAGTCCCTTGCACCGTATTTGTTGCCTGATTCTTGTAGGCGTGGTCGCGATGAACAGGCGTAGCTTCACCTAGTTTCTAAGACGTTTCAAAGTGAACTTAGTGATTTTATTGATATAAACGCCTTTTGACTTGACTACGATCCTGAAATACCTCTTGTTTCATTCACTCTCTAAAGAGTTCCACGACAAACGGTCTTGAGCCTTTTCCATCAACAGACTTCCCGCAACCTTTACAATGTCATCGGTCCAACAGGTGGGGGGCCTTCCAACACTGCGCCGCCCGGTTCGTGGTCGCCATTCGAGAACCTTTACTCCCCAACGGTTGTCGGTTCTGCGAGCTATATGGCCTGCCCACTGCCACTTCAACTTGCTAATTCTGAGAGCTATGTCGGTGACCTTGGTTCTTCTACGGATTTCCTCGTTTCGGATGATCTTATCACGTAGTACTAGGTGGTCGGATAGCTTGAAAACCCCGAATTTTCCATAGTTTAAGCTGCCATCCCCTAGATTTTTTCTCCTTACTCGCCTCTTACGACATCCACGGGTAGGTAGATATGGAGGGGCCTATTCTTCAGCCGGGGCCACCATGGTAAGAACCTACTATGATGATAGGGAACTAATTATAACTTACTACTTATTTTAATTGCGTGTGTGTGTTTAATGTGCGTGTTGCCAGTGATGACATATGGCACTGAGACTTGGTCGCTAACTATTGGCCTTATACACAAGCTCAAAGTCGCCCAACGGGCTATGGAGAGAGCTATGCTCGGCGTTTCACTGCGTGATAAAATCCGAAATGAGGAAATCCGTAGAAGAACCAAGGTTACCGACATAGCTTTCGGAATTAGCAGGTTGAAGTGGCAGTGGGCTGGCCATATAGCTCGCAGAACCGACAACCGTTGGGGAACAAAGGTTCTCAAGTGGCGACCACGAACCGGACGACGCAGTGTTGGAAGGCCCCCCACCCGATGGACCGACGACATTGTTAAGGTTGCGGGAAGTCGGTGGATGGAAAAGGCTCAAGACCGTTCGTCGTGGAACTCTTTGGGGGAGGCCTATGTTCAGCAGTGGACTTCATCAGGCTGATGATGATGATGATGACTTATTTTAATTACTTTACTCTTTAAAATTAAAACACACAACAAGTGTAATTTAAATTAAAACATTTAATCATCAACTATGTTATATCTAACTTATTCTAATATATCTATTAAAATCTACACTTCTGTCTGTAAGCGTGAACACAGGTTTATATCAAAGCCCCTACAGATCAGAGGCAATTTCGACTCAGACGGGACTCGAACCCGCGACCTTTCAGATGAACCGAGAGAGAGTCAATACAAATCCTGACGCAAATTCGTAGCGCCGATGGTTTTGCCAGGCGAGATGTGGCCAGCGAGCTTCGGGTTCGAATCCCGGCTGAGTTGGATATTTTTGGATTATACAATATGATTCATAATGTATGCAATCCCGAAAGGGGGAAATAAAGTTTGTTCTTCAAATTCTAGAAATTCAACAGTTTTTCATAATATTATAAATGCGAAAGTTTGTGAGGATGTTTGGATGATTGTGGTTCAATCACGCCCAAACTGCCTGATTTGGATGTAATTTGGCACAGAGATAGATTATAGTCTGGAATAGCATATAGGCTACTTTTTATGTAGATACGCGAGCGAAGCCGCGGGCGGAAGCTAGTAAATGCGAAAGTTTGTGAGGATGTTTGGATGTTTGTTGTTCAATCACGCCGTAACGGCTGAACCGATTTCGTTGAAACTTGGAATAGATAAAGTTATACCCATTGTACGTAATATATTTTTTTGTTTCTCCCTTTTGTTATTTTCTATCTCTGTGTACAATAAAGAGTTTATCTATCTGCGCTAGAGGGCGCGGGTTCGATTCCCGCACTGGACAAACATCTGTGACTAACACAGATGTTTGTTCTGTGTCTGGGTGTTAAATATATATCTATTATGTATATCAGTCTCTGGTACCCATAGTACAGGCTATGCCTAGTTTGGGATCAGTTGACCGTGTGTGATATGTCCGGAATATTTTTTATTTTTTTTTATTTTTTTATCTATCTATCTATACATAGAATAGCATATAGGCTACTTTTTATGTAGGTACCACGCAAACGAAGCCGCGGGCAGAAGCTAGTTTTAAATAGTTTAGGAAAATGTTTTTTTTCTGCTAACGCTCTTTCTTTTCGTTGATAGAATAAACCTCTTTGAAGATGGTATACATTATGTACCACCTTGTAAATGATTAGATTACAACTCATTCCGCAGTCTTCTCAAGTCCGTCCCCAAGCTTCTGCTGCTCGAACATTATCCTCAGCTGTTCCGTGGCCGAGACCGGAGCCCTGTTGTTCTCACCAAACTTGGTGTCCGGCAGCAATGCTGTGTTCAGCTCGGGGTCTTTGAACGTGAACGGGCTCCAAGGTCCTTGGACTGAGGGGTAGTCAGTGTACTGGTACTTGCGGAGTCTCGTGCCGGAGACGTCACCTTGCTGGGTGCGGAGGTTTTCAATCCATTTTGTTATTTCTGCGTGTGATTTGTTGTGCATCGCCATCCACACTCTGTCGCCATTCACTGTAAGAAAAAAATATGTTATGAACTAGCTTCCGCCCGTGGCTTCGATCGCGTGGTAACATAAAAAGTAGCCTATACAAGGTGATTCATAATATGTATGCCATCCCGAAAGGGGCTTATTCTACAACCAATTGGCAATAAAGTTTGTTCTACGACTTTTGGAAATTCGATTCGATTCAATTTTTATTTTATTTTATTTATTATTTATTTAAGTTTTGTGAGCATGTTTTATAATAAATAACTGTATTTTCTTACAATATTCTCCAACTACAACAGGCCCTCGATGCCGTCTCGGCTTCAGGTACACCACCACACTGGGATTCACTTTAGCAAACTCCACCAGATCTTGTTCGATAAAGTCTCTGCAAATACAAACATAATATTTTCAAATTATACTAACATTAGTCCTGTTGCGGGCATTATCCCGCTCTTGCATCTCATCTGGGCACTCGCCAATCCACTGAGCTCATAAAACAAAGAACTCTGCCAGTATGGGCAAGATTTTTGCGAGTATCTGACAGATTTTATTCATGGTTTTCCGAACAGTGTTCAAAGAAAAAGAAGTAAGAAGTCCATCTTAGGCCACATCTCACTTGCAAAAGTGAGTTGGTGGCCAAACGCCTAACCATTATCAATACAAAAATAAAAAAAAAAATTTTACTTTAATCTGCTTTTCTAGGGAGCTTTGTCGGTGTGCCCGCCCATACAGGGAATCTTAGTGGGGTCAGGACTATGTATGTGATAATTGAGTGTTATTTTAATTTAATTTACTGGTTGTAATTACTAGAAGCTACTAACCTCAGACCTCGGCTAGCTCCATTGGTCTTGCAGAATTTCAGTACAATCCGTTGAAGTTGGCACACGTAGCGCCCCACACCGTTCTGTAGAGGTGCGCGGACGAATCCGGGCTTCATAAACAAGTTTTTAGCAGACATTTTCACAAAGGAATGGTTTTCATTCGGTAAAAACAAACCCTATTTTCGTTTATTTACAAAATTGTTTTGAGGTTATGTCTTTTTTTCTTTCATTTAATGGCTACTGCTGTATTTTGTATTACAGACAATAATGCCAATGTCAAGTAATTATGAATATCAAGAATAAAATTCTGTTGCTTAGCAGCCAGAGGGTGAGTGGTAGTTGGCCTCACCATGGTCGGTTTATAAACTCAATTGTGAGCGAGATCCACGATTTAAATTAAATAAGCACCCTAATAATTAAGAATTATTACGGCTGTTTAGCCGTAACAATCCGGGTCGTCCACAAACTCTACTGGGAAGTGGGAGGTGCAGGTAAGGGCATCGGGCTTGTGTGCCCATTGCCCTAGCATCAGTAGAGTGCTTTAGCCTGGTTTCTACCCCGGGTCTAGCCTGTTGGTGCGGCGGCACCAAGCCAGGAAGGCACGTGCCTTCCTGGCGTGGTTCCTACGAGGATAAAAAGTAGCTTAGCATATGAGCTATCCCATACTATAATCTTTCACTGTGCCTCTCAATATCCAAACTTTCCCATTTTTAGGATTTTTTTGTAGCAAAAACCTAAAAAGTCCATATGCACTAAAACTATGATTTTTGTTATTCATTTAGGAATAAAACAACATCAGCATTTATTCATTTTATTCACCATTTTCAGTCTATTCTGAATTTTTTTCAGCCTTTCCTGGTTAGACAATGGCTTCTTCTTAATGTACTCTGTCCTAAACTTGACCTTCCGTCTCACCAGACTAACTTCGAAGTGCATCCCGAGGCAACTATAGCACTGCTGGCGACTACCCACTTCGCTATGCTCACCTATTATCTCATAGTGTACATTCTGCCTATTCTTCGCGAAAGCCAGACACATCTCACACATCTTAACAACCGTGTACGAGTCAGCGGTCAGAGTATCTTCAATCCCAAAGCCGTTGCAAATCTTACTAATTTCAACGCATTTATGCATTTGATAGTCCTGCTTAATGAAGCATTGCTTGCAAGCTTCACATTTTCTACGATGGTAGTACTTTATGTGCCTGCGGTAGTTGTGGTAGTTCAAGTGGCATACGCGGCATTGCCGTGTTTGGAGTTTGCGGTCAGACTGAGGATGGTACTTATCCATATGTCTGCGGAGTGTCCAGTGGTTGCCAGCTAGATATCTCTCACAAACGCAGCAGAGAGTAGGTCGTGCAGGTTTAGCGCGCATGTGGACAGTCTCATGCTTTATAAGCTCGTATCTGAAAACATTTTAACAACATTAACGTAGGGCAAAATATACTAAGGCGACTAAGGGTAAAAGCTAGGGGATGGGCAGCAGCATCCCTCATTTTAACGGTAGCTCTAACTGCGCTCGCCAACCCGCATGCCCAGCGTGCTGAGAATGGGCAAATCCCCCCACATGATAAGGAATTCGCTGTCTGTGGGGGAGGACATGTTCAGCAGTGGACGTCGTACGGCTGAAATGATGATATTGAACATAGGGCACATGCATTTTTTTCTCACTTTTTCCTTTGATTTAATTTGTGTTAGTCTTTTTTAAGTTCGATTGGGCGGTGTGGTCTCCCATCGGCTTTGTCAGCCTATAAAAAAAATAAAAAAAAAGAAGTAGGGCACAGTGGGATTTTCTCGCACTTATTGAAACAGCACGCCGAGGTCTCCCCCTTACAGAAAATCGCAGCCAAATAACGGGGGGTGTGGGGGTTCGGGGTCGGCAACGCGTGACGTCTTAGCTTGCGACCTAAATACAATTATTACAGTTTTCACCTAAAGAACAAAATATTCAATCATTTTTACAAAATCATACTTTTTCTGTGGATTAAAATTGCTAAGTTTGTCCTCGGATCTGTCACACACTGTCAAAATGCATTCCCCTAAAAAATTATCTACCTAGAAAAATACCCTAGGCACCAAGAAATACCCTAAAATGGGAAAATACCCCAAGTTGTGGACACTGGCTCTAATGTGACGAGACATTACTCACCTATTACTAAAGCATCGTCCGCAGTACCTACAGTCTTGCAACTCAGGCAATATCAGCTCATCATAATGCACACTCTTTGTATAACATTCTGCTTCTCCGTTCTTCATAATATCCATTGTTCCGTTCAACGCCTTCAGCAGATTACTAACCTCACTACCGACAATTAATGAGTTTGTTTGTCTTGTATTGTCATTAGACATATTATTGCCAATGATATAGGAATTTTGCTTCGGTGGATGGTACGGCTTGTCCGGCAGTATTTCTTCAGCCTCAAATAAATCGTCATCATCGAAATCATCTTCAAATATAATTCTTCTACTCAATGGTTCAATAGGGCTGCTGGGTTCACTTATTTGACTAGGACTTGGGCTACTATCTCTATCTTCTTCTAATAGTTTAGGGCTCTTTTGCCTCCTTTCTGGGCTGCTTTGTCTCTTTTCTGGGACACTTTGCTTTATTTCTGAGCTACTTTGTCTCTTTTCTGGGACACTTAGTCTCTTTTCAGGGTCACTTAGTCTCTTTTCTTGGCTAGTTTGACTCTTTTCTAGGCCATTATGTCTCTTCTCTGGGATATCTGGGCTTTCTCCATCAGAATCACTACTTATTTCGTATATTGTCATCTCTTTATCAGGGATGTTTCTTTTAGAGTTTAACTCATCAGGACGTGAAGCCAGAGCTGATTTAGCAACACCACTGCTAATTTTCTTGTAACCAGGGCTCAGAACCTCATTTAAAGTGTCATGGCATTTGACTAAGGCTTGTTTTTCTACGATGCTTTGTAGTATCTCTTCATATCCTATGCTGCGCTTGGGTTGTGATGCTTTATCTGGGAATTGTGATGTTTTATGGTTCCTGGTGGTGACATGGGTATTTAGTTCTGCCAGTGATGAGAAGTAGAACAGGCATTCATCACATTGATACAGCGTTAATTTTATTAGTGGGATTATTATGTGGTTTGCGTTGTGTCTGATATTTGCATACCTGTAACAGAAAATTTGATAAATAATTAATAATTAAAATATTTTGTCTTCTGGGAGATTTTACACACCATAGGGCATAAATAGTCGCTCGATATTTGTTTCAGGATGCCATTGTTGATTGCCTGACTTGCCTCATAGCTCAGTTGGTAGTAACTCTGCCTTCTGCGCTAGCGGTCGCGGGTTAAATTCCCGCACTGGACAAACATTTGTGACTAACACAGATGTTTGTTCTGGGTCTGGGTGTTAATATTAATATCTATTATGTATATCAGTCTCTGGTACCCACCTGGTAAGGTAAGGTTGAATGTAAAAAGTCATGAGAGTGAAGCCCCAAACAATAGGTGTCTATGGTACCCTACCTGATAGTCAAAATGAGATTTCAGGCAATTTATTACATACCATACATACTACATAGTGACCAAATCGGTGACCTTTTGGAAAAGGCCAGGTCAAGAGTACCTTAAACCGACAAGCATGTATGAGGAATGTGATGACAGTGAATGAAGTAAAAGGTATGTCAGGATTGTAGCAATTGGAAAGCCGTGGTCTCTGGGAAATAGGCGTGATTTTATGTATGTATGTTACTACACACATGCCACATTATATTCCAATCTGTCCAGTGTTTTTGCCTAAGGCATGTTTGCACAAAACATTAGATATTAGTGGTATAGGGTTATTTTTTTTTTTAAAACAATGATTATTTATTTTTTACCTTGTATCGAATATCTTGTCGCAAAACTCGCATCTTTTCCAAGCATGCTGTTGGAGGCTGCGGTAAGAGTTGACGTCATGCATCATGACAACACTGTCCACACTGTCCGATGAGATATTCCGGTTGTTAAACTGAATTTTTTTAACTATTACTATCTGCTTCGCTTGCGTGGTACCTAGACAAAAAGTAGCCTTTTTTTAAATAAAAATCGGTAGACCAGCAGTGGTCTTCCTACGGCTGATATGATGACAGTGCTAACGTGTTTGAAACTTGTTTTCGAAAAATACTTAGAGCCTTCATCTTGTCGTGTCACTGATTCTCTCTTGGTCATCCTGTATTAGGTCAGTGACCAGGGTTGAGAGAGCTTAAAGCCTTACAAGTGGAAGATACGTGGCTGGGAATAGTTACTTGCCTGCTGTAGCGTATAACACAGAGGTTCAGTTTGATTAAGAAGGATATGCTGTGAGTCGAGCCGTCGACGACACGTAGTAGTTAGAGTCTCTTTGCTATGTCTCTTTGTACGCATTGAATAGACGGTCTTACGAATGAGAGATGACAATCAGCAAAAGTCAATAGGAAAAAGATCTCTGGGAACGTATCACACAGGAAAAAATTGGAAACAAGTTGACACAATTTACATTTTGAATAAATATGACGTATTATTAAATAAATAAATTATGTTCATTTTGAATAAAATCTCTATTTTTGAAAATATCAGAAAAATAACTTAGAAATCAATGGCAAACAACATAAATTCTCTTTTGATTGTTTTTTTAAATGTTTTTCCCTTTCGGTCTGGCTATGGCATCTTGGGCCGTAACGTCTTACGTGTATTGTATTGTTTCTTCTTGTTGCTTGTTCATTTTCTTTCGTCCGTCATGATCAAGTTACCGTCAAGTCAAGTTTGGTTTTAGTAAGTTATGATGGGGACTTCATTTTTAGCAATTTTTGAAAGTTGTTTAGCTCTGCCGTTTTAATTACTTTTTCTCGTTTTTTGTTGAGTTTTGGTGTGTAATCTCGGTGGCACTTTAACCATTAAAGATTAGGATCTTAGCACGTGTCTAGGCAAATAAAACGGGAGTGTGAGTTTCTTTTTTGACTAAAAATGCGGTTTGAAGTTTTGAAGAAAACCGCCACCATTTTCTTCGCAACAAACTTGACATTCATATTTACTTGAGACTGGCAATATTGACTGTAAAAACAGCAGAAGCCATAAAATGAAAGAATAAAAAAAAAAGTATAAATTCGAGTAATTTGAAGTAATTTGAACAATAAAATCGAATTTTTGAAGAATTTATGTAGCTATGAACATCGGAAATAAGCGGAAAAATGCCATAGGAGGTAGACTACATCAGTACCAATAACTCTGTTAAGTCTGTGTGTATTTCCATAATATTTTTTTATCTGAGGGATCGTCCGTTTCAGATGATAATATGCCGAAAAGGGTCAAAAAGGAGTGTGACTATGGAGAAGGATGCTACAGAAGAAACCCGGCGCACTTTAGAGAATTCAGTCATAAGCATTGTAAGCATAATTTATACAAAACCGGTGGTTGTGTGGGTAACTACCGTAAAACTAGGGTACCTATTTATTCAGCCAAATTCTCTGTCAATGTTTGTAAACAAACCGCCTGTACCATATCGCTTGATGTTGTACATACATTTTTTTTTTATTGGTTATGGTTACGCGTTTGACCACCATCTCACTTTTGCAAGTGAGATGTGGCCTAAGATGGAGCACGCTTTACCAGAAGGAACTTATTCACTCTAGATTTGAGAAGACTCCTAGATTGTACTCATCCGGGAAAACAGACGCTGGCAGATCGTTCCACTGCTGTGCCAGTGCTTATAATAAAGGTACATACATAAAATCACGTCTGTTTCCCAGGGTAGGCAGAGACATTGCTACGATTCTGACATACCTCTTGCTTCATTTACTTTCATCACATTCCTCATTCATGCTACTCTTGACCTGGCCTTTTTCGAAAGTTAACATACGCATAGGTCTTCTCCAACGATCCCACTCACACTTTGGTTCGGGTTCATAATCCTTTCACTACAATGATTCTTTCATCATTGGTCATAGGCCCTTTCAGGGCCACCATACCTCATCCTTTTTACTGACCTAATACAGGATGACCAAGAATAAATCAGTGCCACAACAAGAAGAAGAATGCATGATGCACATAATGCCTCTGGTATTACGCATGATGCATCTGGTATACATAGTGCCACCTTAGTGGTATAAAAAAAAGGTACTGGTAACTAATTTTCAAAAATTTCAGTGGAATCCATTCTAGATGAGTACTCAGGCAGCGGTGACTATCCCATACCCGAAAAGTATGTCCTCGAGCGACTTGCTATAATGGAGCAGTTGGACGTGATTGTTGAGAAGGAGCTTTATACTCCGTGGAAGGATAGACAGGGCTGGTGAGACTTTATTTACAGAACACACTCTGCAGAAATTCTATATCTTATCTTCATCATCATCATTCTAGCTGTAAAATAGTCCACAGCTGAACATCGGCCACCCCCACAGGTTTCCAGAGCAACTTCCTATCATGTGGGAGGAAATTGCCCATACTCACCACACTGGGCACGCGGGTTGGTGAGCCCTGTTAGAGCTATTTCTGTTATAATAGAAGACGCTGCTGCCCATCCCCTAGTTTTATTCCCTTAGTCGGCTCATACGAAATCCACAGGTTTGAGATATGGAGGGGCCTATTCTTCAGCCGGGGCCACCAAGGCCATCTTATCTTACTATTCTGCTAATCTTTTCCTCATAAGCTCAACAAAATCCAGATGCTTGCACCTCCCTCACTACACGAAATAAAAAGCCATGCAAAGCTTACTTAAGTTGTGATTACCTCTGCATATAAGTATGCTTTGCATATGCTTACGATTACTAATAATCACATAACAGTTAACTAATTTCAGCTCATCACAAAAATCTCAGGGTACACCTTTAAATTCTAACAATTCCCAAGAAAATATAATAATGAATAAAGATAAAAGTATTACTAATAGAAATCAGGGAAGCAAAAATAATGAAATGAGCAGTAAAAATAATGAAATAAGCAGTAAAAATACTGAAATGAGTAGTAAAAATAATGAAATGAGCAGTAGAAATACTGAAGGGAGCAGGAGAATTGATGTAGGAAGCACAAATGCCGGACCCAGCAGCACTGATGTGGAGATGAGCAGTAGAAATTCTGCTTTGAGCAGAAGATGCACTGAAGTGAGCAGTAGAAATACAGAAACTATTGAAAGTGAAACCAGGGGCAGTAACAATAATGTTATTGGGAATTTGGACTATAAAAAAGGTACCTAAAGATCTCTTCTTGCTTGTCATGTCACTGGTTCGTTTGCTCATCCTACAATCGATCAGTCACCAAGTTGAGGTATGGTGGTGAAGGAGCCAGTGTGGTGACAGAATTGAAGTGTGTCTCTTAAAGGCTCCTTTTGTGCACATGTCTTCGAATATTTTTGCTAGCATTGCGCACTTAAGTTTTCATTGGTGCACGGCCGGGATTTGAACCGACGACCTTTGGATCTGAAAGCGTGGTCACTACCACTACACCACCAGGTGACGGCACTAAAAATAAACAATAAATTGGGTACTATTATTTTCAGCTCCTGACTACAGGCCGACAGTGCGTCCAACGCGTCGCGTCGAGGACTTTCTCAGTGTGGTGCGTCCTAAGGGCTGCATGGCGGCCAAGCATGCGGCCAGCGCGCCCTACCACATCTTCTACACCACTATCACAGCGGCCAGGGAGACGCACGCTCAGCCTAACTCTATCACTTTTCTTGGTAATAGCTAGTATTATGTTATCTGTGGTAATAGCAGAGACAATAGTAGAATAATTCTACTATAAAAGGTGATTCATAACATGTATACTAGGTCCTCGATTATACAACAAACTGAATGGGAAAACTTCATTGATTAAATTGAACTATAATAAACTAAACAAATCAGTATCAGATTACTTAATGCAGTTATCATATAAAGAAACTGAGAATTTACTGGCCATTATTGAATAAACAAGGTATATTGCGCATACAAACACCCATAAACACACTCATACTCATACATACACACACATGCACACATATACACACGCTGAAACAAACGCACACACAGACACACATGCAATCAAAAGTGGAATCACACATACTTTTATACATTCTACCTATATACCCTACTATATATACTCCACAGATTACTCCTCCTTTTAATATTATTTTATTTACTCACTACTAAGTGTAACATAGTGTTACGGGTAATTTCTACATTAATAGATACGACTTAGTGAGCCGGAAGCGGATCGCTGTAACCTCGCTATACAGGCTCTTAAGAGACCTAGTGCGAGGGACAGAGCTCAGCCAAGGTACATTATAATGTCTTGAATCTTCTAGAAATAATAACAGACTATGTACCAAACAGCCTGTATAAGTTTTAAATAAACATTTTTAACTTTAAAAAAAAAATACCATCCCGAAAGGGGGTTATACTATAAAAAAAAAACAAATAAAGAATATTAGCGGAAATAAAATACCTATTCAGTAATTTTTTTTCTCTTAATTAATTATAAAGACAATAAAAAGATCAATAACTTGTAATGTCAAAAAGTTTTTGAGTATTAGGTATTTTTTGTCTTTTTCTGTCTTTTTAGAAGAAGTAACTTAAGTTAGAATCACCCTGTATAATAACAGTTAAAAAATATTATGTAGTCGGTTTTAGTTTTTTAACTTTTATTATATTATCTTATCTTAATCTTATCTTATTATCTTGTTGTTTATTGCAGAGATCCTGGACAGCAGTCTCGGGGAACTGAAATGCTCCTTGCAGATCAACTTCATGGTTGAACTGGGCTGGTTACTAGCTCAGTACTACTTTGCTGGATACAGGTATGTTCTCTCCATTTTTAGGGTTCCGCACCTAATTATGGAATAAAATTACCCCTAGGATAACATATTTTGTTGTTTATATTTTCAGCGAAAAGAAGTTAACAATACTATATGGAGAAGACATGCCTGAACTGAGAACTATAACACAGAAGAAGCCACATATTGATGCGCATAGAGTGGTCATGAAATCACCTTTTGGCACTCACCATACGTAAGTTATCACCAATCACCATCAATCACCACCGATCACCATTATCAATCGTCAGTTATCATAAATCTATCATCTTCTAGGCTTGGTCGCGAGGAACAAATGTAGCTTCACCTAGTTTCTATGACGTTTCAAAGTGATCCTAGTGATTTTATTGAAATAAACGCCTTTTTTCGTTGACTTTGACAATCACCACCTGACATCATCAATCACTCTAATAAAATTATTGAAGCCACATATAGATGAGCATAGAGAGGTTATGAAATCACCTTTCGGCGCTCACCATACGTAAATCATCAGCAATCCCCATCAATCACCATCTATCACCATTATCAATCGTCAGCTATCACCAATCACTACCAGTCATCATCAATCACCATAATACAATCATTGAAGCCACATATAGATGCGCATAGAGTGGTTATGAAATCACCTTTCATCACCAATCCCCATCTAATAACCACCATTTACCATTATTGATCGTTCAGTCGAGTTGAATTGATTAATTTAGTCTGACTAATCATAGAAAATAGAAAGTCCTAGGTTTTAGTCTACTGGCTAGAATGTGATGTTGTATGGTTATTTCTGACCTGTTTTTTTTTTTTTTTAATACAACTGACGTGGAAAACATGATACGGCCCAGCTGTTGGTAAGCGGTTACCGTAGCCTATGAGCGATTGCAATACCAGATGCATCACGCACGCGTTGCCGACCCCGCTCCTAAAGAGCTCTGGCAACCTTACTCTTCGCAGGAACACAACACTATTTGAAACAAATAATGTTATTTGGCTGCGATCTTCTGTAAGGCGGAGGTACCTCTCCAGGCGGGCTGCTCCAATTCAGAACGAGAAAATCTCGATGTGCCCTACCTCCTCCAATGATGCCATAGCCTTAATTTTATCTAAAATATAGATAATTCCACTCGCTCAATATAACATTTTTTTTTGAACTTCTGGAACTAACAAAACAAACACACTTTCTCAGTCATAAATCGCGCAATCAACCGGTATTTCTATTGTCACTAGACATTATCAATCACCATCAATCCTCACCGATCATCGTCAATCATCCATCAGTCATCATCAATCATTATTGTTTCAGAAAGATGATGATCCTATGTTACGAAGATGGCTCCCTACGCGTTGTGATTTCGACCGCCAACCTTTACCTAGATGACTGGGAGAATCGGACACAAGGGTAAGTAAATATGGTTTTTTTTATACATCTTAGGTGGCAAACAAGCTTACAGCCCACCTGTTGGTAAGCGGTTACCGTAGCCTATGATTCTTCTAGGCTTGGTCGCGAGGAACAGGCATAGCTTCACCTAATTTCTAAGATGTTTCAAACTGATCCTAGTGATTTTATTGAAATAAACGCCTTTTGACTTTGACTTTGACTTTATGAACCAGAGGCCTGAACCTATTGCAATACCAGAGGCATCACGCACGCATTGCCGACCCCCCAAAACTTACCGATAACAATATTTTCATACAAATTTCACCCCCTTAGGGGTTCATCATCATCATCAGCCTGTAGAAGTCCACTGCTGGATGTAGGCCTCCCCAAAAAGTTCCACGACGAACGGTCTTGAGCCGTCTCCATCCACCGACCAACCTTCACAATGTCGTCGGTCCATCGGGTGGGGGCCTTCCAACCCTGCGTCGCCCGGTTCGTGGTTTCCCCTTAGGGGTTGATTTTCTGGAATCCATTTCATAATGCCTCTAATGTGACTGGCCTCATAGCTCAGTTGGCAGTAACTCTGCCTTCTGCGCTAGAGGTTGCGGGTTCCATTCCCGCACTGGACAAAAATTTGTGACTAACACAGATGTTTGTTCTGTGTCTGGGTGTTAAATATATATCTATTATGTATATCAGTCTCTGGTACCCATAGTACAGGCTATGCCTAGTTTGGGATCAATTGAACGTGAGTGATAAAAAAAAAAAAAAAAATGCACCCCTACCTAAAATATATTGTGTAAATGGTGTTTTCAGGTTATGGTTCAGCCCCTCCTGTCCAGAGCTACCCTCCACCGCCTCCCCCCTCGACGGGGAGTCACCTACATTCTTCAAACGAAGTCTGCTGCGGTACCTACAGCACTACCACATGAACGCACTCGCACACTACGTGGAGCGGGTTAGGAGATGTGATTTTTCACATATCAAGTGAGTTTTTAATGTAGATAGTAGTAGCTTCTGCACGCGGCTTCGCTCGCGAAATACACCTTTAAAAGGTAGACTATATTATGTTATTCCAGGTCTTTTACTACATACATCCCAAAAGAGATGTTTCATAAATGTATGGAGCTTGGTACTGCACTGTGTACACTACTCAAAAATATAGCCAAGCAATAAAGTAAACGCTTTTAATTGCTTATTTTCTTAAAATTGTCTTATTTTTATGGTCCTTCAAGATTTTCTTCGACGCTCCAAAAATATGGCGGATCGACGTGCTTGAAATGTCATTTTGTCATTTTTCAGTTTTTTTTCTATGGAGTGTACATAAACCAGACCTAGGATGAAACATCCCCTTTAATTCCAATCCAGTATGTGTTTTTTTTTCATCATCATCATTTCAGCCGTACGACGTCCACTGCTGAACATAGCCTCCCCCACAGACAGAGCGAATTCCTTATCATGTGCGGGGATTTGCCCAAACTCCGCACGCTGGGCATACGGGTTGGCGAGCGCAGTTAGAGCTATCGTTGTTAAAATGAGGGACGCTGCTGCCCATCCCCTAGCTTTTTTCCCTTACTCGCCTCTTACGACCACCGTGGGTAGGTAGATATGGTACTACCTACTCTTAAGCCGGGGCCACCACGGCCAATGATTTTTTTAATTCCAGCGTATTCCTAGTCGCCTCTGTTCCTGGTTCCCACTCGGACGCTGAATGGGGAATGCTGCGCGCGGGCAGCTTGCTCCGCCAGCATTGTCTCATACCGAAAGATGAACGCTGGCCGCTGATCGCACAAGCCTCCAGCCTCGGCAGCTACGGCCCACAGCCGAAGGTAGGTTGATTTAACCCCAAAACAGCATTTTTTGACCCCAAAACAGTTAATTAAAAAGGTTTTCCAAAAGTTTCCACCACGGGTTGAGGTATGGTGGCCCTGAGTAGGGCCTATGAATAATCAGTGTAGTGAAAGGATTAAAGTGCGCCTCTTAGATGCTCGTTTCGTGCACAGCCTGCTCACTGACCTAATGATGACAAAGAAAGAATCAGTGACACGGCAAGCAAGCATTACGAGTAAGAGGGTAAGATGTTCATTTTGTTCCGTAGCTATGGCTGACCGGTGACTTCCTTCACAACTTCACGAAGACTAAGAATCCCCCGCAAGTGATGACGGCGCCCGCTGAGCTGAAGCTGATATATCCGTCTCTAGGTGAGCCTTCGCGCTAATTTTGACAACCTGCTAGGTTGTCAAAGTGACATTTCACGCACGTCGTTCTGCCATATTTTTGAAGCGTTGTGTTGCTCTCATTGTCGTAGAAAATCATGAAATACTCTAAACATAGCAATTAAAACTACTTACTTTATTGCATAAGCTGTATTTTAGAGCAGTGTACACAATGCAGTACCAAGCTTCATACATTTATGAAACATTTCCTTTGCATTTTTGATAGAATACACAACCGATTTTAGTCGGTTCGCCACCACGAACAGTAAAGGCAGCCACTATACATATACATTAAAGGAGCCATTTCATTCTGGGCCTGGTCCATGTACACTACATAGAAAAATTAGGAAAAAATAGGAGATTACCAGAAAAATACAATTTCATTAGTTTGAAAACAAATGCGATGGTACAAGAATAGTTCTTCTGGTAAGTTTTTTACTAAGTGAGCACTATTTGAAGGCCGCCATGTTGGTTTATAATTGGCGTTTGACATGACATTGACATATTTTTCATGTAATGTTGTTTGATTTGATGTTTTTGTTTTGTCAGATGAATGTAGATTGTCAAAATGTCATTTCACGCACGTCCATCCATCATCCGCCATATTTTTGTAACGCTGTGTGTTGCTCTCTTTGTCAAAGAAAATCTTAATGTACCTTAGAACGAAGTCAATTTAAATAAAATAACCAATTTAATATGACTAGCCTCATAGCTCAGTTGGTAGTAACTCTGCCTTCTGCGCTAGAGGTTGCGGGTTCGATCCCCGCTCTGGACAAACATTTGTGTGATTAACACAGATGTTTGTTCTGTGTCTGGGTGTTAAATATTAATCTATTATGTATATCAGTCTCTGGTACCTATAGTAGAGGCTATGCCTAGTTTGGGATCAGTTGACCGTGTGTGATATGTCCGGAATATTTATATTTATTTATTATTTATTTATTTATTTATAATACGTTTACTTTATTGCTTAGCCATATTTTAGAGTAGTGTACACAGTGCAGGCCCAGGCTCCATATATTGATGAAACGTCTCTTTTTGTATAATGTTTCAGAGAATGTCCGTCAGTCTCACGATGGGCTGCTGGGCGGAGGCTGCCTGCCTTACGGTGCTGCGGTAAACTCTAAACAGCCCTGGCTGAAAGACTATCTCTAGTGAGTACAACATTTATATATATACTAGCTTCTGCCCTCGGCTTCGCTCGTGTGGTACCTACATAAAAAGTATTTTGTATTTTTGTATTTATTTAAAACATTACGTCTATCATTACAGGTCAGACCTAATACAATAGAGTCATCAGAATAAGATAAGATAAATCAAGCTAATTAACTAAATACAATGTCAATAAGTAAAATAATTCAGTAAAAATAATAACACATGTCAATAAACAAAAAAAACAAATAACAAATAAAAAATACAACAATCTGAGAGCACAAAAAAGAAAACCGTTAAAAAAATTTCATAATACTTATAAGTCATACATTTAGTCCTGATTTGTAGCATAAAAAAATTAAAAGTAAAAAAAAGTAAAAAGTAGCCTATGTGCTATTCTAGGTAAAGAACTTTATCTATTGACTGGCCTCATAGCTCAGTTGGTAGTAGCTCTGCCTTCTGCGCTAGAGGTCGTGGGTTCGATTCCCGCATAGGACAAACATTTGTGTGATCAACACAAATAAATATATATCTATTATGTATATCAGTCTCTGGTACCCATAGTACAGGCTATGCCTAGTTTGGGATCAGTTGACCGTGTGTGATATATCCGGAATATATATTTATTTATTCCAAGTTTCAAAGAAATCGATTGAGCCGTTTGAACAACAAACATCCTCACAAACTTTCGCATTTATAATATTAGTAGGATAGTAGATAGTACTTACTAAAATTATAAATTATAAATGCGAAAGTTTATGAAGTTGTTTGTTGTTCGATCACGCCGCAACGGCTCAACCGATTTCTTTGAATTTTAAGTTCTATACCTAGAATAGCATATAGGCTTCTTTTTATGAAGCTTGTCTTTATTTTGCTTTGTATGAAAAAAATTATGTACATTTTGAAGTAGATCCACGGTCGCTTCCACGAGTTTACAATGTAGAAAATGTTACAATGTTTTTTTTTTTTTTTTTTTTTTTTTTCTTTTTATACTACTGAAGTGGCAAACAAGCATACGGCCCACCTGTTGGTAAGCGGTTACCGTAGCCTATGAGCGCTTGCAATACCAGAGGCATCACGCACGCGTTGCCGACCCCGAACCCCCTTCCCCCCTAAAGATCTCTGGCAACCTTACTCATCGCAGGAACTCAACACTATTTGAAACAAATAATGTTATTTGGCTGCGATCTTTTGTAAGGCGGAGGTACCTCCCTCCGGCTGCTCCAATTCAGAACGAGAAAATCTCGCTGTGCCCTACCTCCTCCTATTTTATGTTTGTATGAAATAATCGCCAACCGCATGCCCAGCGTGCTGAGTATGGGCAAATCCCCCCACATGATAAGGAATTCGCTCTGTCTGTGGGGGAGGCCATGTTCAGCAGTGACGTCGAACGGCTGAAGAGATGATGATGAAATAATCTTCATTTTCCAAGTAAGTTTATCTAGCGAACGAAGTCGCGGGTTTTCGACTAGTTTTTACAATATCATCATCATCATCATCATCATCAGCCTGTAGAAGTCCACTGCTGGACATAGGCCTCCCCCAAAGAGTTCCATGACGAACGGTCTTGAGCCTTCTCCATCCACCGACTTCCCGCAACCTTCACAATGTCGTCGGTCCATCGGGTGGGGGGCCTTCCAGCACTGCGTCGCCCGGTTCGTGGTCGCCATTCGAGAACCTTTACTCCCCAACGGTTGTCGGTTCTGCGAGCTATATGGCCTGCCCACTGCCACTTCAACTTGCTAATTCTGAGAGCTATGTCGGTGACCTTGGTTCTTCTACGGATTTTACAATATAAGTGTGTTTAATTTGTCCGCAGTCAATGGCGCGCGACTTCGTCCGGCCGCGACCGCGCGATGCCGCACATGAAGTCGTACACGCGGGTGTCGCGCGACAACAAGATGGCGGCGTTCTATCTGCTCACCTCCGCGAACGCGAGCAAGGCGGCCTGGGGCTCCGTCAACAAGGGCGACGGTAACCTGCGCCTCATGAGCTACGAGGCGGGGGTGCTGCTGCTGCCGAGCTACGTGGTGAGTGCACTGGGAACCCGTTTGCAACCCGTGCTGAGCCACATATATAAATAAATATTCCGGACATATCACACACGGTCAACTGATCCCAAACTAGGCATGGCCTGTACTATGGGTACCAGAGACTGATATACATAATAGATACATATTTAACACCCAGACACAGAACAAACATCTGTGTTAGTTACAAATGTTAGTCCAGTGCGGGATTGAACCCGCTACCTCTAGCGCAGAAGGCAGAGTAACTACCAACTGAGCTATGAGGCCAGTCGATACATGGCCGTGGTTGCCCCGCCGGGGTCGGCAACTTCCTCTGGTATTGCAAGCGCTCATAGGCTACGGTAACCACTTACCGACAGGTGGTCCGTAAGCTTGTTTGCCACCTTAGTTGAATAAAAAATTCATTTTCAGAGCTTTCAAAGTTAGATCACCAAAAATGATTTTTATTTCATTCATCCAATAAAATGTTTTTGTTCGTCCCACAGATAAACAAGGATTTGTTCCCGCTGAGCGGGGAATCGAACCGACTACCCCTGGCCTACGATGTGCCCCCGACCAAATACACAGAAGACATGAACCCTTGGGTCATGGATTATTTACATAAGTGATAGTTAATCGATGAAAATTAAGGCATTATTACGTGACACTGATTCTTTCTTGGTCATTCTGTCAGGTCAGTAACCAGGTTGATGGTAGCCCTGAAAATAATAATAATAAATATTCCGGACATATTCACACGGTCAACTGATCCCAAACTAGGCATAGCCTGTACTATCTATTATGTATATCAATCAGTCTCTGGTAACCCAGAGACTGATTGATATACATAATAGATATATATTTAACACCCAGACACAGAACAAACATCTGTGTTAGTCACAAATGTTTGTCCAGTGCGGGAATCGAACCCGCGACCTCTAGCGCAGAAGGCAGAGTTACTACTAACTTAGCTATGAGGCCAGTCAAAAGGGCCTATGACCGTCCGTGAAAGAATCAGTGTAGTGAAAGGATTAAAGTGCGCCTCTTAGAGGCTCGTGTACATGTCTATCAAAAACCATGTAAACTAGAATAAAAATAAAATGTTTTGGGAAATATGAGTATATATATTTTTTAATAATCATCATCAGCCTGTAGATGTCATAGGCATCCCCCAAAGAGTTCCACGACGAACGGTCTTGAGCCTTTTCCATCAACCCACTTCCCGCAACCTTCACAATGTCGTCGGTCCATCGGGTGGGGACCTTACAACACACTATCAACGAAAGTAAAGAACTTTAGCGGAAATAAAATCAATATTTAAAAAAAAAATAACTTTTTTCCCTAACTTATATCTAAATTACGAGCATAAAGATTTGTACCTAAAACAGCTGATTCATTGAGTTTGACCTTTCGCATAGTTTTTTCAATGAAAAATGACGAATTTCTTCTCTAAATCTCTGTAAGTACGTAGGTATTTAAAATATATATATTTTGTTTTATTGTTTCACAAGTAGGTATATATATTATAATATTATTTTATAAGTAGTTTGTTCATAGTGATAAGTTTATATTTAGGTATCTAATATAAGTATATTTTGTTAGAATAGTTTGTTTATACATCTACAATTTTTTTTTATTCATTGGTCTTGTACACGAACCCTACCTCTATAACCACCTATCTCTAGCCTCAAAGGTTTTCTGGAAGAAAACTCTTTTTAGGGTCAAGCTCGCCTTTGTACATGTCCTTTCATTTAGTTTGTTTTTTGTATGTGTTTTCTGTGTACAATAAAGAATAAAGAATTTCCAAAAGTCGTAGAACAAACTTTATTGCCAATTGCTTGTAGAATAAGCCCCATTCGGAATAGCATATATATTATGAATCACCTTGTAGATCATATTAATTTGCTCTGACACATAGTGCCCTGCGCTCCCTCTCCAAGTTCATAATATCGAGGGCCTCGGTGACCCAAAATTATTGAATTGAATTGCCATTTCGCTTATACAAACGAGAGGTATAAAAACGAGAGGTAGGGCACAGCGAGATTTTCTCGCTCTAAATTGGAGCAGCCCGCCTGGGGAGGTACCTCCGCCTTACAGAAGATCGCAGCCAAATAACATTATTTGTTTCAAATAGTGTTGTGTTCCTGCGGTGAGTAAGGTTGCCAGAGCTCTTTAGGGGGGGAGGGGTTTGGCAGGCAACGCATTAGCAATGCTCCAGGTGTTGCTGATGTCAATAGGCGACGGTAACCACTTACCATCAGGTGGGCCGTAAGCCTGTTTGCCTCCGTATAACATAAAAAAAAAAAAAAAAAAATACAATAACGGTCTTCTTAGAACGAAGCCGGTACACGGTAGTCGCATATAGTGGCCTACCAACCGGTAATGTTTCGGTCCATCGCGTTATTGCCAAATATCTATATAAAAGCTGTATGTTTGCTAACTGGGCCGCATTGTCCGTCTGTCGGTCTTGGGTGTTGTGTTTTTTTACTATGAGGGTAAGTACCTACTTTTTTTAAAATTTTAATTAAATCAGTGTAACCTATTTTTTTTTTGGACACACGATCAACTGATCCCAAACTAGGCATAGCCTGTACTATGGGTACCAGAGACTGATATACATAATAGATTAATATTTAACACCCAGACACAGAACAAACATCTGTGAATGTGTGTCCAGTGCGGGAATCGAACCCGCGACCTCTAGCGCAGAAGGCAGAGTTACTACCAACTGAGCTATGAGGCCAACAAGCTCAAAGTTGCACAACGGGCTATGGAGAGAGCTATGATAGGAGTTTCACTACATGTTAAGATCCGAAAAGAAGACATTCGTAGAAGAACCAAGGTCACCGACATAGCTCTCAGAATTAGCAAGTTGAAGTGGCAGTGAGCAGGCCATATAGCTCGCAGAACCGATAACCGTTGGGGAGTAAAGGTTCTCGAATGGCGACCACGAACCGGGCTACGCAGTGCTGGAAGGCCCCCCACCCGATGGACCGACGACATTGTGAAGGTTGCGGGAAGTCGGTGGATGGAGAAGGCTCAAGACCGTTTGTCGTGGAACTCTTTAGGGGAAGCCTATGTCCAGCAGTGGACTTCTACAGGCTGATGATGACGAGCTATGAGGCCAGTCATAGAGAGCACTGGAGGGTTGGTAGTGGCCCCGCCTTCCGATCCACAGGTCGTGGGTACCAAACCTATCGTGCACCAATCGATTTTCCGTTCGGAAAATGTATGTGCTATTGCTCTTAAACGGTGAAGGAAAACACCGTCAGGAAACGAAGCGCATTTTAATCCTTTCACTTTAACTTTTAATAATAATAAATAAATAAATATTCCGGACATATCACACATTGTCAACTGATCCCAAACTAGGCATAGCCTGTACTATGGGCACCAGAGACTGATATACATAATAGATATATATTTAACACCCAGCCACAAAACAAACATCTGTGTTAGTCACAAATGTTTGTCCAGTGCGGGAATCGAACCCGCGACCTCTAGCGCAGAAGGCAGAGTTACTACCAACTAAGCTATGAGGCCAGTCAAATCCTTTCCTACACTGATTCATTCATCGACGGCCATATGCCCTTTTCAGGGCCACCATACCTCAACCTGTGGTGCAATTGCGTAAGCGTAATGGCAATGAAGTTCGTAACTTTGAAGGTAATTTAAACAATCTTAGCAACATTTAAAACATTCCAAACTTGACAAGGGAAAACTTCAAGACCGTGTGGCTAAAATTGATAAAATCATCCTTAAAATTGCGATCTACATTACCATTTCGCTTACGCAATAGCCTGGCTGGTCATTCATTCAATTCTTCGATATTTTTTAGGGTCTAGGTCCTAGACCGGAAGGAAACCGGCATGTCCTCGACTCTAGGACATGCCGGTCTCCTCACGATGTTTTCCTTCACCGTTTGAGAGCACTAGTAAAGCGCTCATAAATTTTCCGAATGGAAAATCGAAAATGCACGACCGTGATTCGAACCCACGACCTGTGGAACGGAAGGCCCACCACTACGACCACTCCACCAGTGCTCTACTGGACTTTAAACTATTGAAATTGTTTTCCAGTTGATATGTTTTTGGTGTTTTTTGCTGAGTGTGGTGCATGCCCAGAATGACTACTATGCACCACAAACATTCAGGCAAAACGTGAGTAACCTACTTTATATATAAATATTCCGGACATATCACACACGGTCAACTGATCCCAAACTAGGCATAGCCTGTACTATGGGTACCAGAGACTGATATACATAATAGATATATATTTAATACCCAGACACAGAACAAAAATCTGTGTTAATCACACAAATGTTTGTCCAGTGCGGGAATCGAACGCGCGACCTCTAGCGCAGAAGGCAGAGTTACTAACAACTGAGCTATGAGGCCTGTCAAGTATTAACAAGTAGGTATACCTTTATGTAGCGATACGTAAGCGATGTGCTAAAGTTATCAATTACCAAATCTTATGTAGATGAACGAAAGAAGATTGACGAAACAGGTGTATAAGGCGAGTGTGAATGGGACCGTTGGAAGGGGAAGACCTAGGTCAAAGTCAAAGGGTTTTTTTTCAATAAAATCACTAGGATCACTGTGTAACGTCTTAAACACTAGGTGAAGCGCCTGTTCCTCGCGACCAGGCATAGGCGTAAGTTAAGTGACCAAATAAATGACGTTTTGGAAAAACGCCAGGTCAAGAGTACCCTAAACCGACGAGCATGTATGAGGAGTGTGGTGAGAGTGAATGAAGCGAAAGAGGTATGTCAGGATCGTAGCAAGTGGAAAGCCGTGGTCTTTTCCTACCCCTCTGGGAAACAGGCGTGATTTTATGTATGTATGTCCCTATGTATTACATAACAAATCATAGGTGCTAGTTGCACATATGACTCCAACAATTAACTCAGTTCCACTCAGCTGGACAGAAATGCATACTACCACACTTCACCGGGTTTTGAGTGTAATTGCTCTAACTAATTAGGTTAAAAATAAACATCGGTAAACAATTATTTTGATAGTCTTTCGTTAGCGTTGAGCCGTGTCGACCTAGATGTACCTGGAATGTCGATTTTTAACGCTATACTTCATCATCATCATCTTCATTCCAGCCGTAGGACGTCCTGAACATAGGCCTCCCCCATAGACTTCCAGCGCGACCAACAATCATTTGGGGTTTTGCCCATACCGGCCACGCTGGGCATGCGGGTTGGCGAGCGCAGAGAAAGCTAATGTTGATAGGGAACTTGCCCATCCCCTAGCTTTTTTGGGGGCATCCTTAATACGTGAGGCGTTAATTTGGGGGAGGGGGTTGTTCTCGGCACATATCACATAATTTTTTTCCCGCAACAAACAAATCAAAAGTAAAAAATCTTAAATGTAGTTTTAAATTAAATAAAAATTATAAGCAAATTGTTTTTTTTTGATAAAAGTTTTTGAGATTAGAGGTGGGAGAAGGGGGTCAAGCAAAATCTCACGACATCTAACCAAGATTTGAGGGTTGCTTCACATAATGGATGCCCCCTTTCCTATTCATCATCATCATCATCATTTCATCCCTTCGACGTCCACTGCTGAACATGGCCCACAGACAGAGCGAATTCCTTATCATGTGGGGGGATTTGCCCATACTCACCACGCTGGGCATGCGGGTTGGCGAGCGCAGTTAGAGCTATCGTTGTTAAAATGAAGGACGCTGCTGCCCATCCCCTAGCTTTTTCCCTTAGTCGCCTCATACGACATCCGCGGATGTATAAATGGAGGGGCCTATTCTTCAGCCGGGGCCACCACGGCCTTCCCTATTAGTTATTTCCTATTAGTCGCCTCTTACGTCATCCACGGGTAGTTATCTAACAACTCAGACTAGGCGCTCAGTGTTTTTACGCTCTGTGTTCTGTGTCCCAGGTGGGGAGAATTGGCAGTCCCGCCCTGTTCCAACCGATGCTAGGAGCATGGGACACCGTCACAGACAAAGTACGTGGTATTTTGGCGTTCGGTATTCGGGTAGTGGGTATTCAGGCATTGGGTATTTGAGCAGTATGGATTTTCGAATAGTGGGTAGTCGAGCAGTGGGTATTCGGGTAGATAGATAGATAGAAAAAGCTTTATTGCACACCATAAAAGAAAAACAACTGAAACTAAACTATGTGATGAACAATCGCTGAAGTAGCGATCTCTACCAGACAACCTTTGGATGGAGTAGACTGGATATGATTAAATAGGGGTATATCAGATGTACTTAACTATAATAAATTTTGATATAATGTTGTGCACACAACCTAAAGATAAATTTTACCTACTAAACATTTCGGGTAGTGGGTGTTCAGGCAGTGGGTATTCGGGCAGTGGGTATTCGGATTGGGCATATGGGGTAAAATACAGTATCAGTTAGAGCGCATTCAAATTAGACGGTCGACGAAGCACCGTTTGTAATCCCCGAGCACGCTTCTTTAGCATAACTAGATAGCTCTCTATTCAACCTTTTATCTAAGGAAAATAAATTAGGACGTAAAATGTACCGCCTCACCAACGTGGTCATGATTTTTAGACCACAGGGAAATCCCTTTTTTTTTTTTATACAACTGAGGTGGCAAACAAGCATACGGCCCACCTGTTGGTAAGCGGTTACCGTGGCCTATGAGCGCAATACCAGAGGCATCACGCACGCGTTGCCGACCCCGAACCCCCCTCTCCTTAAAGAGCTCTGGCAACCTTACTCACCGCAGGAACACAACACTATTTGAAACAAATAATGTTATTTGGCTGCGATCTTCTGTAAGGCGGAGGTACCCCAGGCGGGCTGCTCCAGTTTAGAACGAGAAAATCTCGCTATGCCCTACCTCCTCCAAAAATGCCCTGTGGCCTAAACAGTAGAAACTTATCATTCATTCTTGAATCGCCATTTTGACGCCATGTTTTTAGTCTGCTCTTCCGTGGAGAAAACATTGCTGAAGCTATAACAAGGCCTTAGAGCGCTCATGCAGATCCTTGACGATGCATCAGGGGTAGTCAGAGTCATGTCACGTTTGAAGATATGTTTGTTTGTCCACAGTTAGACGGATACCAGAGCGGATTGTTCACGCCGGCAGAGGCGGGGCGTGACGTCACGCCGCAGAGCTCTGCCCAGGCGTGGACGCCCGCTGCGAGGGAGGCATGGGGGGGTGAGGATGGCCATTTTCATCAGCCTGTAGAAGTCCACTGCTGGACCTAGGCTTCCCCCAAAGAGTGCTATGATGAACGGTCTTGAGCCTTTCCATCCACCCACTTCCAGCAAACTTCACAATGTCGGATCTATCGGATGGGGGGCCCTCCAACACTGCTGAGCTTGTAATAAATAAATATACTCAATCTAGTAGCGGAGAGAGTCGATCTTTTTTACTGCCCCCTGAGCGAATGTCGTAGGATGTTGTTATATATTCTATGCTATTGTAATTAGATTTGACATTTTGTATTATTTGACATTATTTACCGTCAACGACTCCATTGACGAATTATTTTCTTTTTTAATTTTGATGAGGTAGGACATTATGTAATTTGTATTTATTGTGGCAAATTTTTATTTTTGTTATTTGACATATATGGATTGACGAATTTTTCTATTTACTTTTTATTAGGCTTGACATGGCGGGAACTTGAGAAAGTGATGTTGTGCTCTCAATTTATTTTACATAACTGGTGTTAAATTGAATAATATTATGTGATTATGGTGGTGTTTTGCGTAATATTGTTTGAGTAAACCGCACAAGTGAAGTGAAATGAAATGATTGCGTGTATCGTCATTTTTCTAGTTGGCGCCAAGAGGTCCCTTGAGGATTTAGTAAAATAGCCACCATCATATCTTACTAAAACTGAATTTGACTTGACTTGACGGTGACTTGACCATGACTAAGATGTAAAATGAAGAAGAAAGATAAAAATAACTACGAAGAAATATCAACGTAAGACTTGGCGGTAAGGCCTAGATGCCATAGCCAGACCGAAAGGAAAAAAACTTCAAAAAAAATAAATTAGGCTTGACATTATGTAATTTGAATTTATTAATTGAAGATATATGTTTGTTGTTTCTTAACTAGTAGGTATTATGCTATGAATTAAAATTAATCTTATAAAATGTTTGATATGTATAATAATAATAATTTAAAGGATAATGGTACACTATTGCATTAGGTGCTCCTGTAAAAATAGTGTAACTTTTCGTAAATAAATAAATAAATCATCAGGTCCGACTTCGACTGGCCCCGCTGTGTTCCCGAAGGAGGAACCCTGGCGGCAGCCGTTCCAGGTCAGCAAAGAGCAGCAGGCCAACATCTTGCACCACAAGCAGTCGTTGAGCTCAGGTGAGCCTCTCACCACACTGGTCTCTTCACCATCCTCATGGGCAGCTTCACCTAGTTTCTAAGACTGGCTGACTGAGCTATGACTGGCCTCATAGCTCAACAAAAGTTGGAAGTAACTCTGCCTTCTGCGCTAGGGGTCGCGGGTTCGATTCCCGCGCTGGACAAACATTTGTTTGATTTACACAGATGTTTGTTCTGTGTCTGGGTGTGAAATATGAATCTATTATGTATTTCAGTCTCTGGTACCCATAGTACAGGCTATGCCTAGTTTGGGATCAGTTGACCGTGTGAATATGTCCGGAATATTTATTTATTTATTTATAATCACGTCTCTCTAGCATCAAAGGTTTGCTGGAAGAAAACTCTTTTTAGGGTTAAGCTCGCCTTTGTACATACCTTTCTTTTTTATTGCTGTAATCTGTGTTTTCTTGTGTACAATAAAGATTAAGAATAAAGAGTTGATATTGAGTTTTTTTAATTTAGCACTATTTTAATTTATAATTTAATATTAGTAACAGAGGTACAGGTTTATTAGAAATAAACGCCTTTCGACTTTGACTTTCATTTAATGAATGATGACATATATTAATGGTATTATGAATAAATTCTTATTTCTGATGACTCAATCTGTTCTCACAGACGGCGCATTCCGGTTTGAGTACGCATCTGACAATGGCCTAGCGGCCGGCGAGCAGATCGAGCCGGACGGGTCGCGGGTCGGTGCCTACCAGTACAAGGATCCTAGTGGGCAGCTGGTGAAGTTGAAATACCGCGCGGGCAAGGACGGCTTCCAGGTAAGCTCCAGCTGTTTTAGATTATACTAGCTTCCGTACTTACGAAGATGAAAAGTCTATATGCTATTCCAGACTATAATATCTCTGTACCAACCATCTCTGTACCAAATTTCATCCAAATCCGTTTAGCCGTGATTGAACCACAAACATCCAAACATCCTCACAAACTTTCGCATTTATAATATTAGTAGGATTAGACTATAACCCTTTCCCTCCTTACGGTACTTAGAAGTACCTCCACATTTTTCGTCTAATATCTTATGTACGAAAACACTTTATAAACACTACAACTGACGATCCTTTAGAGTTCCGTTTCCGTAAGCCAATCACAGCGCGTTATTTGAATTACCGCGTGATGTTGCCGAATAATTTGAAAAACGAGTAACAACCTGTCGAAAATTTTGTCACGTCGCTGTGCAGTGTAATTGGAAATGTTTTATAAATAGAATATCATAGGTAAGTGCTATTTTTTTTACTTTTTACGTTGTTTATATCCTTGACTACATTTGTAAAAGCTGTTATAATGTATTATCACTTTATTTTATATGAATATTTGCTAAAAACTGTTGAGGACTTAAAAGTACCGTCAGGTGTTTTTAGTCTCAAAAATTATGGGTTTTTATAATAAACATACTCGATGAAGTGGGTATTTTGTTTTATCATAAACGAATGTTTTTTTTTATTTTTATTATTGTTCTGACCTATTTTTTTATTGTTTTAGCCGTTGAGATGGATATTACAAAGAATTCTGCTTTAATTGAAGCCCTGTTATTAGAAGAACTTCCGGACTGCGACGAAGAGTCTGATGCAGGTGTGTCCGATGATGAAGTGGAAAATCTTCAACTACCCCCATCAAGAGGTTTCGATGAGGTTTTTGAAAGAGCTCTAGAAGATGTTTTTGCCGAAGTTCCGCCATCTTCGCCGTCAAATGAAGATGTATTGGAGTGCCCTATAAATCAGGTACCCCCATCTCCAATACCTGGATCTAGTGTTCAGACTGATCTACCGTCTGTAAATACGTCTTCACACAGAACTAACCAGCGATTACCCGAACCAAACCGTAAATGGAAAAAGGGGACCTAGATACAATTTTACCGGAATACATTGCAGATACTGGAGTAGTAGAAGACTGTTTTGCTCACTGTACCACACCGACTGATATATTTTTAGTATTGATTGAAGATATTATTGACAATATCATATACCAAAGTAACCATTATGCTACCAAATGCTACCAAAGTAACCATTATGCTGGATCCAGGTCTGCCATTACATGCCCTGTAGCTGTCAAAGATTACAACAGTTATATGGGCGGCGTAGATACAGCTGATCGTTTGAGAGCCCTATACTGTATAGACCGCAAATCTCCGAAATGGTGGCACAGGTTGTTTTGGGGTCTCCTGGACATAGCATTTGTCAATTCATATGTCATTCATGGACTTATAATGGAACAGACTACCGTAAAAGATTTTCGACGCTCTGTTACTCAAGGCTTGATGACAATGAAAGATGCTGGTCAGAAAAGAAAGACTTCTACTGATAATACGGCGAAAGGCGGCCCTTCCAAAAGGCGCAAATCTGACTATTCCACTATAAAAGACGTACGCATGGGTAACAGAGCCATCCATTGGCCTACGTTCGTAGAGAATAGAGGAAGGTGCGAGGTTTGTAGTTTGAAGAAGATTCAGTCGAAGCCTCATAGTAAATGTTCGCATTGCAACGTGTTTTTGTGTGTAAATGAAAAGAAAAATTGTTTTGTTGAATACCACGAGGTTAATCTGTAATTAAAAACCTATTAATTTAATTATTACGAAGTCAATATTGAATCTCATTACTTTTGTAGTTTCTATCAAAGTTCTTTATAATAGTTCTTTATAACTTTGTGATAACACGAAGTTCCTGACGGTACTTTTAAGTCTAGGTCTTGGAAATAGTACTTCTAGGTATAATAAAAATCTCAAAAAAATCTGTGCATTTCCTTTTACCTACCTTATTATGCTATAAAGGTTCAAAAGCGGAAATTCGTTAAAAATCACTACCCCGGAGGGAAAGGGATAACTCGTTTAGGAAACTTCGCCATATCTTCTCGTCAAGAGGAAGGTCTACAGTGCGTGTTGCACTGGCAATATTTGTGCCATATTTCATCACTGGATGAAATATGGCACTGAGACTATTGGACTCCTCATCATTGCAGCCGTACGACGTCCACTGCTGAACATGGCCTCCCCCACAGACAGAGCGAATTCCTTATCATGTGGGAGGATTTGCCCATATTCACCACGCTGGGCATGCGGGTTGGCGAGCGCAGTTAGAGCTATCGTTGTTAAAATGAGGGACGCTGCTGCCCATCCCCTAGCTTTTTTCCCTTAGTCGCCTCTTACGACATCCGCGGATAGGTAGATATGGAGGGGCCTATTCTTCAGCCGGGGCCACCATTGGCCTCATACACAAGCTCAAAGTCGCGCGCGCAACGTGCTACGGAGAGAGCTATGCTCAGAGTTTCACTGCGTGGAAGATCCGAAGGCCCCCCGATGGACCGACGACAATGTGAAGGTTGTGGGAAGTCGGTGGATGGAAAAGACTCAAGACCGTTCGTCATGGAGCTCTTTGGGGAGGCCTATGTCCAACAGTGGACTTCAACACTGTCAAATTCATTAAAGTTTTACTAATAAACATATGCCAAGATGGCATAAGATAAGAGTTATTTATGGTCTGGGCAGACTTACATCGGCCAAAGCCTACTTTAAAAAAACTAAAATACTAACAGTGATATCCCTGTTTATTTATCGTTCCCTGTTAGAAGTACATTTGAAGAAACCAGATCTTCATATGAAGCTACATATACACAAATACAACACTAGAAATAAAGAAAAATTGTTTGTTCCAAGAAAAAGACTCATTAAAACCCATAACCATGGTCTCTGCCTTAAGCTTGCGATGTATAACAAACTACCCTTAGAAGTAACCCGGCTTCCCTTTCATCATTTCAGCCGTACGACGTTCACTGCTGAACATGGCCTCCCCCACAGACAGAGCAAATTCCTTATCATGTGGGGGGGTTTTGCCCATACTCACCACACTGGGCATGCGGGTTGGCGAGCGCAGTTAGAGCTATCGTTTTTAAAATGAGGGACGCTGCTGCCCATCCCCTAGCTTTTTTCCCTTAGTCGCCTCTTACGACATCCGCGGATAGAGATATGGAGGGGCCTATTCTTTAGCCGGAGCCACCACGGCCTATGGCTTCCCTTTAATCAGTTTAAAATAAAAATTAAATCATATTTTGAAAATCATCCATTTTACCATGTCGCGGAATATTTAAATGTTTCATTATCTGATTTGCATGTGGAGTAGAAACTATAAATTACCTATCCTATAAATTATCTAAAATCTTTGTAAAATTATATGAACGTTATTTGTAAAGAACTGTAATTACTGTAAACCTGACATGCCTATGTTATATGTTATAACGAAATGGTCAATAAATGAATTGAATTGAATTGGCTATTTTACTAAAACCTCGAGGGACCTTGTGACGCCAACCCTAAAGTGTTTTTGTTTTGTTAACAGATTCTTGAAGGCAGCCATTTGCCAAAGAGCCCCGAACCGGTAGCTCCACAAAATCAAGGTAAGTACATCATCAAAAAACACGCAAACTTGCCTACTCTAAGATACCTACTTTTTAAAAATTGCTCTTTTGATTATTTATACCTACCTATTGTATGTACTTGAGGAAGACCAAGACGAAGATGGAGCGATGATGTCATGATAGCAGGCGCTACGTGGACTAGACTCGCTCAAGGAAGAGGAAATTGGCAGAAGTTAGAGGAGGCCTACACCCAAAAATGGGTACTCCAAGAAAAATGAATTCAAATATAATAATAATGTAAATGACTCTTCTCATAGCTCAGTTGGTAGTAACTCTGCCTTCTGCGCTAGAGGACGCGGGTTCGATTCCCGCACTGAACAAACATTTGTGACTAACATAGATGTTTGTTCTGTGTCTGGGTGTTAAATATCTATTATGTATATCAGTCTCTGGTACCCATAGTACAGGCTATGCCTAGTTTGGGATCAGTTGACCGTGTGTGATATGTCCGGAATATTTATTTATTTTTAACTAAATATTCTTAAAAAAAAAATGTAAATGATATGAGAAAGGAGAATAAAAAGGCTTAATAATAATAATAAATAAAAATTGTATGTACTTTAGTTTATAATTGTTTATCTAGCTTAATTGTGTGTGTTTTTTATCTATCTATCATCATCCTTGCTTGCTTGTCGTGTCATTGATTCTTTCTTGGTCATCCTGTATTAGGTCAGTGAGCAGGTTGAGGTATGGTGGCCCTGAAAAGGGACTATAACCGTCGATGAAGTGAATCAGTGTAGTGAAAGGATTAAAGTGCGCCTCTTAGAGGCTCTTTTCGTGCATTAAAATAAAAAAATAAAAAGGTTTTATTTCAGACACTGATCCTACTAATATTATATATGCGAAAGTTTGTGAGGATGTTTGGATGTTTGTTGTTCAATCACGCCCAAATGACGAACGGATTTGGATGAAATTTGGTACAGAGATAGATTATAAATAAATAAATATTCCGGATATATTCACACGGTCAACTGATCCCAAACTAGGCATAGCCTGTACTATGGGTATCAGAGACTGATATACATAATAGATATATATTTAACACCCAGACACAAAACAAACATCTGTGTTAGTCACAATTGTTTGTCCAGTGCGGGAATCGAACCCGCGACCTCTAGCGCAGAAGGCAGAGTTACTACCAACTGAGCTATGAGGCCAGTCTGAAATAGCATATAGGCTTGTTATCTTCGTAGGTACAACGCGAGCGAAGCCGCCTACGGAAGCTAGTAGTCCATATGTTAACGTTAAGATACAAGATACACAACAAACAAAAGCTTGAGTGCTAACAGCTCATAATTTTTGTGTGACTCGTTAACTGATAATAAACAATTTGTATTTCTATTAAAGTCCACTGCTGGACAAAGGCCTCCCGACGAAAATTCGACTCCGACCGGATTTGAACCCGCAACCTTCACCTAGATAAGGGGATGCTCTAACCACAAAGCTACGAAGACACTCCCAGTCGAAGATTGAAAACAATTGTTTCTTCTGTGGCTTACGGCGCATTGAGCCGTTTGGATGTCCTAAAGATTTTCGCTCGGACGGAAATTGGCCCCATAGCTTAGTTGGTTAGAGCATCCCCGTATTTAGGGGAAGATTGCGTGTTCAAATGCCGTCGGAGTCGAAATTTTGGATATAATAAAAAATCATGGTATTCCTTTAGTGTGGGTTATCACTCTAAAATAAAATAGAAATTCATGGATTATTTTATAATATTACGTCAGGACAACTGCCCGACACCTGTTTGCCAAAGCGAGCCAACACCTAATTCAACACTGGTTCTTTTAACGTTGATCTCGTTTACAGAAAACCATTATCAACAAGCGTACGCGCAGCAGAAGCAGCAATACGATTTGCAACAGCAGTACAACCAGCAGCCGAGGCAGCCCGAGGTCCAGCAGCGATGGACGCAAACGCAGGTAAGCAATAGAAGAGCAGCAGGCGCAGTAATGCGAGATGCAGCAGCAATGAAACCCATAGAAACGCAGGTAAACGAGCAACAGGCGCAGCAATACAAGCAGCAAGCGCAGTTTAGCAATACAGTACCACAGGCGCGCAATACGAGTTGTAGCAGCAGCAATAGGTACATGCAATAGAAGCGCAGGTATGCAATACAAGAGCAACAGGCGCAGCAATACAAGCAGCAAGCGCAGTTTAGCAATACAGTACCACAGGCGCGCAATACGAGTTGTAGCAGCACCAATAGGTACATGCAATAGAAGCGCAGGTTAGCAATACAAGAGCAACAGGCGCAGCAATACAGGCAGCAAGCGCAGTTTAGCAATACAGTACCACAGGCGCGCAATACGAGTTGTAGCAGCACCAATAGGTACATGCAATAGAAGCGCAGGTTAGCAATACAAGAGCAACAGGCGCAGCAATACAAGCAGCAAGCGCAGTTTAGCAGCCTGGCTATTAAAATTTATGCGTAAAACGGATCGAAAATTGTAAATAAATCAAAATGTAAACGAGAACAGGCTGAATCACATGAGTACAGATTTGAAACTCGATTCAGCTGAGAGTAGTTTAAGTACCGTTCTTGAATAAAAGCTATGTTTGAGAAGAGATTCAATACTTAAATAGAGTTCAGCTGATCTGTGATTAAATCTATGCTTGAGTCGTGTCTCTGAATACGAGCCTCAGTGTAGTGAAAGGTTTAAAGTGCGCCTCTTAGAGGCACTTTCGTGCACAAATATATGAAAAAGGTTATGATATTTCAGGGTGCGGAGGGAAACCAGAAGGCCAGCACTGGCGCCGGCGCCGGCGGTCAGTACTTCAACCAGAACTGGAGCCAGGGGGGACCTGAAGATGATGGACAGGTAAGAATCATAATTAACATCATCAGCCTGTTGAAGACCACTGCTGGACATTTCGCGTGATTGCACGTGATGTCCAGTTCGCGTGATTGCCCGTGAAGTCCAGCTCGCGTGATTTCCCGTGCTGTCCATCTCGCGTGATTGCGCGTGCTGTCCATCTCGCGTGATTGCCCGTGATATGTCTTGCATGATTGCGCGTGATGTCCAACTCGCGTGATTGCCGGTGCTGTCCATCTCGCGTGGTTGCCCGTGATACGTCTTGCATGATTGCGCGTGATGTCCATCTCGAGTGATTGCGCGTGCTGTCCATCTCGCGTGATTGCCCGTTATACGTCTTGCATGATTGCGCGTGATGTCCATCTCGCGTGATTGCGCGTGATGTCCATTTCAACACAAGGTCAGGTGACTATAAATAACGGTTTCGGCAGAATACCAGCGCCTAACTACTCCTCAGTGGTAAGGCATTTATGCTGAGCAGAGACCATTTTGCTGCTGTGGCGCACAATAACATTTCACGTGTTCTTTTTTAGGTATAAGTTTTTATGTGTTACCTCTCTGTCTTTGTTTCATTTTTTCGCTCTCTGTGTCTTGCTTTTATTGTGACGTGTATTGTGTGCCAAGTTTGTGAATAAATGTTTGTCTATGTCTATGTCATTTCGCGGGGTTGCACGCCATCGCGATTTAGTGGTGTGTGTAAAAATAAAAATGTTATTATAACTATAACTATATTATATAATATAAATTATTTATATTATATAATATAGTTATTATTTTTATTATATTATATAATATAAATATATTATAATATAATTTTATGTTTGTTATGTGATTTTATGATGTTGTATTATGATGTACCTAGTTCGATCGGCACCACACTGAAGCTCTACATTCCATTTTGTGAAAAAGGATCATAAAAATAAATGCTAGGCCAAGATAGATAGATAGATAGATAGATAACTCTTTATTGTAAGCCACATAAAAATTTAACACATCACAATGAAATCGACAAAATATAAGTAATAATAGATGACTGGCCTCATAGCTCAGTTGGTAGAAACTCTGCCTTCTGCGCTAGAGGTCGCGGGTTCGATTCCCGCACTGGACAAACATTTGTGTGATGAACACAGATGTTTGTTCAGTGTCTGGGTGTTAAATATTTATCTATTATGTATATCAGTCTCTGGTACCCATAGTACAGGCTATGCCTAGTTTGAGATCAGTTGACCGTATGTTATATGTCCGGAATATTTATTTATTTAAAAAAAAAAAAAAAAAAAAAAATACAATGGGCGTTATTATCACTAAGAGTGATCTCTTTCAGACAACCTTTGGATGGACTTGATTTGGCCAAGCCGTGTTTGTTGCCTGATTCTTGTAGGCGCGAGGAACAGGCGTAACTTCACCTAGTTTCTAAGACGGTTCACAGTGATCCTAGTGATTTTATTGAACGAAACATCTTTTGATTTCTGTATTTCGAAGATGTTTAGAGTTTTTTTTAATCGTTAATTTTGTTTTTTTCAGTACCGCGATAATGATGTGCAAGACAACGGACCCCACTCTTTCGGCGGTGGCTACGCGTTCTCGTTTCAAGGATAAAATTAATATCTAAGCAAAATTTAGCGACTCTTGTAATTTCAATGGAATAGAAATGAACGGAAAATCATTTGTTTCATAAAAACTGTACACAACATCATCATCTCCCTTCCCTTATCCCACTTCATGTGGGGTCGGCACAACATGTTTTCCTCTTCCACTCCCCTCTATCAGCCGTCATATCAGTATTCACACCTTTCTTACTCATGTCATCTTTCACACAGTCCATCCATCTTTTCTTTGGTCTACCTCTTCCCTTATATCCTTCCACATTCATATTTAACGCTCTTCTAGTCACATGGCATTCTTCCCTCCGCACGACATGCCCATACCACGCTAACCTTTTGCTCTTCAACTTCTCAGTCACTGGCGCTTCTTTCAAACTTCCTCTGATGTACTCATTCCGTATCTTGTCCATTCTAGCCACTCCACACATCCATCTCAACATTCTCATTTCCAAAACTGTACACAACAACAAGAACAAAAGTAACACACAATACAAAACCATAGGAGTGGAGTTCACTCCTAGTGGACAGAAATAAAGAATACCTACAAGTGTAGGTATATGTGCGTGGAGAGCGCCGCCGTGCACAACACTACGGCTCGTATTCAGAGACAAGACTCAAGCATTGATCTGTACTTAAATCTCGATTTGAGTCGAGATTCTAATTCTTGAACAGTACTTAAGTATAGATTCAATGATCACAGTTCACCTGAGTAAATGCTTATTCTGAAACGTCAATCATACGAAATCGGTGCTTGAGTTTAGATTTGATTAGACATTAATCAAATGACATTTTCGTTCCGTTACACGTACTTTGATGCATATTTATACTTCACTTTATAGTTCTGTTCTATTTGCACCCTGGCTGTTTGAATTTCTGCGTAAAACGGATCAAAAATTATAAATAAATCAAAATGTAAACGAGAACATTTGAGTACAGATTTGAGACTCGATTCAGCGGAGAGTAGTTTAAGTACCGTTCTTGACTAAAAGTTATGTTTGAGAAGAGATTCAATACTTAAATTGAGTTCAGCTGATCTGTGATTAAATCTATGCTTGAGTCGTGTCTCTGAATACGAGCCGTAGTGTATTATAATCTTTGGTGTACAGTATGTACGAAAAGCCCTCAGCTCAGCATATTTACCTATTATAAGACGGAACCCTAATGTCAAATATTCCATAGATTATAGATAGAATATGTTTGTCAGATAATATTAAGTTTGTGCTAATAAATAATAAAAAAAGAGAATATTTTGATATTTTTCAAAACACCCAGAGCCCAATACGTTATGAACGTGTTCTTCTTTTTCGTATCACTGATTCTTTCTTGGTCATCCTGTCTTTGGTCAGTGACCAGGTTGAGGTATAGTGGTCCTGAAAAGGTCCAATGCCCGTTGGTGAAAGAATCAGTGTAGTGAAAGGATTAAAGTGCGCCTCTTAGGCTCGTATTCAGAGACAAGACTCAAGCATTGATCTGTACTTAAATCTCGATTTGTGTCGAGATTCTAATTCTTGAACAGTACTTATGTATAGATTCAATGATCACAGTTCACCTGAGTAAATGCTTATTCTGAAACGTCAATCAGACGAAATCGGTGCTCGAGTTTAGATTTGATTAGACATTAATCAAATGACATTTTCGTTCCGTTACACGTACTTTGATGCATATTTATACTTCACTTTATAGTTCTGTTCTATTTGCACCCTGGCTGTTTGAATTTCTGCGTAAAACGGATCGAAAATTATAAATAAATCAAAATGTAAACGAGAACATTTGAGTACAGATTTGAGACTCGATTCAGCGGAGAGTAGTTTAAGTACCGTTCTTGAATAAAAGCTATGTTTGAGAAGGGATTCAATACTTAAGTAGAGTTCAGCTGATCTGTGATTAAATCTAAGTTTGAGTCGTGTCTCTGAATACGAGCCTTAGTGTATTATAATCTTTGGTGTACAGTATGTACGAAAAGCCCTCAGCTCAGCATATTTACCTATTCTAAGACGGAACCCTAATGTCAAATACTCCATAGATTATAGATAGAATATGTTTGTCAGATAATATTAAGTTTGTGCTATTAAATAATAAAACAAAAAGAATATTTTTTATTTTTCAAAACACCCAGAGCCCAATACGTGTACGTGTTCTTCTTTTTTGTATCACTGATTCTTTCTTGGTCATCCTGTCTTTGGTCAGTGACCAGGTTGAGGTATAGTGGCCCTGAAAAGGTCCTATGCCCGTTGGTGAAAGAATCAGTGTAGTGAAAGGATTAAAGTGCGCCTCTTAGAATCTCCTTCGGTTGGCTCCTTCGGTCATAGGCCCTTTTCAGTGCCACCATACCTCAGCTTGGTCAATGACCTAATACAGGATGACCAAGAAAGAATCAGTGACAACCAGTATCCGATACTTTCCTTCCGTTTAAGCTCCATCATAAATAATCTGCCAGTTCCTCAGTAATGCCATAAAGATTAACCTTAATCCACGTTCGGGATAAAATGGATTCCAATTCCAATTTATCCACAAGAGCCTGTTGAGCATAGTGGTGTGTTACATGGCGTTAGTTCTTATGCTATACTAGCTTCCGCCTGCGGCTTCACTCGCGTAGTAGGTACCTACATAAAAAATAGCCTATATGCTATTCTTGGTAAAGAACTGTGCATGTGCAACGGTGCTCGAAAGGAGCCTCTGAGAGGCGCACTTTAATCCTTTCACTACACTGATTCTTTCAGCGACGGTCATAGGCCCTTTTCAGGGCCACCATACCTCAACCTGGTCACTGACATAATACAGGATGACCAAGAAAGAATCAGTGACGCGACAAGAAGAAGAAGGTAAAGAACTTTATTTATTCTAAGTTTCAACGAAATTGGTTTAGCCGTTACGGCGTGATAGAACCACAAACATTCCAAAAATCCCATTTTTAACAGTAGGATAGGATACAATATTTATATATTCTTTATTTATTTATTCACCATGGTGGCGAATAATAGGCCTGAATATTAGGCACTTCCATTACTAACCGTGGAATTCGTATGAGGCGCTTAAGGTAAAAAAGCTAGGGGATAGGCAGCAGCGTTCCCTATCAAAGAAAGAAAGAAAGAAATTACATTTATTTTGGACACACAAGCACAGCACAAACTAATAAAATCAAAATAAAGACAGGTTACAATACAAAAGGTAGGGAGGAAACAAAACAAAAGTAGGTAGGAAGTAACAAAACTAGGGTATTCATTAGTCCGTACCGATGCATGCGTGAGCCAAAAAAGGTTCCATCTCAGCATTGATGCCGCACACGAAGTGTAGCGGCGCTGGTTTTCAGATGGAACCCTTTACGGCGACCTCACGATCGTAGTGTGATGCATTTCTCGCGTTCTTCAGTCGATGTCGGTAGGTAGGTAGGAATGGTAGATCAAATAATTAAATAAAATAAAATAAGAATAAGTAGAACTAGAAGTAGAAGTAAAAGTATATAGGTAGGTAAGTAGGTATACAAATAGAATTATTAAGTAGTACATAGGTAGGCAGGTTTAATTTACGAAAAACAGGTAAGCAAGTAAGGTGAAGTAGGTAGGTAGCTAGGTAAATAGGTACATAAATAGGTTCAGTCAGCCCAAATATCAGCTATCAGCTTTATCTGCGCTCGCTAACCCGCATGCCCAGCGTGGCGAGTATGGGCAAGTCCCCCCAAATGATTGTTTGGGTGCAGGCCGTACAAGGAGGCTTAGGTCCACCAGTGGACTTACTCAGACTGATGATGGAAAAAGGATCATCGAAAAAAATGTTAGGCACGCGCGCCTGTTTGTTGCCTGATTCTTCTAGGCTTGGTCGCGAGGAACAGGCGTAGCTTCACCTAGTTTCATCGTTAGCGGTGATTTTATTGAAATAAACGCCTATTTTTGCTCTTCATATTATTATATCTTTATTTACAGAAAGAAACTTAAAACTAATACAAGTTAATATTTACAAAATACACAAGAAACAGTTGAGCCATCTAAAGACCGTTACAAACGATCTATAGATAGCTCAACTGATCCAGATCTCTACCAGTCGGAAGTGTCCCCAAGACGCTGGCGGAATTGCCACGCTGGATGGCAATGCTAATTCGCTGGGCCAAATAAGAGCCAGCTCTCGGGTCACGCGTCGCTTCGATCAGACGTCCTGATATCTTTTTGAAAACCCGGAGGGCCCCGTTTCCCCACGGACCCAGGGTCTCAACCCCAAAAGGCTCAAATATGTAAGCCCTAACAAGACTAATATATTTGCGCCTTTTGACTTTGATGATGATGATAAATGAACCACGGCCCTCATATAAGCAATGGGTTCGATAATGAGCCCAAGGAATTTAATAATGCCGCGCCGCCATGTGATCCCGCCGCTACGTGCCGGCATGCACCCTGACCTCGCCCCGATCCGCAAAGATGAGGTTTAGATGTAGATATACCAAGTGATTTTACAAAATAGGCTAAAAATTTCGTCCCCAAGCATGGTATATCCCCTTAGATCTCCAGGGAATTGGACCCTTGAAAGGGGCTAGTCGGAGGCTTGTCCAAACATTACATTTGGCACGTTTTGCAGTACCTATTTAATGTACAATTTGCAAGCCTAATTTTCAATAAAAACGGGATATTTACCATGATTTATGAGTTTATTTGTTTGTTCCCCGTTAATTTGCAAGCCCATCGCCACTTGGAAAAGAATACCTACCTGACAATGATTTTTTCACCGTTCTTAGCACGAGTTGAAGTCAACCCATGATTATTTTAATGACATTTTTTGTAATAGCACTATTTTATTGTAATTTAAAGCTCTGACATACCTACTTATTTTTTTTGAAAATATGTTAATTGCATGCGTACAACGCTGAATATGGCTGCTCCTAATTTGTATTGTATTATGTAACAACTGTACCTAACCTATATTACGCAATAAATTACTTTAATTTGATTTGAGTTACGTTTTTGAGTAAAAAGACTCATTTGTGCACTACAGGGATTCGAATCTACGACCTTCGAATTGCATGTCTAGAATAATCAGGCAACAAACAAACAAACAAACAAATGGAATGTAGAGCTTCAATATGCGATATGTCCTGAAATTCGTTTCAAAATGATCCTTAGGTACTTCTACTTGTTAAAGTCCAGTTTGAGTTTGACTTGAGGACGTGCGATATAGCTCAAACAATAGAAAGAAAGAAAGAAAGAAAGAAAATACATTTATTTTGGACACATAAGCACAGCACAAACTAATAAAAAAAGACACAAGGTACAGGTTACAATACAAAAGGTAGGGAGGAAACAAAACAAAAGTAGGTAGGAAGTAATAGATATCCTATTAAAAGTCAAACTCAAATCCACTTTATTCAGTATAATCATTTTGAATCATTTTGAAAAGAATTTCAGATGGCATATCGTACGCTGTTTGAACAAGGCTTTAGTGGGGTTTGCGTGACAAAAAATGATAAATTCAAAAGGCGTTTATTTCAATAACAACGGCTACGGTAACCGCTTACCAACAGGTGGGCCGTATGCTTGCTTTCCACCTCAGTTGTATAAAAAAAAAAACTATGCCTGTTCTTCGCGACCAAGTAAAAGTCACACTGTCCCCATTAATGGGGACAGTAGGCATACATACTACAGCTGGGTATCGACTCATCTGCACTATACTCTTTGCAGTTCACGCTATCTCAATTATAATCGTCTATTCCCCGGCTCTGCTTCAGACGTCCAATTTTATATGAATGCTTATTTATTTCATGGCGTACTATAAAAAACAAATGGCGTACATAACTAAAAAGAGTAAATAAATAAATAACACCCGACAGTGACATACATAGTCCTGAGCCCAAACTAGGATTCCCTGTGTCGTGGGTATCAGAAACTACGAGTACCATGGTATCACAACACCCAGACCCGGAACAAGTATTTACAGATCAAACTTGCGTCTCACGGGTATTTAACCGCTACTCCACCGAGGTCGTCAAAATAAACAAGTGGTTCACCCCGTGGTGGCCCCGGCTGAAGAATAGGCCCCTCCATATCTACCTATCCGCGGAAGTCGTAAGATGTGACTAAGGGAAAAAAGCTAGGGGATGGGCAGCAGCGTCCTTATTTGAACAACGATAGCTCTAACTGCGCTCGCCGACCCGCATGCCCAGCGTGCTGAGTATGGGCAAATCCCCCCCATTTTAAGGAATTCGCTCTGTCTGTGGGGGAGGCCATGTTCGGCAGTGGACGTCGTACGGCTGAAATGATGATGATGATGATTGGATGGAATGTATGAACAAAGCTCTTTCCTAAGACACCACTCTTTATCTTCTTCTTCTTGTAGTGTCACTGATTCTTTCTTGGTCATCCTGTATTAGGTCAGTGACCTGGTTGAGGTATGGTGGCCCTGAAAAGGGCCTATGACCGTCGATGAAAGAATCAGTGTACTGAAAGGATTAAAGTGCGCCTCTTAGTTTACCTACTCTCTTTTTCATTGGAAACCCCCCTTTTGGATCCGTATCTACCACTTCCTACTAATATTATAAATGCGAAAGTTTGTGAAGATGTTTGTATGTTTGTTGTTCAATCACGCCGTAACGGCTCAACCGATTTCACTAAAACTTGGAATAGATAGAGTTCTTTTGAACGAGAAAGCATTTAAAACGAAAAAAGCTTACTATAAGATTGACGATTTTATTAAAGACAAAATGGCGGGAGGAATTGGAATTTGTAGTTTGTGTAGGTAGCCTTTGTTATATTTAGTTATTGTGTGACATTTATTATTTAATTTTATTGAATCATGTCATAAATACATGATTTATTTAATTTTCTTTTAATTAATGCCGTGTTATTTTATTCTTGTTATATTATTGTGTTTGATTATTATGTTTGACGTTCATAAGTGTACTACAATCTATTATTTATTAATGTTTGAAAATGTACCCAATTGAAATAATAAATGAATTGAATTCACCTAGAATAGCATATAGGCTACTTTTTATGAAGGTACCACGCGTTCGAGGCCGCGGGACGAAGCTAGTTATATATTGAGGACAGCAATGTAGATACCAGGAACGCAGAAACCCGAAGGAGATGCGGAACGCGACACGTCACTACTTTATTGAATGACTGACGCGCGTCGCATTCCCGATACCCAGCTGTAAGGTGGCCATGCTTTATTATTTGAAAAATGAAAATGAAACATCGATTATTACTGTGAAACGTCTTAATTAAAAAAAAAAAAATGTTTTATTTAAACTTATACAGGCTGTTTGGTACATAGTCTGTTATTATTTCTAGAAGATACAAAAGATTCAAGACATTATAATGTACCTTGGCTGAGCTCTGTCCCTCGCACTTGGTCTCTTAAGAGCCTGTATAGCGAGGTTACAGCGATCCGCTTCCGGCTCACTAAGTCGTATCTATTAATGTAGAAATTACCCGTAACACTATGTTACACTTAGTAGTGAGTAAATAAAATAATATTAAAAGGAGGAGTAATGTACCTTTAAGACGGTCAAGTGCGAGAACTCGCGACCTGAAGTTTCCGTACCATTGGTTGTGGGTTGGAATCCCGGTCGTGCACCAGTGGTCATGGGCAGAAAATAAAAATTCTAAAAGTAAGAATTGACTTACATATATTTGCGGTCGCTCACGTTGTCATTGTATGAGAATGACCGCAAATATAACTTTTTTTCATAAAACTTCAGACTTTTCCCTTCAATTTTGTTACAAAAGCTCATAGAATTCCAAATTTCAGGATTGTGAGGTAACTGGAAGTACCCTAGAGGTTTTTCATTTTAGCCATTTCCATACAAAAATTATACATTCATTGCCATATCTTTTTAATGCATTAAGCTAGAGCTTTGATTTTTATACGGCACCATAAGCCCACAGACTTTAATAGGTGATATAAATTTCAAGTTGATACCTTTAGCCGTTTCTGAGAAAAAGGGACAGACGGACAGACAGACAGACGGACAACAAAGTGATCCTATAAGGGTTCCGTTTTTCTAAATGAGGTACGGAATCCTAAAAATTACAAACTAAATACAATAGTTAGTAACTTATTACACAGACCAATTTTAAACAAGCAGAAATATCTGTCAGTTTCCTCACTAGGCTTAGCCTGTATCGAGGAAACTTGAATAAGTTATAATATACGTTTTGACGCTCAGGTGACACATGAGATATCTAACTATTGATATAAAATCTGATCTGATTGGTTCAAAACCAAGTAATAATTTAATTAAAAAAAACAGATATTTGTCTCAACTTGGATAACTTTTCAGAAAAATGGGTTATTTAACAACAAAACGAAAATTATTATTAATAAAAAAATATCTGAACTTTATAATTCATTTTAAATTAATTCGCTGCTACTGATATATTGCTAATGACTGGCCTCATAGCTCAGTTAGTAGTAGCTCTGCCTTCTGCGCTAGAGGTCGCGGGCTCGATCCCCGCACTGGACAAACATTTGTGTGATAAACACAGATGTTTGTTCTGTGTCTGAGTGTTAAATATGTATCTATTATGTATATCAGTCTCTGGTACCCATAGTACAGGCTATGCCTAGTTTGGGATCAGTTGACCGTGTGAATATGTCCGGAATATTTATTTATTTATTTTATTTATTGATATTGATTTGTAATTATTAGAAGTTCGACATCAAGACTTCTGCCTAAAACAGCTGTTTACTTCAGTTAGAACTGATTGTTATCATAGTTTTATCAATGCAAGTGTTTTGCCTGTGGTGGCCCCGGCTGAAGAATAGGCAGTCGTAAGAGGCGACTAAGGGAAAAAGGCTAGGGGATGGGCAGCAGCGACATCAACGACAGCTTTATCTGCGCTCGCCAACCCTCATGGCGAGCACCCCTTCGTGGCGAGTCAGTAATCATCAGCCTGTAGAAGTCTACTTCTGGACCTTGGCCTCCTCCAAAAAGTTCACAACCTATCATGGAGGGCGCTGGTGCAGTGCGGGTTGTAGGTGGGACGACAGAGCCTCGTTCGCTGAACGGCAGGGTGTATCACGGACCGGTGAGGTTGACATGGGTTCCGGACGTTGTTAACGGAACCCTTTACACCCCTCGTGGCGAGTATGGGCACCAAATGATTATTTTAATGCAGGCCGTACAACGTCGGTTGTGCTGGAAATCTGTGGGAAGCCATGTTCAGCAGTTGACGACCGTCGGCTGAAATGATGATGGTGATGATGATCAATGAAAAATAACGAAGGTCGTAGAACAAACTTTACTGGGTGTGGAAAAAGCCCCTTTCGGGGTGTTTTCCTCCACCGTTTGAGAGCACTTTTATACACATACATTTTCCGCATGGAAAATCAGTTGATGCACGACCGGGACCGAGCCCACGACCTGTTGGATCGCAAGGTGGGGGTCACTACAACCACTCCACCAGTGCTCTTATTTCCTTGTCACCCTACTGACAACTTAACTTCACAAGTAAAACAAACTTTGCTCGAACATTATCATCTCTACCCCATAAACTCAGAGCCTAAAATTGCTTGGCAAAACTTTATCGTATTCCACTAAGAATTACCATACAATTCTCTGTCTTACACAGATCAAAATAAGGCTTTATTTGGCAATAAACTTATTTTTAGACCAGGCAGAGACTGTATATACGATTATATGTTCTATGTTGGAAGGAATAAGGGTATTTTCGGCTTGGAAATAGGTTTCCTATAAATGCTAGGGTAAATTCTAACAATGGGACACGCTAAAATGGGTATAAATTCTTATTTAAATAGGTTAGGAGTATAATCGTCAGTCAAAATTAATACCGAGGTCTTTTGACGAAAGAATTACTTATCTTTCAACTTTACTAAGGCCGTGGTAGCCCCGGCGGTAGAATAGGCCCTTCCATATCTACCTACCTGTGGATGTCGTAAGAGGCGACTTAGGGAAAAATCTAGGGGATGAGCAGCGTCCCCTATTGTTACTATATCACTAACTGCGTTCGCCACTCGTGTGCCCAGCGTGGTGAGTATAGGCAAACCCCCACATGATAGGAATTCGTTCTGGAAATCAGTGGGGAGGAAAATTTATATGCGCTATAAGTACTGCTCTCAAACGGTGAAGGAAAACATCGTGAAAAACCGGCATGTCCTAGAACCTAAAAAGATCGAAGACATTTGACATGTGCACGAAAGGAGCCTCTAAGTGGCGCACTTTAATCCTTTCACTACACTGATTCTTTCACCGACGTCATAGGCCCTTTTCAGGGCCACCGTACCTCAACCTGGTCATTGACCTAATACAGACCAAGAAAGAATCAGTGAAACGACAAGCAAGCAGCTGGGTGACATGCGAGCGAACCCGCAGGCGCAAGATATTTAAGGTGAGGGTTTAATTATTTTATGATTTTAGAATTGTTTTTTCTCAATAACCGCAAAACGCACAGTTTTGATTTTTATGACAAAGATAACTTGAGCATTTTATTTACGTAAATCCAAGACAGAAACGCGATTGGTAGAACTTTTCTCGATAGATTTATTTTTTAAAGTTGGGTCCTCTGCAACAGTTTTTTCGAAAATACTCTGAGACTATCTAACAAAAATAACTTTTTTTTTAATATTTTGTTAGAAAATAGCATTGGGTACCTAAATCCAAGAAACTTTTTTTAAAAAATAGATAGTTTTTGAGATAATCGATATTTTCTTATATTTCGCTTACGTCGATTACTTTCGAGCGCCTTCTAACGCTTGCTATCTCTTTCCGCATTCAATTACAGTACATAGCGCTGTCACTTTCTTCACTCTGCCCACTCGACAATTTATTATGATTTTTGTATCCTCTTAATATCGTTTTCAGTGGCGGATTTGCAGTCTTGGCAGCTCTAGGCCATGTGCCGCCCCTTTCTCAGCACCCATTATTAAATAATGAATTTACTTTATTGCCAACTTTATCTAAATCGAAATAAGAAATATTAACTATAATTTTTTTTTTTTTTATACAACAGAGGTGGCATACAAGCTTACGCCCCACCTGATGGTAAGCGGTAACCGTAGCCTATGAGCACTTGCAATACCAGAGGCATCACGCACGCGTTGCCGACCCCGAACCCCCTTCCTTAAAGAGCTCTGGCAACCTTACTCACCGCAGGAACACAACACTATTTGAAACAAATAATGTTATTTGGCTGCGATCTTCTGTAAGGCGGAGGTACCTCCCCCAGGCAGGCTGCTCCAATTCAGAACGAGAAAATCACGCTGTGCCCTACCTCCTCCTAAATAACAGCTAATAATAATAGCTACTAATTTGCAATATATTCCGAAATGATGAGCTTTTCTACGACAATTACTACAAATTGTTAGTCTCGTTTTGCCGCCCCTAATATTTGGCCGCCCTAGGCCCGGGCCTCCTGGGCCTTAGGGCAAATCCGCCACTGATCGTTTTTCCTCTAGTAGTCAAAGTTTTCGCAAGATGTGATTAGTTCAATAGGTTATAGTCACGGGTTGAGACAGAGACGCGTAAAGGGGGGCGGTAGGGGCGGTCCGCCCCCCTATACCAAGCACCGAGGGGTGACAGCGTGGTGACAACTCACTCGCGCACCTTAGTAGCTAATAACTTCGACCGGATCAGATGTTTCTCCAAATCCACAATGAGCCAAACGCGACTTACCAATCTTTCCATATTGTCCAATAATTCCATAAGTTTTTATTAGTTTAAGTGGTTACCTACCGTCGCCTATTGACATCAGCAACACCTGAAGCATTGCGAATGCGTTGCCTGCCGAACCCCTCCCCCCTAAAGAGCTCTGGCAACCTTACTCACCGCAGGAACACAACACTATTTGAAACAAATAATGTTATTTGGCTGCGATCTTCTGTAAGGCGGAGGTACCTCCCAGGCGGGCTGCTCCAATTTAGAGCGAGAAAAGCTTGCTGTGCCCTACCTCCTCCAGAAGTAACTTGTTTATTTTCAGGTTTTTTGACATTTCTAATTGTGTTTATGCCTGGAGCCTATGGAGAGAAATAAATGAATTGAATTGAATTGAAAATGACAGGAAAGTCAGTTTTGATAGGATAACATCTAATAGGTATTTTAGCAAAATAAAGTGAATTAAAGAACGTTTAGTATTTGTTGTTTTTTTAGATATCACACACGGTCACCTGATCACAAACTAGGCATAGCCTGTACTATGGGTACCAGAGACTGATATACATAATAGATAAATATTTAACATCCAGACACAGAACAAACATCTGTGTTAGTCACAAATGTTTGTCCAGAGTGGGAATCGAACTCGCGACCTCTAGCGCAGAAGGCAGAGTTACTACCAACTGAGCTATGAAACCAGTTTTATTTTGGGGGTGATAAGAAACCGCCCCGGGTTCCATCCAACCACTAAGCCGCCACTGGTATAAGAACCGTTATGGCTGCTTACTTCCATTATATGGGAACAATGATGTAGTTATGTTCAGATTCGGCCGAGGATCTCAAAAGGCGCAAATATGTTAGTCTTGATAGGGCTTACATATTTGAGCCTTTTGGGGTTGAGACCCTGGGTCCGTGGGGAAACGGGGCCCTCCGGGTTTTCAAAAAGATATCAGGACGTCTGATCGAAGCGACGCGTGTCCCGAGAGCTGGCTCTTATTTGGCCCTGCGAATTAGCATTGCCATCTAGCGTCGCAATTCCGCCAGCGTCTTGGGGACGCTTCCGACTGGTAGTGATCTGTATCAGTTGAGCTATCTATAGATCGTTTGTAACGGTCTTTAGATGGCTCAACTGTTTCTTGTGTATTTTGTAAATATTAACTTGTATTAGTTTTAAGTTTCTTTCATTAAATAATAGAGTTATTTTGATGCTGACTGGCCTCATAGCTCAGTTAGTAGTAACTCTGCCTTCTGCGCTAGAGGTCGCGGGCTCGATCTCGGCACTGGACAAACATTTGTGTGATAAACACAGATGTTTGTTCTGTGTCTGGGTGTTAATTATGTATCTATTATGTATATCAGTCTCTGGTATCCATAGTACAGGCTATGCCTAGTTTGGGATCAGTTGACCGTCTGAATATGTCCGGAATATTATTAAATTATTTATTTTTGACGACGTCGGTGGCGTTTGATTCCCGCTGCGGGATTAATGGTTGCATGATCTGCAAGTTTTGTTCCGCGTCTGGGTGTTGTGGTACCATGGTACTCGTAGTTTCGGAACACAGGGAATCCTAGGCTCAGGACTGTTTGTGACTTATTTATATAAACAATAGCTTCCGCCCGCGGTTTCGCTCGCGTGTTACCTAAATAAAAAGCCCATATGCTATTATCTATTCCAAAGGACCCGTTTCATCAGTCTATGGAGCCTGGGCCTGCACTGTGTACACTACTCTAAAATATGGCTAAGCAATAAAGTAAACGTATTTAATTGGTTTATTTTATTTAAATTGACTTCGTTCTAAGGTACATTAAGATTTTCTTCGACAAAGAGAGCAACACACAAGGCTACAAAAATATGGCGGATGGACGTGCGTGTAATGTCATTTTGACAACCTTTATTTATCTGACAAAACAAAAACATCAAATCAAACAATATGACATGAAAAATATGTCAATGTCATGTCAAATGCCAATTATAAACCAACATGGTGGCCTTCAGATAGTGTACACATAGTAAAAAACTTACCAGAAGAACTATTCCTGTACCATCGCATTTGTCTTCAAATTAATGAAATTTTATTTTTCTTGTAATCTCCTATTTTTTCCTAATTTTTCTATGTAGTGTACATGGACCAGGCCCAGAATGAAATAGCTCCTTTCCGTAGGATGTTACGCATTATTTTTTTTTTTTATACAACTGAGATGGCAAACAAGCGTACGGCCCACCTGTTGGTAAGCGGTTACCGTAGCCTATGAGCGATTGCAATACCAGTGGCATCACGCACGCGTTGCCGACCCTGAACCCCCCACCCCAAAAGAGCTCTGGCAACCTACTCTCATCGCAGGAACACAACACTATTATTAGCATTAGCATTAGCTGGACACAAAAAGTTTCCAATGTGAAGGTTCTCCAACGCGTCGGGAAAACTCGTGAATTGTTGCAGACCATCAAACGCAGGAAAGTTGGGTATCTTGGTCACGTGTTAAGACATGAAAGATACCAACTGCTTCAACTGAACATGATGGGCAAAGTAAGGGGCAAACGACGCGTTGGAAGGAGAAGGAAATCATGGTTGAGGAACATCCGGGAGTGGACAAACATCGCCAGCGTCGAACATCTATTTCGCTTGGCGCAAGACAGAGATAAATTAGCAGAGCTGACAGCTAACCTCCAGTAGTGGAGAGCCACCACAAGAAGAAGAAGAAGATTCCAAATTTCAACGAAATTGGTTCAGCCGTTACGGCGTGATTGAACAACAAACATCCAAACATCCTCACAAACTTTCGCATTTATAATATAAGTAGTATAGGCGCAGTCATTTCTCCGTAGCCATTTTCACAAACTAATAAGCTTTCAGTTATTTTCAATTTATTTTGGCATCCATTGTCGGAACATTGAACTTATTTTGATGCATAGATTTTACGATAGTGCGTTATAGCTGCCCCTGAGTGCACTGGTGGAGTGGTGGTAATAATGGCCTTCCGATCCACAGGTCTTGGGTTCGAATCCCGGTCGTGCACCAATACATTTATCCATGTTTTCCGTTTATATGTTTCCATCGTTAGGAAACCTGTATGTCCTAGAACCTAAAAATTCGAAGACATGTGACATGTGCATGAAACGAGCCTATAAGAGGCGCACTTGAATCCTTTCACTACACTGATTCTTTTGCTGACAGTCATAGGCCCTTTTTAGGGCCACCATACGTCAACCTCCTCACTGACAGGACCAAGAAAGGACAAGCAAGAATGCATCCCCAACGTAAAAAAGCTTAGAGTAATAAAAATACTTATCTAGGTCCATAGAAATAGATATGCTCCGTCTCTGTTTCGCACTGTCAGTGACTCTCGCTCTAACACTTAACACGACCCTAGGGACAGTCCGAAAGAACAGAAAATGTATAGAGTTGAGAGAAATATTAATTTTAACTGTTCAAGCATCTTGCAATTATATTAAATAAATAAATAAATAAATATTCTAGACATATTCACACGGTCAACTGATCCCAAACTAGGCATAGCCTGTACTATGGGTACCAGAGACTGATATACATAATAGATATATATTTAACACCCAGACACAGAACAAACATCTGTGTTAGTCACAAATGTTTGTCCAGTGCGGGAATCGAACCCGCGACCTCTAGCGCAGAAGGCAGAGTTACTACCAACTGAGCCTGTCAAAGAGGCCTGGTTGGTCAATGTGAAAGGCACGCGGTGACGACAAAAAAACATCATACTGATAAAATTCACGCCATGTTCATACGACCAACAAAAACTAGCCTATATGTTAGTCTAGGTAAATATTTTTATCTATTCCAAATTTCAACGAAATCGGTTGAGCCGTTACGGTATGATTGAAGAACAAACATCCAAAGTCAAAAGGCGTTTATTTCATTAAAATCACTAGAATCACTTTGAAACGTCTTAGAAACTAGGTGAAGCTACGCCTGTTCCTAAGCCTACAAGAATCAGGTATCAAAAACGGCGCGCGTGCCTATCATTTTTTTCGATGTTCCTTTTTCATAAAATGGAATGTAGAGCTTCAGTTTGGTTAAACATCTAAACATTCTCACAAACTTTCGTAATTATAATATTAGTAGGATTTTATTTATTTATTCGGGACAACAAACAATTAGAAAATAAAACTAATACAAGTACGCTTTATTCAAACAATATTAAGTAACAGAAAAATAATAATAATAACAGTTGTAAATTAAACTAAAATAATATTATACTAGAAATGAACTCTGTTTTCTACGACTACGACTACAAGTAGAAAACAGAGTTGCAAAAATTTAAAGTTGCAATAACAATTGCACTCACATATTACTAAACTTAATTAAAGTAGGTACTAAAGTTCTTAGAGTGTAATCAGCCCCGTTGTCCACGGATTTGGTAGAAAGAGGGCAGTAGTAATGCGAACAGAATAACAATAAAAAAAAATGTATTTGGTAGGTCTAACATTTTGTCATCCTATAAGGACGTACAAAACAGTCTGCCCACCAACTACAGCTGAAATTTAAACTATCTAAAAATATCTAAATTCTAAATAATTAGACAGCATAGTGTGTGTGTGTAGTAGGCTTTATAAGGATGTAATGGAGACTCTCTCTTCTTCTTAAAAATCTTAAAAATTGCAGGGAGACATTGGATGAGTGTGGCTCAAGATAGAGAAGAGTGGAATAAATTGTAGGAGGCCTATACCCAAAGAGGGGTTCCTAACCAAGAATAAATTTAATATACCTATAAATAAAGTTTAACATAATTTAGTTTGAACTTTTAGATATACATACACATACTTACATACAGACATACATACATATGCAAACACTAAACTTTATCAACAAATCTACTTGATTTAATAAAAATAAAATTTGTGTCTAGTCTCTAATTGTTTTTAATATTTTAATTAGTTCATAATGACATTCTTTTTCTTCTATTTTTTATTATTATTTGTTGTTTTTTTATTAATTAAATTTTATTAAGATTATAAATTAAATATTGCATGCCTAGATATAGATAGAATACATTGATTCAATAGTATTTAGTAATTGACATCTTTATGACATGTATTTCAAGCAATAATTTATACTTTGACTGTGACTTTAAATATGTAACTAGCTGGTAAGGAAATAAAGAGGCTTAATATTTATTATTTATTAATGGAGACTCCGTGGTTTTCTGCTCGGACCAGACCATTACACAGCTCCGCACTCTGGTATAACCACTCAAGTGAGGGGGCACCTCCACTGTTAGACACAGATATAACTTACTCAATACCTACTACGTTATGTCAAAATTTTATTTTTAACTAAACATTTTTTTTTCTATTTTCTTAAGTGGATATGGTGAAGAAAGGAGTGAGTGCTGAGATGACGACTGATAGAGGGAAATGGAAGAAGAATACATGTTGTGCCGACCCTACGTGATGTGGGATAAGGGCAGGAAGATGAAGATAATTTTACGTCTTCCAATTTATAAAAAACTGGCTTCGCTCGGTACCTACATAAAAATTAGCCTATATGCTATTCTAGGTAAAGAACTCTATCTATTCCAAGTTTCAACGAAATCGGTTGAGCCGTTACGGCGTGATTGATCAACAAACATCCAAACATCCTCACAAACTTCCGCATAATTTATGTAGGATATGTCTAATCTTATTTAAAGGCTTTCAATACGTGATAAGATCAGAAATGAGGAAATACGTAGAAGAACCAAAGTCACCGACATAGCTCTCAGAATTAGCAAGTTGAAGTGGCAGTGGGCAGGCCATATAGCTCGCAGAACCGACAACCGTTGGGGAGTAAAGGTTCTGGCGACCACGAACAGCGCGATGCAGTGATGAAACGCCCCCCACCTGATGGACCGATGACATTGTGAAAGTTGCTGGAAGTCGGTAGATGGAGAAGCTGATTCTTCTAGGCTTGGTCGCGAGGAACAGGTATAGCTTCACCTAGTTTCTAAGACGTTTCAAAGTGATCCTAGTGATTATCATCATCTCCCTGCCCTTATCCCACTTCACGTGGGGTCGGCACATCATGTTTTTCTCTTCCACTCCCCTCTATCAGCCGTCATGTCAGTATTCACTCCTTTCTTACTCATGTCATCTTTCACACAGTCTATCCATCTTTTCTTTGGTCTACCTCTCCCCTTATATCCTTCCACATTCATTTTTAAACACTCTTCTAGTGATTGTATTGAAATAAAAACCTTTGCTCATGACCGTTCGTCGTGGAACTCTCTGGGGGAGGCCTATGTCCAGCAGTGGACTTCTACAAGCTGATGGTGATGATCGAAGTCTTCAAGAAACTGTCTATATGCCCGCGGAACAGGCTTAGCTCACCTAGGTAGACCATATGGCATGATGTCTTTGACTGGCCTCATAGCTCAGTTGGTAGTAACTCTGCCTTCTGCGCTAGAGGTCGCGGGTTCGATTCCCGCACTGGAAAAACATTTGTGACTAACACAGATGCTTGTTCTGTGTCTGAGTGTTAAATATATATCTATTATGTATATCAGTCTCTGGTACCCATAGTACAGGCTATGCCTAGTTTGGGATCAGTTGACCGTGTGTGTGTGAATTTTTGTATGGAAATGGCAAAAATGAAAAACCTCTAGTGTACTTCCAGTTACCTGTGTACCGGAGTTTTTGTGACATAAATAAAGGAGATGGTCTACAATTGAGTAATTTCTTAAACCGCCTCCAAATCTCTCTTTAGGCTAGAGCTCTTTAGGGGGGAGGGGGTTCGGGGTCGGCAACGCGTGCGTGATGCCTCTGGTATTGCAAGCGCTCATAGGCTACGGTAACCGCTTTCCAACAGGTGGGCCGTATGCCTGTTTGCCTGGCAGTAGTATAAAAAAAAAAAAAAACTCGCTAAAATCGCTACGCTTAGCTCTGTTGGACGGTGGCCCTAACGAGTACTATCAGGGTGGCAATTAAACAATCAATCATGCCTTCATTCTTTCTTCAGCGACATGCCTTAGTTGTACTAACTATATACTTGCTTTCTTGACGTGTCACTGATTCTTTCTTGGTCATCCTGTATTAGGTCAATGAGCAGGTTGAGGTATGGTGGCCCTGCCTATGACCGTCAGTGAAAGAATCATTATTTTTGCCACCGGGATGGTTTTTTTTTTGTTGCAATAGTAAAAGTTTCTCCTTACGATCGGTCCATCGTTTGTTATAGGATTTATTTCCGTACTACCATTTTTGTTTTTTAAATATTTTTTGACAAAAAATTGCATTGTGCTATAGTACAGGCTATGCCTAGTTTGGGATCAGTTGACCGTGTGTGATATGTCTGGAATATTTATTTATTTATGTAAGATGAGAGAGAGAACCTCGGAGGCGTAACGACCGAATGCCCGTCTGAGACGCAAGGGGTGCGGATTCGTTTCCCGTTGCGAGGCAAATTTTTGCATGATCTGCAACTATTTGCCTCGGGTCTGGGTGTTATGGTACCATGGTACTTGTTGTTTCTGATAGCCAAGACTCAGGGAATCCTAATGTGTAACTGTTGGGAGGCTTATATTATACTAGCTTCCACCCGCGGCTACGCTCTCTAACTACATAAAAAAAAATAAAAAAAATAAAAAAAAAAATCATTTATTGCCTTTAAAAAGAAAAAATATTAGAAAAAGAGCAGAATACACATACAAATAATAATAGAAACATGCAATGCATGCAGCAAATGCTGAATGCTGTTTTTCAATTTACCCCCCTCGAATAGATGGTCACCGAGGGATTAGGTATAAGCGGGTTACAAAATTATTAGATAGTAGCTGACAAAAGTTGTAATCAGATTTTAGATAAAATAAAATAATAAAAATAAAACAAACAGAAAAACACAAGAACATAAATACATAAAAAGTAGCCTATTCTAGGTAAAGAACTTTATCTATTCCAAGTTTCAACGAAATCGGTTGAGCCGTTACTGTGTGATATAACAACAAACACCCAAACATCCTCACAAACTTTCGTATTTATTATAGTAGGATTAAGTTGAAAATATCCTGTAATAACAAACGCCTAGGCTACTTCTTATCAAGCTACCATGCAAGCAAAGCCGACGGCAAAAGCTAGGTATTATATTAATAGCCCCGTTGGGTAACAAAATAATGTATTTGGTCAAGGTCAAGAGCACAAAATATGGATGCAGAGCTACAAAGATTTTTATTTTATTACTCATACATCTGCTACCGGAGATCCTTAGCACCAGTTTCTGAATACATCGAGTCACACGCAGCTCGCAAGATGTATAGGACCTCTAAAGAAAATTGTGAACAAAAGTCTGAAAGGAATTACAGCAACTGTGAGCCTGGAGATAATAAAACAGAAAAAAATATGTATGAAACGGGCGCTAATTTTAATGACGGTGCACCTATCTGCTCTGCATACGAAATTTTTTCCCGCAACGGAACAGAACCCCCTTGCGTTTTGACTGGCACTCGCCAGCTATGCCGAGGTCGTCACATTCTCCCTGCCCTTATCCCACTTCACGTGGGGTCGGCATAACATGACTGGCATAACATAACTACCCTTAGAAGTAACCCGGCTTCCCTTTAATCAGTTTAAAATAATAATTAAATCATTTTTTGAAAATCATCCATTTTACCATGTCGCGGAATATTTAAATGTTTCATTTTCTGATTTGCATGTGGAGTAGAAACTATAAATTACCTATTAAAATCTAAAATCTTTGTAAAATTATATGAACGTTACTTGTAAAGAACTGTAATTACTGTAAACCTGACATGCCTATGTTATATGTTATAACGAAATGGTCAATAAATGAATTGAATTGATTTTCTTCCACTCCCCTCTATCAGCCGTCATATCAGTATTCACTCCTTTCTTACTCATGTCGTCTTTCACACAGTCTATCCATCTTTTCTTTGGTCTACCTCTCCCCTTATATCCTTCCACATTCATATTTAACACTCTTCTAGTCACATGACACTCTTCCCTCCGCATGACATACCCATACCACGCTAACCTTTTGCTCTTCAACTTCACATATTCTATGTAGAGAGTCATCATCATCATCATCAGCCTGATGAAGTCCACTGCTGAACATAAGCCTCCCCCAAAGAGTGCCACGACGAACGGTCTTGAGCCTTCTCCATCCACCGACTTCCCGCAACCCTCACAATGTCGTCGGTCCATCGGGTGGGGGGCCTTCCAACACTGCGTCGTCCGGTTCGTGGTCGCCACTCGAGAACCTTTGTTCCCCAACGGTTATCGGTTCTGCGAGCTATATGGCCGGCCCACTGCCACTTCAACCTGCTAATTCTGAAAGCTACATCGGTGACCTTGGTTCTTCTACGGATTTCCTCATTTCGGATTCTATCACGCAGCGAAACTCCGAGCGTAGCTCTCTCCATAGCCCGTTGAGCGACCTAGAAGCGTTGAAGTAGAGAGTAAAGGTCGGCACAAATACCAAACTAAGTCAGACAGACCTCATAGCTCAGTTGGTAGTAACTCTGCCTTCTGCGCTAGAGGTCGTGGGTTCGATTCCCGCACTGGACAAACATTTGTGTGATGAATACAGATGTTTGTTCTGTGTCTGGGTGTTAAATATTTATCTATTATGTATATCAGTCTCTGGTACCCATAGTACAGGCTATGCCTAGTTTGGGATCAGTTGACCGTGTGATAGGTCCGGAATATTTATTATATTTATTTATTATTTATTAAGTAGAATAACACTGCTACAATAGCCAATAACAGGCGAACACAGCATTGGTAGGGACTATTTACATACATACATACATAAAATCACGCCTGTTTCCCAGAGGGGTAGGCAGAGACCACGGCTTTCCACTTGCTACGATCCTGACATACCTCTTTCGCTTCATTCACTCTCATCACATTCCTCATACATGCTCGTCGGTTTAGGGACTATTTAACATGCCAATTTAACCAAATAAAGAGTTTTTAATATATATACCTTCCTAATATTATAGTCTTTGCTAATATACACATGTGAAAGTGTGTTGTTTGTTGGTTTGTTTGTCCTTCTTTCAGGTAGCAACAACAACAGATCGATACTATTTTTACTCAACTGCCGAGAAGGAATGAGGGTAATGTTTTAAGTATGCATCTATATAAATTATATCTATATAAATTATATATATAGGCTTCGCTTGCATGGTACCTACATATAAAGTAGCCTATATGCTATTCCATACTATAAAAAAATATATATATTCCGGACATATCACACACGGTCAACTGATCCCAAACTTATGGCTGTACTATGGGTACCAGACACTGATATACATAATAGGTAAATATCTAACACCCAGACACAGAACAAACATCTGTATTCATCACACAAATATTTGTCCAGTGCGGGAATCGAACCCGCTACCTCCAGCGCCGAAGGCAGAGTTACTACCAACTGAGCTAAGAGGCCTGTCTGTGACTTTAATCTATCTCTGTACCAAATTTCATCCAAATCCGTTCGGCCGTTTGGGCGTGATTGAACAACAAACATCCAAACATCCTCACAAACTTTCGCATTTATAATATTAGTAGGATAGGATAGGAAGAGCCGGAGAACGTCATAATTAACTTATATATGGTAACCACCTGTTCGCCTAGATAAGATATAAAAGGCTCGCTAGCAATTAGACAGCGTCAAAAACTGATGCTAAGGGCAGAAAGCTACAGGCAACGATATTAAACGATCATCTTAAACATAAGGATCCTTACTTTCAGACCTTTAAGGGGTCAAGGTAGATAGATAGATAGATAAATGATTTATTTGACACACACAAATGCAGCACAGACAGAGATAAAACCAAACGGTAGAAACAACAGTAGGTAACCATCACAAAAAATAACATAAAGCGTAGGTACTTAGTAGGTAGGTAGGTTAACAGTAAAATTTAGACTAATACAAGTAACAATACAACATACACAAAAGAGACTGTTGAAGGTAGGGGAACAAGGAGCTCTTTGGAACCTTTCAATACACTGGTTCTTTTAATTTAGCCAATTTTGTTTTTGAACATCTATAATTCTTTGATTTACCTTAATGTATTATAACTATATACATACTATAAAATATAAAATCAAATAATTACAAAATAAAATAGAAACTAAATAAACAAATAATTTTGGTCATGCGGCAAGGTGCCAAGAGCACTGGCTGCATTCCCGCGTTGAATTGCCAAAGAAATTCTTTGTGCAAGGAATGAGCCAGCTCTCTTATCACCGTTTAATTTTTTTGACAAGTTTATTGTATATTATCATTCTTAAATTCTGTGTACTTATTATAATTATATACGATATAGTATCTGTATGTGTTTATATAAATGTCACTATATGTATTATATATATATATATATATATATGATTATCTTGATTTATCTATTTAATATACCTACTTTACTCTGTTTATAGTTAATTATTTTCTTCATAATTTAAGAAACACCATCTTGCCCCTTCTCTAATCTTTTCAGTCCAGTCCATCCTAAGGTTGCCTGGCAGAGATCGCTCTTAGCGATAAGGCCGCCCATTGTATTGCCGTGTAAATTTAATGTGATCTTATGTATTATTTCCGTATGGTGATCAATAAAGTGTTATCTATCTATCTATCTTTAATTTTTTTGAAGAGTAAGAGAGTTTTATTTTTTTCTTTTAATTGAATTTTGTTCCTTATGTCACTAAGAACGATTTCCACCCAGGCGTGTTTGTTGCTTGATTCTCCTAAGCTAGGAGAATTGGTGGCGTGGAACAGGCGTAGCTTCACCTAGTTTCTGAGACGTTTCTTTAATGATTTTACATATATAAACACTTTCAACTTTGAGTGCAAAATACCGTATGAATCAGCCTGTATATAGATAGATAAACTCTTTATTGTACACAGAGATAGAAACTAACAAAAGAGAGAAACAAAAAATATTACGTACAATGGGCGGCCTTATTGCTAAAAGCGATCTCTTCCAGACAACCTTCGGATGGACAGGATAAACAATTCAAATAAGACGGAGGTGTACACAAAGTTTAAATAATAATATACAAATACATAAAACCTAAATAATTTTTTTATTATATATTTTTTTATTTTATTAATGAAACAAAATCCACAGATCTTAGATATTATGGTACAACTTAACTAATTCACTTTACTTAAAGCCAATAAAGGATTTAATTTTTTACCTAATTACCTAATTAAATAAATTAATTACCTAACTATTTGTGTAACCAATTAGCATTGCCATCCAGCGTGGCAATTCCGCCAGCGTCTTGGGGACGCTTCCGACTGGTAGTGATCTGGATCAGTTGAGCTATCTATAGATCGTTTGTAACGGTCTTTAGATGGCTCAACTGTTTCTTGTGTATTTTGTAAATATTAACTTGTATTTGTGTAATCTACATAGATAGAGATGTACGTAAGTCCACGGCTGGACATAGGTCTCCTTCAAAGAGTGTCTTGGGTATTGAGCCTTTTCCATAGACCGACTTCCCGCAACAAGCGCGTAGCACTGATGCAGCAAGCGATGCACTGATGCAGCAACCGTAGCACTGATGTAGCGAGCGTAGCACTGATGTAGCGAGCGTAGCACTGATGCAGCAACCGTAGCACTGATGTAGCGAGCGTAGCACTGATATAGCGAGCGTAGCCCTGATTTAGCGAGCGTAGCACTGATACAGCAATTGTAGCTCTGATGCAGCAAGTGAAGCACTGATGCAGCAACCGTAGCACTGATGTAGCGAGCGTAGCACTGATGTAGCGAGCGTAGCACTTCAACAGCAATTGTATCTCTGGTGTAGCAAGCGTAGTACCAATATGTAACACTGATTAGGGAGCGTAGCACTGATGTAGCGAGCCTAGCACTGATGCAGTAAGCGAAGCACTGATGCAGCAACCGTAGCACTGATGTAGCGAGCGTAGCACTTCAATAGCAATTGTATCTCTGGTGTAGCAAGCGTAGTACTGATATGTAACACTGATTAGGGAGCGTAGCACTGATGTAGCAAGCGTAGCACTTCAACAGCAATTATATCTCTGGTGTAGCAAGCGTAGTACTGATATGTAATACTGATTAGGGAGCGTAGCACTGATGTAGCGAGCGTAGCACTTCAACAGCAATTGTATATCTGGTGTAGCAAGCGTAGTACTGATATGTAACACTGATTAGGGAGCGTAGCACTGATGTAGCGAGCGTAGCACTGATGTCGCAACCGTAGCACTGATACAGCAATTATTATTGTAACTCTGATGTAGCGAGCGTAGAAATGATAATTGTGTAGCACTGATTAGGGAGCGTTGCACTGATGTCGCAACCGTAGCACTGATACAGCAATTATTATTGTAACTCTGATGTAGCAAGTGTAGAAATGATAATTGTGTAGCACTGATTAGGGAGCGTAGCACTGATGTAGCGAACGTGGGACTGATGTAGCGAGCGTAGCACTGATTTAGGGAGTGCAGCACTGATGTAGCAAGCGTCCTACGCTGATGCGTAGCGAGAGTAACACTGATGCATAGAGCGTACCTCTGATGCAGTGAGTGTAGCTCCGATGTAGTGACCGTGGTTTTTGGTTTTAAAGTTATTGTTTGAATTATCTGTCATAAATCATAATATTGCTTAATTTTGTGTTATTAAGGCCCCTTTTGGGTTACTAGTTCAAGAACACATTGTACACATTGTTGTGTTGTGTACTTTAAGATTTTATTGTCGCTGAAGGTATTAAAATGAATAAAATCGTTGGACCGTGCTCTTATGTGAGAGAGAATATATCTACTAACAAATGTCACTGGTTATTTTTAAACCAGTCAACAAAACTCAAGCACCGTGCAATAAATTTATTTTAAAATGATCTGATTACGATATAAATCATGTATAACTAGCTTCCGCGCGCAGCGTCGCCCGCGTGGTACCTACGAAGATAAAAAGTAGCCTATATACTATTGCAGACTATAATCTATATCTGTGCCAAATTTCATCCAGATCCGTTCAGCGGTTCTGACGCGATTGAGTAACAAACATCCATCCATCCATTCGAACTTTTATTATATATTTATTATAATTATACTAGCTTCTGCCCGCGATTTCGCTCGCGTGGTACCTATATAAAAAGAAGCTTATATGCTATTCAAGGTAGAGCTCTAGAACTTGGAATATAAAGAGATATTTACCTAGGAGTAACTTTTTTTTTATACAGTGTTGGTAGGCCCCCCACCCGATGGACCGACGACATTGTGAAGGTTGCGGGAAGTCGGTGGATGGAGAAGGCTCAAGACCGTTCGTCGTGGAACTCTTTAGGGGAGGCCTATGTCCAGCAGTGGACTTCTACAGGCTGATGATGATGATGATGATGAACTTTTTTATACAACTAAGGTGCGAAAAAAGCTTTCGGCCCATCTGTTGGTAAGTGGTTACCGTAGCCTTTGAACGCTTGCAATACCACATCACATAATCAAAATAATTTTATTTGACTACGACCTCCGCCTTTCGATCGCAACCATATAACATTATTTGTTTTAAATAGTGTTGTGTTCCTGCAGTGAGGTTGCCAGAGCTCTTAAAGAGGAGGAGGTTCGGGGGTTCGGGGTCGGCAACGCGTGCGTGATTGCCTCTGGTATTGCAAGCATTCATAGGCTACGGTAACCACTTACCAACAGATGGGCCGAAAGCTTTTTTGGCACCTTAGTTGTATAAAAAAGTTCATCATCATCATCAGCCTGTAGAAGTCCACTGCTGGACATAGGCAAGAGTTCCACGACGAACGGTCTTGAGCCTTCTCCATCCACCGACTTCCCGCAACCTTCACAATGTCGTCGGTCCATCGGGTGGGGGGCCTTCCAACACTGCATAAAAAAAAAGTTACTCCTAGGTAAATATCTCTTTATAATCCAAGTTTTAACGAAATCGGTTGAGCCGTTACGGCGTGATTGAACAACAAACATCCAAACATCTTCACAAACTTTCGCATTTATAATATTAGTAGGATTAGGAAGCATATAAATCATATTGAAAGTTAAACAAGAAAATCGTAAATAAAGCCAAATTTAAGTACTAGTATGTATTCAAGGATGGATTCGCACTTACTGGAACAGAAAGAGACAGCAACAATTATTCCTATGCGTTAGAAAGAGACAGACACACAAATTAAGGACTCTTGGGTCGTTTGAGGTGTATAATGTCGTAAATGAAATTGACTGGCCTCATAGCTCAGTTGGTAGTAACTCTGCCTTCTGCGCTAGAGGTCGCGGGTTCGATCCCAGCACTGGACAAACATTTGTGACTAACACAGATGTTTGTTCTGTGTCTGGGTGTTAAATATGTATCTATTATGTACATCAGTCTCTGGTACCCATAGTACAGGCTATGCCTAGTTTGGGATCAGTTGACCGTGTGTGATATGTCCGGAATATAAAAAAAATACCAGCTTATGCCAATGGCTTCGCTCGCAGGGGACCTAAATAAAAATTAGATTATCCTACTTCCTACTAATATTGCTTGTCGTGTCACTGATTCATTCTTGGTCATCCTGTATTAGTTCAGTGAGCAGGTTGAGGTATGGTGGCCCTGAAAAGGGCCTATGACCATCAGTGAAAGAATCAGTGTAGTGAAAGGATTAAAATACGCTCTTTTCGTGCACAGTAATATTATAAATACGAAAATTTGTGAGGATGTTTGGATGTTTGTTATTCAATCAACCGATTTCGATGAAACTTTGAATATGAAGATTTTTACCTAGGGGGTACCTTTTTTTATACAACGGTGACAAACAAGCTTACGGCTCATCTGTTGGTAAGTGGTTACCGTAGCCTATGAATGCTTGCAATGCCAGAGGCATCACGCACGCGTTGCCGACCCCGAACCCTCCTCCCCTTTAAGAGCTCTGGCAACCTTACCGCAGGAACACAACACTATTTGAAACAAATAATGTTATTTGGCTGTGATATTCCGTAAGGCGGAGGTTGCAGTAAATTAAAATTATTTTGTGATTGCTTCTGGTATTGCAAGCGGTCATAGGCTACGGTAACTACTTACCAACAGCTGGGTACGATTGTTTGCCAACTTAATATGAAAAAAAGTTGTTTAAAGTGCACGTACGCATTTATCCTGAAAGACAACGCACACTTTGAGAGCGAACTTACTGAAAACCTGTAGCTTTTATCCACGCACACACCAAAACCTACCTTATTTCTATCCTAACAACATCCATTTTCCAGTAAAGATCGTGCAGCTTAATAAAACCTCCACCCAAGCGCGAAATTGAACCTTAAAGCCTTAGAAATTAGAGTGATTTGTTAACAAGACCAAGCGCGTAGGATGATAACAACCGACCGATTTAGGAAGAGCTTCCCTTCCCCGAGGGTTTTCAAATAAAGGCTCGAATAAAAGGGGATTTGGAGCAAAAGTCACGGTTCAATGTGTTCTGGTCGAGTTCTGACTTGGCTTTTGGTTCGGCCTGTGAATTTCAGTAGAGCGTCGTCTCTCGTAGAGTGAACACGTTTTATCCGAGATGAAGAATGGCGGTTTGAAGATAATTATATAGAGTGAGTTATAAACCATTTTTCTATTATATAGATAAAGATTTTCCACCCTCAAATTCATGGGTAACAAGTATGCGGCCGGTTTTGCTCGTGGTACCTACATAAAAGCCTATAATATTCTAGGTAAACTTTACATATTCTAAGTTTCATCGAAATCGGTCCAGCCGTTCTTGAGTTATAAATGGTGTAACTAACCCCACTCTGTTATACATTATATATTTTGGTAGTCCTTTAGCTACATAGAATCGTTAAGTGATACTTATATCTATAGTTATTAGGTCGTTAAATTTTAGACTAGTTAGCGCCTCGTAGGCGCCACGGATCTTCGCGTGTCGCCTAGCCTAGTGCTATTCCAGACTATAATCTATGTCTGTGCCAAAATTCATCCAGATCCGTCAAGCCGTTCTGGCGTTATTGAGTAACAAATATCCATCCAAACTAATAGGAAGTAAAGGTTGATTGAAAAAATATTTTCTTTCATGGGCCCCACCATGGCGTCTCATTGCCATTCAAATGCGTCACAGCACTTTTTTACAGTACCATAAATCTATGATACTGTCATTTTACGCCACCCGCCTAAACACAATCGCAATGTTCATAGTACGGGGCCGTAGCTTCGAACAAATAAAAAGTTGAGCAAGATTACACCTGTTGGGGTTCCGTAGATTTTTCTAAGGTTTTTTCTATATTTATCAAAAACGGGAAATTTTATAGGTGTTAATGAAATAAAAATAAATAAAATATAATAAAAATGTTTTATTTCGGACAACTTAACAATCAATATCACAAAAAAACTTACTTCTAGGTAATTTTTAAAATTAAATAAATGTAGACGGAGGCTGAGGAAATAACCATCGATATAAAATTTAAAGTACAAAAGTTTAGTAAAAAAAATATTACAAATATATTTTGTGAAAAACTGCCAAGAAATTCAAGGAGAGCAAACGTAAATAAAATAAGATTTTATTTGCAATAACACACTTATAATTTTATCAGCTATATACAATAATTATAAACTTACTAACAGACTTAAAATGAAAAAGATAGATAGAGAATTCTTTATTGCACATAAAAATAGTACAAAGGCGAACTTAATGCTAAAAAGCATTATCTTCCATATAACCATTGTGTTTGTGGACAGAAGATGTGAAGGCAGTGCACAGGAGAGGGAACTGTTGAGAACATAAAAACAATACAATTTATCTGACCTCTAATGTTTTTTGTGTTTCTTTTCTTAATGGTGTACAATAAAGATATACTCTATCTATCTATCTACAATAATAATTATAACGTGCCATGATTCTGCAAAAAGGATGAAGGATGCTGCTGACTCAGCATGATGCGGGTTGATGACAACCCGCGCTGGCCGTTAGGGGTAATTTTGATTTAATTGTAAATTTTTCTATATGTTTAAATAAATTAGATTCTCAATTAAGGTTTTTCATACAAACTTTGCTTCTCCTTTCACCCCCATTTAATATGAATTTTATAAAATCCCTTTTTTGGGTGGTTCTATCATTCAAGGGAGGTAGTATCAAAATACTTTATAACGTTTACAGATGATTATAAAAATAATTATTAATTATGTTGCTCAAAAAAGACATGAATTCAGGATTTCCTAACTAACTAACGGAATCCTAAAAATACTATAAAGTCAAAGTCAAAGTCAAAAAGCATTTATTTCAAGAAAATCACTAGGATCACTTTGAAACGTCTTAGAAACTAGGTGAAACTATGCCTATTCCTCGCGACCAAGCCTACAAGAATCAGGCAACAAACACGGCTTGGTGCCTACCATTTTTTTCGATGATCCTTTTTCACAAAATGGAATTTAAAGCTTCAGTGTGGTGCCGATCGAACTAGGTGAGGCTCAAAAGAAAAGTAATCTAATTATAATCCCTAATAAATAAGAGCTTATAAAAATGTGAAAAAAAGAAGACAAATGTGAGCTTCAACAAATGATCTAAGGGCAGCACACGCTACACTTGATGAAATATGTACCTAATGATTACATAAAAATTAAATAATACTTAAAATATGATGCAAGTAAAAACTTTAAAGACACTGCAAAATGGCATTTTAGCTGTCGAGGGGCAGAGCGACTTCAGGCCATGCGGTTTTATCATTTAAATAATCATTTAGTTTATAGTACGCTTTCTTAATAAGATTATTCTTTATGAACACTTTAAATCTTCTAATAGGAAGTTGCGTCGCGTTTATAATAATGCATTCGGTTTTACCTAGACTTTATAATATCCCATTCTTTTTTCTCTGGCATGATTCAAACCTGCTCTAGATTCGCTCGGGTTTTTTGCATGACCATTTTTTTCAATAAACATGTCAATTTTCCCGCGGATCTCTAACAGCACCATTACAAGATTTCTCAAGGGAGTTTAATATCTGATTGAAGGTACCGGCGGAGGCGCTTATCGTTTAAAAGCGTCTAATTTTGGAGACAAGTCTGTTATTATTTTTTACTAACTATATATTGTCTCCTACATTCCCACTAATGTTAAACATGCGAATGTTTGGGATGATGTTTGGTTACTTAGATTTTTAGAGCTGTTGGTAAGTGGTTACCATAGGCTATGGTAACCACTTAACAACCTAGTGGTATAATAAAAAAAGAACCCTTTTTTCTTCAACGGCTGTCGGTTCTGCGAGCTATATGGCCTGCCCACTGCCACTTTAACTTGATAAATCTGAGAGCTATGTCGGTGACCTTGATTCTTTTTTGTTCTTAATTAGGCACAATCTTTCTAAAACTGCACCAATTAATAATACTGCCACGAATAGCGCTAACCGGAAGTACCGCCATATTGCTTGGAAGCGCGTCGTTAGCGGCCTCATTTCCGCCCGCCATCTTGAATTGTCTGTGGCGCTATTGAAGTTTTAATTGGTGTATTTAGCTCGTTTTAAATCTCTTTTTTAAAATCGGCAATAATAATTACTCAAAAGAAACGTTTTTGGAAGTAAATAAAACGAACGTGAGTGGCCGTGGTGGCCCCGGCCGAAGAATAGGCCCCTCCATATCTATCCGCGGATGTCGTAAGAGGCGACTAAGGGAAAAAAGCTAAGGGATTGGCAGCAGCGTCCCTCATTTTAACAACGATAGCTCTAACTGCGCTCGCCAACCCGCATGCCCAGCGTGCTGAGTATGGGTAAATCCCCCCACATGATAAGGAATTCGCTCTGTCTGTGGGGGAGGCCATGTTCAGCAGTGGACGTCGTTCGGCTGAAATGATGATGACCATGGTATTCATTACTGATCTGTTTCTGAACTCATAGAACTCGTTATTTTTCTTTGACAACCTCGGTGGCGCAGCGGCCGAGTGCCCGCTTCAGACGCAAGGGGTGCGGGTTCGATTCCCGCTGCGGGACAAATGTTTGCATGATCTGCAAATATTAGTTCCGGGTCTGGGTGTTGTGGTACCATGGTACTCGTAGTTTCTGATACCCACGACACAGGGGATCCTAGTTGTGGGCTGTTGGGTGTTATTTATTTATTATCTTATAAGCTATCAAATTGAATTGGGTGATTAAAAATTTCTCGTTTCTAACTTCAGACCGACATGAGTCAAAGTCAAAGTCAAAAGGCATTTATTTCAATAAAATCACTAGGATCACTTTGAAACGTCTTAGAAACTAGGTGAAGCTACGCCTGTTCCTCGCGACCAAGCCTACAAGAATCAGGCAACAAACACGGCTTGGTGCCTATCATTTTTTTCGATGATCCTTTTTCACAAAATGGAATTTAAAGCTTCAGTGTGGTGCCCATCGAACTAGGTGAGGCTCAAGAGAAAAGTAATCTAATTATAATCCTTAATAAATAAGAGCTTATAAAAATGAGAAAAAAATGAAGACAAATGTGAGCTTCAACAAATGATCTAAGGGCAGCACACGCTACGCTACATGACTCTCACTCATCTCAAGTACTGTCAAATTTTATCCCACTTTTGGAAATTCTCCTCAAAATTCCCCTCACCACGGCTTAGAATACTAGACAACACTTGAGTTCTCACGTTTCATATCATATTGCAGTAATCAAACTCAGCTCTAGGCCAGTTTATGTACTTAAAATAGTATGTACATATTATGTAGGTGTAATTTCAGCCAGCTAAGGTCAATTATGTAATGCGCGGCCAAAACAGGATTCTAACTAAATTGTTGTTCAGAATATTGTGTTCAAAGTCAAAGTCATAAATAGCTAGCAAATTCTATTCGCTGGGTGAATGATGCTAGCATTCACGTGAATCTAACGACAGGCTCACGCGTTGCGCATTAGTGGGCATATCGATGCGTCAATTGCACGATGCATCAAAGTATATTCAATGTTCCGACAATGAATGCATTTTTTTTTTTAATATACAACTTAAAATCACGTCTATTTCCCAGAGAGGTAGACAGAGACCACGGCTTTCCACTTGCTACGATCCCGCCTTAACTCTTTTGCTTCGTTCACCCTCATCACATTCCTCATGCATGCCCGTTGGTTTAGGTACTAGTATAGTATTATGTTATCTGTGGTTTAGGGTACTCTTGACCTGCCTTTTTCCAAAACGTCACCGATTTGGTCACTAAACGTACGCCTAGGTTTTCCCCTTCCAACGGTTCCATTCACACTCGTTTATACACCTGTTTCGTCAATCTTCTTTCGTTCATCCTCTCTACATGACCAAACCATCTCAGCATACCTTTCTCAATCCTCATCACTACATCTTCTTTCACTCCACAACGTTATCTTATCACACTGTTCCTCACTCTATCTTTCAAAGTTACTCCACACATACTTCGCAAAGCTCTCATTTCCACTGCATTTATCCTACTTTGATTCTTTTTTTGCCATACCTAACATTCACTGCCTAACACTTCAATTTCCTCCCACATGATGGGAAGTCGCTCTGGATATCTGTGGGGGTGGCCGATGTTCAGTGGAATTCCAACGGCTGGAATGATAACTTGGTATTGTTTTTCAGAACATCACCATGGGCGCGGCGTCGGACGGCTTCAGCAACGGCTACGGCTGGCGCGCCAAGATCGCGGCCTGCCGGGAGAGCCGGAAGCTGGTGCTCGTGATAGTGGCCATCGCGCTACTGCTCGACAACATGCTTCTGACTACCGTCGGTAAGTTAGATTTTACGCGAGGTAAGGCGCAGAAGAGGCGACTAAGGGAAAAAAGCTAGGGGATGGGCAGCAGCGTGCCTCATTTTAACAACGATAGCTCTAACTGCGCTCGCCAACCCGCATGCTCAGCGTGGTGAGTATGGGCAAATCCCTCCACATGGTAAGGAATTTGCTCTGTCTGTGGGGGAGGCCATGTTCAGCTGTGGACGTCGTACGGCTAAAATGCTGATGCTACTGAAGGCGCAGAGTATCTCTATATCTACGCGCTATCCTACGCGCTCGTATACCCTTCAAACTGGTGCTAGAGGAAGATCGAGTGCCTCATTTGCAATTCATAAACGCAACCCCTGGACTATTTGCTGACAGAAGAGTTTTATTTAATTGACTATTTAATACAAGTTAATATTTAGGTACAAATACACAAGAAACAGTTGAGCCATCTAAAGACCGTTACAAACGACCTATAGATAGCTCAACTGATCCATATCACTACCAGTCGGAGGCGTCCCCAGGACGCTGGCGGAATTGCCACGCTGGATGGCAATGCTAATTCGCTGGGCCAAATAAGAGCCAGCCCTCGGGTCACGCGTCGCTTCGATCAGACGTCCTGATATCTTTTTGAAAACCCGGAGGGCCCCGTTTCCCCACATTTAAATTTTTTTATTTAATTGACTGGATTTCACCTGGTCATCGAGATTAGGAGCGAAAATTTAAAAAAAAATGAGGGCATTTGTTTAATCAGAGGAATTATTTATCTGTTAAGCCTATACAATTGAAATTTGGCATGCAGGTTCCTAATAGACAGTAAACATTTGTTAAGAAACAATTTTATGAAAATTTACCCCCGAAGGGGATGAAATGGGGGTTGAAAGATTGTATGAAAGTCCTATGTTTTTGAAGTTACAGACATCAAAATCAGTATTCAGGTTAAGAGTTTTAAGTAATAAGATATCCGTATATCCGTCCAAGGCTAAAGTCTAAGACTATACCACCTAGTTTGGTGTAGTCTAGCAAAAGAGACACTTGATCTTCCTCTAGCACTAGTTCGAAGGGTATACGACCGCGTAGGATAGCGCTAGTGACGAGGTTTGCACTAGCAAACTTATGCTCCAAAACTTAGTCATATCTTCTCGTCGCAGATAGGCTTGCTTGTTTTTTTTAATAAATATACATTTTTCTTGAAATAAAAGTGGCTGGTGGATGAGACCAATGACCGAAGAGCTGGTGCTTACCTCGGACAAAGGATCAGTATAGCGATCCAACGAGGTAACGTCGCCAGCCTTTTGGGCACGCTGCCTGTGGTTTGTGATCTGAACTCTGTTTTCTACTTGTAGTCGTAGTCGTAGAAAACAGAGTTCATTTCTAGTATAATATTATTTTAGTTTAATTAACAACTGCTATTATTATTGTTTTTCTGTTACTAAATAAAAACTTATATTATACTTTTTCTTAATAACTATAAACTTGACACTGGTAGAATAGTATTGATACACCTGCCAAAAAAATGGAGGCAAAAATCATTCGTTCATCGGTGTGAATGGTGTGGTAACCTAGTAAGTAGCCAAGCCAATGAATTGCAAATGAACCACTCCACCGATTGCTCTTATCTTGAAATACGATGGAGCATTTTCCTTTTGTTGAAAGAGATCCTTTGTTACGAGAATTTGTGAATTTCCCCTCTACCTGTTCGTTCAATTTGCAAAATGGCGACATTGCATTTTTTTATGTGAAAATGAAAGCAAAATAGTTTCTCTACTTTTACCGCTAATGATCTCCAAGCAATCAGATCCTTGAGATGTTTAGGGGGGTAGTGAGAGGCACGTCCGAACATTTGGCACATACCATTTTGCAAGAGTGAGTATTCCATACGTGCGGTTGCAAGCCCATTGCCGCTTTAAAAATACATACTGATTTTCTCGCGATGTCTTTATAACCTCATTGGCACTCAACCTCATTGGTATGGTGTTTTTTTTTTTATAAAAACGTTTTGTTTGTTGTTGTTTTAATTGACAATCAAGTTATGGGAACGTGACTTATGACTTAAAAATTAAAGTACCTACATAGAAGAAGAAAGATTTTATTTTACAAAGTAATAAAAATACAAGTAATGGCTATGGCATCCATGGCCTTACCGCCTTTTATGTTAATAAATATTCCTCACGTAACTTATTTACATCAGCTCTCTGCTGCTGGTCTAAATCTTCTTGAAAACTTTGATTGATTAATAGGTATTTGTCATTTCCTATCGTATCTAAAGCGTAAGCTCTCGTATATTATGCGCAGGCCATATTTCTTTTACTACCTCTGTGCTACCTCAATTTGCGGGTCTCTGAGGCCTGGATTCTGAGTTTTAGTACCCATAGGTTTTACGACTTTCCTGAGCTCTACACTTCTGTTTGATCACAATTTCAGAACAGACGCTGTTATTCTGAGTCATTCATCATCATCATTTCTGCAGCCATACGACGTCTACTGCTGAACATGGCCTCCCCCACAGACAGCGAATTCCTATCATGTGAGAGTATTTGCCCATACTCACCACGCTGGGCATGCGGGTTGGCGAGCGCAGTTAGAGCTATCGTTGTTAAAATGAGGGACGCTGCTGCCCATCCCCTAGCTTTTTTCCCTTAGTCGCCTCTTACGACATCCGCGGATAGGGAGATATGGAGGGACCTTCTTCAGCCGGGGCCACCACGGCATTCTGAGTAATTAAACAAGCATTTTTGAGGATCTCAGTCGGATTTACAGTATTTTAAATAAATGTAATTGCAGTGAAAATATTGTCAGTGTTTTATTCAGAGATGTTAAAAAAGTACTACTCATACCTATTATAAATGCGAATATTTGTGAGGACGTTTGGATGCTTAGAAGTTTTTGATTCTCAAGGCTCAAAAAATGAAAAAAAATGGCCGTGGTGGCCCCGGCTGAAGAATAGGCCCATATCTACCTTTCCGCGGATGTCGTAAGAGGCGACTAAGGGAAAAAAGCTAGGGGATGGACAGCAGCGTCCCTCATTATAACAACGATAGCTCTAACTGCGCTCGCCAACTCGCATACCCAGCGTGGTGAGTATGGGCAAATCCCCCCACATGATAAGGAATTTGCTCTGTCTGTGAGGCAGGCCATGTTCAGCAGTGGACGTCGAACGGCTGAAATGATGATGATTAAGTAAAAAAATATATATAAAAATAATTGGTTATTATTATTACTTATTATTATAAAATCTTGTAGAGGCAAAATCTTATAACTTACGTTTTTATTATTTGTTTATTAACCTTAACATTAACTTTCTTTTGATTTTTATTTTTACTTAATTATTAGTTGTATCTCTGTTAGGAACAAACTGATATTTGTCCAAGGAGGTGGGCGTTGGTAGCTGCGACACAGTTTAACAACTACTGCAGTTACCATCGTTTTTCCCCAATTCATTATTGTTTGACTGGCCTCATAGCTCAGTTGGTAGTAACTCTGCCTTCTGCGCTAGAGGTCGCGGGTTCGATTCCCGCACTGGACAAACATTTGTGACTAACACATATGTTTGTTCTGTGTCTGGGTGTTAAATATATATCTATTATGTATATCAGTCTCTGGTACCCATAGTACAGGCTATGCCTAGTTTGGGATCAGTTGACCGTGTGAATATGTCCGGAATATTTATTTATTATTTATTTATTTACTTTACCTATGATATGTTAGAAACAATATCTAAATAATGTATTTGAATTTATACTAGCGCTATCTCTTGATGATTAGTAATAATAGTGTACCTACCTACTTCTATGTTGTACTGAATAAAGATGTCAATCCAAGCAAAGCCACTACGTGTGTTTCAATATGATAAAGTTCCAAATAAAACATTTATACATTTTATACATTTTTTTCGCTCCGCTCTAATAACTCAATTTATGCTCAACATCTCGGTTCCTCCCTAATAACCTAGACACGACTGGAAATATCATTATTTCGAAGCGCCATATCAAAACATGGTAATTCAACTATAAACTGGACCCAAATCTGATTTTGAGAGACTCTTCAAGTTGTACTAGGGATGGGTCGTTGTCGATGAAATTGTATATCGGCAAACGTTATCGTGATAGAATGCTTAGGTGTCTTTGACGATAAAATTATGCAAGGTGATTCATTATTTTATTTTATTAATGAAACAAAATCCACAGCTCTTAGATAATATGGTACAACTTAACTAATTCGCTTTACTTAAAGCCAATAAAGGATTTTTTTTTTAGCTAATACATTTATTAATTTCGACCGTCACTGATTTGACACAAAACTAATATTATATATATGTGTATGTGTGTGTGTATGTGTATATGCGTGTATATATGTGGTAATAATAATCGAAACTTTTGGAAATGTTTCATTTAAAAATCAACAACGGATTTGCTATCCTGCTAGCGAATGCAAATAGGTTACACATATTGGTTAGGTGTGCCATTATTAATCAAATTAATTTGACAAAAATTACTAGGCTTGGTCGCGAGGAACAGGCATAGCTTCACCTAGTTTCTAAGACGTTTCATAGTGATCCTAGTGATTTTAAGAAATAAACACTTTTTGGATTTGATTTTGAATCATTTAACAAAAGTAATAAAATTATTAAAGTTCAAAAAAGTTCAAAAACAATCTAGTAGGCTTCGTAGTTAGATGGATGTGAAAGATGACGTGGTTAAGGAAGAAGAAAAGTTCTAAAAATAGCATGTCACATTGATAATTCGTGTCCCATCACTAGCGGCGCCTTTGATGAGGCGGCTAAGTGAATTCCACTTTGATCTCGACGGGGAAATTGCGCTGGCTTCCGTCCCGAACTAAAAGCGCCACTGTGTCAAAGTCAAAGTCAAAAGGCGTTTATTTCAATATAATCACTAGGATCACTTTGAGACGTCTTAGAAACTAGGTGAAGCTACGCCTGTTCCTCGCGACCAAGCCTACAAGAATCAGGCAACAAACATAGCTTGTGTTTTATTTTTTTTATACTACTGAAGTGTCAAACAAGCATACGGCCCACCTGTTGGTAAGCAGTTACCGTAGCCTATGAGCGCTTGCAATATTAGAGGCATCACGCACGCGTTGCCGACCCCGAACCCCCCTCCCCTTAAAGAGCTCTGGCAACCTTACTCACCGCAGGAACACAACACTATTTGAAACAAATAATGTTATTTGGCTGCGATCTTTTGTAAGGCGGAGGTACCTCCCCAGGCGGGCTGCTCGCTGTGCCCTACCTCCTCCTAAGTCACTAGTGTGTCACTCCGACCGAACCAGGAGTCGGTGTATAAAAGCTGTAGCTTTAAAGCGCTAATATTTTAATCTAACTAGCTTCCGCCCGCGGTTTTCTCGCGTAATACCTACATAAAAGGTAGCATATATGCTATTCCAGACTACAATCTAGCTCTGTAGCAAATTTCATCCAAATCTGTTCGGCCGTTTAGCCGTGATTGAACCACAAACATCCAAACATCTTCACAAACTTTCGCATTAATAATATTAGTAGGATATAGCTAGCTTCCGCCCGCGGCTTCGCTCACGTGCTACCTACATAAAAAGTAGCCTATATGCTATTCTAGGTAAAGAAATTAATCTATTCCAAGTTTCAACGAAATCTGTTGAGCCGTTACGGCGTGATTGAACAACAAACATATAAACATCCTCACAAACATTCGCATTTATACTATTAGGGGAGGCCTTTGTCCAGCAGTGGACTTCTACATGCTGATGATGACGATGATAACAGGGACTTGCGGCTTTTAATACGTTTAACACTCCGTTTGTGGAATGATCTCCCTGCTGAGGTTTTCCCTAGGGACAGTATGGGGTTCTTCAAAAAGGGCGTTTTGAACTTTTTAAGGGGTCGGCAACGCGTGAGTGATGCCTCTGTTATTGCAAGCGTTCATAGGCTATAGTAACCACTAACCAACAGGTGGGCCGTGTGCTTGTTTGCTACCTTAATTGTATAAAAAAAATGTTACAGTGGAAATTCTGCAGGTAACTGAAAGCTGTAATGGAGGCACTTCACTCTATTTCATTTGAAGTTTAAAATGAAAGAGAAGTGGTGAGGACTTTGCCTTTTTAACCTTTTTAAGAGCCCTCAACTTAGGCCCTCAATCAGGTTAGCAACCTGATTTTACGAACAGCTTTTAAGGCTACGCCACCTTCCATAGACTTCGCTCGCGTGGTACCTACATAGCCTATATGCTATTCTAGGTAAATAACTTTATATATTCCAAGTTTCAACGAAATTGGTTGATCCGTTGCGGCGTGATTGATTAACAAACATCTAAACATACAGACATCCAAACATCCTTACAAACTTTCGGATTTATAATATTAGTAGGATTTTTATCGATCATCATTTTCATCATTTCAGCCGTACGACGTCCACTGCTGAACATGGCCTCCCCCAAAGAGTGAATTCCTATCGTGTGGGGGGATTTGCCCATACTCAGCACGCTGGGCATGCGGGTTGGCGAGCGCAGTTAGAGCTATCGTTGTTAAAATAAGGGACGCTGCTGCCCATCCCCTAGCTTTTTCCCTTGATCGCCTCTTACGACATCCGCGGATAGGTAGATATGGACGGGCCTATTCTTCAGCCGGGGCCACCGCGGCTGATATCTATTTTATCGATAAAGCAATCGAAAAGCAATCTACAGGCAGCACTACGCGAAATGAGCTGTCAACCACACGGGCGGTTAAGGACCACTTGAAGCGAAATGGAAGCTGAAGCTGAATATTAATTCGTACTCACTCGTACTCCGTGATGAATGAGGCAATCCGTAGAAGAACCATGGTCACCGGTATATGGTGACCACAATAGGCCAGTTGTAGCCGCAGTGACACCATAGCCACAAACACACAGGCCCCATACCTCAGTTGGTAGTAACTCTGCTTTCTGCGCTAGAGGTCGCGGGTTCGATTCCCGCACAGGACAAATATTTGTGTGATTAACAATGGTCACCGGTATATGGTGACCACAATAGGCCAGTTATAGCCGCAGTGACATCATAGCCACAAACACACAGGCCCCATAGCTCAGTTGGTAGTAACTCTGCTTTCTGCGCTAGAGGTCGCGGGTTCGATTCCCGCACAGGACAAATATTTGTGTGACTAACAATGGTCACCGGTAAATGGTGACCACAATAGGCCAGTTATAGCCGCAGTGACACCATAGCCACAAACACACAGGCCCCATAGCTCAGTTGGTAGTAACTCTGCTTTCTGCGCTAGAGGTCGCGGGTTCGATTCCCGCACAGGACAAATATTTGTGTGACTAACAATGGTCACCGGTAAATGGTGACCACAATAGGCCAGTTATAGCCGCAGTGACACCATAGCCACAAACACACAGGCCCCATAGCTCAGTTGGTAGTAACTCTGCTTTCTGCGCTAGAGGTCGCGGGTTCGATTCCCGCACAGTACAAATATTTATGTGATTAACACAGATGTTTGTTCTGTGTCTGGGTGTTAAATATTTATCTATTATGTTTAACAGTCTCTAGTACCCATAGTACAGGCTATGCCTAGTTTGGGATCAGTTGACCGTGTGTGATAGATAACATGTCCGGAATATAGAAAAAAATAAACTCTAGACTAAGAAAATTGGATTTCTCAAAACATCATCATCATCATCAGCCTGTAGAAGTTCACTGCTGGACATACGCCTCCCCCAAAGAGTTCCATGACGAACGGTCTTGAGCCTTCTCCATCCACCGACTTCCCTCAATCTTCACTTACCGCAACCTTTCTCAAAACAGTTTGGTTTAAATTAGGATACGAGCGTGTTACATACATGTTATTAATAACCTTGTATATTGATTTCAGTTTTTTTTTTTTAATATTCCGGACATATCACACACGGTCAACTGATCCCAAACTAGGCATAGCCTGTACTATGGGTACCAGAGACTGATATACATAATAGATATATATTTAACACCCAGACACAGAACAAACATCTGTGTTAGTCACAAATGTTTGTCCAGTGCGGGAATCGAACCCGCGATCTCTAGCGCAGAAGGCAGAGTTACTACCAACTGAGCTATGGGGCCAGTCAATTAACTAACTTAAAATTAACTTAAATCCGTAAATTACCGAGAGGTAGGGCACAGCGAGATTTCCTCGCGCTAAATTGGAGCAGCCCACCTGGGAGGTACCTCCACCTTACAGATGATCGCAGCCAAATAAGATTATTTGTTTCAAATAGTGTTGTGTTCCTGCGGTGAGTAAGGTTGCCAGAGCTCTTTAGGGGGGGAGGGGTTCGGCAGGCAACGCATTAGCAATGCTCCAGGTGTTGCTGATGTCAATAGGCGACGGTAACCACTTACCATCAAGTGGGCCGTAAGCCTGTTTGACTCCGTATAACATAAAAATTACAAAGAACATTTTACGTTCGTACGCCGTTCGAACACTGCTTTTCTTAGTAACATGTGGTGTGTTTTTTTTTTATTTATTTTTTATTTTTAGGGAACGACTCGGAACGCGATGTTGTTCCAAAATCTATTTCATTTGTTTCAGAACAGTAGTTTATCCATAAAGGCCATTGCCCACCACAACGTATCATAGTTATACATCATATACCATGGCAGCGCTATGACCGTATCAGTTCCTATAAATATTAACATCTTTAATTGGAAACTAGCTAGTTAATTTACCGATATACCATTCACACAGTTGCTCAGCTGTTTCCATCGCGAGCTAAGACTATGTACGCGTTTGACTTTATCTAGCAATTAAATCGACATTCAGAAGCCGAAATGCCTTTCATTCTGTGCCACACACCGCCAAACGCCATAATGACTCGGATGCATGACAAATAACGTTTTGATTAGACACTCACCTTACAAATAGTAGGTACATTTGACTGGCCTCATAGCTCAGTTGGTAGTAACTCTGCCTTCTGCGCTAGAGGTCGCGGATTGGATCCCCGCACTGGACAAACATTTGTTGTGATGAACACAGATGTTTGTTCTGAGTCTGGGTGTTAAATATATATCTATTATGTATATCAGTCTCTGGTACCCATAGTACAGGCTATGCCTAGTTTGGGATCAGTAGACCGTGTGAATATGTCCGGAATATTTATATTTATATATTAATTGTTCATTTTATGCTAGTGGAGCGCTACCGACAACGGCTGGGTAGAGTGGTTTTTTATAGAAGCATAAATGTAACTCGACAAAAAAAACCACTTTCATGACACAATCTAATATTATAAATGCGAAAGTTTGTGAGGATGTTTGAATGTTTGTTATTCAATCACGTCAAAGTCAAAGTCAAAGTCAAAAGGCATTTATTTCAATAAAATCACTAGGATCACTTTGAAACGTCTTAGAAACTAGGTGAAGCTACGCCTGTTCCTCGCGACCAAGCCTAGAAGAATCAGGCAACAAACACGGCTTGGTGCCTATCATTTTTTTCGATGATCCTTTTTCACGCCTTAACGGTTCAACCGATTTCGCTGGAACTTGGAATATATAAAGTTCTTTACCTAGAATAGCGTATAGGCTTTTTAGTTAGGTTCCACGCCAGCGAAGCCGCGGGAGTAAGCTTTTTTTTTTTTTTTATACGAAATTGGCTAAAGTTTGACCACAATCTCACCTGATGTTAAGTAATGATGTGGTCTACGGTGTAGCACGTTTGCCTAGAAGAAACCTATTCACTCTGCTCTTGAAGACACCCAAATTGTAGGTATTCGGAAACACAGACGCCGGCAACGAGTTCCACTCTTTGGCTGTCCGCATTATAAAGCTAGTATATAATCATTTTATATTACTTCACTCGTGCGCTTTACTCAGACTAACTAGACTTTATTAATTACTAGATTCCGCCCGCGACTTCGTTCTCGTGATACGTACATGAAAAGTAGCCTTTATGCTAATTCTAGATAAATAACTCAGTGTATTACAGTTTAATAACAAACATCCAAGCATCTAACTTCCTCACAATCTTTCCCATTTTTTATTTTCTGCCGCCTATTTTCTGAGAATTATGTATGTCCTAACTGTTGTGTTATTTTTAGTCACCTCTAGGAGGTCGTGACGTTACTACTATGGTCTCCGCTGAAAACCAGCGCTGGGTGCACACATCAGTGTGTATCCAGCACAATGCTGAGCGGAGGCCATGTTTTCCAAGAGCTCTGCTGCGCACAATATCTTCTATCATTTAGCATTTAATTTCTTCTATTTTATTTTATGTGTAGTAGTTCTTAAGGAAAATAAAAAGCTTTCTTTCTTTCTTTCTTTCAGACAATATTAAAAATATTACAATTCATTTGAAGCCCGTTTTGGGCCTGATCTTAAAATAATTATATGCCCAACACCTCTATGTTCTAAGTATTTATATGTAGGTACATGTCCAGCCGTAGGTACCCATATACGAATACCCACATGAAAATCAACGGAGCGAGCCGAGATAACGATTATAATATCAAATGTAGCATTATACAGGGTGAGTTTTTTTTTTTCAGAGCCTCTTAGGTGAAATCAGAAACCGTGAGAGTAATCGAAAAGTGATGTTAGGAGTTACGGGCTCGATTTTGAAAAATATAAGATCTGCATAAAAACAGCTGAAATTTATTTAGTTACTCAAAAAATTTAGGTTTTTGGTTATTTTTTGCATTTTTGGGTTCTTTGTTTGTTAATAAATAAATGCAATTAGGGTTAATAAGACTAAAAACTATAAACATTTTAAAAGATCACTCACGAAGCAGGCCACGTGGGAGAGGTGATTCTGCCAGATAAATAAATAAATAAATATTCCGGACATATTACACACGGTTAACTGATCCCAAACTAGGCATAGCCTGTACGATGGTTACCAGAGACTGATATAAATAATAGATATATATTTAACACCCAGACACAGAACAAACATCTGTGTTAGTCACAAATGTTTGTCCAGTGCGGGAATCGAACCCGCGCCCTCTAGCGCAGAAGGCAGAGTTCCTACCAAATGAGCTATGAGGCCAGTCAAATATATATATAGGAGATATAGTTTGTAGGATGGTATTGGGGCTGTCACGCACTCTGCGCATCAGGGATGTGGTCTTTTTGCGGATAGTGGCCGCAAAGCCATCCGTCTCATATTCTGCAAACATCCCTGATACACTGCAGATATAATTCGATTATTTTTCTTTTGAGCCTCACCTAGTTCGATCGGCACCACACTGAAGCTTTAAATTCCATTTTGTGAAAAGGGGTCATCGAAAAAAATGATAGGCAGGCGCGCCGTGTTTGTTGCCTGATTCTTGTAGGCTTGGTCGCGAGGAACAGGCATAGCTTCACCTAGTTTCAAAGTGATCCTAGTGATTTAATTGAAATAAAAGTCTTTTGACTTTGACTTTGAATCGCGGCAGTCCCAACATCATCCTAAAAATGTTATACTGTATACGTAGGGTCTCTAGCGGTCGCTTTGCTCGTAGCGGTGCGTCACCAATGAGGATTTATTTCCTGTTAGTTGATGGGAATACCCTATTTCTGTCCGCAGTGCCAATAATCCCCGAGTTCCTCTACGACATCCGACACCCCGACGCGCCCCTCTCAATGTCCCTGGACGAGATCACCACTATGCCGCCGCCGCCGACGCCTTACTGCCCCTGCCTTGAGAGAAACATCACTGCTGCCCCGGAAAATATAACACACGGTAAGTTAATCCACAGAGTCAGTTCAAAAAAGGCCTCTTTAAATCTTTTCTAGATGATATTTTATCAGCGCGCACTTATTTCTCCCCTAAACACGTAAAACATGGCGACCTTACACAATGCTTTACAGCCTAAGACGCCATAGCCGAAGAGGATAAAATTAAAAAAAAGCTCACCGTCCATTCACGACGCTTTTGCCTGCGACATGTTTAGATGGAGTAGGCTAGAGCACCTATACCATCCTCACAGCCTAGTCGGCCTCCACAGGAAAGATATGCTCAATACGTGCAGAGCTGACTCCGCGGTCTTCCTCACGATGTTTACCTTCAACGTTTTTGCTATTTTGTCTCAAACAACATTATATAAAACCTCTAATGAGTTATGTTATGTTATGACTTCTAGGAAAGAGATTGAAACCTCTTTATGATTAATGAACAAGCCTCATTTAAAGTTTTAATTTAGAATGTCACTGGCTGGAACGCTTCACAATTTCTTTTTGTCATTTTACTGAAATTAAGAAGAAATCATACTACAGTATTGGCCAATTCATGTGGCACTTAGTTAAATTAAGACATCTTTATAATTGACGAAATCGTCTGGTCTTGGATTTGTTTAACGTTTTGTAAAATTGCTTTTCACAATTTGCTCTCTCTCTCTGACATCTAATATCGTTGTTGGTTACTTGGTTACAATCAGGTTACAATATAAAAAGTAATTAACTTAAACACTCTTTTGTCAAGGTTCCATGTGCCACAACACAGTTGAGAACTGTAACCTATTTTTTCTTTTAAAATGATCTATTGTGCCAGTCAGTGCCGTGCCAATTTTTCAAAGGAGTCCGAACCCTCCTCTGAATAGGATCTCTTTTGAATGAACTTATGACCTAAAATCTAAAAAAACAAGGAATACCTACAGAGAGAGCTGTACAAAGACTCTGGAGCTTATTAGAGCCACTCTCTGGATATACGAGCTTCACTTATAAAAATGCCGATAACTCTGAAACTATGGAAGTACAAATTGAAAGAATAGCATTTCCAACAAGTACCTACAAATTTGCCACTAAGTTTTGTAGTTCAATACTAGCATATTCCGAGGATGTAATGTCTTAAATTCAGCTATTGTCTTTGGTCCAAGAATCCTGACTCAGATGCTTCAAAGCCGGACGAATGAGCCTAGCAACCAAAGAAGATATAAGACTACGTTAGCGATTGAGTAGGTACTTGAAGTATTTAACAATGTGGATTTAGGGCACTAGTATTTAATACCGGTCCTTCTACGATTAACGAGTGACTTAAATCCTCATTGTTGGACGAGGTGGTATTTTTAATGCTGCTCGATTTTGCAAGTACTACTCTAGTACGGTAGTTACTGGGGGAAGTGCCGTGGAAAACAAAGTCTAAATTTTAGTTTTATTTGACAGTAAACATCACGGCGCAGAAGGAGGAACGCCATCAGGAGCTGATCCACGAGACGGTGGCGGTGGGCGTCATGTTCGCCAGCAAGGCGCTGGTACAGCTGCTAGCGAACCCGTTTGTAGGCCCACTCACGCATAGGTAAGTATGGGAATGAGAGAGAGCGAAGCGAGCTATATTTTATTTATACAACTAAGCTGGCAAACAAGCTTACCTGTTGGTAAGCGGTTACCGTAGGCTATGAGCGCTTGCAATACCAGAGGCATCACGCACGCGTTGCCGACCCCGAACCCCTCTGACCCCTATAGAGCTCTGGCAACCTTACTCACCGCAGGAACGCAACACTATTTGAAACAAATAATGTTATTTGGCTGTGATCTTCTGTAAGGCGGAGGTACCTACTCAGATGGGCTGCTCCAATTTAGAACGAGAAAATCTCGCTGTGCCCTTCCTCCTCCAAAAAAATTATGTATAAGCGACAACTACATTCTAAGACGCACGCGTAGCGTGAAACAGACAATTCACCCAACATTACTGGCATCATAGCTCAGTTGTAGTACCTCTGCCGTCTGCCCTAGAGGTCGCGGGTTCGATTCCCGCACTGGACAAACATTTGTGTGATGAATACGGATGTTTACGGACCTATCTATTATGTATATCAGTCTCTGGCAGCCATAGTACCTAAAGGCCACAGGCTATGCCTAGTTTGGGATCAGTTGACCGCGTGTGATATGTCCGGAATATTTATTTATTTATTGGTCTCACCAAAGAAAACAAACGTCTCTCTCTCACTGTCTCTCATAGATTTCCCCGTAAAAAAAAGTCTGAGATAGCTGAATCGGCGTCAGTGTGTGGCGATGCGTCGCTTATTTTTCGCGTTTTTATGTTTTTCTTTATTTTTCCAGGATCGGATACAGCATCCCAATGTTCACCGGATTCATCCTGATGTTCCTCTCTACATTGAGTAAGTACCTAAGACTAACGCTAAAGACAGGCTGTCAGACCAGTTTGTCTCTAGCGTATCTCTACTGTTATTTTTCCTGACGTAAATGCTTTTCTAAAAGAGACGTTTCATCAATATATGAAGCCTGGGCCTGCACTGTGTACACTACTCTAAAATATGGCTAAGCAATAAAGTAAACGTATTTAATTGGTTATTTTATTTAAATTGACTTCGTTCTAAGGTACACTAAGATTTTGTTCGACAAAGAAAGCAACACACAGCGCTACAAAAATATGGCGGACGTGCGTGGAATGTCATTTTGACAACCTACATTTATCTGACAAAACAAAAACAAACAAAACAAACAACATGACATGAAAAATATGACAATTTCATGTCAAACGCCAATTATAAACCAACATGGCGGCCTTCAAATAGTGTTCACATAGTAAAAAACTTACCAGAAGAACTATTCTTGTACCATCGCATTTGTCTTCAAATGAATGCAATTGTATTTTTCTTGTAATCTTCTATTTTTTCGAATTTTTCTATGTAGTGTACATGGACCAGGCCCAGAATGAAATGGCTCCTTTAGCTGTTGTTCGTATTTTATCATCTTTTTACAAGAAACTTACAAGAAGCTCGGATTCAAGATTGCTACCTAAAACAGCTGATTCATTAAGTTTGACTTAATTCGACCCCAAAACAGCTGATTATTGCATAGGATTTTTGCAATAAAACATGTCAAATTTCCAAAATTCGTAGAACAAAATGCATTGTAAGTCGTAAAACACCCCTTTCGGGATGACATACATATTATGAATCGCACCGAGGTATATATAAATATATACATATAAATGATAGGCACCAAGCCGTGTTTGTTGCCTGATTCTTTTAGGCTTGGTCGCGAGGAACAGGCATAGCTTCACCTAGTTCTAAGACGTTTCAAAGTGATCCTAGTGATTTTATTGAAATAAATGCCTTTTGAATTTGACTTTGACTTTGAATCACCTTGTATGGAGTAATATAAAAAAACAAAAAATAGATTCAAGATTCAAGATGTTTATTTGCAGGAATAAGTGTTACAGAGGTCTTAAAGCTATGGATATAGCACTTAAAAACTTATTCACTCTTTTCGAGCATCGCAATTTATTATTTTAATTTCTTTACTTACTTAATTCTAACAATTATGTACTACGGAAGAGCGAGACCCTCTTACACAGGTATATCTATACTTAAAAGAGGGTCCTAAACCCATGAAATGTAACCTAGATTAAGTTTCATCATCATCATCAGCCTGATAAAGTCCACTGCTGAACATAGGCCCCCAAAGAGTTCCATGACGAACGGTCTTGAGCCTTTTCCATCCACCGACTTCCCGCAACCTTAACAATGTCGTCGGTCCATCGGGTGGGGGGCCTTCCAGCACTGCGTCGTCCGGTTCGTGGTCGCCACTCGAGAACCTTTGTTCCCGAACGGTTGTCGGTTCTGCGAGCTATATGGCCGTGTTGCCAGTGATGAAATATGGCACTGAGACTTGGTCGCTAACTATTGGCCTTATACACAGGCTCAAAGTCGTCCAACGGGCTATGGAGAGAGCTATGCTCGGAGTTTCGCTGCGTGATAAAATCCGAAATGGGGTTACCGACATAGCTTTCAGAATTAGCAGGTTGAAGTGGCAGTGGGCCGGCCATATAGCTCGCAGATTAAGTTTACTGAAATAAAAATATTTGTATTTGTATTATTTTAGACGAAAGACTGTAAACACTATAGTAATTTTTTTAAATAAATCTGGGTATACCACGTTCTTCTGCTTGTCGTGTCACTGGTTTTTTCTTGGTCATCCTGTCTTTGATCAGTGACCAGGTTGAGGTATGGTGGCCCTGAAAAGGGCCTATGACCGTCGATGAAAGAATCAGTGCAGTGAAATGATTAAAGTGCGCCTCTTAGAGGCTCCTTTCGTGCACATGTCACATGTCTTCGAATTTTTTAGGTTCTAGGACATGCCGGTTTCCTCACGATGTTTTCCTTCACCGTTTGAGAGCACTAGCATAGTGCACATGAATTTTCCGAATGGAAAATCCATTGGTGCACGACAGGTTTCGAACTCACGACCTGTGGATCGGAAGGCGGGGCCACTACCACCCCTCCACCAGTGCTCTCGTATACCACGTTGAGTTGGCCTGATACGAATCCCTCTTTTCAGTATTCGCGTTTGGAAGATCGTACAGTGTGCTGTTCATAGCTCGTGCTCTTCAAGGCATAGGGTCCTCCTGTTCCTCTGTGTCGGGTATGGGCATGCTGGCTGAAAGATATCCGGATGACAAGGTAAGGGAGCACATGAACAGAAGACATCTATTTAGTTTAAGTTTAAAAAGTTAATTACAATTAACGTAGATGAATTGTCAATTTTTTTAATTTTTTACAATGCTTTTATAATTTATGATACGACTTGAATTCCTGAATATTTACAAGATTAATATCAACTTCTTTCAGGATCGCTCTACTCGTTCAGGTTTTGGCTGAAAATCAGTGTTTTTGCTTTTAAGCAAAATATTTCACTGAGCCATAGCCATTTGTTGTACTGCAGCACACGCAAACTTGCCTAATCTAAGATACCTACTATAAAAAAAAAAATTGCTCTTTTGCTTATTTATACCCACCTATTGTATGTACTTTAGTTTAAAATTGTTATCTATGTTAATTGTGTGTGTCTGTGGTGCCAAATAATTTTTTTATCTAGATATCTGTCTCTTTTTTTTGTGATCAACCTCTTTGCGTTTTGCTTACCTACTGAGGATGACATTGGCCACCTACACTTTCGAATAAAAAACAAAAGTAACTATGACATCCATTCATCATCATTAATATCTCTTACGGTACTGACTGACTGACTGACAATCAAAAGTAGTGGTTTTATTCTATTTGAAATCAACGCAGAGGCTACTAAGAGTATGAAAATTGCAGAGTAGCTTCCTGTTGTAACGTATGGGTGCACAGAAAGAAATTCCCGACACACAACCCCTAAGTTTAAAGTTTATGTAAAAATAGCAGCAACCGAATGAAGTCGCGGGGATAACCATACAATACCACAGTCGACAAAAAAATGTACGGCAAGTGGTGATTTCAAGAGAAGTTTTTTTTTTTTTTTTTATTGGTGATGGTTATGTGTTTGACCACCATGTGGCCTAAGATGGAGCACGCTTTAACAGAAGGAACTTATTCACTCTAGATTTGAAGACTCCTAGATTGTACTCATACGGGAAAACACGACGGGGAGATGACGTTTTTTTAAGTTTTACGGGACTTCTTGTTTCTTTTATTATAAGTATCTAATGTTTATTGTAAAATGTTGTGCAAATGTGTATGTTTTGGTGGCAATTAAATAAATGTCTATGTCTATTTGACTTTATGAGTATTTGTACCAAGTTTCAGGTAAATCTCTCGATGCGTTCAAAATCTCCCATAAAAACACTTTGAATGAGATTGAGGTCATTAGGTCATACCATTTTAGTTATTATTCGAATCGCGACCGGAACGATAACATCCTACTCTGGATGTTATCGTTCAAAGGATCTCAAAAGGCGCAAATATGTTAGTCTTGATAGGGCTTACGCATTTGAGCCTTTTGGGGTTGAGACCCTGGGTCCGTGGGGAAACGGGGCCCTCCGGGTTTTCAAAAAGATATCAGGACGTCTGATCGAAGCGACGCGTGACCCGAGAGCTGGCTCTTATTTGGCCCAGCGAATTAGCATTGCCATCTAGCGTGGCAATTCCGCCAGCGTCTTGGGGAGGCTTCCGACTGGTAGTGATCTGGATCAGTTGAGCTATCTATAGATCGTTTGTTACGGTCTTTAGATGGCTCAACTGTTTCTTTTGTATTTTGTAATTATTAACTTGTATTAGTTTTAAGTTTCTGTCTGTAAATAAAGTATATATTACTCTGCTACTAATAATATAAACTAGCTTCCGCCCGCGGCTCCGCTCGCGTCGTACCTACATAAAAAGTAGCCTATATGCTATTTTACGTAAAGAACTTTATCTATTCCAAATTTCAACGAAATCGGTTGAGCCGTTACCGCGTAGGTAATTGAATAACAAACATCTAAACATCCTCACGAACTTACGCATAAAATTTTTAATATTAGTAGGATGCAAAAGTTTGTGAGAAGTTTGGATGTTTGTTGTTCAATCACGCTCTAACGGCTCAACCGATTTCCATGAAACTTGTAATAGACAGAGTTTCCTAGAATAGCATATAGGCTATTATCGCGGTACCACGAGAGGGGTGCCATGGGCGTCAGCTAGTCTAGCTAAAATAAATGTTATAATGACTTATTTTATGTATACAAAATTTTATTTACCCACAGGAGCGAGGCAATGCGATGGGTATAGCTCTGGGCGGACTGGCCTTGGGCGTGCTCATCGGTCCACCATTCGGGGGGCTGATGTATGAATTTGTTGGGAAAACAGCCCCATTCCTGATGCTGTCGGCTTTGGCTCTTGGAGATGGATGTAACTATTATATTTACTAATAAACAACACAATTTTTAGTAAAAACTCTTGCGCTCACGTAAAATGCTTAAGGCGCTACACAAATCATAATAAAATGTCGAGTGGGCGGAGTGAAGAAAGTGACAGAGCTATGTACTGTAATTGAATGCGGACAGAGATAGCAAGCGTTAGAAGGCGCTCGAAAGTAATCGACGTAAGTGACATATAAGAAAATATCGATTATCTCAAAAACTATCTATTTTTTTTAAAAAAAGTGTCTTGGATTTAGGTACCCAATGCTATTGTCTAAAACAATATTTTAAAAAAAGTTATTTTTGTTAGATAGTATCAGAGTATTTACGAAAGAAATGTTGCAGAGGACCCAACTTTAAAAAATAAATCTATCGAGAAAAGTTTTACCAATCGCGTCTTGGATTTAAGTAAATAAAATGCTCAAGTTATCTTTGTCATAAAAATCAAAACCGTGCGTTTTGCGGTCATTGAGAACAAACTATTCAAAAATCATAAAACAATTAAATCCTCACCTTAAAATCACGCGTACCCAGAGGGGTATGCAGAGATGAGATGAGAGAGAGAAATGTCCACGGCTTTCCACTTGCTACGATCCTGACATACCTCTTTTGCTTCATTCACTCTCATCACATTCCTCACACATGCTCGTCGGTTTAGGGTAGGGTTAGGGTCTTGACCTGTGGTGCAATTGTGTAAGCATAATGGCAATGAAGATCGTAACTTTCAGGGTAATTTTAACAAACTTAGCACCATTCAAAACGTTCCAAAGTTTACAGGGTAAAATTTCAAGTCCTTAACTTCATCCTTTTTATGTTTGAAAAACTTCAGATGTACCTAAAATTGATAAAACCATCCTTAAATTGCGATCTTCATTACCATTTTGCTTACACAATAGCCTGGCTGGCCTTTTTCCAAAACGTCACCGATTTGGTCACTAAACGTACGCCTAGGTCTTCCCCTTCCAACGGTCCCTTTCACACTCCCCTTATACACCTGATTCGTCAATCTTTTTTCGTTCATCCCTCCCCTTAAAGAGCTCTGGCAACCTTACTCACCGCAGGAACACAACACTATTTGAAACAAATAATGTTATTTGGCTGCGATCTTCTGTAAGACAGGAGGTACAGGCGGGCTGCTCCAATTTAGAACGAGAAAATCTAACTATGCCCTACCTCCTAAAAAAGGTGTCATAAAATTATTATTTATAATTATTTTGTTTCAGTATTGCAACTGATGATCTTGCAGCCTGGCGTGGTGAGGCAGGAGTCTGAGCCGCCATCTTTGAAAGCCCTGGTCACCGACCCCTACATCTTAGTGGCTGCTGGTAAGCCTAACGCCATCAAAGTCAAAAATCAAAGTAAAAGTTGTGGAAGTTGTACTTTGAAACGTCAAGAGACGTTGAAACAGTTAAATTAAAAAAAAGATCTTTACTAAATAACGCTTGCGAAAGCTATTAAAATATATTTGATCGAGCGAGCGTAGCTCTCTCAAACAACGTTAATCCGATCTGCATTAAATTTGGAAGGTCAATAATTTGGTGGTACCAAAAGGGGTAAAAAAATAAAAATATTTATTTTTATTCTAGGCAAAAATATTTCTAATTTATTTATTTTAAAAATATACACTTATATATAGATACTATAAAATGACAAACGCTTTGATCATTTCACACAAAAGTTTATTACTTGTTTTACAGAATTGGTAATGAGACTCGACAATATAATTAAAATGCACACAGAAAGTTTTCTCGACAACAGAACATGAAGAAAAGATGGCGACTTTTTTCTGTCTAATTTTACATCAAATCTCCCTACCTTATTGGTAGGAATGCGCTACCGCGAAGTGTTATGATTGGCTGATCGTGCGATGGCGGCATCGGCACGATCCCTGAATGTTGCCAATTCTCACGCAAAGCTTAACATTATAGGGTCCACCTACACGGTATTATTTTATAAGGGCGGAAATTGCACGAGGCATCTCGTTACAATACAATAAAATATAAAATCAAATAATTACAAAATAAAATAGAAACTAATTAAACAAATCAATAGTTTTCGAGATACGACGAAAATAGTAGAATTTGTGCACGAAAGGAATCTCTTAGAGGCGCGTTTTAATCCTTTCACTACACTGATTCTTTCATCGACGGTCATAGCCCCTTTTCAGGGCTGCCATACCTCAACCTGGTCACTGATCTTATACAGGTGACCAAGAAAGAGTCAGTGACACGATAAGAAAAAGAAGAAAAAGTAGAATTTCGAAATCAAATATTAGAGGTTCAATGAGTTAGCCCCTCCGTCCATGACGCTACGCAAAAGTGACGGAACTCATTACAAACTAGATTTGCGGACTGATTGGAAACTCTGACTCGTCCACGACGCTACTGGAATTTCCTGAAACTCAGTCACTCAGTACACGATTTTATGTAAACAAAGTTTTGAAAACGAAAATAATTAACATGACTAGTGATAATTCGAGCGATGACATGGAATTATTACTTCTCCAGTCACATAGATGTCAGAATCACATATAATTACTTTTTATTCGTTCATTTTTCAACAGTTTCTCGAAACCAGTCGCCTGGCGACCAGCATGTCGAGTCGCCAGGAGACTAGTTACAAACGCGTTCCTTTTGAGTAGCGTCGTGGACGGGCGCGCATTGAAATACTAGTGCTATCGCATTCAGGCTACTCATAGTGACTACAGTTTCAGTCGCGTTCCTTTTGAGTAGCGTCGTGGACGGGCGCGCATTGAAATACTAGTGCTATCGCATTCAGGCTACTCATAGTGACTACAGTTTCAGTCGCGTTCCTTTTGAGTAGCGTCGTGGACGGGCGCGCATTGAAATACTAGTGCTATCGCATTCAGGCTACTCATAAGTGACTACAGTTTCAGTCGCGTTCCTTTTGAGTCGCGCCGTGGACGGAGTTCAGATAAGATTAGATTTAGTAAGAACATGTTAACGATGCTATTTTTGAAGTTTATATTTATTTTGTAAAAAAAATACTCTGTTTTTTAGGAGCCATTACCTTCGCTAACGTTGGCATCGCTATGTTGGAGCCGAGCTTGCCCATCTGGATGGCGGACACCATGGAGGCGCGTCGCTGGCAGCAGGGCGTCGCCTTCCTGCCCGCCAGCATCTGCTACCTAATCGGTATGAACCCCCTTTTAGGGGTCAATTGGAAATAGGAGGGAATTTTTCATAGCTGTGAAATCGAACCTTTCTTTTCCAACACGCCACCGGAATCGCTACCTGGCCGGTACTAACCCCCTTTTAATGGTCAATTGGAAATGGGGGGAAATTTGCGCAAATGTGAAAAGGAACCTTTGCTTTTCTGCACGGTCTAGCATCTGCTTACCTACCTGATAGGTTGATAGGTATGAACCCTCTTTTAGGGGTCAACAGTAAATCTGTCCCGAAAAGGGGGAATTTCGCTGAATTGTGTGCTGTTCTGCTGCACGTCAAGATCATTATCGGTTAGACCCTCTCTCTCCCTTTTAGGGGTTATTTAGACAAAATGTTACAAAAAATCACTTGTATTTAACAGGAACCAATCTATTTGGACCCCTCGGCCATAAGATGGGGCGTTGGCTCGCGGCTTGCTCTGGACTGGTCATCATTGGCATTTGTCTTATTCTGGTAAGTTTAAAAGTCACACAAAGTCTAAAAGGTGATTCATAATATGTATTCCCTCCCGAAAGGGGCTTATTCTACAAGCAATTAGCAATAAAGTTTGTTCTACGACTTTTGGAAATTCGACATTTTTCATTGAAAAAACTCTATGCAAAAATCAGCTGTTTTGGGGTCAAATCAGGTCAAACTCAATAAATCAGCTGTTTTAGGTAGCAATCTTGATTCCGAACTTCTTGTACGTTAAGGTATTAGTTTTAAAGATGATAAAAATACCAAAAACAGCTAATTTGAGAAAGTTTGTGAAAAAAAATCAAAAACCCCTTTCGGGATGGTATACATGTTATGAATCACCTTGTAAAGTACATTTTTTGTTTTTTTTTATACCCCTGAGGTGGCATACAATCATACAGCCCACCTGTTGGTAAGCGGTTACCGTAGCCTATGAGCGCTTGCAATACCAGAGGCATCACGCACGCGTTGCCGACCCCGAACCCCCTCCCCCCCTAAAGAGCTCTGGCAACCTTACTCATCGCAGGAACACAACACTATTTGAAACAAATAATGTTATTTGGCTGCGATCTTCTGTAAGGCGGAGGTACCTCCCCAGGCGGGCCGCTCCAATTCACAACGAGCAAATCTCGCTGTGCCCTACCTCCTCCTAAAATTCTATTCTGTCTGTATATCTATATCTCCATGCGAAATTTCATCCAAATCCGTTCGGCCGTTTGGGCGTGATTGAAACACAAACATCTAAACTTCCAAATATCCTCACCTACATTCGCATTTATAATATTAGTAGGATGTGACTAATAGATGTGACTAGTAGGACTGGCCTCATAGCTCAGTTGGTAGTAACTCTGCCTTCTGCGCTAGAGGTCGCGGGTTCGATTCCCGCACTGGACAAACATTTGTGACTAACACAGATGTTTGTTCTGTGTCTGGGTGTTAAATATATATCTATTATGTATATCAGTCTCTTGTACCCATAGTACAGGCTATGCCTAGTTTGGGATCAGTTGACCGTGTGTGATATGTCCGGAATATTTATTTATTTATTTATTTATACCTACCTACTTACTGCGTTGTGGGTCAAATAAATACATTTTCTTTCTTTCTTTCTTCAAGAAAGAAACAGTGACATGACAAGCGACAAACATTATTATTAATTGTCTTTCAGATCCCAATGGCCCGGAAACTGGAGCACTTGGTGATACCCAATGCAGGCCTCGGCTTCGCTATCGGCATGGTGGACTCCTCCATGATGCCCGAATTAGGGTTCCTTGTCGACATCCGCCACGCTGCTGTCTACGGGTCAGTCTATGCGATTGGAGATACGGCCTTTTGCCTCGGATACGCAGTTGGTAAGTCAAACTAAAACCTTTTTCAAACGTAGTGCTATATGTCATCTAAAGGAGATGTTTCATCCTGGGACGGGTCTATGTATACATAATAAGTACATAGAAATTTGATAAAAAAATAGTACATTACAAGAAAAATACAATTTCATTTATTTGCAGGCAAATATAATGCTACAAGAAAAATTCTTCAAGTGCAGTACCAAGCTCCATACATTTTTGAAACATTTCCTTTGATAAATAAAAAAATAAAAAGGCATTTATTCACTAAGAGTAGAAATAAGTACATCTACCTTTGTATATGAGGCATCATTTTGATCTCCTGTAAGGCGGAGGTACCTGGGGAGAAATCTCGATGTGTCCTACCTCCTCCAATGGAAATAGGATATGGCTTAGGTTGTTAGAATCATCCTCAAAGTTACGAACTTCATTGCCATTACGCTTACACAATTGCACCACCATTACCAGCACTACCTTCATTTTTTCCTCACCACTCAAAGGTTAGCTGGAAGAAAATGCTGACTAGCATTAAGTTCGCCTATGTACTTGTCTTTGTCCTGTGCAATAAAGAATTTTCTATCTATCTATCTACCAGGTCCCGCGTTCTCCGGAGCCCTGATGAACAGCATCGGCTTCGAGTGGATGCTGGTCATCATTGCGATCCTCAACTTCGCGTACGCCCCGTTTCTGCTGATCCTCAGGTCACCACCAGCCACCAACGAGAAGCAGGTATGAGCAAACTAAAACATAATAACACCTAAGGAATGAGAATGGTAATATATACATATATTATTATTATTATCTTAATCTTTATTGCACACAAAAAACAATGTACAAAAGGTGGGCTTAATGCCAAGGCATTATCTACCAGCCAGCCTGATTGTGTAGAAACAGGAGGTTGGCGTGCGACAGATTGTTTAACTTAACTTAAAACTATACTATATATAACCATACACTATATTTAAATATGTATATATACATATATATATAATACACTGCAATAGATTAACAGATATATACACATATATATACATATATTACCTATCTAAATTTATGTATTTATATATTATATATTTATTATGTATATTTTATAAATCTTATCTATACATTTATGATATTAGTATGTAGGGTTTGTAGTTTTAAATTATAAGTTTTATTTCACTTATTATAATTATGTGCGCCACCGTCCTCTTCTTCTTTGTATATCCTGTCCATCCAAAGGTTGCCTGGTAGCGATCGCTTTTAGCGATAAGGCCGCCCATTGTCACACTATTTTTATGTTATTTTTATTTCCTTGATTGTGTATTTTCTTTTGGTGTACAATAAAGCTATATTCTATTCTACATCAGAGTAAGTTTGAAAGTAGCGCCGGTGACGGAAAAGCTGGCCTACAACAAGTAGAGGAAGGCCAAAGATGACATGAGTAAGGAAGAAGTGAGTGCGGAGATGACGGCTAACAGAAGAGGAACAGACCCCACATAATGTGGGATAAGGGCAGGAAGATGATGATGATGATGCTGAACATCCACAGTCGCAACAGTCCTGAGCCCACGCTAGGATTCCCTGTGTCGTGGGTATCAGAAACTACGAGTACCATGGTACCACAACACCCAGAGCAGGAACTAATATTTGCAGATCATGCAAACATTTGTCCCGCAGCGGGAATCGAACCCTTGCGTTTCAGACGGGCACTTTATAACCCCTTTTGGGATAGTCTAGATTTATCTAAAGGTACCATCACCAAAAATTCCGCCTTACCACCCTAAGGGTGTATTTTGCGTGCAGGGATCTGTGCCTTGCTTGCGTAAATGCGTTATAATAAAAAAGTTGGTACCTTTTTTGTTTAGCAAAATGTTCTTTTTGTTTTGGTTGCAACTGAACAACAGACTGGGTAATCAAAGTCATAAAATGAATGCTTTACCCTCAAAGGATCACAGTGAACAAAGTAATGGTCCGGACAGGCTTACTTAGCCGTGTACAAGCGAAACTGTTTCAAAATTGGTAAGGCGGAAATTTTGGTGATAGTACATTCCCAAATTATGGGGCTATTCCCGATTAGAAATAAGGTTTGATAGACGATTTTTGTATTTCGAAATTTTTCATTGAAAAATCACTATGCAAAAATCTGCTGTTTTTGGGGTTATATCCGTTCAAACTTGATTATTCAGCTGTTTTAGGTAGCACTCTTGATAGTGAACTTCTCGTATGTTTAATAATAAAAACTACGTAGATGAAAATAACAGCCAAAAACTACTGATATTAAAAATATTGGGAATCGAAAACATAAAATATATAATTTTGTTTTCGTTTAAAGATTAGATTGAATGAATTTACGTTAATTAACCCCCAGATTTCTATACACTCAGATCCTTGAAGGGATGGTCAGAGACTTCCAAACATTCCAATTGGCCATGCCCACAATAATTAACATTCCATAAAATTTCAGAGCTTGATCATCAGTGAGAAATCATCGGTGCGCTACGTGAGCTACCAAAACGAGGAAGAAGAATAAAGCCCGCCAACACGACGCCATCTTGAAAACCGCCATTTTTGTTTTTTATTTTTTTGTGACTTGGGAGTGGTAAGTTTAAGTATTAAAGAGGTTAGCTTAGTAATGAGTACCAATGTATTGTGCCGAATTTAGATCTAAATGTATGTATTTATTATGTTTTATAATTTATGATCAGACTGTATTAACATAAAATATACCTTATACTGTAGTATTCAATGTATATTTTCACTGCATATCCCCGACATTTCTACTGATTCTCTATGTATACTGTTTCCTGACCAATTTTCAAGAAAAAAATATATAACTTTATCAAATATTTTTTAATTATTATAGCTTTATAAATATTAAAAGTTGCCGTTAAGCCAGGGTGTGTTAGTATTATGATATAATATATTTACATAAACATTTATATAATATAATCTGTGTATTAATATTCAATATAATCATATTTGATATTTCAAAAGTATACATTGTTTCTGGTAAAGTATATAAAATGGCTTTTGCAATAACTTTAGTCATATAATTTTGCATAAGTGACTTTGACAATATATTTTATTGTATTTTTACATTTATCTAAATTTGTAGGACAATAATTTTATATTCTTGCCGTTTATATTGTGACAATAATATAATTTACAATAAAATTATAAACTCACATGTTTTAAATGCACCTTTTGGACGATTTTAAATATATAACCTGGTTTTGAGTATAGGACCAAATGATTAGAATTTAATTTTTGAACGCTTATATTCATATTGTAAATAAATATGCAATAATAGATGTATATTCCTGCATATGAATCTACTTACCCACATACTAAGATATATTATAAATACATATTTATTGCATAATTTTACATTTACGTAAAACATACTTTGTTCATAATGATTGCTTTAAAAATATTATATTTTGTTATTTTAATTATAAAGTAAGGTAAACTATCTGTTAACTAGTAACATAATGCCACTTATAAACAAAATATCAAACATTTTAAACATTTAAGTTCGAAAGTCATCAATTTTGACTGGTTTACGCAAACATTAGGTGTTTTAGGTATATAGGCGTAATAGTGTATTTCGTAATGTCGAATTTCATAAACATTCATCTTTTTCTATTTATTAGTAAATTATATTTTTTTCGTCTATTTAGCTGTTTTAGTTAAACAATCAAAGTAAGTATTATTAAATTAGCTTTAAGGTGAATATAACTTAAACATTTTTAAATTCGTTAACACTTATTAAATGAATTCATAAAACCTAATCATTATTAGTAAATTTTTAAAATAGCTGCTTTGTAGAAATCGTGTTAGTTATTAGGATGTTCTGAGTAGGAATTTAAAATATCTATCTATCTTGATGTTAAGATTTCTTATGTCACTATGTCAATAGGAATCACGATGGATAATGTTTCCTCAGATTGTGTCTTTTGTATTTGAATTATATATTAGATTTTCTTCAGTGAGTAATATTGCTTTGAGTGATTTGATATCGATATATAGTTTGAATTGAAATACATAAGATTAGTTTTAAAAAGGTGTTACTGAAGAAGATTTCTTTTATTTTTGCATTCAACCTCTTTGCTTACTTACTATGTGAAAACATCTGGTATGATTTAATCAAAAGTAAGAGAATCATAAGTAAGTAAGCTTTTTTTTTAAAGTGGACGAATTACCAATCTTCTGTTAGGTTTTAGAGATACTTTTTATTTTTATAGATTCACCTTTTTAACAACTAATTACTAACTAAGTTTTAAATGTTTTTAGTTAAATTATAATTTAATTATTTTCTTTACAAAGACACAGCAGGGCCCGTTCTTGTATGGCTGCTAGATTGGTGCCCGATATAATTTGTTGAAAATTATCTACGGTATTCTTCAATACAAAGTCCTGGGTTTTTACAGATTTATATTTATTTAGAAAACTATCTATTTCTATAAACGTATACAATGTCGTTACCGACTAGTAAATTTATTTTATAAATTTTGTCTTTTAAATATTTAGAATTCATATTGTATTATCATTATCATTATCACACACTCTTCCATTGTTAGGAATATATCAGCGTGTTATTCATACAAATATAAAAGTAACTATATATTACGTATTTCATCAAGAATGATTGAATTTTCATTATATCAGTATTCATATTATATCAATATTCATTATATTATAGGATTATACCAGTCATAATTGATGATAATGTTTATGTTATAAACATGTCAATATACAAAATAGAAAATATATACAATAGCTGGGTTTGGGTCCTTAAAATGTACTTTTAGTCTTCTTACTAAAGTTATTTAGATTCTATATTTTAGTTATTTAATATAATTTGACATAATATAATATAATATAACGATTAGTGTTAAAATTTATCAAAATACTAAGTAGTGATATCAAGAAAATGAGCTGAAAGTGTATCCTAGTAATAAATTGGAATCTTTGTAATATACAATAACTTATATTATATTTCTTCGAATATATTCATATATTTTAATATTAAGTAGTGGGTTTTATCGCTGAATATGCTAATCGTAAACGAATGTTATATTAAATGTGATAGATGTTTAGTGATATTTTGATGCTTGTAGTTTTGTAGGATTTTAAAGTGTCGCGGCCTGAAAATGTGCTTTGAAATTTAAACTAAATGAGAACCGGTTTTAGATAAAATATAATCTTTATTCAATAATTTTATATATACTACATTATTTTTATCGTCATATATAACAAATTATGATGAGGTATACCAACCTACCTACTTATATAAGTTGAAAAATCTTAAAACCTACTTAACTTGAAATCTACAAAAGATATTATTAAAAACTGTAACATTAATGCAATTATTCCAGTAATGTGTAAACACTGAAAAAAAATTATATAATTGTATTTTGTAAAATTATATATATTTTACAAAATACACAAGAAACCGCCACATAGACCGTCGCAAAAGATCTTTAGATAGCTCAATTGATCTAGATATTAAAATAAATCAGTATTGCAAATATCCAAGCGTTAATAAATTAATTGCCGTGCCGTGTTGTGTTAACGTTATTATCGAGCATTTAAAACTAATATTAAATTTATCATAATTTAATTCCTGTCCCGATAAAGTTATAAGTAGATAATTTAATATGATGTAATTGTTTAACAAATGTTATTGAATGTTTTGTTTTTATTATTGTTTATTAATTAAGGTATGTTATGAAATGTTTTAATAAAATGCGGGTGTATGAACTAAACAGACGTTTTACTTCCTCCCCTTCCCCCCTAAAGAGCTCTAGCAAGTAGCAACCTTACTTACCGCAGGAACACAACATAATTTGAAACAAATAATGTTATTTGGCTGCGATCTTCTGTAAGGCGGAGGTACCGCCCCAGGCGGGTCTGCCAGCCTTTTAGATATCATTTGGTCTTGCATACCAAGAAAAGGCCACCAGCGCCGGTTATCAGCTGTTACCTCAACGCATCCACCTCACCTGGCAGCTTATCATCACTAATCAATAATAATCTTTTGTTATCAATACAGTACTGATAAGTGTAAATTATACTGTTTTTAGACGATGAAAAAAGTGTTGTGTTCGGACGTACCTACCTACTCAAATTGAAAAGGTGTTTATTTCAATAAAATCACTAGGATCACTTTGAAACGTCTTAGAAACTAGGTGAAGCTACGCCTGTTCCTCGCGACCAAGCCTAGGTATAAAAAGGTACCTAGGCATGAGGATTCTTAGTACCTCATCCAATTTCAGTGAGTTAGTTCCAAAAATACTATAAAAAACATCTGTTTTGTGAACTGAGTGTGAAACTTTTGGACTGTACCTGTGGTGCAATTGGGTAAGCGTAATGGCAATGAAGTTCGTAACTTCGAGGGCAATTTTAACAATCTTAGCAACATTCAAAACCTTCCAAACATGACAAGGGAAAACTTCAAGACCTTAGCTTCTTCCTTTTCATGTTTGAAAAACTTCAGATGTCTCTAGAATGGATTAAATCATACTTATAATTGCGATCTCCATTGCCATTTTGCTTACACAATAGCCTGGCTGGTCTACTAAAAATTACCTACTTCTTTATGGTAAGTTTTTAAGTTAAACAAATTTTTGCTCAACTCAATACTGATATTAGATGCGTTATTTCCGCATTAAACTTTTATTCAGTGGGAACTTCTAATTGTCGTCTAACTGGTTCTTTCTTGGTCATCCTGTATTAGGTCAGTGAGCAGGATGAGGTATGGTGGCCCTGAAAAGGACCTATGACTGTTGGTGAAAGAATCAGTGTAGTGAAAGGATTAAAGTGCGCCTCTTAGAGGCTTGTCATGTCTTGACATGTCTTCGGATTTTTAGGTTCTAGGACATACAGGTTTCCTCAAGATGTTTTCCTTCACCGTATTGCGCACATCAATTTTACGAATGAAATATCTTTTGGTGCAAGACCGGGGTACCAACCTACGACATGTGGATCGGAAGACGCGGTCACTACCACCAGTGCTCTCGGTCTTCTTCTTTCTCTTCTTTTTCTTAAAGAAGATGAAGAAGAAGGCTTGCTGCTTAAATATGTATACCATCCCTGATAGGGGCTTATTCTATCAACAAAAAGAAGGAATAATAATGGGTAGAAAAAAACACTTCGATAATTTTCAAATTAGCTGTTTGCTGTTTTTATAATCTTTATAACTAGCTTGCGCCTGCGGTTTCGCGCACGGGTACATAAGTAGATAAAAAGTTGCCTATATGCTTATTCTAGGTAAAGAATATTATTCAAAGTTTCATCGAAATTGGTTGAGCTATTACGGCGTTTGTTTTACGGAGGCAAACAGGCCCTTATGATGGTAAGTGGTTACCGTCGCCTATTGACATCAGAAACACCTGGAGCATCGCTAATGCGTGGCCTGCCGAACACCTCCCCCCCTAAAGAGCTCTGGCAACCTTACTCACCGCAAGAACACAACCACAGAGTACTTTTGTATATATAGGAACACAACACTATTTGAAACAAATAATGTTATTTAGCTGTACCAGGCGGGCTGGATCCAATTTGGAGCGAGAAAATCTCGCTGTGCCCTACCTCCTCCAGGATTGAACAACAAACATCCAAACATCCTCACAAACTTACGCATTTATGATATTAGTAGAATTATTAAACGCACGAGAGGTTCGACATCGAAATCACTACCAAAATCAATTATTCAGCTGTTTTATAGCTGAATAATTGTGCTGAGTTTGAACTAATTTGACCCCAAAACAATTGATTTTTGCATAAAGAAAGAAAGTTGAAAGAGAGATAATAATTTTATTTGTAACATAGGCATAAATCAATTTACAAAAAAAAACTAAAGGAGCCATTTCATTCTGGGCCTGGTCCATGTACACTACATAGAAAAATTAGGAAAAAATAGGAGATTACAAGAAAAATACAATTTCATTAATTTGAAGACAAATTCGATGGTACAAGAATAGTTCTTCTGGTAAGTTTTTTACTATGTGAACACTAATTGAAGGCCGCCATGTTCGTTTATAATTGGCGTTTGACATGACATTGACATATTTTTCATGTTATGTTGTTTGATTTGATGTTTTTGTTTTGTCAGATACATGTAGGTTGTCAAAATGACATTTCACGCACGTTCATCCGCCATATTTTTGTAGCGCTGAGTGTTGCTCTCCTTGTCGAAGAAAACCTTAATGTACCTTAGAACGAAGTCAATTTAAATAAAATAACCAATTAAATACGTTTACTTTATTGCTTATCCATATTTTAGAGTAGTGTACACAGTGCAGGCCCAGGCTCCATATACTGATGAAATGGCTCATTTATACTATAAAATACCTATTCATAAGCCACAAACTGGCATCCAACTCAGCATGTTTTTGTGTTACCTAAAAACACAACGCTGATCTTCCGTTGGCACCAAGTTGCGCAACGTATACCTACCTAGTAATTTTTCCAGTGAAAAAATATGTCTTATTTCCAAAAGTCGAGCAAACATTATTGCCAATTGGGTGTAGATAATTCCTTTTCGGGATAGTTGGTATTAAGTTCTATGAATCACCTAAAATAAAACTGATCTTGAAATATTTTTAGCCAATAGCGATTCGTCGATAATAAGGAGTTTATCATGTCGATAACATAATTATTAATATTTGATGGAACACAGCAGATTACTGAAGTTTATTCTACCTGAAGGATCCATGTAAGTTGCCAATCATTATAGCATAAATAATATTAGCGTAAACGGATTTTTTCATTTATTAGTTTATTACATAAGTACCTATACTTTGTACCTACCTACTCTAATTGTAATTATTGCAACTATCATAGTAATGAACGTAATTTTTTCTTTTGAGTCTTGTATGATAGGCGCCACACAAGCTCAAAATTCCATTTTGTGAAAAAGGATCATCGAAAAAAATGCTAGTCCCTTGCGCCGTGTTTGTTGCCTGATTCTTCTAGGCTTGGTCGCGAGGAACAGGCGTAGCTTCACCACAAAATCCAGACCTGGAACAAATGTTTGCTGATAATGTAATCGTTTGTCTGCTTGAATCGAACCCGCACCCTTTGACGTCACAGACGCGCCCGGTAACGCTACTTTCCTTCAGCAGGGATATTTTGACGACCTCGGTGGCGCAGCGGGCGATACTGATACGCAAGGCGTGCGGGTACGATTCCCGCTAAGAAAAACTACAAATGATAGCATGATCTGCAAATATTTGTTCAGGGTCTGGGTGTTGAAATGAAATTATTTATTTTGCTAGAAGAATCATGGTTGTACATAGGTCTTAACAATTGAATATAAGCTGTATCACATAATTCACCGTTAATACGGCGTGCAAATAGTAATATTTTTTATTAATTTAATCAAACGAAATATAAAATAAGACGAAAATAAAGTCATACAATTTCAAATAATGGAGAATCTATAATGTCATAGGTACCTAATTAATATTGGTGTTGTGGTACCATCATTGTAGTTTCTGATACCCACGACACGGGGAATTCTAGAGCGGGCTCAGGACTGTGTATGTCACTGTTGGGTGTTATTTATTTATTTATTATTTTACTTCCAGTATAAAAACCAAGATGGCGGATTCGGAGCCTGTCAAAAACAAATTTGAATACAAAAACCCGAACAACGTCGAGGCCGAAGTACCAGAAGCCCAGGAACTTAGAGTAGCTGTCGATAATGGTGAAGTAAGTAGTTCTGGAGTCCCAGATACCTTCCACGAGGAGCCGGTGATAGTGGTCACGAAGAAAGAGGCTACGTTTACCAAGGGAGGCTTGAAACTTCAAAAGGTGACAGTGACAGAAGACATCTCGATGACGTTCCAACATCTGTTCAAGAAGCAGACGATGCCCGGCAAAACTGTTGTTACTCAGATACAGAAGTTTGACTATAAATACTAATTAAAAAAAAAAAGGTTTAAAGTTCGTTCGACCATTTTTTTATTATTTTTAAATTTTTTATAAATCTTTTTTATAAATTTAAATTCATAATTTTCAAAATGCTTAGCGTTTATAAAGATTTCAATTACATTAAAAATAAAATGAAGTTTTTATTTGAGACTTTTAATATAATTTCGGAGTATTTTTTACCGATGCCAAAAAAAATGAGGTACCAATTCAGTGAATATGTATTTAGAAACAAGCTATGTATTTATGGGTGTATGCGGGTTAAATCCCGCTTTTTCGATATATCGCAAATTGGTCAACTATTGGTTCCGTTTTTCCAAATCGTGGCCGGAACCCTAATGCAGATAATGCAGAATAGGAGCTGCACCTAATAGTTCTGAATAAAAGTATTAAAAGCCCTCTACAATCAAGTGGCCAACTAGGTTCTTTTCCAAATCAGGTATGGATCCATCAAACTGGCCTCATAGCTCAGTTGGTAGTTACTCTGCCTTCTGCGCTAGAGGTCGCGGGTTCGATTCACGACAAACATTTGTGTGATTAAAACAGATGTTTGTTCTGTGTTTTAAATGTTAAATATATATCTATTATGTATATCAGTCTCTGGTACCCATAGTACAGGCTATGCCTAGTTTGGGATCAGTTGACCGTGTGTGATATGTCCGGAATAAAATTAAAAAAAAAACAGAACTGTCGAACCTGATAGTTCTGACTAAAGGTTTTAAAATCAAGAGGCCACTTTGGTGACAGGATTAGGACAGGTTGGCGAGCGCAGACAAAGCTATTGTTGATAGGGAACGCTGCTGCCCATCCCCTAGCTTTTTCCCCTTAGTCGCCTCTTACGACATCCACGGGTAGTAATGGAGGGGCCTATTCTTCAGCCGGGGCTACCACAGCCCACAAATAATAGATAGATAGAAAACTCTTTATTGCACTAAACCACACAGAAAACAAAAGTAACTTAGAAAATAATTTAAACTAGAAATAATTGCGATGGTACAATGGGCGGTCTTATCACTATAAGCGATTTCTTCCAGACAACCTTTACATGGACTGGAATCGTTGAAAAAATCATCATCATCAGCCTGCAGAAGTCCACTGCTGGACACAGGCCTCCCCCAAAGAGTTCCATGACGAACGGTCTTGAGCCTTCTCCATCCACCGACTTCCTGCAACCTTCACAGTGTCGTCGGTCTATCGGGTGGGGGGCCTTCCAACACTGCGTCTACAAAGAATAGAGAGAGGTTATATGAGATTGTAACACCATTTTTAGGTCCCGCAGAAGAGCAAGCTAATCAGAAATAACTCACACACCGGTACCCAAGGTGCAGCCATAGACAAAGGACATGGCAAGTTGAGCAGAAGGCATAGTACACAAGCAGACACGAACGGAAAAGGTATTCATCATCATCATCATCATTCATGAACATAAGCCCCATAGATTACTAGAAACAATCATTTGGGGGGATTCGCCCATACTCGCCACGCTGGGCATGCGGGTTGGCGAGCGCAGTTAGAGCTCTTGTTGATAGGACGCTGCTGCCCATCCCCTAGCTTTGTTTCCCTCACGACTCTAGGGGGGAAATGGAGGGGCCTATACAGCCGGGGCCACCACGGTCATTGATGATTCAAAGATTATGGATGATAGATGATCTAGTATTGATGATTGTTTTTATTCAACTAAGGTGGCAAACAAGCTTATGGTCCAACAGTTGGTAAGTGGTTACTGTAGCCTATAAGCGCTTACAATACCAGAGGCATCAAGCACGCGTTGCCGACCCCGAACCCCCCCAACCTTAAAATAGCTCTGGCAACCTTACTCACCGCAGGAACACAACACTATTTGAAACAAATAATGTTATTTCACTGCGGTCTTTTGTAAGGCGGAAGCACCTCCCAGGCGGGCTGCTCCAATTTAGAGCGAGAAAACCTAGCCTCTGTAAACGAATTGATGATTTTTTACAGATAAAAATGATGAGAAAAAGGCAAAAACCAAAATCCCCGTGTCTCGGTTTAAACAAACAGTTGAAATGGTGAAAGCGGAGAGGCGCGCTTCTAAGGATAAAAAGGAACAGGAGGTAATATTAACTCATTAATCATCATCAGCCTGATGAAGTCCACTGCTGGACCTATGTCCAGCAGTGGACTTCAGGCCTATGCCTCCCCCAAAGATTGCCACGACGAACGCTCTTGAGCCTTCTCCATCCACCGACTTCCCGCAACCTTCACAATGTCGCCGGTCCATCGGGTGGGGGGCCTACCAACACTACGTCGTCATGGTAGCCACTCGAGAACTGTTGTCGGTTCTGCGAGCTATAATAGGTAATACTATTCCGGACATATCCCACACGGTCAGCTGATCCCAAACTAGGCATAGCCTGTACTATGGGTACCAGAGACTGATATACATAATATATATATTTAACACCCAGACACAGAACAACATCTGTGTTAGTCACAAATGTTTGTCCAGTGCGGGAATCGAACCCGCAACCTCTATCGCAGAAGGCACAGTTACTACCAACTGAGCTTTGAGCCGTCATTAGCACTAGCACCTTCTTACATAATAAATATAAAAATAATAATAAATATTCCGGACATATCACACACGGTCAACTGATCCCAAACTAGGCATAGCCTGTACTATGGGTACCAGAGACTGATATACATAATAGACACAGAACAAACATCTGTGTTTATCACACAAATGTTTGTCCAGTGCGGGGATCGAACCCGCGTCCTCTAGCGCAGAAGGCAGAGTTACTACTAACTGAGCTATGAGGCCAGTCAAACATGTATACGGCTGCCGCGCCGTCCTTACTGTCAATCAGATGCATGTGCAAGGATGATCCTCTAAGAGGCGCACTTTAATCCTTTCACTACACTGATTCTCTTGGACAGCCAAGGAGTGGAACTCGTTGCCGGCGTCTGTGTTTCCGAATACCTATAATTTGGGTGTCTTCAAGACCAGAGTGAATAGGTTTCTTCTAGGCAAACGTGCTACACCGTAGACCACATCATTACTTAACACCAGGTGAGATTGTGGTCAAACGTTAGCCTATTTTGTATAAAAAAAAAAAAAAAACTTTCAATGACGGTGATAGGCTCTTCTCAGTGCCACCATACCTCAACCTGGTTACTGACCTAATACAGGATGACCAAGAAAGGATCAGTCACACGACAAGCGAGCAAGCACAGGGATACTGGTGACATTGCTTATTGGGTGCTTTGATGTTGGTGATAAAAGAAATCCTGGTTTTATTTTCAAATCTACTCGTTTACCTACGCTAGGGATGCGCCAAGGAAGGATAAGCCCTAGTATTTTTTTAGTAGTATTACATACATACATAATATAATGCCTGTTTCCCAGAGGGGTAGGCAGAGACCACGGTTTTCCACTTGCTACGATCCTGACATACCTCTTTTGCTTCATTCACTCTCATCACATTCCTCATACATGCTCGTCGGTTTAGGGTACTCATGACCTGGCCTTTTGCCAAAACGTCACCGATTTGTTCACTAAACGTACGCCTAGGTCTTCCCTTTCCAACGGTCCCATTCACACTCTCCTTATACACCTGTTTCGTCAATCTTCTTTCGTTCATCCTCTCTACATGACCAAACCATCTCAACATACCTTTCTCAATCCTCATCACTACATCTACTTTCACTCCACAACGCTCTCTTATCACACTGTTCCTCACTCTATCTTTCAAAGTTACTCCACACAAACTTCGCAAAGCTCTCATTTCCACTTATTAGTAGTATTATTATATGTATTTTAGTTTTAAGGTATTTATATCTATGGGCCCTGTATTTGTACATGTACTTTACTAAGTTGCCTGAAATAAACGAATTATTATTATTAAATCACCAAATTTTTACAAAATATTATCATCTTTCAGTCGCACATCCCCATTCGAAGATCGTCGATCCCAAAACAGACGAGCAAAGCGCCAAAGAAACCAATCAGAAAGTCCATAGCTATAAAAACGGAAGTTGTAGAACCTAACGCTGCTCCCGAAGATGAATTTGACAAACTATACGAAGAAGCAGTTCATAGTCCTACACCAATAAATATAGATGTTTCTTTGCTGGATCCAAAAATTGATGATCCGGTAAAATTGGAAAGTAAGTTTGAAGAAATCATACACGATTACGATGAGAATCGCGTTCAGCCTATCGATGTTGATAAAATAAAGAAGTCGAAGATACCGTTTTTGAAACGAAGAAGCCAGCAGGAGTTTGATGTTCAAGGTAGGAGTGGTAAAATCATTGCTGCTAGAGACAAGTTGAGAATGAGACACAGTGTCGACCTAAATGATGTGAAAGGAGAAGAAGTTCAAAACTACACTGATGATAAAGAGTCAAAATCTGACGCTCATAATAATGTGGACACTGATAAAACACTAAACGCTAGAGAACATGTTGATCAAAAAATTGTGAAACCAAGTGAATCAGGTAATGATGTGACATTTAATGATCAAAATGGTGTGACAGTTGAAAAACTAGTCACCATCAACACGGCTGTAGTCAATAAAGGAGGCAACACTTCAATATCAACAGAAAAAACAAAAACTGTAGTTGCGACATCCTCAAAGTTCAATGAAGACAATGAATCTACAAAATTGGTTGGCTCAACGACAATTACAGAAACTATTATAAGTCAAACTAGTATTAAAGAACAAAATACAAAAGGACAAATTACAGAGGATAATATTCAAAAAGATTTTATCAAAATAGGAATACCTGTGTTCGATTCGTATGTACACGAACACACAGAAAAAATTGAAACAGAAAAGACAGTCGAAGTCAAAAATGTATTATCGTATGCGAACAACGAAGACATTAAGCCTGACAATTTCGAAGCTAATGTTGAAATAGTTGAGATTAATAATGAACCTATAATTACTGAAGTCATCAGTGATGCTGAACAAAGTATCGTTGAAATAGTTGATAAAATTGAAAGTCCTTTTGATTCTGCCGTTTTAGATGGAATAAAGAGGGAGATAGAAGATACAAAGGTGGTACCGAAAGAAAATAAAGACAGTTTAAAAGATATAGCAAATCTGAGAGGCAAAGTCACCAGATTGATAAATAAAATTGATTCACACGAGCCTATTGAAGCTAATAAAATTGACTTCGCTAGTGAATTGCCGAAAAAGAAATCTGTGATGTCCAAAATTGCTATGTTTGAGGTAATAATTAGTAATATTATTTTCTGTCAAATCAGTTTCTTGAAAGCTTGTCAAAATAACTGATCACCTTTGTAATATCTTAAACCAATGAGAACACGCTCCCACTGGTGGGGGTGGGGTGGTTGGGAAAATATCCGCTTTTAAGGCAAAAGTATAAGAAACCTTGAAAGCGTGATTTTTATGTTTAACTCATCTAATATTATGTATTATAAAAATCTCATGTTTTTCAGCGTCATGAATCAGAACCTGATATAAAATCAAAAATACCCAAGAAAGATACCAAACTGCCAAAACTATTCTCTACAAACATACAGAGAACTGAAAAAGTCCATATCCATACACCTCTGATAGTTGATGAAGTATTCAAGCCATTTGAAGCAAAAACCAACTCTAATATTACCGTCAACAAAGTTGAAATTACAACAAACGGTGATAACAATGTAACAGAACCAGTACGAGCTGAAATGGTTATCATTGAATCACCGGAAACAGTGCTGTATAATATTGAGGCTAAAGCTCAAATTGAGTCCAACGCTTTACGTATACAGCAGTTTAAAATTGCTGAAGAAGTTCTTACACCTGTGCTAAGGAAAGACACTAAAGTAGGAAAAATCACAAATGAAAATAACAAGGAATCTATTTTCAAACAAAATAAAACAGATTCTGTAGATATTCCAGTTATAGTACCTAAATTTATACCCGTCAAAGAAGTCCTTAAAAGATACGAATCTATCAGTAGTCATGATGCACAAGTTAATAATAAATCTGCTGAAGATCTACCTAAAATAAGGCCTATTATCGAAATCATCAGTCAACTGAAACCTGATACTAATCACAGATCTTTAGACGCTATGTTTGCCCACCAAGCTGTACCTGCCAGCGACATCCTTAACGATTTAAAATCTGAAAATAACAAAGAAGAAAAAACAATGATAACAGAAAAGGACAAAAACAAAGATTTTACGGATGAAGCGGTTTCCCAAATTAACGAGAAAGCGAGACAGTCGTTCAAATCAAGAGACTATGATTACAAAACTCAAGAACTTAAAGTCGAAAAAACAATTATTAAAGGTCAGAATTTTAACAAAGATTTTAATGATGATGATGTTTTTCAAAGTAACGAGAAAACGAGACAGTCGTTTAAATCAAGAGACTATGATTACAAAACTCAAGAATCTAAATTCGAAAAAGTTACAGAGCAGAATTTAAACACAGATTTTATAAATGAAGAGGTTTTTCAAAGTAACGAGAAAACGAGAATTACAGAGCAGAATATAAACACAGATTTTATCAATGACGAGGTTTTCCATTGTAACGACAAAGCGAAACAGTCGTTCAAATCAAGAGACTATGATCACAAAACTCAAGAATTTGAGCAAAAATCAATTATTAGAGGACATAATGTAAACAAAGATTTTATCAATGATGAGGTTTTGCAAACTAACGAGAAAACGTTCAAATCAAGAGACTATGATTACAAAACTCAAGAATCTAAAGAGGGTAATTTCAGATCTCTTCAATTTATACAAGACTATCACAATTCTAAAAGAAATGATGAACTTAAAAGAGCCAAATCAGTGGTAGAATTAGATCTCGGTGACGCTGTCAAAGGAAAAGTTAGTAAAATGATAGTGAGAATTAACTCTCACGATAAATTATTGGATATTGCAACGAAAGAGGCTGCCATCAGTTTAAAGGAAATGCCGAGGAAGAGGTCCGTTTCAGAGAAAATTGCTTTGTTTGAGGTGAGTATGAGTAGGTACTTATTGAATAATAGCAAAAATAATAATATAGTAGAAACGGCCTGTATATATCATTGCTTGGCTGCATTTACAAAGAATCAACCAGATATATTATGATCCTTGTCATTTCAAATATTAAAATTGTGAGCCAAATATTTATGTGTAGTACGTGGCTACCCTCTTTTTTTTTATTGAAGTTTTTCCCCTTTCGGGATGGCTATGGCATCTTGGCCTTACCGCCAAGTCTTACGTGTATTTTATCTTGTTTAATTTGTTTATCTTCCTTAATTTTCTTACGTAAGTCATGGTCAAGTCACCGTCTAGTCAAGTCAAGTTCAGTTTTAGTAAGATATGATGGTGGCTATTTTACTAAAACCTCGAGGGACCTCTAGGCGCCAACTCGAAAAATGACGATACACGCAATCATTCTATTTCACTTCACTTGTGCGGTTTACTCAAACAATATTACGCAAAACACCACCATAATCACACAATATTATTCAATTTGACACAAGTTTGTAAAATAAATTGAGAGCACAACATCACTTCGCAAGTTCCCGCCAAAAAGTCATGTCGCTACCTTTCTCAGACATTTTTTTTATTTTTTTTTATTTACTTTTGTGGCTTTGTTGTCACTGCGGCCACAACTGGCCTTCTCAGACATCTTCAAAGATCTGAGGCTATTACTAACTAAGAATTTCTTAGTTAGTTTTGTGGCAAAAGCGATTACAAATTATGAGCAAGTACCAAATGTGATTTTTTTATACAACAGAGGTGGCAAACAAGCTTACGGCCCACCTGATGGTAAGCGATTACCGTAGCCTATGAGCGCTTGCAATACCAGAGGCATCACGCACGCGTTGCCGACCCCGAACCCCCCTCCCCTAAAGAGCTCTGGCAACCTTACTCACCGCAGGAACACAACACTATTTTGGCTGCGATCTTCTGTAAGGCGGAGGTACCTCCCCAGGCGGGCTGCTCCAATTCAGAACGAGAAAATCTCGCTGTGCCCTACCTCCTCTTTAATGTCCAGGGTCTGAGCGCCTGTATTTCTTCGTGTTAGTTTAGCACCAAAAGCGATTAAAATCCTACTATCCTACTAATCCTATCCTAATTCGTACTAATATTATAAATGCGAAAGTTTGTGAGGATGTTTGGATGTTTGTTGTTCAATCACGCCGTAACGGCTTATCCGATTTCGTTGAAACTTGGAATAGATAAAGATATTTACCTAGAATAGCATATAGGCTTTTTATGTAGGTACGACGCGGACGAAGCCGCTGACGGAAGCTAGTGTGTCAAAATTCTTATCGCCATCGTTCGCTCCGATCGCTATTTTCGTCTAATAGCCATTGAGTAGGCAGTATAATTAAATATTAAACCATAACTTAGCAAAAATTTAGGGTAGAAATATAAAAACAAGTCATCTCTTATGCGCCTCCGAGACGATCAATTTTTATTGACAATGTTTAAAATTTATTGATCGTTGCATTTTTTTAAGAAAGAAACTTTTTCGTATTAGTCTTCATTTAGGATAGAATAAAAAAAATGGTAAGTTTCTCATAAGCGGCCCCGAGACGATCAATTGCAATATTTGCAATTGATCGTCTCGTCGTTTAAATAAATAATTAATAAGCATTGCCATCCAGCGTGGCAATTCCGCCAGCGTCTTGGGGACGCTTCCAACTGGTATTGATCTGGATCAGTTGAGTTATCTATAGATTGTTTGTAACGGTCTTTAGATGGCTCAACTGTTTCTTGTGTATTTTGTAAATATTAACTTGTATTCGTTTTAAGTTTCTTTCAATAAATGATTGATGGATGCATAATTTTACCACCGTAATTAGGTCCAAAACCAAATGGTCCACGGTCGAACTTCTTCTTCATGGCGTGTCACTGATTCTCTCTATGTCATCCTGTCTTTGGTCAGTGACCAGGTTGAGGTATGGTGGCCCTGAAAAGGGCCTATGACCGACGATGAAAGAATCAGTGTAGTGAAAGGATTAAAGTGCGCCTCTTAGAGGCTCCTTTCGTGCACATGTCACATGTCTGCTGTCACTGTCGAACTGATTATCAGAAAGTGGGGGACCGCCAACGTTTATGTTACGATGATAATACTATTATCATCATCATCAGCCTGTAGAAGTCCACTGCTGGACATAGGCCTCCCCTAAAGAGTTCCACGACGAACGGTCTTGAGCCTTCTCCATCCACCGACTTCCCGCAACCTTCACAATGTCGTCCATCGGGTGGAGGGCCTTCCAACACTGCGTCGCCCGGTTCGTGGTCGCCATTCGAGAACCTTTACTCCCCAACGGTTATCGGTTATCGGTTATACTATTATCATCGTAACATACATTTTGAGGGTAAGAATGAGACGCGTAAACTGGCAATTGACCGTCTGGGGACAACTTGGCTCGAACATTCAGAAAATGAGTTACACAACAGTTCAAACCGAACATCCGTTGAGTCTGAACGTACAAAAAAGGGTTCTAGTTGTGTCTCAAAATGAAGTTCTACTGTATTGTTTTTTGGATTTTGCTAATCGTGAGTACCTACCATCAGTCTTCCCAATCTCCCCGTATAGCCGGGTTCAAACAGAGTGCGATAATTGAAATCTATTTCAATATTATCCATATTGCCATCCAGCGTGGCAATTCCGCCAGCGTCTTGGGGACGCTTCCGATTGGTAGTAATCTGGATCAGTTGAGCTATCTATAGATCGTTTGTAACGGTATTTTAAGTTTATTTCTGTAAATAAATGTGTTTTTTCCATATTTGTACTGAATAAAGTCAATTTTGAGTTTGACTTTTTGGGGCTTGATCTCAAAATGGACTTTCATCAGAAGACGGATCATATAAAAATGAATTTTAAACATAAAGGTACTTATGACTATCGTACGCCGTTTGAATCATACATTTTTTTTTCATTCAACCTCTATGTTGTGAACACTGCTTTCACAAAATAAGGTTAGTTCAAAAAATTGTTTTTAACCCCCGACTCAAAAAGAGGGGTTGTCTGTGGCACCGTAGCGTAACGAGTGTACCTATTTGGATGCGGTTTATTTTATTTTAAAGCTAGTTTCTTGGCGATGGTTTTTAGACATGTTTTATCAAAATCGGTGCAGGCATTAACTAAAAAAGGGGGGTAAAAGTGTGGATGAATAATCGAATATTTTTGACCTACCCAAGTCAAATGATATGGCATTATGTGTTTATTGATGCGGGGGTTTTGAAATTTATTATTTCTGTTATTGAAACACAATTATCATCTTGACAGTAAAGTAACTACCGTAGTAATTATATCCTCATTGGTACCGTAGGTACCAACTTCAACTGTTTTGTATCATCATCATCTCCCTGCCCTTATCCCACTTCACGTGGGGTCGGCACATCATGTTTTTCTCTTCCACTCCCCTCTATCAGCCGTCATATCAGTATTCACTCCTTTCTTACTCATGTCATCTTTCACACAGTCTATCCATCTTTTCTTTGGTCTACCTCTTCCCTTATATCCTTCCACATTCATATTTAACGCTCTTCTAGTCACATGACATTCTTCCCTCCGCATGACATGCTCATACCACGCTAACCTTTTGCTCTTCAACAACTGTTTTGTATAATAATTTTTGAACAATATGAATTTATTACTTCTTGTGCAGGTGACTGTACGAGAGAGCAAAGCCGCGGACGGAAGCTAAACATAGTTGAAATATTTTTTTCGTTTCCAGAGAAAGTTAACCCCAGCGAAGGTCGAACCGCCGCGCCTGAAGCAAGGCACGGCTGGGCAGACACAGGCAGAGGAGCTGACGGCAGACATCCAAGCGAGGATCGCCGAACTGGCGGCCGGGAAGCTGAAATACGGCAAAATGGCGGACATGCCGCGGATTGTGCTGGCCAATGGCGTGGCGGTGCCGGCCATAGCTTTGGGCACTGCTCTGGTAAGACACTGGTTCAATTTTATTGCCAATTTGGCGTAGAAAATGATTCAATCACAATGTAGAACAACACCTACTATTTTTCTTCCAACTAGATAGATAGATATTTTACACCCAGACACAGAACAAACATCTGTGTTAGTCACAAATGTTTGTCCAGTGCGGGAATCGAACCTGCGACCTCTAGTGCAGAAGGCAGAGTTACTACCAACTGAGATTAAATCTTAAGCGTGTACAATCTGGATTAAGTGGACCAAAACAGTATATTTTTTTTTGTTTCTATCAGAAAAAAATTGCGTGATATTTGCCGAGACCCCCCCTCTCTCCAACGTAAGATTAGATGAGATTTGACTCGACCCCCTCCCCCCATAAACATCTCACGTATTTTATGAACGCCCCCTAATGAATGAATCATATAACAGTTCTGACATGGAATTACGGTTCTTTCCAGTTGGACCCCCGTCTCGCTTACCACATAGTGTCAGCGGCCATAGATCTCGGCTACCGCGCTATAGACACCGCCTACATCTACGGCAACGAGAAGGTGGTCGGAGAAGCAATCAGGGCCAAGATTAATGACGGGACAGTCACTAGGTAACCACATTTTCCGTATCATCATCATCATAAATATGCTTAACAACCTAATTGCACAGAAACCAGAAATTGATATCTTTTACACTAAAGTTAATGATATGCTTAACGCATGCATTAGCTTCTTAAGCTACTTTAAATAGTATCATCATCATCATCATCATCATCATCATCAGCCTGTAGAAGTCCACTGCTGGACATAGGCCTCCCCCAAAGAGTTCCATGACGAACGGTCTTGAGCCTTCTCCATCCACCGACTTCCCGCAACCTTCACAATGTCGTCGGTCCATCGGGTGGGGGGCCATCCAACACTGCGTCGCCCGGTTCGTGGTCGCCATTCGAGAACCTTTACTCCCCAACGGTTGTCGGTTCTGCGAGCTATATGGCCTGCCCACTGCCACTTCAACTTGCAAATTCTGAGAGCTATGTCGGTGACCTTGGTTCTTCTACGGATTTCCTCATTTCGGATCTTATCACGCAGTGAAACTCCATGCATAGCTCTCTACATAGCCCGTTGCGCGACTTTGAGCTTGTATATGAGGCCTATAGTTAGCGACCAAGTCTCAGTGCCATAAGTCATCACTGGCAACACGCACTGATTGTAGACTTTCGTTTAAATAGTATTAGTATAATCATTATTACATATACTTAAATAGTATAAGTATATGTAATAATTATTATTATAAGTGCCCTTTTTTAAGTGCATTGTGAATGGCTTGCTGGCTGTGCTGGCTTGCGTTGGTGTAAACTGGAAGTGCAGCAAGCAATTGAACTGAAATAAAATAAAAAAATAAAATAAAAAATCATCATCTCAGCCGTAGAACGTCCACTGATGAACATGGCCCTTGAGCACATAAAGAGTGGTGGTAGTGACCTTCCGATCCACAGGTCGTGCAACAATGGTTTTTCCATTTTGGTAAATCTAGTATGTGCTCTCAAATGGTGAAGGAAAACATCGTGAGGAAACCGGCATGTCCTAGATCTTGTAAGACATTTGACCATCGCGCGAAAGGAGCCTCTAAGAGGCGCACTTTAATCCTTTCACTACACTGATTCTTTCACCGACGCGACGGTTATAGGCCCTTTTCAGGGCCACCATACCTCAAATTGGTCACTGACCTAATACAGGATGACCAAGAAATAATCAGTGACACGACAAGAAGAAGAAGAAGAATTTGGGTGGGTTGTCGGGTTTTTTATTTTGTTTTCGTTATTTTCAGAGAAGAGCTGTTCATAATATCGAAGCTCTGGAGTACGTACCATCGGACGGACTTGGTTAAGGTCGCGTGCGAGGCCTCGCTGGCGGCCCTAGGCCTCGACTACTTCGACCTCTACCTGGTCCACAACCCCATGTCTTTCAAGGTGAGATAGATAATCCAAATTTTTTTTCACAATCTTTTTCAAATTATCTCTTTTTGGTATTTTTAGAACTAATAACTAAACGTACAAGAAGTTCTGAATCAAGATTGCTACCTAAAACAGCTGATTCATTGAGTTTAACCTGATTCGACCCCAAAACAGCTGATTTTCGCATAGTTTTTTCAATGAAAAATGACGAATTTCCAAAAGTATCTCTGTGCCAAATTCATCCAAATCCGTCCTTTTGGGCGTGATTGAACCACAAACATCCTCACAAACTTTCGCATTTATAATATTATGAAAACTGTTGAATTTCTAAAATTCGAAGATCAAACTTTATTGCCAATTGGTTGTAGGATATGCCCCTTGCGGGATAGCATTCATTCATTGAAAACTACTTCTAGTCATCCCTTTGGTTAGCGGAATGAATTAAAAAATAAAAATAAAAGGGCATTTATTCACCAAGAATCCTACACACAGTTATAAAGATACAATGTAAGTGACATGTTTGTCTTTTTGAGAATAAAGAAAGAAAGAAAGAAAATAATTTATTTCCCGTCACATAATGAGATAATAATTTTAAAAACTTAAATTACTGACAAAATTAGTATCCAAAGTGACGAAAAAAAAAGGTTGCAACTCAGCATTTGCTGCATCAGCCCAGTGGCCGGTGCAGCGCTGATTTTCAGTGGCACTCAAATGAGAATCGCGGCAGCTACTGTGACACGAATTGATAAATGATTATTTAAATGATAAAACCGCATGGCCTGAAGTCGCTCTGCCCCTCGACAGCTAAAATGCCATTTTGCAGTGTCTTTACAGTTTTTGCTTGCATCATATTTTAAGTATTATTTAATTATATAAGCATTAGGTACATATTTCATGTAGCGTAGCGTGTGCTGCCCTTAGATCATTTGTTGAAGCTCACATTTGTCTTCATTTTTTTCACATTTTTATAAGCTTTTATTTATTAAGGATTATAATTAGATTACTTTTCTCTTGAGCCTCACCTAGTTCGATCGTCACCACACTGAAGCTTTAAATTCCATTTTGTGAAAAAGGATCATCGAAAAAAATGATAGGCACCAAGCCGTGTTTGTTGCCTGATTCTTGTAGGCTTGGTCGCGAGGAACAGGCATAGCTTCACCTAGTTTCTAAGACGTTTCAAAGTGATCCTAGTGATTTTATTGAAATAAATGCCTTTTGACTTTGACTTTGACTTTGACACGCATCTACTTATATAACTATATAGAATAAATGTCTTTAAACCTATACATAAAAATAATCACCTTGTTTGATAACAGGAAGAAGGTTCACCTCTGCCGAAGATCGCCACAGTGCTCCAATACTCGGAGTACGACTTCTTGGACGCGTGGTTCGGTATGGAGGCCCTAGGCCCCCGGGCGCGGGCCATCGGCGTCAGCAACTTCAACTCTGCTCAGATCAAACGTGTCCTCGACAGGGCGAGAGTGAAGCCGGTTGTGAACCAAGTGGGTAACACTTATAAAGAGTACTATTGCGTAGAATGGTAATCATCATCATTTCAGCCGAACTATGTCCACTGCTGAACATGGCCTCCCCCACAGACAGAGCGAATTCCCTATCATATGGGGGGATTTGGCCATAATCAGCACGCTGGGCATGCGGGTTGGCGAGCGCAGTTAGAGATATCGTTTTTAAAATGTCCCTCATTTTAACTGCTGCCCTAGCTTTTTCCCTTAGTCGCCTCTTACGACATCCGAGGGTAGGTAGATATGGAGGGGCCTATTCTTCAACCGGGGCCACTTAACCTAACCTAATAAGAACCCTTGTCGTTTCGTTACAGGTGGAGTGTCATCCTTACCTCTCGCAACAGAGGCTCGACGACTTCTGTGCCGAGAGAAACATCACACTTAGCTGTTTTGGCGTGCTGGGTTCTAAGGTAGGTGGACATCGCCTAATGATTACGGCTCTAAATAAAAAAAAACATGTGAACTCTAAAAACTCGCCCTGAGAAAATCAAAATTCCGTGTGTAGGAAATGACAAACTTATATTTTGCGGTCGCTCATGTAGTTCATTATAAATAAATAAATATTCCGGACATATTCACACGGTCAACTGACCCCAAACTAGGCATAGTCTGTACTATGGTGACCAGAGACTGATATATGTAATAGATAAATCAGATCACCCAGACACAGAACAAACATCTGTGTTTATCACACAAATATTTGTCCAGTGCGGGGGTCGAACCCGCGACCTCTAGCGCAGAAGGCAGAGTTACTACTAACTGAGCTATGAGGCCATTGTATGATATTGACCGCAAATATTACTTTGTCTCGTAATAAAAGGGGTAAAAACATTAAAATTCCTTGATTTTAGACTTTTTCATTTATTTATGTCACAAAAGCTCTTAGCATTCCTAATTTCAGAATTGTGAGGTAGCTGGAAGTACTCTAGAGGTTTTGCCATTTGCATAGGTACAGAAAGTAGGTATATAATCATTGTCATATCTTTCAAATGCATTGAGGGCATTGGTTGAATAAATAATACCTAACTATACACACCGGCACAATTAGCGGAACAGAAAAAAAAGTGAGACTATGAGATAATAACGCATATATTTGACGAAAATGTAATTAGACACAAAATAACAAATTGATTAACATCTTTTAACAACGACTTTGAAAAGTCTTCGTTATTTTTTATTGAAAAATAAACAAATTTGAAATAAGTGACATTTTAAGATGATTATGAACCACCACAAAAAATAAAAAAAAGTAAGCATTAAATGATTTAACAATAAAATTAAACCAAAATTAATAACGAGTGTTTCCCCCTCTTGCTCTGATTACGGTTTCCATTCTTCTGGGCATGCTTACAGATTATGTTATCGATGATTTCTTGAGGCAACCGCTCCCACTCCTCAAGTAATGCGTTTCCAAGTTCATTCAGATTGTTGGGGGGTGGCATTCTGGATTTAACCCTTCTTTTTAGCAAGTCCCAGACATGCTCTATCGGATTCATATCGGGGGAATTTGCTGGCTACTGCATCACCGGTATACCTACGTGGCTCAGATATGCCTGTACCGATTGTGCACTATGAGCACGAGCATTATCTTGCATTAGAATAAAGTCGTCACCAATAAATGGGGCAAATGGTACAACATGTTCTGTATATATAAAATGTCTCTGATGTATCGATCTGCTGTCGTGGTCCCTCCTGTGACTATCACTAACTCCGTGCGAGCTCCCAAACATATCCCTCCCCAAACCATAATCGAGCCGCCACCATAAGCCACTGTGTGTTCAAAATTAGACTGTATGTGGCGTTCTCCTTTGCGTCTCCATATTCGCTGTCTCCCATCGATCTGTTTTAAAAGAACTCTGCACTCATCAGTAAAGAGAACCTGCTGCCATTCGTTCAAATCCCAATGACGATGTTCTCGCGCATAGCTTAATCGGTTTACGCGGTGACGTCTCTCAAGTTTTGGGCCTTTGGCAGGTATATACGACCCTAAACCAACTTCTTCAAATCTCCTGCGAACTGTACGCTCACTTACTCGTACTCCTCGAACGTCTTCCAGTTCATTTCGAGCTTGTACAGCCGTTAATCGCGTATTCCTACGAACTCCAAGTTGTAAAAAACTGTCATCTCGCCTCGATGTACATCTTTTTCTACCTTGACCCCTCCTCCTCACAAGAGAATTAGACGATCTGTACCGCTGGATGCTGCGATGAATCGTTGATACTGGTCGACGAAGCCTTGAGGCAATCGATCTGTAGGTATGGCCATTTCTTCTCATTTCATCAGCCCTAATGATTTCCAGTGATGTTAAGTCAGGCATAATAAAGAGCTTTTAATAAACAAAATTGCCTATAGAATAACAAATTTATAAAAAACCATTAAGTGCAATTTTTATAAAAAATTACTATTACGTAGTTATTACTCGAACAAGTTGACAAAACGTATTGTTCGGGAAAATAAAACAAATGAATGAAAAAAGTGTATGTCATCTATTTTTCTATTTTCAAATTTGACAATAAATTAAAAAAATATCATAACTGGCCAGTTCCTCAAGTAAAAGATTTTAAAATCCTGCTTTTTTTTTGTGTTCCGCTAATTGTGCCGGTGTGTATATTATTATGTTTGTTTTTAACTATTTTTATATTGAAATGTTACGTTTAATTAAAATTTGTATATCACGGCGCATTGGTGCTAACTGTAAAGCTGTGTGTATAATGTTGATAAATAAATAAATAAATTATTATAAGCTAAGGTATCAATTTGAAAATACAAACTTTATTATGGTCCGTGACTTCCGTGAGCTTATAGTGCCGTATAAAAATGAAGATTGGGAGATTACTTAGGTGGAACTAAATACTTCTACTCCTTAAATATTATGTATATATACAAAAGTACTTTGTGATATCTATGTAGAGTGAATGCTGGAAATCAAGTGAATGGGAACTACATGCCTTATGAGCAGTCGGAAAGTGTCCAAAAAGGCACGACTGGCTGTGCATGGAGGAGTGTTAGTGCCGACACTAATGTTTGGCAGTGAAAGTTGGGTATGGCAGAAAAAGAATGAAAGTAGGATAAATGCAGTGGAAATGAGAGCTTTGCGAAGTATGTGTGGAGTAACTTTGAAAGATAGAGTGAGGAACAGTGTGATAAGAGAACGTTGTGGAGTGAAAGAAGATGTAGTGATGAGGATTGAGAAAGGTATGCTGCGCTGGTTTGGTCATGTAGAGAGGATGAACGAAAGAAGATTGACGAAACAGGTGTATAAGGCGAGTGTGAATGGAACCGTTGGAAGAGGAAGACCTAGGCGTACGCTTAGTGACCAAATCGGTGACGTTTTGGACAAAGACCAGGTCAAGAGTACCCTAAACCGACGAGCATGTATAAGGAATGTGATGAGAGTGAATTAAGCGAAAGAGGTATGTCAGGATCGTAGCAAGTGGAAGGCCGTGGTCTCTGCCTACCCCTCTGGGAAATAGGCGTGATTTTATGTATGTACTCTGTGATAATTAACTAAGTTCTACACCTATGACTTTTTTTTTAAATATAATGGTGTCTCGTTTCAGGGTACTCCGGTGGAGTACACGAGTGGTGTCCCGGCAGCTATAGACGACGCCCTGGTTCAGGTTATGGCCTCAGGGCTGAACGTGTCTCCAGCCCAACTGCTGATCAGGTACTCAGTATATTTATGGTACTCTGTGCTGCGTTCAACAATGATCTCGTATTTTGTTAGACACAAGTTAGGGGTTCATGGTGAGGAAAATAATTTAAAAAACCCTCCCCAGCCCTCCCCTCATACAATTTTAGTTCTTTTTTTTTTTAAGTTTTTTCCCTTTCGGACTGGCTATGGCATCTAGGCCTTACCGCCAAGTCTTACGTTTATATTTCTTCGGAGTTATTTTTTTATTTCTTCTTCATTTTACTTCTTAGTCATGGTCAAGTCACCGTCAAGTCAAGTATAATTCAGTTTTAGTAAGATATGATGATGGCTATTTTACTAAAACCTCAAGGGACCTCTTGGCGCCAACTCGAAAAATGACGATACACGCAATCATTTCATTTAACTTCACTTGTGCGGTTTACTCAAACAATATTACGCAAAACACCACCATAATCACATAATATTATTCAATTTAACACTAGTTTTGTAAAATAAATTGAGAGCACAACATCACTTTCTCAAGTTCCCGCCAAAAAGTCTTTTTTAAATGTTTGTTAGGAACACACAGACGTACAAGACAGATTAATAGAGGAAAAAAACTTTTTTTTCTTGTATGTATGTATTTTTATCATTCTTACGACAAGTTCTACAACAAGATTGCTGCCAAAAACAGCTGATTAAATGAGTTTGATTGAACTGATTGGACTCCAAAACATTTTTTTTTTTTTTATACTACTGAGGTGGCAAACAGGCATACGGCCCACCTGTTGGTAAGCGGTTACCGTAGCCTATGAGCGCTTGCAATACCAGAGGCATCACGCACGCGTTGCCGACCCCGAACACCCCTTCCCCTAAAGAGCTCTGGCAACCTTACTCATCGCAGGAACACAACACTATTTGAAAACAAATAATGTTATTTGGCTGCGATCTTCTGTAAGGCGGAGGTACCTCCCCAGGCGGGCTGCTCCAATTCAGAACGAGAAAATCTCGCTGTGCCCTTCCTCCTCTAAAACATGACTGGTAGGTACTTATTTGAATACTAAGTACCTACCTACCTAGGTAGGTATTCACTGATACATGTCGTATTCCCAAAAGACGTAGAATAAACTTTATTTTCAATTGGTTGTAGAATAAGCCCCTTTTGGGATAGCAAACATACCTATCACCTAGCTAGAGAATCCTACGTACTTATCTTTTACTTAGTAGGTAGGTACCTACCTACTTACCTACTTTTTAATGTTATACGGAGGCCAACAGGCTTACGGCCCACCACCTGATGGTAAGCGGTTACCGTCGCCTATTGCCATCTGCAACATCTGGAGCATTGCTAATGCGTTGCCTGCCCTGGAGAAATCTTTTTGTATTTTTCTTAAAGCTCTTCATGTTGTAGGTTAGCGGGAAAACCTCGGAAGGAAGCTCATTCCACAATTTGCACGTATGGGGGAGAAAGGATCTCGTAAAGCGAGTGGTTCGAGATACCCACGTGTCGATGAGATGTGGATGAGCCTTATTCCGGTGACGCGAGGTCCGATGGTAGAACCTCGATGCGGGTATGAGGTCAAATAGTTCCTCAGAACACTCACCATTGTAAAGCCGATAGAGCACACAGAGCGAGCCAATATCTCGGCGCTGGCTCTAGGGCTCCAGCTCACTAGTGAGCTTAGGTTGTTCACTTATTACAAATAAAGATATTTCGATATTGATTTTGATTTATTCATTTCAGGTACCAGCTAGAATGCGGGCATCAAGTTGTGGTGAAGTCGTCCTCAGCTGCCCACCTGTGGGACAATCTGCAGGCGTTGACCTTTAACTTGACTTCTGGACAAATGGACGCGTTGCACGCTCTGAATAGAAATAAGCGGATTTTCTCTTTTAGAGGGTGAGTCCTAGGAACAATACAAACGTAGATAGGGGAGTCTGGGGATAAAAGTATTTTTTTTTTCCTTATCACTTGATTTAGTCATCTAGACGTCGTGATAAAGTTACTTTAAACGGGTTTTGTTGGCATTGTTCATTAGCTAATTGCCATCTCTTTTCGTTGACATAAAAGTGACAGAGACAAGAATCCTTATAATAGATTCTTGTTTATCTTTGGATGATTGTTTTTCAATCACGCCGTAACGTCTCAACCGATTTCGTTGATACTTGGAATGGATAAAGTTCTTTACCTAGAATAGCATATAGACTACCTACTTGCTAGCTATGAATAAGGTGCTACTTATTAGGTAAGGTACATTAAACTTGTGAGAATTTTGAACTGATTCAAAAAGGGGACCTTTTGCGTGATTTCTTTCATTTGAACAATTACTTTACGTAATATTCTTTTTCTCTTCCACAGAATGGGCGACACCCACAAGAACTATCCATTCAACATGGCATTTTAATTATTGTAATCAACAATTACATTCCAATAGCGTAATCATTACAAATACCTAGTTATTATTTAATCATAAGAATAATTTAGAATAAATTGACTTTAATAATTTGACAATAATAATAATGTTTGTGACAAATAATTTAGAACTTAATTTAAGGAATTAATATTGTAGCTATTTTAAATGTACGTAGCTTTTTTCTACATTAGCTCTATTTTATAACGAAACGACGCACCTAAGTAGGTTAGGTACCTACCTACATTATTAATATACGTAGTAATTATTTAACCTTCATGTATGTAGGTAGTGAGTGTTATGCTAATAGTAATCATTTGACTAATGTAATTTAGTATGTTTAATTACAATACAATAAAATCAATTTTGTATTATTAATCAAAAACTTTATATTTATAAAGCGTCAGGTGGAACTTTTTACTCACTTACAGGACGCCTGCTACATGTTTTGATAGAGGCTTGGGCACCTTCTACCTATCATCCTATGAGTCTCGAACGCAAGATAGACACAGAAAAGATAGTTCGCAATACGCACTGCGTAGCTCAATAAGCCGCGGCTTTCCTCATTATGTTTTCCTTCACTGTTTAAGCAAGTGTTAGTGCAATGATAAATTAATCGAAACCATGTCCAACCCATATTTGGAAGTTTCTTGGCATCCAATTTGGGTCGTGCTAGTCGTGCATTATCGGCCCGCACATTATCGGGCGGTATAATATAGGGATTCCGGCCCAATATAGGGGCCAGTGCTGCGGCAGCGCTGGCCTCACGCTCTGACCTCTCCTGATTTCCTGAATGGTTGTGCGAGATGATTTTATTGATCAAAGTTTGGCTTAAATTTTAAACAAAAATTTATCCCACATATATGAACGCAACTGAAAAATTAATCAAGCCTAGATTCAAATTCAGGACCTTTTGGCGGGAACTTGCAAAGTGACGTTGTGCTCTAATGATTGCGTGTATCGTGACTTTTCGGGATGGGGCCAAGAGGTCCCTCGAAGTTTAAGTAAAATCAATTTATTGAAAAGCGTTCGCTGATCTTGCAAACCGTCCCTTTTCACACATGCTACGGTCCGAAAGTTACTGCCCACAGAGTACTTTTGTTTGAGACGTAGTATTCCCTAATAATCTGTGGAAGTGTGTTTGTTACTTAGAATACATAGTACTAATCTGTGGTTACTGCCGCAGGCGGAGCTGGCAGCACTGATATAGACGGCACTCGGCAGTTTGAATTTGAGTTTTGTTTGAAAATAAAAAATGTTTGTTGTTCTATTGTGATTTCGTTTAGTGTGTGATATTTTTACCAAAATGCATCGACATCATACTTCAAGTGATAAGAAAAAGGCTTTGTTGGCGCAAAAAGAGAGAATTCTACAAGATCTAAAGTACTATGAAAAGAGAATTGAAGAATTTACACCTAAAAACTCAAGTGTTTACGTTGATGGATACAGGTAAGTAATATTCACAAGTTCTAAACAAAACGAAACTTAAAAATTGCACATGTTGGTACTCACATAGCTCTTGAGAACAGAATCTGCCTACTTGAGATGCCTTGGGAAAAATTAGTACGTAATTACAGCTATCCTAGACTAAGCTTTTTTGTGCTTCGGAGGGCACTGTAGGAGCTACGTAAGGTCAAGAGCCGGCCGTGGTGGCCCCGGCCGAAGAATTGGCCTCTCCATACCCACCCATGTGCACGAAAGGAACATATGAGGCGCATTTTAATCCTTTCAATACACTGATTATTTCATAGATGGTGATAGATCCTTTTCAGGGCAACCATACCTCAACCTAGCCACTGACCTAATACAGGATGACTAAGAAAGAATCAGTGACACGACAAGCAAGCATTATGCCGATGGCCCCTCGGTGCATCTCAGAAGCTATCCCCTACATTGCAGCTCGGACTCCGATGATGGATTCCCCACATTCCTGGACGCTGGGCCGTCTATCTCCGAGCTGAAGCATCAAGACAGGTTGCTCAGGACATGTCTGCAGGCTACACAGGAGCTGACCAGTGTTGGGGTGTTGCAGTCGGAGATCAATGTTATGATCCAAGACCCGCCTATTGAAGGGTAAGAAAGGAATAATGAGGGGAATTCCATGATGCCAGTGACCCAAGAAATAATAATTCACAATAGTGTTAAGCTGTGTTCAAACAGTGTGCAATATGTCAACTAAAATTTAGTTTAAAATGATCTATGAGTAATGATTTAGAATTTTCAGATCCCTAACTTGAGGAATTATGGATTGCCCATACAGGCTTTCAACCCCTATTCCACCCCTTTCCAAATAATTTTTTGAGAAAAAAGATAGCCTATGTCATTCTCGAGGATATAATCTCCTTGCCAAATTTCATTACAATCAGTTAAGCCGTTTAGTTAATGAAAAGGTAACAGAGTTTAGTCATGAGTTACTTTCGCATATATAATACGAGCTTCCGTCCGCGACTTTGCTCGCGTGGTACGAGGATAAGTAGCCTATGTAATATACCAAACTATATTCTATCCCTGTGCCAAGTTTCATATAGATCCGTTCAGCCGTTCTGGTGTGATTGAGTAACAAACATACATCCATCCAAACTTTCGCATTTATAATATTAATAGGATAAGTATGGATTCAAATTAAGATTTATTTGTAAAAGAGAATTTATTGACAGAGAAAAGCCAGTGAACGAGCCGGGCTCCTGGCGAGAGGTGGCAGCGGAGTGCCGGATAGACCTGGTGCCGTTCTCCATCACATTCTTCACGCACCAACCCGTGAGTGTTCCTTCTGATCCTTATACTGACTGGTCTTATAGCTCAGTTGGTAGTAACTCTGCCTTCTGCGCTAGAGGTCGTGGGTTCGATCCCCGCACTGGACAAACATTTGTGTGATTAACAAAGATGTTTGTTCTGTGTCTGGGTGTTAAATATACAGTGGTGGTCATCTAATTAGAAACACCTACCTGGGTTTATATTTTTATTGCAAATTCCCTTTCGAACTAATTTTTAACGTATCATTGAGTGTTCCTACGTATTAAAATCGATGTATCGGATATTATATTGCATTGTTATACCATTTTAATAACAGAAAACAACGGTTGTTTTTCTAAAACTGAAAGTTATATTAATAACAAAATAAAAAACGAGATACAAACCGGACAACTAATTAGAAACACCAAAAAAATCATTACTTAAATCATTTTTAATCTGCACAAAACCCCAATAGTTTTGAAAAATACAAAAAATACTACATCCTTAGACAATTAGTATTTGGTAGGGTAGCCTTTATTATCAATAACAGCTTTGCAGCGACGCGGCATTGATTCAATCAATTTATAACAAGTTTCTACAGGAATACTTCTCCAAGCGTCTTCAAATGCACTGTTAAGTCCATGAATATTAGTAACGTGTTTCTGCGACAGGTTGGTCTTTATAGTGTGCCACAAATTTTCTATGGGATTTAAATCCGGACTATTGGCAGGCCACTCTAATACTGACACGGATTGTTCTGTAAGAAACGCTTTAACGCTGCGTGCTGTGTGCTTTGGGTCGTTTTCATGCTGAAATATCCAAGTTACTGGCAAATTTTCCTCGGAATATGGAATCATTGTCTCTTCCAAGATCTTTTTGTATTGATATTGATCCATTTGCCCTTCAATCTTTCTCACGGGACCAATCCCGTACCCTGAGAAACATCCCCACACCATTACATTTCCACCACCGTGCTTAACTGTCTTTTTAGTGTACTTGTTATTCAAAGCCTCGTTTATTGGTCGTCGTACATATCGTTTTCCATCGGAATTAATCAAATTAATTTTAGTTTCATCTGAAAACAAAACTTTTTTCCATTGATGAATAGTCCAACTGCCATATTTGCGAGCGAATGCTAGACGATTTTCTCTATGTTGCCTGGTTAGTAGTGGTACTTTTCTAGCGATCCTTCCTAACAATTTTCCTTCAACCAACCGTCTACGAACTAGTTTAGTGGATACGTGTCGAGGATCGTCTTCTGAAAATACCTCTTTTCTTATAACATTGGATCCTTTAAAGAGGTCCGCCTTAGCTAATCGAAGCATAAGCCTGTCTTCTTGAACTGTAGTCTTCCTGGGCCGAAGTTTTCTTGGCACGTTATCTGATGTTCCGTGTAGTTTGAAATGTGCGAGGGCGTTAAATATCATCTTTACGGAACATTCCAAATAATCGGCGATCTTTCTGTAACTCCATTTTTGTTTTAAATGAAAATTCACTATAATTTTTCTCGTTGCTGCATCACAGCTCTTATTTTTACCCATTTTTAATAAAACAACAATAAATAGTAACTTTTCGTAATGAGTTAGAAATGGCGGCAATATTTACAATGTGATTGACAATTGTGAGAACTGTATTTCAGTTTAAAATATCAAATTTCGGACCAAGTCATACAATGTTTCTAATTAGTTGTCCATTCTGCCAGTCCTAACGATATTGATACTTTTTGTTTCACTGATATTTATTTTTATTGTCGTCTTGGTTGTCAAATATTATTGCTTGTAATCAAACTAGAGATATTAAAGTACATTGTAAAGTAGTGAATAAAAAATTACCTCCTATTAAATGCTATAATAATGTTAGTTACTTTATAAAAATGTCAGGTGACTAGGTGTTTCTAATTAGATGACCACCACTGTATATCTATTATGTTTATCAGTTTCTGGTACTCATAGTACAGGCTATGCCTAGTTTGGGATCAGTTGACCATGTGAATATGTCCGGAATATTTATTTATTTATTTTATTATTTGTGTATTTCAGTCTTCGGTACCCATAGGGCTTTTTTTTTCTTCTGTGTTTTTTTGGGAGCTTTTTTCGGTGATCCCGACCATGTCAGCTCCATTGTGGCTTCTTTTTCGACTCCATCATCTGTCTATCAGCCTAAATGTGGCCCGGTAGAGCAAGGTAGCTGCGTCCGAGTTCGGTGCCGCCAACATGCTCTGAACCAGGCCCACATCGAACCAATTAACTTGTAGGACCCTTCCTACCTCCTCCCTCATAGATGCGCTAAATAATCGAGTTGGACACTAGTTCCGTCAAATAAATTGAGAGTAGAACATCACTTGACTGGCCTCATAGCTCAGTTGGTAGTAACTCTGCCTTCTGCGCTAGAGGTCGCGGGTTCGATTCCCGCACTGGACAAACATTTGTGACTAAAACAGATGTTTGTTCTGTGTCTGGGTGTTAAATATTAATGTATATCAGTCTCTGGTACCCATAGTTCAGGCTATGCCTAGTTTGGGATCAGTTGACCGTGTGTGATATGTCCGGAATATTTATTTATTATTCACTTAGCAAGTTCAAGCCCTCAACTCGGATTGTTACAGAGCAGGAAGTTCGGTGCTGCGTCGTACCGCGGGCTCCGCGTGCTGGCTGTGAAGGCGGCGCACGAGGCCGAGCTCGCAGCCTCCGTGCTGGCCGGCTGCACCAGCCCCAGCGACGCCATCGAGGTCCATTCATCCTACCATAATATTATGAACTTACTTCGGCCCTCGGCTTTTCTCGCGCGTGGTACCTACATAAAAAGCCTATATGCTATTCTAGGTAAAGAACTCTTTATATTCCAAGTTTCAATGAAATCGGTTGAGCCATTACGGCGTGATTGAACAACAAACATCCTCACAAACTTTCGCATTTTTTACATTAATAGGATGTTTGAATGTAGATAAAAGTGATTCAAAGTGATCCTATTGATTTTATTGAAATAAACACTTTTTGAGTTTGAGATAGGTATGTTTGTTGTTCAATCTTTAGACTGGCCTCATAGCTCAGTTGGTAGTAACTCTGCCTTCTGCGCTAGAGGTCGCGGGTTCGATCCCCGCACTGGACAAACATTTTTGTGATGAACACATATGTTTGTTCTGTGTCTGGGTGTTAAATATATATCTATTATGTTTATCAGTCTCTGGTACTCATAGTACAGGCTATGCCTAGTTTGGGATCAGTTGACCGTGTGAATATGTCCGGAATATTTATTTATTTAATCTCGCTGTAACAGCTCAACCGATTTCGTTGAAACTTGGAATAGATAAAGTTCTATAGCTAGAATAGCAAGGCTACTTTTGTTGTACCACGCGAGCGAAGCCGCAGTCGGAAGCTAGTATTTAAAAAAAGACTGTAATATGCGAGAACTCGCTTCCTGAGACTTCCGTACCATTTACACGGGATCAGAAAATCAAAATACTAAGTATGGGAAGGAAGTGACAAACTTATATTTTGCAGTCTTTCACGTAGTTCATTGTATGATATTGACTCGAGGAAATTAGGAGGCAGATGTGCTGGCCCGAGAAGCAATATCAATTGGTACCGAGGTGTATTTAAAACCGGAGCACTCTGAAGTACTACACAAATATAAGAGAATTGTTGTTGACAAGTGGAAAGAGTACTTTGATGTTGCTTCTCGGGGAAGGGCATCTGGTATAGAACTATACAGAGCGAGCCCCCTCTAATTCCCTGGTTTGCCAACCTACCTAGAAAATTATGCAGGAAATATATTGTTGTTGCCCATAGGATGCGCTCTGGGCACATGCTACTTAATAACTTTAAGTATCTTATGAAAAAGGTGAATAGCCCAATGTGTGAACACATGTGGTGTTATTGAAGATACACATCACTTTTTGGTGGAATGTCCCCGGAGTAGACCTATGAGGGAGGAGTTGGCCAAAGTTGTTTGTTTCAGAGCGTGTTAGCGGCGCAGTCTTCTGTTGCCGCTATTGCGCTCTACAAATCTGCGTTCAGGTTGCTGCAGGATGTATAGTGTAGTTATTGTTTAAATGAGATCTCTATGGGACTGATATTGTTGCAGCGCAACTCAAAGTCCCTAAATAAAAAAATAGAATAAAAAAATATATATACAGTGGTGGTCATCTAATTAGAAACACCTACCTGGGTTTATATTTTTATTGCAAATTCCCTTTCGAACTAATTTTTAACGTATCATTGAGTGTTCCTACGTATTAAAATCGATGTATCGGATATTATATTGCATTGTTATACCATTTTAATAACAGAAAACAACGGTTGTTTTTCTAAAACTGAAAGTTATATTAATAACAAAATAAAAAACGAGATACAAACCGGACAACTAATTAGAAACACCAAAAAAATCATTACTTAAATCATTTTTAATTTAAACAAAACCCCAATAGTTTCGAAAAATACTAAAAATACTACATCCTTAGACAATTAGTATTTGGTAGGGTAGCCTTTATTATCAATAACAGCTTTGCAGCGACGCGCCATTGATTCAATCAATTTATAACAAGTTTCTACAGGAATACTTCTCCAAGCGTCTTCAAATGCACTGTTAAGTCCATGAATATTAGTAACGTGTTTCTGCGACAGGTTGGTCTTTATAGTGTGCCACAAATTTTCTATGGGATTTAAATCCGGACTATTGGCAGGCCACTCTAATACTGTCACGGATTGTTCTGTAAGAAACGCTTTAACGCTGCGTGCTGTGTGCTTTGGGTCGTTGTCATGCTGAAATATCCAAGTTACTGGCAAATTTTCCTCGGAATATGGAATCATTGTCTCTTCCAAGATCTTTTTGTATTGATATTGATCCATTTGCCCTTCAATCTTTCTCACGGGACCAATCCCGTACCCTGAGAAACATCCCCACACCATTACATTTCCACCACTGTGCTTAACTGTCTTTTTAGTGTACTTGTTATTCAAAGTCTCGTTTATTGGTCGTCGTACATATCGTTTTCCATCGGAATTAATCAAATTAATTTTAGTTTCATCTGAAAACAAAATTTTTTTCCATTGATGAATAGTCCAACTGCCATATTTGCGAGCGAATGCTAGACGATTTTCTCTATGTTGCCTGGTTAGTAGTGGTACTTTTCTAGCGATCCTTCATAACAATTTTCCTTCAACCAACCGTCTACGAACTAGTTTAGTGGACACGTGTCGAGGATCGTCTTCTGAAAATACCTCTTTTCTTATAACATTGGATCCTTTAAAGGGGTTTGCCTTAGCTAATCGAAGCATAAACCTGTCTTCTTGAACTGTAGTCTTCCTGGGCCGAAGTTTTCTTGGCACGTTATCTGATGTTCCGTGTAGTTTGAAATGTGCGAGGGCGTTAAATATCATCTTTACGGAACATTCCAAGTAATCGGTGATCTTTCTGTAACTCCATTTTTGTTTTAAATGAAAATTCACTATAATTTTTCTCGTTGCTGCATCACAGCTCTTATTTTTACCCATTTTTAATAAAACAACAATAAATAGTAACTTTTCGTAATGAGTTAGAAATGGCGGCAATATTTACAATGTGATTGACAATTGTGAGAACTGTATTTCAGTTTAAAAAATCAAATTTTGAACCAAGTCATACAATGTTTCTAATTAGTTGTCCATTCTGCCAGTCCTAACGATATTGATACTTTTTGTTTCACTGATATTTATTTTTATTGTCGTCTTGGTTGTTAAATATTATTGCTTGTAATTAAACTAGAGATATTAAAGTACACTGTAAAGTAGTGAAAAAAAAATTACCTCCTATTAAATGCTATAATAATGTTAGTTACTTTATAAAAATGTCAGGTGACTAGGTGTTTCTAATTAGATGACCACCACTGTATATATATATTGACCGCAAATATAACTTTGTCTTGTAATAATTCCACAACAAGATTATATATCGTGACCGCAAAAGCCAACAATACGTAAATTATTTCGAAATTGTTAGAGCCCTCATGCTGAGGCAGAGCCAATTTTGTTGCTCAACTTACATCTATTTTTTTTATTTTTTTTATTCTTACTTAGTTTGTAGATAATGTTATAACCGTGGTGGCCCCGGCTGAAGAATAGGCCCCTCCATATCTACCGATCCGTGGATGTCGGAAGAGGCGACTAAGGGAAAAAAGCTAGGGGATGGGCAGCAGCGTCCCTTATTCTAACAACGATAGCTCTACTACAACTGCGCTCGCCAACCCGCATGCCCAGCGTGCTGAGTATGGGCAAATCCCCCCACATGATAAGGAATTTGCTCTGTCTGTGGGGGAGGCCTTGTTCAGCAGTGGACGTCGCACGGCTGAAATGATGATGACGATGAATGTTATAAGCGTAGGTTTTTTAAGAAAATAAATATATATATTTTTTTTAATACAAAATAGGCTAACGTTTGACCACAATCTCACCTGATGTTAAGTAATGATGTGGTCTACGGTGTAGCACGTTTGCCTAGAAGAAACCTATTCACTCTGGTCTTGAAGACACCCAAATTATAGGTATTCGGAAACACAGACGCCGGCAACGAGTTCTACTCTTTGGCTGTCCGCATTATAAAGGTAGACGCAAAGCGCTTGGTGCGGCAAAGTGGTATATCAACCATGAACGGATGTCGCGTGTCCGTGCGTCTGGTTGTCCGATGAAAATAAAATATAATGATGATATAAATTCTAATCTATTCAATACAATTTCTCTTTTATAAATAAATAATAATAAATATTCCGGACATATTCACACGGCCAACTGATCCCAAACTAGGCATAGCCTGTACTATGGTGACCAGAGACTGATATATATATATATATAATAGATAAATATTTAACACTCAGACACAGAACAAACATCTGTGTTTATCACACAAATGTTTGTCCAGTGCGGGGATCGAACCCGCGACCTCTAGCGCAGAAGGCAGAGTTACTACTAACTGAGCTATGAGGCCTGTCTAATTAATTTAAGGGGTAAGTAAAAACTATTGGGGTCCTACAGCTGAAATGATGATGATACTACTAGGAACAAGTTGTATCTAAGTCTTCTTTTACAGGTGCTGAGGAGTTACGCCGCAGCCTACCGGTCGCGCCGTACCACGCTCGCTCGCCTCGCAGACAAGTTCGCAACCAGCCTCTTCATGGAACCTCTGGTATGTGTATACTGCTGTCGTGTCACTGGTTCTTTCTTGGTCATCCTGTGTTAGGTCAGCGACCAGGTTGAGGTATGGTGGCCCTGAAAAGGGCCTATGACTGTCGGTGAAAGAATCAATAGGCTCCCTAAAACATAGATAACAAATAAATAAGGTTGCCAGAGCCCTATAGGGGGGAGGGGTTCGGCAGGCAATGCATTAGCAATGCTCCAGGTGTTGCTGATGTCAATAGGCGACGAGCCGTAAGCAAACAGGCAAACAGTGCCTCCGTAAAACATAAAAAACAATATGAAAAAAAAACGCACCTCACAGGCAAAACATAAAAAAAACATAACATAAATTAAAAAAAAACGTATTTTACGTCCTGACTGACGACACACTAGGATTCCCTGTGCCGTGGGTATCAGAAAGTACGTATCACAACACGCAGAGTCGGAACAAATATTTGCAGATTATGCAAACATTTATCCCGCAGTGGGAATCGAACCCGCACCCGTGCGCTACCGAGGTCGTCAAAAAATGACAAAGAATTCTATCCTACTTCCTATAATATCATAAATGAGAAAGTTTGTGAGGATGTTTGTGGTCCAATCAAGCCGTAACGTATTAAACGTTTGAAGATAGATACACGGAATAGATAGATTTGTTTGAATAAAGGCAAATTTTTATCTGGGTAGCACGCGAGCGAAGCCGCGGGCGTAAGCTTTTTTTTTATACAACTAAGGTGGCAAGCAAGCATACGGCCCACCTGTTGGTAAGCGGTTACCGTAGCCTATGAGCGATTGCAATACCAGAGGCATCACGCACGCGTTGCCGACCCCGAACCCCCCACCCCTAAAGAGCTCTGGCAACCTTACTCACCGCAGGAACACAACACTATTTGAAACTAATAATGTTATTTGGCTGCGATCTTCTGTAAGGCGGAGGTACTTCCCCAGGCGGGCTGCTCCAATTTAGAACGAGAAAATTTCGCTGTGCCCTGTCTCCTAAAGTAAGCTAGGAAATAATAAATAAATGACAAACAAGTTTCCTCATTTTGCTGTTACACCAATAAATAAATAAAATTAATAAAAAATAAATATTCCGGACATATCACACACGGTCAACTGATCCCAAACTAGGCATAGCCTGTACTATGGGTACCAGAGACTGATATACATAATAGATATATATTTAACACCCAGCCACAGAACAAACATCTGTGTTAGTCACAAATGTTTGTCCAGTGCGGGAATCGAACCCGCGACCTCTAGCGCAGAAGGCAGAGTTACTACCACTGAGCTATGAGGCCAGTCATGTATGATGTGAAACGATAATCAATCTAGACAATCTAGGAGTCTTCAAATCTAGGGTCAATAAGTTCACTCTGGGAAAGCGTGCTCCTTCTTAGGCCACATCTCACTTGCAAAATTTGGTGGCCAAACGCCTTACCATTATAAATAAAAAAAAAATAAAAAAAACACCAAATGATAATTATTTTTAGGCTGAAGGTGGGTTTGTACTGAAGTGCGCGGACCAGCTGGAGGTGTCATGGCGTCTGGACAACAAGCTGTCTACAGTAGCGCCGTTCCACCACAAGATGAAATTCGACCTGGAATACATGGGTACGTATCAGGCTTTTTAATAATTCTACTTGTAATATTACAAACGTGAAAGTTTGTAAGTATCGATAGATGGATGGATGGATGGATGTTTGTTACTCTTTCACATGAGAACTACTGAATGGTTTTTAATAAAACTTCACAATAATATAGCTTTTTTTTTTTTTTTTATACTACTGAGGTGGCAATCAGGCATACGGCCCACCTGTTGGTAAGCGGTTACCGTAGCCTATGAGCGCTTGCAATACCAGAGGCATCACGCACGCGTTGCCGACCCCGAACCCCCTCCCCCCTAAAGAGCTCTGGCAACCTTACTCATCGCAGGAACACAACACTATTTGAAACAGATAATGTTATTTGGCTGCGATCTTCTGTAAGGCGGAGGTACCTTCCCAGGCGGGCTGCTCCAATTCAGAACGAGAAAATCTCGCTGTGCCCTTCCTCCTCTAAAAGCTTATACATCAGAATAACACATAGTCTACAATTTATAAAGATATTGTGTGAATTGTCCAAAATATGTCGATAAGTGTCTAGTAACTAGGAAAAAATCTACTCCACGCTAATTTAGGCTACTCGAAATACTAATCCTGCGCAGACGAAGTCGCGGGCACCAGCTAGTATCCCAATAATTTAAACTCCGACGACGGGGTTTGAACCCGCAACCTTCGCCTAGATACGGGGATGCTCTAACCAACTAAGCGACAGAGACACTTCCCGTCGGAACGGATCGTTGGGGAATCGGTTGCGGGAATTGATGATGATGATGATATTGTTGTTACAGATGAATCTCACCTGAAGGTAATAAAGCAAGCGCACAGGCAGCTCTCCGACCCGAATCTACAGACAGACGAACGGACACTCCTCCTGGCTAACATCATCAGTACATGTCTCCAAGCGCACACACATACACAACAACATTACGAGAGTATGGAGTCCGAACCGGAGTCTGTGAAAAAACTCGAGAGGACCATTTTAAATGAGGATGATGAGGATGATTCGCAAACTGATGAGAGAAGGGACGAAGAAGTGATGGCACCTCCCAAAGCCATCCCGAAGAAAGCTAAGCCCAAGGGCAAGGAGAATATGGATGAGAATCGCAAATCATTGAAGCGGAGCAGCAGCCAAGTCGATGGCAGTGTCAAGAAGGCTAGGACTGATGAAAACACATCGAGCAAAGATATTGAAAGAAGCATTGGGCTTGTTAAAAATGTTGCTGGTAAAAGAAAGGATGTGACCACTGATGAAAATGTGAAGAAGGCTAAGACTGATGAAAATACATGGAATAAAGATACTGAAAGAAAAAGTGGCAGTGTTTGGAATAATGCAGCTGGTAAAAAGAAGGATGTCAGTGATGAAAATACTGAAAAAGAACAACATCTAGGGAAGGTTACAGGTAAAACGCAAAAACAGAGTAAAATGTCGGAGAAAGTTGATAAAACAAAAACCACAGCAAAGCTTACTAAAGTAACAGATAAAGTTGCTGCAAATAATGATAATATAGCGGGCAGTTCGAAAATCAACGCTAAAAGTACTAAAGTCCCTCAAAAAACCGCCAAAGTAGCTGAAAATAAAGAACCAACTAAGAAAATTACCAAAAAGGTGACTTCCGAAACAGCTCAAGAGCAATTAGATCATGAAAATAGTGACCCAAATGACATTGAACAAAATGCTCCACATTCTAAAGTCACAACGGCAAAAAACGTACAAGTCAGTGAGGATACTGAGAAAAAGAAAATTAAAAATACTGAAAATAATTTCAACTCCAAAAACAATGAGAAAAGTAGTGCCGGTGGCAAAACTAAAGCAATCACTAGAGAGAAAACCACACAATTGACAAAAAACTCTGAAAAAGTCATAACTGTGAATTCAAAGAACTCCAAAAATGTACAAAGTGAAAAGCATAATGTAGAAAATAAGCAAAAACCAGAGAATACCAAAACGAATGCTAACCAAGAGACTCAAAAATATGCTAAGGAAAGTGTCAACACGGAAACTACTAACGCTAAGAAAAGTGTAAATTCAGAAACTGCTGGCTCTAAGAAAAATGACAATACAGAAACTGCAAACACTAAGAAAAGTGACAACACAGAATCTACTAACGCTAAGAAAAGTGTAAATTCAGAAACTGTTAACTCTAAGAATAGTGTCAATTCAGAAACTGCTAGCTCTAAGAAAAATGATAACACAGAAACTACAAACGCTAAGAAAAATTACAATGCAGGAGCTGCTAATGCTAAGAAAAATATCAATTCAGAAAATGCTAACGCTAAGAAAAGTGACAACACTGAAACTACAAACGCTAAGAAAAATGTCAATGCAGGAGCTGCTAATGCTAAGAAAAATTTAAATTCTGAAACTGCTAACGCTAAGAAAAGTGTAAATATAGAAACAGCTAACGCTAAAAAAAACGCCAATGCTAAATCAAAAGGTGAAGACAGACAAATTATAGAAAAAAGATTAAAAGTCAGCAATGTTTCAACTAAACATCAAATAGCAGACCGTCCTAGCGACAATAACATTCCCAACACAAAAAGCGATACAGACAATGTGAAAAACATCGCCACAGTAAAGAAAGATAGTATTGCCAATGCGAAAAAAACAACCACAACGAAAAATATAGGCAATGATGCAAAAAACCGTGAAAAGTCCAAAATGTTTATCAAAAACCATAGAAATTCTCTTGGAAAAATTAGCAAGAAGAATGCAAATGTCTCTTTGAAGCCCAACATTAGTAACGAGAGCGGAAAGGTAACCAAAATACCACAGAAGAAGTTGTCGCCGGCGTACGCGGCCGCTCTCAAGCAGAACCCTGTCAGGATTAGTCCTAGTAAGTTATCTACACAATATAGAACCTAGAATAATATTCTTCTTCTTGTCGTGACACTGATTCATTCTTGGTCATCCCGTATTAGGTCGGTGAGCAGGTTGAGGTATGGTGGCCCTGAAAAGGGCCTATGACCGTCGGTGAAAGAATCAGTGTAGTGAAAGGATTAAAGTGCGCCTCTTAGATGCTACTTTCGTGCACAATAATAATATTTATACAAGGTGATATATAATATGTATTCCATCCCGAAAGGGGGTTATACTATAAACAATAAAAAAAATACTAGCAAAAAAAACATCAATATTTCCAAATTATTATTTTTTTCAAACTTTTTCAAATTAGCTGTTGTAGGTATTTTTATAATCTTTAGAATTAATAACTAAGGATTGGGTGTAGAATAAGCTTCTTGGAATGGCATACTATTATGAATAATTTTGTTATTGCACACAGAAACATAATACATAAATGGTTATTTCAAAAGTCATGTACATAGGCGAGCTTAACCCTAACAAGAGTTTTCTTCCCACAAACCTTTGGGGCTAGAGAGATTTGATAATATAGGGAGATGCAACGTGTACAACAATTTAAGAGAAAAAAAAACAATAATAAATGAAGTGAAAAATACAACTGTAAATTAACTAAAATAAACTAACATAACATAAACAAACGACACAAGAACATACCTACATAAACAATATATGCCTACATAACGAATACATACTTACTTAAACAATACATAACTACTTATACAATATTAAATATATACCTACAATACCAATATTTACAGAGAGAGATAGTGCTCCTTAACTTTTGATTTGAAAACTTCAAGTGAAGGGCTAGCGCGGATTGCATGGGGAATAGAGTAATAATATAAATGTAATGTATAATAGTAATATTATAAATGCGAAAGTTTGTGAGGATGTTTAGATGTTTGTTGCTCAATCACGCCGTAACGGCTCAACCGATTTCGTCGTAACTTGAAATATAAAGAGTTCTTTACCTAGAATAACATATACTTACTTACCTAGAAGGCTACTTTTTATGTAGATATATTTTATGTGTCTATGCGAAGCCGCGGGCGGAAGCTAGTCTAGAATAAATTTGGTGGAGTATGGATATAAACTTTAGGCTATCTCCATACTAAATTTATTCTAGGCCCTAAACCCTTAGGAAGGGCATATGCTACTTTTTTCTAGGTGCCGTGCGAGAGAAGCCGTGGGTTTATTATACCCAGAAAATAAAAAAAAAAACTAAATGATTTGTTTCCGTTTTCAGGGTTGATGACGAAGTTCAAAAGCCCCTCGGACTCCAACATCCAGTGGAAAGTCCTCAAGCCGGTGACAAACATTCCACGTGAGTTATTTTCTGAGAGAGCTATGCTCCGAGCTTCTCCGAAACGAAAATCCGTAGAAGAACCAAGTTCATCATAGCTCTCAGAATTAGCAAGTTGAAGTGGCAGTGAACTGGCCATATAACTCGCAGAACCGACAACCGTTGGGGAGTAAAGGTTCTCGAATGGCGACCGCGAACCGGGGGACGCAGTACAATGCTATTGTGAAGGTTGCTAAAGTCGGTGGGTGTGCGTTCCCCCAGCAGAATGTTGTCGAATTTCGGGATTTAAAGTATGCAGGGAATTAGAGCATGGTTTTGTGTTTTAGGGAGGAGGTAGGGCACAGCGAGATTTTCTCGTTCTGAATTGGAGCAGCCCGCCTGGGGAGGTACCTCCGCCTTACAGAATATCGCAGCCAAATAACATTATTTGTTTTTTTTTTTTTTTTTTTATATTCCGGACATATCACACACTGTCAACTGATCCCAAACTAGGCATAGCCTGTACTATGGGTACCAGAGACTGATATACATAATAGATATATATTTAACACCCAGACACACAGAACAAACATCTGTGTTAGTCACAAATGTTTGTCCAGTGCGGGAATCGAACCCGCGACCTCTAGAGCAGAAGGCAGAGTTACTACCAACTGAGCTATGAGGCCAGTCAAATAGTGTTGTGTTCCTGCGATGAGTAAGGTTGCCAGAGCTCTTTAGGGGGGGAGGGTATTGCAAGCGCTCATAGGCTACGGTAACCGCTTACCAACAGGTGGGCTGTTTGCATGTTTGACACCTCAGTGGTATAAAAAAAAAAAAAAAAAAAAATGTGACATTGTGAATCGTTCCCCCAGCAGAATGTGTTTTTCATGAATAACTTTTTCCTGTGGACGCACAAATTTGAAATTTCGGGCATTAATACACGAAACCATGCTCTAGTTCCCTGTATACTTCAAATCCCGAAATTCGACAACATTCTGCTGGGGGAACGCACACAGTCGGTGGATGGAAAAGTCTTGAGTCTTCGTCATGGAACTCTTTGGGGGAGGCCTATGTCCAGCAGTGGACTTCTGCAGGCTGATGATGATTAATGCAGTGAATATTTTAAAGAATAAATAACAATAAAATGTTCTCTATTTTCAGGGTTATTGAAGAAACCAGTGGCCAAATCAAAATAAGCTAATTAATGTTTATGATTTTCAAAAATTAATATCGTGTTATTGAATTTGTAATTGTTGATTTAATTAAATAGTTATTTTGTCAATAAAATTAGTTTTATTATTTTCGCCCATAATATAGATCATAACATCATTGGATGTTATGATCTATATTATGCAGGAAATGCAGTTTTTTTTATGAAATTTTACATTGTTTTTCTTGCATAAAAATCAACAATATCCTTACCTTACATGCTTAAATTATTAAACAGATCAACAGTGTGATATAGCTTTATTCTATCCTTTTGATCAGAACCTGCGACATGCAAAAGTATGTGTGGTTGGTTAATATTAAGCTATGACAGTTTAAACCTTTCGCCTAGACGTAAAATATTTTTCCCGAAATTTCCCGAAAGAACCGGGAAACGATTTATGATTTCCCGGTTCCTAAATTGGCAAAAAAAAACGGGAATTCCCGGGTATTTCGGGACCGGGAATTCCCGGGACCAAACCCTAACGACTTTTGGAAATTCGACATTTTTCATTGAAAAAACTCTATGCGAAAATCAGCTGTTTTAGGGTCAAATCAGGTCAAACTCAATCAGCTGTTTTAGGTAGCAATCTTGATTCCGAACTTCTTGTACGTTTAGGTATTAGTTTTAAAGATGATAAAAAAACCAAAAAAAATTGAGAAAGTTTGTGGAAATAAAATGAAAATATTGATGTTTTTTTTCGCTAATATTATTTCTTTTTGTTGATAGAATAACCCCCTTTCGGGATGGTATACATGTTTTGAATCACCTTGTAGAAACCTAGTTAGTCGCGAAAACCCAATTTTTGACCTTTGAACTTGAATAAAATAACGAAGCAGACACTTATTATGTCTTTTGAAACAACTTTATTTAGAACACCAAAATAAAGTAAATAAATATTCCAGACATATCACAAACGGTCAACAGATCCCAAACTAAGCATAGCCTGTCTACTATTTATGGGGTACCAGAGACTGCTATACTTAGTAGATAAATATTTAACACCCCAGACACAACCAATTATCTGTTAATCATACAAATGTTTGTCCAGTGCGGACATCGAACCCGCGATCTCTAGCGGGTTCTAGATTTACTACCAACTGAGCTATGAGGCCAAAAAAATGAGTTTCCAGCTTATTATCTCTCATTCTGAGGTGAAATCTGTGACTGGGCTATACGATCTAAATGCAAGCGTGTTAGCACCTACACGAATTTGGACCATAAATATTTGAGACTGAAAACTTAGCTATCGAGGTTACGAGGCAAACCAAGACAGTATAGTGAATTTTTATCGGTAGTGCGTCATTTCGTTACATGCACGGATACGATGGATTTCAAGGATGACAGTTCCTCTGTTGACAAGTAAGGCTAATGTCTATTTTGTCAACCAGAGTGCGAAATGTCACGTCAGTTTGCTGTCAAGTGTCAAACAAATACAGCAGAGCAGCAGTGCAAACGGCTGGTTATTATTTTCTAGACGGATTTTACGTTGTAAATAACTGTAATTAATAGCAATATAAAGTAATTATCTCGTGCAATAACTGTGAAGCGTCGTCTAGAATAATTTTGAAAAAGTTTAGCAAATAAGTAACGAGATTCCAACCAGAAAAAGCAACGTGAACTTCAGACACAGTTCACATTCAAATAAATAGTTGTAAACATCGAAAACACGAGTTACATAGGTCAATTTTGTGTGTATAATGGACGAATAAGACTGTGCAGTAACTTTACATTCTTACAATCATGTTGTGAACACTAAAAACTGTGTAAACAAACCGAATTCTCAGCGCCGTGGCAAGTGGAAGAATCTCTCGAAAATGGGTCAGTCCGGGAGCGCTATGCCCGGTAAGTGTTTTTAATTACTGATAACTAGTTCTAATTGGACTCTAATGAGATTCTGAACGCATTTCCTTGTTATAACCTTCTTTCATAGTAATTCTAACGGTATCATAATCACTTGACATCAGGTGAGACTGGTAAATAAAAGCCTATTTAGTAGGTATTTAAAAAAAAATGCAATTTTTAAGCAAATGTATGTACAGTCAACAAGTTGATTTGTAGGCCACTAAAGACCCTTATCAAACTAAATTGTTTGTCATTCCCCTTTGTTGAGACGTAATGTCTGTTATATGTTATGATTTTAAAAAGTTTGTAATTATTTGTTACATGTCATGTTAAATCGTCGTATATCTTAGCAACATATCTATCTATCCCCGTGGTTTATAAGAAATACAGAGCTACACAATATATCTACTTAAAGTTAACACAGTATCTGAAGAAGTTTTTTTTTTTTTTTCTATTTCAATCCTGCTTCTTGGCAATCTGTTTCAAAAACAATAATCCATTCTGCTGTTTGATCTATCTGTTTTGATGACATGTCGAGAAAGATGTGTCCAGTGAGACAAGAAGAAGTAAAACAAACTGCCAAAGCATACCAAGACAAGCTTAAAGACCATCCTAATCAACTAGTACAGCGACTCACAACACCCGCATACACACACCGGCTCAGGAGAAAACATGTCCTTCAGCTCAATGCCTAAAAACAAAGAAGAGTGCCTACTGTTGAGAGTGCATGAGTGCTACTCTGCCCGACACCAAACCCTAATCAAAACATTTGCTCATTGTTAAAGAACTGATCGCAGATAAAACATACAAAAAAAATATCTTAGCAACCCCTTAGCCGATTTAGCTTGTATACTTACCAGTAAATCTTCATAATTCAACCTGTTGACCTTCTTAATTACATTCAAATCAGTCAGGCGAATCAAAAGTTATGCTCTAACAACTAAACATTCAATGCAATCATCCTATTGTTTGAGATCTTCGCTGGCTCAATCAATTATTTTAACCACCTTGTTTCCATTGTGGGCTAGTGTTCGTCTGAGAAGCAAGGGTGCTGGTTTGATTCGCTCTGCCGGGAAAATGTTTGGATAAATGAAATATTTGTTTTGGGTCTGGGTGTTGTGGTACAATGGTGCTCATAGCTTCTGATACCCACGGCACAGGGAATCCTAGGGTGGGGTCAGGACTGTATGTGACTGTTGAGTGTTATTTATATTTATGAAATTTTTACTTTTAATTACCTAAATCGTATCCTTGGCTACTGTGGCTATTGTCACAATTCTGCCAATGTCCATTTGATGCTAGTTTCATAAACCCATATGGAGAAAGTGCCAAGATTTTTTTTATATATATATATTTTCTTGTCAGCATGATTTTCTTATCTGACACTAACACATGTTCGTAAGACAATAGAAATGATAACCTTTATGCTCGCCTTTGTGCAAACAGGCATCATTTCATTCGATAAGTCATTAGAACATCTCTTATACATCATACACTTATAACTACTTATTGATTGAGCTTTCGACATTAAGGGTGTGTTCATCCTAGTAATATTATAATAATAATGTCTTTATTTTAAGTATTGTCATATTTTAAGTATTATTCAATTTTATAGAAGCATTAGGTACATATTTCCTCAAGTGTAGCGTGTGCTGCCCTTAGATCATTTGTTGAAGCTCACATTTGTCTTCTTTTTTTTCACATTTTTATAAGCTCTTATTTATTAGGGATTATAATTAGATAACTTTTCTTTTGAGCCTCACCTAGTTCGATCGGCACCACACTGAAGCTTTAAATTCCATTTTGTGAAAAAGGATCATCGAAAAAAACGATAGGCACCAAGCCGTGTTTGTTGCCTGATTCTTCTAGGCTTGGTCGCGAGGAACAGGCATAGCTTCACCTAGTTTCTAAGACGTTTCAAAGTGATCCTAGTGATTTTATTGAAATAAATGCCTTTTGACTTTTGACTTTTTGACTTTTTATTTCAGGCTACTTGACACATTACACAAAAATGTGTAACATGCCATGGCCCATATTAATAAAATATCAAAAATCAAAATATTGTTTATTGTTCCAAACAAGGTGCTGTGTTACATGGTTTGGGAACTCTTCTTTTAAGTTGCAATAACCTGTGTTAGAAGAGTCCCCTCTTTTCTGTGGTCCGCATAGGAACACTTAAACAATGCCAATCAGTAGTTACTAGAATTAAATATGTAGGTATGTCTGTTGACAACAAAAAAATATAAAAAAGTCCAAACAAAAACAGAACAGTTGCATTACATTAGTTAGGTACCTAGGTAGTATCTAAGTATAAACAATGCTATGTATAGGTAGGCTTAGATCATTTATCTTAGGGTGTAGGTACTTAGAACTATGTGATTATACTAACAATAAATACCTTACAGACTAACATACATATAATCAAACTTAGACAACTACACCACATATAGGGTCAGGGACTTTCTTGATCGTGTGCGCCTCCCTGTAGCGACGGTAGACCACTCCAGCTGACCAGAAGTCGGGCGCGAGGAACACCTCTTTGTACTTGGCAGCTACCTGGAGCACGTAGGACTTGAAGTTAGTCGCCCTACTCGACTCCAGGCGCTTCAGGCCATGCACATGGACTTCCGTAAATAAATGCGAGAGGCTATGACAATGTTTGTTTTTTTTTTTTTTTATACAACTGAGGTGGCAAACAAGCATACGGCCCACCTGTTGGTAAGCGGTTACCGTAGCCTATGAGCGCTTGCAATACCAGAGGCATCACGCACGCGTTGCCGACCACTCCCCCCCTAAAGAGCTCTGGCAACCTTACTCATCGCAGGAACACAACACTATTTGAAACAAATAGTGTTATTTGGCTGCGATCTTCTGTAAGGCGGAGGTACTTCCCCAGGCGGGCTGCTCCAATTATGATCGGGAAAATTTCGCTGTAGTAGTATAGTATTATGTTATCTGTGTCTAGGTATAAGGCGCGAGCGTAAGCTATAAGAGCATTATCTAGGAATGTAGTCCCATATTAAAGTACTCTACTAACTCGTGAACAGGTCATCTGGCTATCAAACGTCGTTGATGGGTGGCCGCTTCCGTTTGTGCCTACAATTTAGGATTTCTACTACAGAAAATAAGGTTTATCAGGATGGATAAAACAGTCAAGATACGTCCAGCCGCCGTAACATGTGCAGCTCGTTTTATTATAAACTAGCTTTCGCCCACGACTTTGCAGACAGAAAAAAAATTTGGTTCCGTAGTGCCAGAAATTATCCCCTTAAACAAATTTTACCTCAAAGGAGCCATTTCATTCTGGGCCTGGTCCATGTACACTACATAGAAAAATTAGGACAAAATAGGAGATTACAAGAAAAATACAATTTCATTTATTTGAAGACAAATGCGATGGTACAAGAATAGTTCTTCTGGTAAGTTTTTTACTATGTGATCACTATTTGAAGGCCGCCATGTTGGTTTATAATTGGCGTTTGACACGACACTGACATATTTTTCATGTCATATTGTTTGATTTGATGTTTTTGTTTTGTCATTGAGAAGGCTTTCGATCGCGTGTGGCACCAAGGGCTACTGTTCAAGCTCATAGCGTCCAGTACCCCGCCGGCTATCGTAAAGATTGTGGCATCATTCCTCGAGGGGCGGAAATTCTACGGCTCAGTAGAGCAGGCTGACTCCCAACTTCGCCCTATAGCTGCTGGTGTCCCGCAGGGCAGCTGCCTTTCACCAGCACTGTATGCCAACTTTACCGATGACATCCCGACCCTGGAACAACAGCGACAACCACGGGAAGTCATGCTCGCGCTGTTCGCTGACGACAGTGCTTACTTTGCCTCCTCAAAACTCCCGCAGCGAGCCACACAGCGCATGCAGCGGCTTCTAGACTTCCTGCCAACGTGGCTGGCCAAGTGGCGTATGGCCGTAAATGTGGAGAAGACAGCTGCAATACTTTTCTCACGCCGGCGCACCGTGCTGCCTCCGCTAACACTCAAAGGGCAAGAGGTTGAGTGGCAAACATCTGTCCGTTACCTAGGAGTGACCATCGACAAGTCGTTGCGCATGGTACCACAGGTGGAACATGTGCTCCAACAGACCCGTGCCGCCAGAGCAATGCTTCGTCCACTCCTCCAATCAAAGCTGCCACTGCGGTCGAAGATTGGAGTCTACAAAACGTATATACGCACACGGCTAACGTATGCTGCCCCGGCATGGTACGCCCTATGCTCTGCCACAAACAAGAAGCGAATACAAGCCCAACAGAACCTCGCCCTTCGGATGTGCACTGGAGCCGGTCGCTACGTTCGCAACGATGTTATCGCACGGGACGTGCAGTTAAATTCAATCGAAGCGTTCGTATCGATGTTGGCACGACGGATGTACGACCGCGCTGACAACGGTTGCCATGAACACCTCCGAGGACTAGCCCCACTCCACGCTCGCCCCCCTGAACACGAAGGGTATTGGCGACCACTACCTCGTGAGCTACTGAACACCCAGACTTCACCTACCGGCGAAAGGCCCACGGGGAGTGAAGAATGAAGAATAAAATAAAATAAAATATATATAAAAAAAAAAACCCAAGAAGTCCAACGGCATGCCGAGAAGTGGAAACCTACGCCACTGACTTGGCTTACGAAAAGCCCAAAAGAGAGCCGCCTGCTAGCCAGGAAGGCTCCAAGAGGCTAAGCCCAGAGACCCGGGAATCGCAGTCCTCGCGAGTAGATGCCAGGGCGATGGGCCAAACCAGCCCGAGGCCCTTACCTGCAGCTCCCAAGAGAGCTTGTGGACGACCCGGATTGATTGTTTTGTCAGATAAATGTAGGTTGTCAAAATGACATTTCACGCACGTCCATCCGCCATATTTTTGTAGCGCTGTGTGTTGCTCTCTTTGTCGAAGAAAATCATAATGTACCTTAGAACGAAGTCAATTTAAATAAAATAACCAATTAAATACGTTTACTTTATTGCTTAGCCATATTTTAGAGTAGTGTACACAGTGAAGGCCCAGGCTCCATATATTGATGAAACGTCTCTTTTAAATGCGGGCCTACAATACCGAACCCGCATCTTCGCCTTAAATCGGCAATTCGATAGCAATTACGTACCTATTACACAATTTGACTGGCCTCATAGCTCAGTTGGTAGTAACTCTGCCTTCTGCGCTAGAGGTCGCGGGTTCGATCCCCGCACTGGACAAACATTTGTGTGATAAACACAGATGTTTGTCGAGTGTCTGGGTGTTGTATGCCTAATTAGGGATCAGTTGACCATGTGTCATGTCTAAAAAAAAAAAATTGGGTTATCATTGTAATTTAATGTAATAATCTACAAGTGTTGCTTTCAATTCAAAATATAGACAAAAATATATATATCTTTAATCGCAATCTTTAATTAAATGCGTGTTGCCAGTGATGAAATATGGAACTGAGACTTTGTCGCTAACTATTGAAACTTGGTCGCTAACTATTGGCCTCATACACAAGCTCAAAGTCGCGCAACGGGCTATGGAGAGAGCTATGCTCGGAGTTTCACTGTGCATGGTAAAATCGGAAATCCGTAGAACCAAGGTCACCAACATAGCTCTTATAATAAGTGAAGTGGCAGTGGGCAGGCCATATAGCTCGCAGAACCGACAACCGTTGAGGAATGATGATGATGATTTTGTGGCCTCCTAAATGCCTCCAGGTCTATCCAACAGTGGAAAGAACTGATTGAAGAAGCCTTTGTGTCAAGGAGTGATCCCATGTAATGGTACGGAAGCCTCGGGGCGCGAGATCTCGCACATCACCATCTTTTTTACACTAGTTTCCTCATAAAAAGTAGCCTATATGCTATTCTAGGTAAATATCTTTATCTATTCCAAGATTCAACAAAATCGGTTCAGCCATTACGGCGTGATTGAACAGCAAACATCCTCACAAACTTTTGCATTTATAATATTAGTAGGACTTTCTCACGGCAAGATTTAAATACATTTTCTAAGAGTCTTTCTATGCATCAGCTGATCAGGATAACATCCATCAGCTGATTTAAAAAGTACAGGTAAATGCGGTTTCTTTGCATAACTGAGTTTCTTCTGAATGCACCTCCTGTGGTCATGCCAAAAAATAATTTACTGCCTAGAATTTAAGGTTCAAGTTATCCGAAACGCGTTACGCAATTTACTTTTTTTTTCAATTTCTTTGCGAATTTCTGTGATCCTCACCGACTTTGGAAATTGAGATCTGTTCTGTTACCATAGGGTAGAAACTTGCTTGTAGTTCGATGGTCCATAGCATTGGCTATTGTGCAAGGATGCACGTGGCCTGTGCTTCGAAAAAAAAACAATGACAGGTAGACTTACCAGCTGATCGTCAGCTGTTCGCAAATTGTTCTTCCATCATTTAATTTGACCTCTAACAACCAAGAAATAGAGCTCATTTTCAGCAACTAAATTGATAATTATTTGTAGTTCTGAATTTGAATTTCAAACTAAGGTTTGTATTGCAATATAAAATAAACTCTAAGAAGAAACTTTTAGGGGCTCATTCAGTAAAGCAAGCTGTTTTTTTTTTGAAGAGAAAGGCTGTGACTGTAATTTATATTCTGCGTAAAATTAAGGGCTAGAAAGGGATGTCTAAAGAAATTGTACAAAGAAAAAAAAAAGTTGTAGGAACACAGTATGGGTAATTCTTAGTTTTTCAGGAATTCATGATAATCGAATTCTCTGTGGGTTTAAGAGAATATAAAAATCTACCTTTACACTACAAGGATTCATAATATAAGAAAGAATATATGCAATAAACAAAATATTAAACCATTACCTTTACATGAACCGGACGACGCAGTGTTGGCCCCCCACCCGATGGACCGACGACATTGTGAAGGTTGCGGGAAGTCTGTGGATGGAAAGGCTCAAGACCTTTCGTCATGGCACTCTTTGGGGAGGCCTATGTTAAGCAGTGGACTTCATCAGGCTGATGATGATGAAACCTTTAATCTCCAACGGTTGTCGGTTCTGCAAGCTATATGGCCTGCCCACTGCCACTTCAACTCACAAATTCTGAGAGCTAACGTTAGCCTATATATTTGTACAATTAAAAAGATTCCACTAGATAAGTGGCTATCTCTTCACATAGGAACAGTGTGGGTTAAGTATATCTCGAGAGTTGACCTATGACTCAAGCACCTCTTGCTGAAGACCTTAGCGCCTTAGCTAGGAATAGAGCAGAGTGCTTATTCTAAGAATGTTACGCTGAAAGTGTATCGTATAATAACGTTTTCAAAATTTAAAACCTACAAGATCCAGGAAGGATTTTTTTTGTCTCTATCCCCCACTTCTTTTATGTATACCTACCATCCCGAAAGGGGGTTATTCTATCAAGAAAAATTCCATTTTTTCCCGCCAAACTTTCTCAAATTACCTATCAGTTTTTTTTTTAAGTTTATTTCACAACATACACCTACCATTACAGGCGCACCCAATGCGATAGTGTACTTAATTTATCTATTCACTACCTTAATAAGTAGAGTCAAGGTTTCTATACTAATATAATACTATGAAATTGTCAGCAGTGGTCGGATATTTAAAATAAAAAATTTAATTTAATTTAAAACTACAACATAAAATAATCAAAATCAATTGTGGCAAATTAAAAAAACTAATAATAATACGACAATAACAATTAAATAAATTATAAATAGGTAGGTCACACGACATTAAAACATAAAATAAATAATACAGCCCTTGCCAACTCGTTCAGGGAGCAGTGAAATACATCTATCTTTTGTTTTTTTTACTATCTTTATATCTACTTAATTACTAACTTACCAGAAGTTCATCAATATTGCTTGAATTGATTTGACCACAAAACAGCTGATTTAAAATACTACCCAACAGTAACATACATAGTCCTGACCCCACACTAGGATTCCCTGTGTCGTGGGTATCAACTACGAGTACCATGCCACAACACCCAGACCCGGAACTAATATTTTCAGATCATGCAAACATTTGTCCCGCAGCGGGTATCGAACCCCTTACGTTTCAGACAGTGGTGAGGATGTTTTGATGTTTGTTCAATCACGCCGTAACGGCTCAACCTATTTCGTTGAAACTTGGAATAGATAAAGTTATTTACCTAGAATAGTATAAAGGCTACTTTTTATGTGCGTACAACGCAAGCGAAGCCGAGGGAGGAAGCTTTACAAATATATTTATTTAAGTGAATTGGCCCTCTGTTAATAAAATGAATTACCAATAACGCCCTTAGCGCTGTGGGAATAAGGTTAAGTTTGTATTGCTGTTATTAATCCAGGTAGGTATGAACTTTTTTCATCACAGCTGACTGATCAGCTGTCGTTGTAAAGGACAATGGCTTTTAGGTAGAATTGTGCTGAACTGATCGAAATTGACCTTTGTTGCAAAGGGTTAAGGATTGATATCGGAAATAGAGCTTTTTTGAACTTTTTCGACCATAGCTACTACTGTGCCTCAAAGTGTTGTTAATACCGAGTCATGCCTAAGATACTTGCAGTGGTGACCCCGGCTTAAGAATAAGTAACCAACTGAGCTATGAGGTCTGTCACGGCCTCAAAGCTCAGTTGGTAGTAACTCTGCCTTCTGCGCTAGAGGTCGCGGGTTCGATTCCCGCACAGGACAAACATTTGTGTGATGAACACAGATGTTTGTTCTGTGTCTGGGTGTTAAATATATATCTATTATGTATATCAGTCTCTGGTACCCATAGTACAGGCTATGCCTAGTTTGGGATCAGTTGGCCGTGTGTGATATGTCCGGAATATTTATTTTATATTGTATACTCTGTACATAATCTACCAAACTTTGCAAAAAAAAAATTCAATTCATTTAATTTCTCGCCAACCCGCATGTCCAGCGTGGCGAGTATAGGCAAATACTGCAAATATTGTTTGGGTGCTTGGTTGCTTGCTTGTCTTGTCACTGATTCTTTCTAGGTCATCCTGTATTAGGTCAGTAACCAAGTTGAGGTATGGTCCTGAAAAGGGCCTATGACCGTCGGTGAAAGAATCAGTGTTGTGAAAGGATTAGAGAGCGCCTCTTAGAGGCTCCTGACGTGCACAAAAAGTAAGGGCCCTTTCGTTGGCTTGGTAGACCTTTAGTTTGGATTGTAAGCGTACCGCTTCGTGAATTATCTCGTTTCCGATTCCGGTGTGATACGCATGACAAACCTCTTAGATCGTCTGACAACCTCCTCCTTGATACCCCTGAGCATAGCACTTGTTTTCGTGGCAACTCCTTCTCCGTTGTAGCAGTAAGACTTTGGAATAAACTTCCGTATAATATCAAAAAAGTTGACTCCAAGGATTCATTTAAACGATTAACTCGTGAAAATTTCCTTAAGAACATCTAGCATCTACACTACATGTTAATAAAACACTGTTTTGTACTATCTGTTAATCTATTGCAGTGTATTATATATATATATATACATATTTAAATATAGTGTATGGTTATATATAGTATAGTTTTTAGTTAAGTTAAACAATCTGTCGCACGCCAACCTCCTGTTTCTACCCAATCAGGCTGGCTGGTAGATAATGCCTTGGCATTAAGCCCACATTTTGTACATTGTTTTTTGTGTGCATTAAAGATTTAATTATAAAAAAATAAAAAATAATAATAGATAAATATTATACAAGCTCAAAGTCGCGCAACGGGCTATGGAGAGAGCTATGCTTGGAGTTTCACTACGTGATAAGATCCGAAATGAGGAAATCCGTAGAAGAATCGTAAGGTCACCGACATAGCTCTCAGAATTAGCAAGTTGAAGTGGCAGTGGGCAGGCCATATAGCTCGCAGAACCGACAACCGTTGGGGAGTAAAGGTTCTCGAATGGCGACCACGAACCGGGCGACGCAGTGTTGGAAGGCCCCCCACCCGATGGACCGACGACATTGTGAAGGTTGCGGGAAGTCGGTGGATGGAGAAGGCTCAAGACCGTTCGTCATGGAACTCTTTGGGGGAAGCCTATGTCCAGCAGTGGACTTCTACAGGCTGATGATGATGATGATGATGATGAAAGATTAAATAAATAAATAAATAATTTGTACTCGGGTCACTGGAACTCCACAGCTCGCGCAGTCTTCAATACACCTGTTTCGACATCAAACTCGTTCAACTTAAAGGTTACCAGCTATCACTAGGCAATTACGAGTACATCAGTCAGTACATCTGTCAACAATTATTGCGATATTTCAGTTATACCACTAGGTATAACTGAAATATCGCACTGTAAGTAACTATACTTACAGTAACCTACCAGATAATTTGTTTTTTTATAGTTAAGGTGAGGGTTAAATTGTTTTATGATTTTTGAACTGTTTTTTCTCAATAACCGCAAAACGCACAGTTTTGATTTTTATGACAAAGATAACTTGAGCATTTTGTTTACCTAAATTCAAGACAGAAACGCGATTGGTAAAACTTTTCTCGATAGATTTATTTTTTAAAGTTCGGTCCTCTGCAACAGTTTTTTCGTCAGTCGTTTCATAAATATTTTTTTTAAATATTGTGTTAGACAATAGCATTGGGTTCCTAAATACAAGACACTTTTTTTTTTTTTTTGAAATACTTATTTTTTAAGATAATCGATACTTTCTTATATGTCGCTTACGTCGATTACTTTCGAGCGCCTTCTAACGCTTGCTATCTCTTTCCGCATTCAATTACAGTACATAGCGCTGTCACTTTCTTCACTCCGCCCACTCGACAGTTTATTATGATTCTCATAGCGCCTTAAGCCAATTCGCATATAGACCGACGATATTGTGTGGGTTGCGGGAAGTCGGTGGATGTAAAAGGCTCAAGACCGTTCGTCGTGGAACTCTTTGTCCACTGCTGGACATAGCCCTCCCCGGCTATGTCCAGCAGTGGACTTCGACAGTCTGATGGTGATGACAGTAACCTACCAGATAATTAGATTTTTATACTTTATTATTATTATTCATTTATTTCAGACCATGTCCTTAAAAAAGTTAAACTAACTTTAGCCTTTTCTCTATGTTTCTTTTTATTTCTATCTCTTTGTTCTATAAACCCACCAGCAGTACTATTGAGAGCACTGGTGGAGTGGTGGTAGTGGCCTTCCGATCCAAAGGTCGTGGCCTCGAATCCCGGTCGTGCAGCAATGAATTTTCGGAAAATTTTATGTGCGCTCTCAAACGGTGTAAGGAAACATCGTGAGGAAACCGGCATGTCCTAGAAACTAAAAATTCGAAGACATGGGACATTTGCACGAAAGGAGCCTCTAAGATGCGCAATTTAATCCTTTCACTACACTGATTCTTTCACGGACGGTCATAGGCCCTTTTCAGGGCCACCATACCTCAACCTGGTCATTGACTTAATAAAGAATCTGTGATCCACTGCAATGTATCATACCATGACTGTGAACGTATCAGACACGTATCGTCGTAACTCGTATCTACAGCTCATGCAAACATTTGTCCTGCAGCGGGAATCGAACATCCCTTGCGTCTCAGAACCGTCCGCTGCGCTACCGCAGTTGTCAATATATGCAAATTATGTGTAATGTTGTATCGTGCCTGGACACCACGCCTGTACTTTGTGCGGTTCGTCTGCACCGCGTCACGATAGTATTTAAATAAACTTTTAACCTAATCTAAAGAACTTCGCACACCACAACGACTCGACACATTCGCGACTCTTAAAGCATTGAGACGTGAGCTTGGGCACCTTCAGAACCTCTGCACTCGGGTCATATTTGGTTACCATGTTTCTAAATATTCCTCCTCATCTTAAATAACGTAAATAGGTACCTAACCTATTTACGTTTAATTTATTAATATATTTATTTTTTTCTACACTAGCTGGTGCCCGGAACTTAGTTCGCATGGTTTTGATGTGTATGTGTGAGAACTGACTGACGAAATGTGATCAATGAGGGTGCTGACTAAGTATAAGGCGAAAATGCGCTAAAATTATATTTTACGAACTTAAACAAAACTCCTTTTAAATATACGGTACCTCTAAGAGACGCACTTTTATCCTTTCACTACACTGATTCTTTCATCGACGGTCATAGCCCCTTTTCAGGGCCACCATACCTCAACCTAGTCACTAACCAAAGACAGGATGACTAAGAGAGAATCAGTGACACGACAAGAAGAGGAAGATAGGAACTGTAATTTTTTCTGGGATAGAAAGTAGCCTATGTCATTTTCTGAGCCCTAAACTACAATACCACTATGCTAATGATGTCGATCCGTTGCTATCTATCCCACGGGAATAGTACATTTTCCGGTATAGAAAGTAGCCTATGTGGTATTCCAGACTACAATCTATGTCTGTGCCAAATTTAATCAATTTGCCCGCGAGTGTTATAAATTTAGAAAATTATCTGTCTGTGACATCACATTTCAATGCCTTGCTTTTAGCTGAGGCTTTTAGTTGAGTTAATGTTGAGTCGTTATGGTGTGCGACGGTCTCAAAGCATACGCAGGCCCGCCTCGCTTCCGGGCACATGTCACGAGTCACGACTGCATCGGGCCTGTCAGGCTGATGTCACTGCTAATCGCCCTTCAATGCAGTGCATTTTTATGCGAGGTAGATATGGTAGGGCACAGAAAGAAAGAAAAATAATAAGTTTATTCTACAACCATCAATAATACATATGAGCTCTTAATTAAAGAAAAAGAAAACCTAACAAAGAGCGAGCGAGATTTTATCGCTCCAAATTGGAGCAGCCGGCCTCTTATTCATCCGCCTTACAGAAGATCGCAGCCAAACAACATTATTTGTTTCAAATAGTGTTGTGTTCCTGCGGTGAGTAAGGTTGCAGAGCTCTTTAAATTTATCTTTATCTTATCATTATCTTTAGGGGAGGGAGAGATGCCTCTGGTTATTGCAAGCGTTCGTAAGCTACGTTTGTACGATCTGCAAATATTTGTTCCGGGTTTGAGTGTTGTAAGTGCCATGGTACTCGTAGTTTCTGATACCCACGACACAGGCAATCCTAGTGTGCGGTCAGGACTGTTGGCTGATAATTAAAAAAACTATTCCTCAAATGCGATATTGTAGTTTCTTTGCCAATTATAAGTGAAGTGGAGTTTTTATCATCGTCTTAAATTACACGCAAAGATGGCACGCGTCACCTTTTCGCTAACAACAGAGCTAACAGTACCTACCTACTCCTAACCACGTGCCCTTTCCATTGAACTTTCCACACCCTCTCATTACTGCGAAAAAAACATACCACCTTTCTAACACACTAAAACTCTTCCATGCTATTCAAAATTCGACTTTATGCATCGATATGCAAAGCTTTTGTTATCGGAAAATGCGACCTAAGCTCATGCATGTCTTTTTTCAACAAATTCAGAGGACTATACACCTTAGGTCGCAGGGAATAGAACCTTTAACAGTCGCGTAGTAGTGGTTTTTATAACGCAGTTGATACCAAAATACAGGTAAACATTAAAGTCGATATTTCAATAGATGTGCAGGAAGTGGTCTGTCTTATTTGCCAGACTATTATGAGCGTTATTGTCTGAGCGGTAAGACATTGTTGAATGAACACCTTGATCAATTATATTGTAATAGAAAAACGGTAAATGATACAGATGTGAACGCAGCTTAGCAAGATGATAGCAACATTATATCGCATAGAGCATAGGTTCTCAACGTGGGCGGTAACGCCCCCTCGTGGGCGTTTGAGGATTTCAGGGGGGGCAGTCGAAGACTATGAAAATATAATCTGAAAACTCAAAAATAGGAGGGGTCATATCCTATCTTAGGTCTACATACACAATAATAACAAATTTTAATATAATCGTGGCAAAAGATTATTCAAAATCGCGATAGATAGAGCGTAAAAAAAATTATAGAAAAAAATATATTTGCAAAGTGGGCGACAGGCAAAATAAGTTTGAGAACCTATGGCATAGAGGCTCCTTCTGGACAAAGAGCGTAAAAAAATTATAGAAAAAAACATATTTGCTAAGTGGGCGGCAGGCAAAATAAGTTTGAGAAACTATGGCATAGAGGCTCCTTCTGGACAAAGAGCGTAAAAAAATTATAGAAAAAAACATATTTGCTAAGTGGGCGGCAGGCAAAATAAGTTTGAGAACCTATGGCATAGAGGCTCCTTCTGGACAAAGAGCGTAAAAAAATTATAGAAAAAAACATATTTGCTAAGTGGGCGGCAGGCAAAATAAGTTTGAGAAACTATGGCATAGAGGCTCCTTCTGTGCAAATGAACGGCTTAAATTTTTTAAGTTCTAGGACATACCGGTTTCCTCACGATGTTTTCGTTCACCGTTTGAGAGCACTAGTATAAACATACAATTTCCGTATGGAAAATCCATTGGTGCACGACCGGGATTCGAACCCACGACCAGTGGATCGGAAGCCGGTTCCGCTACCACCACTCCATCAGTGCTCTCATTGCTTAATTATAAGTGAGAGGATGCGTCATACCAGCCTGCACCTTTTCCTTTCATTAGCACCAATTAGTTAATAAGTCATAATAGCTTAGGCCGTGGTGGCCCCGGTTGAAGAATAGGCCCCTCCATATCTACCTATCCGCGGATGTCGTAAGAGGCGACTAAGGGAAGAAAGCTAGGGGATGGGCAGCAGCGTCCCTCATTTGAACAACGATAGCTCTAAAGGCGCTCGCCAACCCGCATGCCCAGCGTGGTGAGTATGGGCAAATCCCCCCACATGATAAGTAATTCGCTCTGTCTACGGGGGAGGCCATGTTCAGCAGTGGACGTTGTACGGCTGAAATGATGAATAGCTTCCATGTAAATTTTTAAGTGGCCGTGGTGGAACCGGCTGAAGAATAGAATCCATATCTCCTACCCATGGATGTCGTAAGAGGCGACTAAGGGAAAAAAGCTAGGGGATGGGCAGCAGCGTCCCTCATTTTAACAACGATAGCTCTAACAGTGATCGCCAACCCGCATGCCCAGCGTGGTGAGTATGGGCAAATCCCCCCACATGATAATGAATTTGCCGTGTCTGTGGGGTAGGCCTATTCAGCAGTGGACGTCGAACGGCTGAAATGATGATGATCATGATATTACCTAAGAGCTGTGGATTTTGTTTCATTAATAAAATAAAATAAAAAAAAATCTGTTGGGGAAACCGATGTTCAGCAGTGGACTTCAAATGGCTGGAATGATGATGATGAAATTGTTACGTAAGGCCTTACATACTAGCTTCCACACGCGGCTACGGTCGCGTGAATAATGCGAAAGTTTGTGAGGATGTTTGGATGTTTGTTGTTCAAACACGACGTAACGGCTCAACCGATTTCGTTGAAATTTGGAATAGATAAAGTTCTCCAGAAAATATTTTTGAATAGGGTGAAATAGGGGTTGAAAGTTTATATTGGCATTCCTTAGTTCACTTAAATCCTTCCACACACTGACTCTTTCGCCGACGGTCATAGGCCCATTCAGGGCAACCCTACCTCACCTGGTCACTGACCTAATACATCGTGTATTAGGTCAGTGACCAGGACCGAGAAAGAATCAGTGGCATGACAAGCAAGCACTTCAGCCTGAGGCTAGGCTCCTTTCGTTCCTCCTAGTAGGCTGAAGTATATTGAGCTATCAACTCAAGAAGGTCTTTGAACCTTCAAAGTAGCCAGATGTCGCCAAAATTGGGATGTAGAAAAAAGACGCGCGTGCAGTCTCCATGCAAGGTGCGCGTGCGCATCTGGCGCAATGTGGCATAGACGCGGATTATAGAAGAATAATACTAGAAATTCGACTAATGCCAGATAAAATGCATTAGCAAAGGTGTTCTTCAATTTTTGCACTCAAACTGAACAAAGGAACTGAATGAGCTGGCAGAGGCAATGAGTAAGGCATTTCAGTAGGAGGTAGGGCACAGCGAGATTTTCTCGTTCTAAATTGGAGCAGCCCGCCTGGGGGGTACCTCCGCCTAACAGAAGATTGCAGCCAAATAACATTATTTGTTTCAAATAGTGTTGTGTTCCTGCGGTGAGTAAGGTTGCCAGGTGCTCTTTAGGGGTGGGGGGGTTCGGGGTCGGCAACGCGTGCGTGATGCCTCTGGTATTGCAATCGCTCATAGGCTGCGGTAACCGCTTACCAACGGGTGGGCCGCATGCTTGTTTGCCACTTCAGTTGTATAAAAAAAAAAGGCAATGCATTTTTGCTTCGTTAGTTATACTAGCTTTCGGTCGCGGCTTCGCTCGCGTAGTACCTTGATAAAAAGTAGCCTATATGCTATTCTAGGTAAAAAAACTCTGTCTGTTTCAATTTTAGTAGATATAATTAGGACAGTAGGATTAGGTTAAATAAATATAAAGCAAAAACAGCAGGTAATATGGATTTGAATGAAATAAATTTAAAAAAAAACAGGTTCATCATTTCAGCCGTACGACGTCCACTGCTGAACATGGCCTCCCCCACAGACAGAGCGAATTCCTTATCATGTGGGGGGATTTGCCCATACTCAGCACGCTGGGCATGCGGGTTGGCGAGCGCAGTTAGAGCTATCGTTGTTAAAATGAGGGACGCTGCTGCCCATCCCCTAGCTTTTTTCCCTTAGTCGCCTCTTACGACATCCGCGGATAGGTATATAAACACAGGTTATCTGGAAGAAAATGCTAACTAGCATTAAGTTCGCCTATGTACTTGCCTTTGCCCTGTGTAATAAAGAATTATCTATCTATCTAATGTATAGTCTAACATAGCTCTCAGAATTAGCAAGTTGAAGTGGCAATGGGCAGACCATATAGCTCGCAGGACCGACAACGGCTGGGGATTAAAGATTAGAAAGTTACGCTCTAACAAATATACATCATCACCAACAACCTGTAGAAGTCCACTGCTGGACATAGACCTCCCCCAACGAGTTCCACGACGAACGGTCTTGGGCCCTTTCCATCCACCGACTTCCCGCAACCTTTACAATGTTATCGGTCCATCGGGTGGGGGGCCTTCCAACACTGCGTCGCCCAAATTAAACAAATATACATACAAAACACAACATATAAGTACTGCCAAAGAGTGGAATGATCTGCCTGCGTCTGTTTTCCCGAAAGAGTACAATCTAGGAGTCTTCAAATCTAGGGTCAATAAGTTCACTCTGGGAAAGCGTGCTCCATCTTAGGTCACATCTCACTTGCAAAAGTGAGTTGGTGGCCAAGAGATTTACCATTATCAATAAAAAAAAAAAAAACATCGATTCGTCCAGTTTGAGAAATTTTCGCTCAATCAATAAAAAAGTTTGCAAATGCAAATGCTTAGCTACCTGCGTTGCCTGCTTGCAATAAATTAACCCGCATAGTGATAAATAATGACCACCATATGCGACATTTTTGTTTGTATTTGTGAAATCACAGCCACTGGGATGGAATAGGGTCGAGAGCGTTCGTCGTGGCACTCTTTGGGGGAGGCCTATGTCCAGCAGAGGACTTCTACAGGCTGATGGTGACAGCCAATTCTGAGCCCACATTAGGATTCCCTGTGTCGTGGGTATCAGAACTACGAGTACCATGGTACCACAACTCCCAGACTCGTTACAAATATTTGCAGATCATTCAAAAATTTGTCCCTCAGCGGGTATCATACGGGCACTTGCTCGTTCGCCACCGAGGTTGTCAATACAAGGTGATTAATAACATGTATACCATCCCGAAAGGGGGTTATTCTATAAACGAAAAGAAATAATATTTGAGAAAAAAACATCAATATTTTCATTTTATTATTTAGATTTTTTTTCACAAACCTTCTCAAATTAGCTGTTTTTGGTATTTTTATCATCTTTAAAAATAATAACTAAACGTACAAGAAGTTCGGAATCAAGATTGCTACCTAAAACAGCTGAATTATTGAGTTTGACCTGATTTGACCCCAAAACAGCTGACATTCGCATACGAGTTTTTTCAATGAAAAATGTTGAATTTCCTAAAGTCGTAGAACAAACTTTATTGATTGGTTGTAGAATAAGCCCCTTTCGGGATGGAATACATATTATGAATCACCTTGAATACATAAAAATAAATAAAAAAATTAAATTAACGATTTATACACACATCGATAAAGATCTGAGCTAAAGGTACACTGCTGAGCTATAACCATCATCACTATTTACAGGTAAAAAAATAATTATCGGTACTCGATACTGTCGTTGTATTATCGAAATAAGCGATACCAACAAAAATTACCCCTTGTCCAATTCATCTGCCAGTTAATATTGATTATTTTAACTTTAAAATAAAAGTTTACCCGTTCATCTTATGAACATCAAAATTAGCACAGCTAAACAAAATATCTCCTTGTCCAATTCATTTGCTGATTACAGAAATAACAAGCTACCCCTATTAACATTCTGCCAGCTATCCCTTTCTAACCTTAAGCGATGGTAGAGGCAGCTGCAAGGGCTGGTGGTGTGCGCACGCAGCTTAGGGTTAGGGCTCAGCGAGCGTTCATTGGAACCGTCACTCCGCCGATAGGCCGCGTCGCGAGCGGACGTCTGCGTCTACGGGTTTACGTTCATCGTATCGTGACAGGAATACAAACGTGACTGTGAAATCGTGACTCTTGTGTGATATGAATTAAAGTTTCCTACAAAGGATATAACAAATGATGGGAGTTAATAGTTGCATCAGCGTGAGGCAGGCGAGGGGGCCGTGCCACTGCCCGGCTTGCCCCCGCGCCTCGGGGCACGGCGTGATGCCGCCTCAGACGCTCGTCCTGCCCCCCATGGCTCTGGAGCCGGAGACCACACCGGTCAAGGACAAGAAGGGCTCCAAAATGAAGGTGCTCAAGAAGATTAAGAAGAAAATCGGACTTGGTGAGTTTAGACAAAAATAAATTGGCCAAGGTAATACTTGCGTCGATGTGCAGTGTTCCGAGATAAAGAACCATAATTTAATGTAAGAAATTTAAATTAAGAATTAACAACAATCAATATAACATTAGCTCTCATTTGTAGGTATTTTAAATAACGTCACAGTTCAGTTTTTGTTGGAGAGTATCATCATCATCATATAGAATATTGTTTTTATATTGTTCACTTTCTTCTTTCACAACATTGCCTATATTTTTAGTTTTGTAAAGCTAGGTAATACACGTTCTACAAAAAAATCACATGATTTGGTGGCTTCTTTAGGAAAAACCGCCTGGATACTCAAATGATTGCAGTAAATAATGTACTTTTTCTAAAATTAAGTTTTCTAAATAAAACAATAATAAAAGGTTTTTTAGTTCGACTCTTACTTTATCATTAGATACCCCACTCGATGGGGTCGTTTTTTATATCTCTTTACCTCCAAGTTTACCCCTAAATATCTGAATATTATCTATACCCTTACAATAGATAATATCAAGCTTTAAATATTCTTAAATTCAGCTCTCTAGCTGGTTAAGTTGAAGCGGTGTTCCGTTTTTCCAAAACTTGTACGGAACGCTAAAAAGTGTAGCTTCGTTTATATAACGGTTTTTGCTATCTCAGATAATGTATCTTGATATGCTTTTTGAGCAACAGATACTTACATTTGTATGTTAAACTAGCTTGCGCCCGCGGCTTCACTCGTGGTACCTAGTGTCAAAGTAGCCTATATGCGTTCTAGGTAAAGCTAGTTCAAGTTTCATCGAAATCGGTTGGGCCGTTACGCCGTGATTGAACCGCAAACGTCCAAACATCCTCACAAACTTTTATGATTATGTCAAACTAGCTTGCGCCCGCGGCTTTTCGTGCATTTATAATATTAGTATGAATGCGAAAATGTGTGAGGATTTTTGTAGTTCAGTCACGCCGTAACGTCTCAAACTGTTCTATGAAACTTGGAATAGATAGGTATTTACCTAGAATAGCATATAGGCTTATTATCTCAGTAGCACCGAGCGAAGCCGCGGGAGCAAGCTAGCTTATAATATTAGTAAGATTTTTCACATTAACGCTCGTTTCGAAATATCTACTTAAAACTTATTTTATTGCGTAATGCATACAATAACTATTAAGGTTGATATCTTACGAGGTCACTTTCAATTTTATAACAAAGTTAAAAAGGCCTTTTTAAAAAAACTATAGTTTACCACCTGCTGGTAAGTGGTAACCGTAGCCTAAGAACGCTTGCAATACCAGAGGCATCACGCACGCGTTGGCGATCCCGAATCTAAAGAGCTCTGGCAACCTTACTCAGGAACACAACACTATAAACACAGATGTTTGTTCTGTGACTAGGTGTTAAATATTTATCTATTATATATATCAGTCTCTTGTCACCATAGTACAGGCTATGCCTAGTTTGGGATCAGTTGGCCGTGTGAATATGTCCGGAATATTTATTATTATTATTTATTTACTATTTGAAACATGCCTTGGAACATTGGCTGAAGCTCACCATTGGTATTTATTCACATTTTTATAAGCTTTTATACAATACTTTTATATAAAGGCCGGCCAGGCTATTGTGTAAGTAAAATGGTAATGAAGATCGGAATTTTAAGGATGATTTTATCAATTTTAGTGACATCTGAAGTTTTTCAATCATGAAAAGGAAGAAGCTAAGGCCTTGAAGTTTTCCCTTGTCAAGTTTGGAACGTTTTGAAGGTTGCTAAGATTCTTAAAATTACCCTCAAAGTTACGATCTCCATTGCCATTACGCTTACACAATTGCACCACAGGTCAAGAGTACCCTAAACCGACGAGCATGTATGAGGAATGTGATGAGAGTGAATGAAGCAAAAGAGGTATGTCAGGATCGTAGCAAGTGTAAAACCGTGGTCTCTGCCTACCCCTCTGGGAAATAGGCGTGATTTTATGTATGTATGTTTATACAATACTTGATTATTTTTCTTTTGAACTTAACCTAGTTCGATCGGCACCAAGCTCCACATTTTGTGAAAAATATCATCGAAAAAAATTAAAGGCGCGCGCCGTGTTTTGCCTGATTCTTCTAGGCTTGCTCGCGAGGAACAGGCGTAGCTTCACCTAGTTTCTAAGACGTTTCAAAGTGATCTCTAGTATTATATCCATCGACATTCATACCTAACGCTCTTCTCGATAAATGACTTTCATCCCTCCTCATGTTTAAAAATAATTTCTACAATAAAGTGTATATTATATGGGTATTAGGTTTTGCAGGCGCGTGCCATCTGTCCTGAGGCGATAGTGATCCGGTTTTGTTGATGCTTACCACCTGTCTTTGCACCTTTCGTCGCTAATTATAGAGCACTGGTGGAGTGGTGGTAGTGGAGCTTTGCGATCCACAGGTCGTGGGTTCGAGGCGCGGTAGTGCACCAATGCATTTTCCATTCGGAAAATTGCTGAAAGGAACAAAAAAGTTACTTATATTATTATTATATAATCCTGTAGGTAGGTAGGTACCTTGACTGTTACGTGTGCGCTTTACTAGTGACTACTAGCTCTGAAATGGTGAATGAAAACATCGCGAGGAAACCCGTATGTGTTGTGTACTAGAACCTAAAAATTCGAAGACATGTGACATGTGCACGAGAGGAGCCTCTAAGAGGCGCACCTTTCATCCTTTCACTGTACTGATTCTTTCGCCCACGGTCGTAGGCCCTTTTCAGAGCCACCATGCCTAAACCCTGTCACTGATCTAATACAGAATGACCGGGAAAGTATCAGTGACACGACAGGGAAGCAAGTTAGCGACTTGCTTCCCTGTCGTGTCACTGATACTTTTTGTCTGAAAGGCAAAACTCAAGACTGTCGATCTCCTTGAGGGAGTCCTGTGACTTCTTCAGGCTGATGATAATGATGATGAAATGCATACATACCGGACAATATCATAACCCTCATTTTTGTTTCGCCGTAGTCGGGTAACAATAAACGAGGAGGTAGGGCACAGCGAGATTTTCTCGTTCTGAATTGGAGTAGCTCGCCTGGGGAGGTACCTCCGCCTTACAGAAGATTGCAGCCAAATAACATTATTTAGCGCTCATAGGCTACGGTAACCGCTTACCATCGGGCGGGCCGTAAGCTTATTTGCTACCTCTGTTGTATAAAAAAAAAAAACGACAACCACGAAAAATTACCACCAGTAGGCAGAACCAAGATTGTCTTTCGAAAACAAAAGTACAAGCCCACAAAAAGTCATTCTATTGTTCACCAAATTTTATAACTTCAACTATAAACAAAGGTGCGACATCTGGCCGACTTTCCACCTTAAGCCACTGACACCAGATGCTTTTCAATTGTTCGCCGATTTCCGCTTAGTACCGGAACTGCGACATCTGTTCGGGCGCAAGATTAGGAAAACCCAATTTAGATCTACAGTGAATATTAATATAGGCTATGGGCCCAGAATTGCAGTTTTGAAAAGAGAAGATATTATTATTTTAAGATACTCGTATGTCCTAGGTTATGGGCGTAGCCCGTAGATTCAATAATAGTTACAGGCGCAGTATAGAAAAGTAGTAAGTAAAAGTACTTACGTAAATTAGAGCGCTGTTACAATTTTTTTGTAATAGGACCTTATAGATTGTGAAAAATTTAATTATTAATCTTTGTTGAAGGACGGCCCCATGGCTTACGGCGAACAGACAAACAAACTTATTTCAAAGTGCTTACGTAACGTTAGTTACAACTTTTTTTAGGACCTTTTAGCGGTTAAAATAGATAAATGTTAAAATCTTTGATGAAACAAACTTATTATTATTTTTATAGTAACAGACTATTGTCATATCGTAAATTAATTTGTACTTATCAGAAGGAAATATGTTTTTTTATCGTATCCGTTTAATATTGTGTGAATTTTATATCATTTAACTAATAGAGTTACAAAGTATTTTGATTGTAGGTAACTGAACGATGTACTACCTAATTACTCACTTTATTACCGTAATGTAAAAAAAAATCGCCTGTTAGGTAAACTATGTCTGTACCGAGGTAAATATACAAGGGAATTACGACAAAGTATACAAAATAAAATTGAATATACGGGTCTACATTTTTTTTTTATTGATGTTAAGGCGTTTGACCACCAACTCACTTTTGCAAGTGAGATGAGGCCTAAGATGGAGCACGCTTTCCCAGAGTGAACTTATTGACCCTAGATTTGAAGACTCCTAGATTGTACTCGTTCTGGAAAACAGACGCAGGCAGATCATTCCACTCTTTGGCAGTACTTATAATAAAAGTGGAGCAGACGTTTCGTAACTCGTATATCACTATGCAATAATCAGCTATTTTGGGGTAAAATCAGAAAAAACTCAATTACTCAGCTGTTTTAATCAGCAATCTTGATGTTGAACTTCTCTCGTACCTACGTTCACGTTTAATAGTTTGAATTAGATTTGAAAAAGTTCAGGGGTAAAATGTTATTTTTTTTTTCAATGTTTAGTAGTTGTTCGACAAGTCACCATCTACTCAATTCAGCCTGTATTTCCAAGTTGTCAAAAATTGTAACATCTTGCTGAGTTACCTACATTCTTACCTAACTTCCGAGCTTATCAATTACAAACACATGCCCTATACCTGTCTCTCTCTAACTTACCTGAAGCTTAATGCCCATCTCTGTCGCGCATATTTCCAAACTCGGAACAGCTGTTTCGCAACGGGATCTTGGGAGCGTGCGCCTGCGCTGCTACTAGGGCTGTCAAAACTGGCGAAAATTCGAAAATACGTTGTAGGTAAGGAACATAATTTTTTTATAATTAAATTCTTAGTATTCTTGTCTGGTGTTATAGTAACGAGTTGGTACCAGATGGTACTCTTAGTTTCTGATACCCAGGGAATCCTGTGGGGTAAGGACTATGAATCCTGCTAATATTATAAGTGCGAAAGTTTGTGAGGATGTTTGGATGTTTGTGGTTCAATCACGGCTAAACGGCCGAACGGATTTCAATGAAATTTGGTACAGATACATATAGATTATAGTCTGGAATAGCATATAGGCTACTTTTTATGTAGCACACGCGAGCTAAGCCGCAAGTGGAAGATAGTAATATGATAAATGCGCAAGTCTATTAAGATGTGAAGATATGAAGATGTTAATAACGTGCAAATTGTGGAATGAGCTTCCTTCCGAGGTTTTCCCGCTAACCTACAACATGAAGAAAAATACAAAAAGATTTCTCCAGGGCAGGCAACGCATTAGCAATGCTCCAGGTGTTGCAGATGTCAATAGGCGACGGTAACCGCTTACCATCCATTTGGTGGGCCGTAAGCCTGTTTGCCTCCGTATAATAAATAGCCTAGAATAACATATAGGCTACTTTATCTGGGTACCGCGCGAGCTAGTTAATTATGATTATGTATTACAACTAGCTCATACTAATTAATTATAATATAGTATTCCAACTATCTCGTAACGATAACTATGGGCGGTCATTATCGAAATATACTTTAATCATTAGTAATGTTATTAGCCAAAGATAACGAGAACAAAGGCTTCCATAGAAACACGTTTATAGAATTTCCTAGTAAAACTCCCGTAGGTATAAACTTTTGGGTAAATACTTGTGATAAGGAAAGAGGTAAATTCATTATATTGAAGACTTTAGCTGTCTGGGTTTTTTACTGTGAGTCATGCCAAGCTTGCATAATATCTTTAAGTCTAACATTTCTTATTTTGAAGTCCCTTTTGTATGTTTATTTGTTAAAGCATAACTTTCAAACCGCTATTCCGATCTGCATGGAATTTAATAGGTCAACAGGTTTTGACTAGCCTCATAGCTCAGTTGGTAGTTACTCTGCCTTCTGCGCTAGAGGTCGCGGGTTCGATTCCCGCACTGGACAAACATTTGTGACTAACACACATGTTTGTTCTGTGTCTGGGTGTTAAATATATATCTATTATGTATATCTGGTGCCTCTGGTACCCATAGTACAGGCTATGCCTAGTTTGGGATCAGTTGACCGTGTGTGATATGTCCGGAATATTTATTTATCTAGATTTTCTGGTAAGAATATGATTTAAACGATTTTTATTTTTATTCTTGGCCGTATGGTGTTTAATATACAACGAAAATAGTATCATTTGTTAACCGTTAAAACGGGAGTATTTGATTAAGTTTCAATTACTTCTTAATTCAGTTAAGAATGGATATTATTGGATATTAAATTACATTTCAAAGTTTATCTTCCACTAGCTTCCGCCCGCGGCATCGCTCGCGTGGTACCTGCAAAAAAAGCTTTTCTAGGTAAAGAACTCTTTATATTCCAAGTTTCAACGAAATCGGTTGAGCCGTTACGGCGCCATTGAAAAACAAACATATTTTTTGTTATACAACTGAGGTGGCAAACAAGGATACGGCCCATCTGTTGGTAAGCGGTTACCGTAGCCTATGAGCGCTTGCAATACCAGAGGCATCACGCACGCGTTGCCGACCCCGAACCCCCCTAAAGAGCTCTGGCAACCTTACTCACCGCAGGAACACAACACTATTTGAAACAAATAATGTTATTTGGCTGCGATCTTCTGTAAAGCGGAGGCGGGCTGCTCCAATTTAGAACGAGAAAATCTCGCTATGCCCTACCTCCTCCAAAAATCCTCACAAACTTTCGCATTTATAATATTAGTAGGATATCTCAGTCCGGGGCGTACCGCTAGTGTTTAGAACAATTAAGTATAGAAAGACGCTTCTGAAAAATCCGTAGCCGTACCCGGCACACTGGTCCTTTCACGTGACGTAGCTTGCTTGTCGTGTCACTGATTCTTTCTTGGTCATCCTGTATTAGGTCAGTGAGCAGGTTGAGGTATGGTGGTCCTGAAAAGGGCCTATGACCGTCGGTGAAAGAATCAGTGTCGTGAAACAATTAAAGTGCGCCTCTTAGAGGCTCCTTTCGTGTAAAGGGCATGTTTCTCGAGACGTGGCAACCCTAGCACGTTTGTAAGGATCAGCTGCTCAGACATTTAAAAGTCCCGAACATCTGGTCTATTGTCAACTTTTTTCTGCATTCGACCTTCCCTAGGCTGCAAGGAGCGTGGCATTTTGCAATACTGAAAAAAAAACTGCTATAATATTTTATCTTCTACAAGGTGATACATAATACGTAAGGTATTCTACGAAAGGTATTCTACTCCCAATTGGCAATAAAGTTTGTTCTGCGAATTCAACATTTTTCACTGAAAAAACTATGCAAAAATCAGCTGCTTTTGTGTAAAAATGTTATAAATAATAATACCTAATACATTAGGTTTAGGTACTAATTCGCCGTGGTGGCCCCGGCTGAAGAATAGGCCCCTCCATATCTACCTATCCGCGGATGTCGTAAGAGGCGACTAAGGGAAAAAAGCTAGGGGATGGGCAGCAGCGTCCCTTATTTTAACAACGATAGCTCTAACTGCGCTCGCCAACCCGCATGCCCAGCGTGGTGAGTATGGGCAAATCCCCCCACATGATAAGGAATTTGTAGTCTGTGGGGGAGGCCATGTTCAGCAGTGGACGTCGTACGGCTGAAATGATGATGATGAGGTACTAATTTTGATGTCGAACTTTTCATACGTTTAATAATTAAATGAGTAAGATCATAAAAAGACCAATACCAGGTAATATGGATAAGTTCAGGATTTAAGTTTTATTTTCCGCTAGTATTCCTTCTTTAGATGAGGATGATAAATTAAAACTCTTTCGGGATGCTATACATATTATGAACCACCCTGTACAAGGCTCAATGGAATAAATCAGCTGACTGACTTTATGGATAGTCGATTTCAGATTTCAACGGTTTTGCCCGTGCATTTGAAAAAACCTACCCTACCCATTCTTTTGCGTTTGTTTGTATGTACTATGTAGGTAGGTAGTAGGTACTTCGTCAAACTTCAAACATCAAAAAATGGATCATTTTGAAACGTCTCAAATCTAGTTGAATTTAACGCCTGTTCTTTGCGACTAAGACCAGAAGATCCAGGCAATTAATCATCATCATCAGCCTGTAGAAGTCCACTGACATAGGCCTCCCCCAAAGAGTTCCACGACGAACGGTCTTGAGCCTTTTCCATCCACCGACTTCCCGCATTCCTATGGTCTATAGGGGCCCGGTTCGTGGTCGCCATTCGAGAACCTTTATTCCCCTACGGTTGTCGATTCTGCGAGCTATATGGCCTGCCGACTGCCACGAAGAAATCCAAACATCTGCGTAGTTAGTTTAGAATGAAGGAAAGAGATGAAAGATTAAACCAGGTAGATGTCAGAGGAGGACAGAGCACTTTAATTTGCGGAAAGGTGTGGACGGAGCCAGCTGATACGTTTACTTTAATGGTCCAGATGCGATAACGTTTCATATGCCGGCTTTAGGCATGGAGTTTTTATACAAGTTGATTTATATTAGTTACTCGCTTCGCTCGCGTGGTACCTGTAAAAAAGTAGCCTATATGCTATTCTAGTTAAAGAACATATCTATTCCAAGTTTCAATGAAATCGGTTGAGCCGTTACGACGTGATTGAATAACAAAAATCAAATCAAAGTAATTTATTGCGTAATATGGGTTAAGAACAGTTGTTACATAATACAATACAAATTAGGAGCAGCCATATTCAGCGTTGTACGCATGCAATATACATATTTTCAAAAAAAATAAGTAGTTATGCCAGAGCTTTAAATTACAATGAAATAGTGCTATTACAAAAAATGTCTCATCCTCACAAACTTTCGCATATTCGCTATAATATTAGTAGGATTCTATTCCAGAAGGGGCTTTCTACACGCGATCGGCAATACAGTTTGTTCTACGGCTTTCGGAAATTCAACATTTTTCATTGAAAAAAATACTATGCAAGAATCATTTAGAACTCAATCATTCAGCAGTTTTAGGTACTAATCTTGATGTTAAACTTCACATAAGTTTAATAACTAGTTTGTTAAGTTTAAGAAAGTTACAAAAAAGGATTTGAAAAAGTGTGGGTAAGATGTATATGTATAAAATATCGTTTTTTTTGAATGAATGAATGAATGAATGAATGAATGGCTTTTATTTGCATGAAGAATAGTACATATAGGTACATGGTCTTTTAAATTTATGGAGATAGTGTCATATACTTCGTCGGAGACCGACATGCAAAAATATTAGTCACAATATATATTCATCATAATTCACATTGTATTTGTATATTTGCGTGTAGGAAAGTTTTGAAAGTAATATCGCATCGTATTATTTTTGTAAGTAACGAAATACTTATTAATTTTTATGACACCTACTCGTAAAAAAACCAGTCGCATTTTATTAGTACTTAGTCGTTAGTTAATTAGTTATTTAGATTATTTTACATACATAAAATAATAAAATACCTTATTATTCATATTTCTAACTAATTCCTCATCACCAAATCGTGACCCTCAAAATACTCTTTAATTTAACAACAACGGAACCACGAAAGGTAATTTCGTAACTAATGTATGGCATTCTCCGTTGTTCCCACGGTCATTAGTGGTCAGTGAATACTCGGACGAGAGGCTTCGGTTCTGTTTTAGAACGGATACATTCCTGTTTTGGGGATTTGGTCCTTCGAAACTATAGTTGTAATGAGGCCTGTGAGTAATGGTCCTTCGACAGTATAGTTACAACGAGGCCAGTGAGAACTAGATAAAGCTCAGTTACTTTTAGGATTTTGAACTCGCTACCTTCTTTAAAATACGACCTCGATGGCGCAGCGGGCGAGTGCGCGTCTGAGACGCAAGGGTTGCGGGTTCGATGGGCTAGTTGAAATTGCATAATGTCTATGCAAAAATCTGCTGTTTTGGGGTCAAATCAGTTCAAACTCAATTATTCAGATGTTTAGTTAAAAACAGTTCATTTGAAAAATGTCGAGATAAACCTGTTTTCTCCGCTAATATTCTTTCACTTTGTTGATAGAATAAGTCTTTTTCGATACCAAAAAATAAGTCAAAGTCAAAAGGCGTTTATTTCAATAAAATCACCAGGGTCACTTTGAAACGTCTTAGAAACTATAAAATAAGATCATCATCTCCCTGCCCTTATCCCACTTCACGTGGGGTCGGCACATCATGTTTTTCTCTTCCACTCCCCTCTATCAGCCGTCATATCAGTATTCACTCCTTTCTTACTCATTTCATCTTTCACACAATCTATCAATCTTTTCTTTGGTCTACCTCTTCCCTTATATCCTTCCACATTCATATTTAACGCTCTTCTAGTAACATGATAGTAGTCTAGTATACATAAAATAAGATATAGTATACATTTTATGAATCACCTTGTATGTACTTAAATTGCTGTGTAGCAGTATTTTCTATCAAGTAGAAGAGTACCTACACTGTGTACTCTCTCCGCTCGTTACCTCAGTGATTCGTAGTTTCTCATGACCTCACGGCCTCGCTCGCACTTCTGTACAACCAGTTTATAGGGACGGATATAATATATCGATTTGAACTAACGTTGCCATAAAGCTTATTTTAATAACCCAGTTCCAACAATGCAACATACGCCATCATCATCATCAACAGCCTGTAGAAGTCCACATAGGCCTCCCCCAAAGCGTTCAAAGACGAACGTTCTTGAGCCTTTTCCACCCACCGACTTCCCGCAACTTTATCAGTGTCGTCGATCCATCGGGTGCGTGGCCTTTCAACACTGCGTGGTCTTGGTGGGCGCCATGCCATTCGAGAACCTTTATTTCCAGTGTTCTGCGAGCTATATGGCCTGCCCACTGCCAATTCTGAGAGCTATGTCGGTTACTTTGATTCTTGTACAGATTTTCTCATTGCGGATTTTATCAAGCAGTTTTTTGTTTTTGTTTGTTTTATTAATTAAAGATAAAAATAATTAAAGGTCGCTAAGCCAAACAAAAAAATATAAGAAAATAAAATAGTTAAGTACATACTAATACAATAGTCAAAGGCGCTTGGCATCCAGATGCGATAGCCCTTTGACTAAAGAATTTAAAAAAAAAGTCAAAATTTCGTGGGAAAGGCAGTAAACGAACAACAAGATCATTATCGAGTTGTCTAATGTCTTATTGCGATGGAATAAGATTGCTTTTCTATTGCACGGAAATCTATGCCGTTTAGTTGGTACTTCAACCGGTGCAAATCTCATTTCACGTTCTGTTTCGACTTTGCTGCTTAGAAAATAAAGCGCTAATTCATTTGTATCAGATCAAGTGAATTTCATGCTAAAACTAGCTCTGTACAGGTGAAAATAACAATTGCACTTTATTTTAATCAATTTTGAGTACAACTTCCGTTGAACGCAAAATTTAAAAAGAAAATTTTTCGTCGCTTAGTCGAAATGAATTCTATAGCTATCACAATAAAGGTAGTTTTCGTTTCAGTAGTGGTTCGTACAAGGTGTGAATTCTAAGTTATTTAATTTGCAAGATGGCGGGCTTCCGGGGTTTGTGAATGTTTAAAATCTATTATTGACAATCACCTGTACGGCATGTGATTGTGATATAGCTGTCAATTTCCGCTCGGAACCATAGACCATAGTGTCGCGTCGATGACTCTATTCAAATGAACACCTTGTATGTTTGCTTTTGATCACTGTACATAAATTAATTTAACTGAAGGTTTAACTTTTTTGTTATTATTTACTAGCTTCCGCCCGCGGCTTCGCTCGCGAAGTACCTACATAAAATGCCTATGTGCTATTCTAGGTAAAGAACTTTATCTATTCCAAGTTTAAACGAAATTGGTTGAGCCGTTACGGCGTGATTGAATAACAAACATCCTCACAAACTTTCGCATTTAAAATATAAGTAGGATAGATAGATCTATAGCCATGATAGTTTCTAAGTAGGTAGGCACAAAATCTAATGCGACTCGGATTAAAAATGTAGTACCTACCTGTCTTTATTGTATGGTCTTTATGACTCACTCTTGTAGTAAATTTCGAAGGCCTTCAAACTAAAGGGGCTTCCACACGCTCGCCAACTACAGCAAGCTGCCACAAGCACAAGCGTGTGGCCGTTTGGATTGATTTGCGCAAGCTTGCCGAGGTTCGCACAGGTTTGTCGCGATCCGATGGAGTGAAAATGAAAAAATAATTATTAGCAGCAACACACTTCAATCTGAAACTTAAACTTAAACTATGTGTACTACCTACCTATTACACTTACAAATTAAAAACTGAAAAAATGAAGTACAACATAAGCATTAGCTTGTGTTGCTGAAGGGAGATAAAGGTTTGTTCGCATATCAAAGGTTTGCCGATGTTTGCAAACGCTGAACGCGAACGTTGCGGAGCATCAACAAGTTTGTGGTAATCAGTGTTTAGCGAACTGGCAAACTAGAACGTACGTCTTTAGCACACCGAGGGACAACGCATTGGACCGAACTTGTAAAAATTAGTGACTGGTCCAACGAGAGTATATCATTCATTTTTCTATTATTAAATATAGGTATGTCAATCTGAACGTAATCGCGACGCAAGTTCGAACGCTTACCGAACACAAATCAAACGAAAAAGACTGAAAAAGTTACTATTGGAAAGGGCTTTCTATTCAACCCATGATTATTTTAATGTCATTTTTTGTAATAGCACTATTTTATTGTAATTTAAAGCACTGACATACCTACTTAATTTTTTTGAAAATATGTACATTGCATGCGTACAACGCTGAATATGGCTGCTCCTAATTTGTATTGTATTATGTAACAACTGCACCTAACCTATATTACGCAATAAATTATTTTGATTTGATTAAATTAAATCAAATCAAAAGGTGTTTATTTCAATAAAATCACTAGGATCACAACGTCTTGAAACTAGGTGAAGCTATTACTGTTCCTCGCGAGCAAGACTTGAGGAATCGACCAACGATTGTCTCAACTCTCTCAACAAACGCTTGTAGAGGTTTGGAGTTTGCAAGAGCCAACAGTGTGGAAGGGCCATAAGCTATCATTACCCGAGGCGAACCATCTCGCTCTCTCGCCGAGAAATGTCGCAATCAGCCATCTCCCGTCCCTCTCTAGCGGTGCTCTCGCTTCGATGTTCTCACGGGCACCGTGGGAACATCACCTTTCGATGCGATATATCGATTTGTCACTCGAATCGATTGTTTGTAAACATAGCAGTAAAATCGATATTGGGCCGGCCATTCGATTTGATTAGTCAAATGTTTCTATTTGGGCTGTATTTGAATATAAAAGTTGTCTATGGTAAGCAGTTTACGTTTATATCGTAAATTCGTAAAAAGTTGTACTTACTGAATAAATTTTATCCCTTAATCGAATCACGGTCTGTTTTCTTAAATAGTCATATTTTTTGAGAAACCGTTTAAGGTATCTCGACTTTCGATTCGAAGGTCATGGGTTCGAAACTGAGTTTTTCTATTCCAAAATGTGATTGTTGGCTGTTATGAGATAAGTGTAAACATTAGCTCATTTATTCAAGATCGGATCGGTAGAAGTATCCGCCTCTTGTTCACTGTTAGAAAAGTACAGAGCGAGAGTTATCGAGCTGATAAAGTTAGTGACTGATTATAAATAAGATAAACTTTAAAGCTAGTTAAAAAAATTCACATATGGTACAATAAATCAGCGTGAAACATATTAGTGATTAGAGCACTGGTGGAGTGGTGGTAGTGGCCACGCCGTCCGATCCACAGGTCGTGGGTTCACCAATTCACCTTTTGAAAACATCGTGAGGAAACCGGCATGTCCTAGAACCTAAAAATTCGAAGACATGTGACATGTGCACGAAAGGAGCCTCTAAGAGGCGCACTCTAATCATTTCACTACACTGATTCTTTTACCGACAGTCACAGGCCCTTTTCAGGGCTAACAACCACCATACCTTAACCTGGTCACTGACCTGGTAGGATGACCAAGAAATAATCAGTGACACGGAAGCAAGCAAGCGTAAAACAAAACAGTGCGCGGCGTATAGAAAAAAATGTTATGTACTCTACTCTAACTGTCTCTAATTTACAATTAAAATAAATATCAAACAAGACAAAATCTGTGTTCTTTGTCTACAAGCTGTACAAAGCAACTTTAATTATGAATTGCGAAACCTTGTAATAAATTCGTGGCCTATTCATTATGATTCATGATGCGAGTGTAAATTTAAAAAGAAAACTTATTATCTATGATTGTTGATGGTCATAGGCGTGGGAATGCACTGCCGGTTTTCTTACGTTTGTTTGAAACTAAAAGTGTGATTTATTAGATTTTTATAAAGAATTCTTAATCGTTATGACTATTTTTGTCATAATCTATCGTCTCATTCATATAAATTACAAATTACGAAATCATTATTTTAAAGTTTGAATAATTTTAACTAACATTGACGTACGATACTACTCGAGTATCAGATAAGGATAAAAGGATTTAACGTATAAAAAATTCAGTTAAATTCAATACAACACGTTTCTTATATTTAAACAGATGGTAACGAGTCATAAACCGTACTTCCAAGTTTGGTGTAGCTTATGCTGAGACTAGAGCCTATTTGTCCCATATAACGCACAGGTACATGCACCCACCTACTATAATTTTCATTCCTTTCTATAAAATATCAGCCTATCCCTGCCAACTACTTATTTTTATTTTATTTTTTTTATTTATATTTACAATATATTTTGTCTGTATGTTGCCTGGGTAGGTGTGTATTATAAATATTATATTATTTTCTTCAATTGTCTATGCCTGTAAAGACCTGAAATTGTACATATGGGACGAATAAATAGTTTTTCTTTCTTTCTTTCTTTCATAAAATAATCCAGTGAAAATAAGGTGGTAATAGGTAATAAATAATAATAATAAAAGAATTTGGTTGATTCCTAGATTATAATTCTGTTTGTCTCAGGTCATAGGTTTAGGAATCTTTATTACCCATATAAGTATTTAAAATTTAACAAATATACGGGCTACGCGTACGTACTATATTCATCATCATCATCAGCCGGGTTGGTGGTGGATGATGATGATGATTATAGTACTGTTTGTAAGTACTGCTGAACAAGTCCTCCCCTGATGAGCGCCACGACGAGCGATCTTGAGCTTTCTCTTGAGGCTCTGCGGTATCTCCGACGAGAAGATATGACGAAGTTTCCCAAACGCTGGATCCGAGCTGGACGTACTATATCATATTTTTGAAGGTATGTTCTGCAACATCATCATTTATTTTTGGGAAAAAAAAGAAAAAAAGAAAGAAAATACTTTTATTCGTAGCATTATGGATTAAACTATACAAACTAAGACTAAGAAAGAGAAAGAAAGAAAACTTAAATGCTACGAAAAGGCGTCCGACTCAGCATTATGTTGTGATATCCATTGAACATGGCCATCACAACGCTGATCTTCCGTCGGAACCAGAAACCAAACACGTCACGTACACTAACACGATACATACATACATAAAATCACGCCTATTTCCCAGAGGGGTAGGCAGAGACCACGGCCTTCCACTTGCTACGATCCTGACATACCTCTTTCGCTTCATTCACGCTCATCACATTCCTCATACATGCTCGTCGGTTTAGGGTACTCTTGACCTGACCTTTGTCCAAAACGTCACCGATTTGGTCGCTAAACGTACGCCTAGGTCTTCCCCTTCCAACGGTTCCATTCACACTCGCCTTATACACCTGTTTCGTCAATCTTCTTTCGTTCATCCTCTCTACATGACCAAACCATCTCAGCATACCTTTCTCAATCCTCATCACACGTCACGTACACTAACACGATACATACATATAGAAAAAAACATAACAGTATGTACTTTATACGTTTGAAGCATGTTTTGTTTACATCCGAACTAAACAAGTTATTAATAAACGAGGTATGAGAGCTCATCCGCCGCGCCCCGTCCTGTGGTTACCATCTCTTGGGAAAGTTAGGTACACACACACAACTTTCTGTAATTCTGTAATTCTTTATTGCACACAGAAACATGATACATAAATGGTTATTTCAAAAGTCATGTACATAGGCGAGCTTAACCCTAACAAGAGTTTTCTTCCAGCAAACCTTTGGGGCTAGAGAGATTTGATAATATAGGGAGATGCAACGTGTACAACAATTTAAGAGAAAAAAAACAATAATAAATGAAGTGAAAAATACAACTGTAAATTAACTAAAATAAACTACCATAAACAAACGACACAAGAACATACCTACATAAACAATATATGCCTACATAACGAATATATACTTACTTAAACAATACATACCTACTTATACAATATTAAATATATACCTACAATACCAATATTTACAGAGAGAGATAGTGCTCCTTAACTTTTGCCTTGAAAACTTCAAGTGAGTTCCACAGTTTGACTGCAACTTTCCCGCTGATTGCGGTTGAATCTTGCACATAAAAAAAATAATACTCCTATTTATATAATTTTCACTAAAAAGGGGATATATCCCATGATTCGTGAGTTTATTTATTCCCGGATATTCACAGTTTCATGAAGGAGTCTCTAAGTGGCGCACTTTTAATCCTTTCATTATTTAACGATTTTTTTTTTATATACCTTTTATTTTTAATATAATTTACGGAACCAATACATTTTGTATCTGATGTTTTTGTATAGGTATAATATTGTAAATCATTAATTTTAATATTTTGTCTGACGAATCTAAGTACATGTAATATGTCTAAAGAGAAATAAAGATTATCATTATCATTATCATCATTATCATTATCATCATTATCATTATCATTCACTACCTATAATTTTTTAGATGATCCTATGAGTCGATAAAGCGTGATGAGCTTAGTTCGTCTTCTTGGCGTGTCACTGATTCTTTCTTGGCCAACTTTACTCGCTCTAAATTGAAGCAGCCCGCCTGGGAGGTACCTCCGCCTTACAGAAGATCGCAGCCAAATAACATTATTTGTTTCAAATAGTGTTGTGTTCCTGCGGTGAGTAAGGTTGCCAGAGCTCTTTAGGGAGGGGTTCGGCAGGCAACGCATTAGCAATGATCCAGGTGTTGACGGAATATAAAAAAAAATCGCTCTCGAAATCTTGGCAATGTTCATCAGTGGATATCCTCCGGCTGATGATGATGGTGAATGAGAAGTTGTACCAGTTGTAAAAGTCGAATTGAAAATAGTAAAAACAAGATGGCGACATGAATGGCGCAAAAAGGCGATATTTCACGTGGGAAGCGGGATGCTGCACCGTTATAAGAACAGCCCATAGCGTCCTGTTGTTTACTATTTTTAGGGTTCCGCGGTCTATCATTAGCGAGACTAGTTTTCTGAATAAAAACGGACTTGAATGTAAAATTATAATGCACAGGACAGGTGAATAATTACCACGAGTGTGGCTACGGGCTTTGAATATAGATTTCAATTAGGTATACTTTAGAAGGCTTACTAGAGTATTGTTTAATAGTTTAAGTGCCTGAAGTCGCGGGCGAGTGCTCTTTTTTTTTTTTTTTTATACAACCGTGGTGGCAAACAAGCATCCGGTCCACCTGTTCGTAAGCGGTTACCGTAGCCTATGAGCGCTTGCAATACCAGAGGCATCACGCACGCGTTGCCGACCCCTCCCCCCTCCCCCCTATAGAGCTCTGGCAACCTTACTCATCGCAGGAACACAACACTACTTGAAACAAATAATGTTATTTGGCTGCAATCTTCTGTAAGGTGGAGGTACCTCCCCAGGCGGGCTGCTCCAATTCAGAACGAGAAAATCTCGCTGTGCCCTACCTCCACCTAAAAATGCAGATATAAAAATAAAGATGCAAGGGGTGCGGGTTTGATCCCGCTGCGGGAAAATGTTTGCTTGATCTGCATATATTTGTTCCGGGTCTGGGTGTTCTGGTACCATGGAATCCTAGTATGGGGTCAGGAATCTGTATATGACTGTCAGGAAAAGTCAATTATGACATACTTAAATGTTATTGACTTTTTTGTTTTTTTTTAAAGTGAATCATTTTTATTAACAGATATTATATTTGTTTTATTACTGAAGAGCCGTGGGCCGTGGTGGCCCTGGCTGAAGAATAGGCCCCTCCATATCTACCTATCCGCGGATGTCGTAAGGGGCGACTAATGGAAAAAAGCTAGGGGATGGGCAGCAGCGTCCCTCATTTTAACAACGATAGCTTCAACTGCGCTCGCCAACCCGCATGCCCAGCGTGGTGAGTATGGGCAAATCCCCCCACATGATAAGGAATTTGCTCTGTCTATGGGGGAGGCCATGTTCAATAGTGGACGTCGTACGGCTGAAATGATGATGACTGAAGAGCAAAACTTTAAACCTACGGGACCATTAACTTCTATCGACCTTTAAATAAATACTAGGCTACAATTACATCAGCAAACCGGCTATTGGTGTATTAATGATTCAACAAGCGTGAGAAATTTACGTTACTTGCGATTTATATCTTTATTTTTCACTGGCTAAAGCCTACATTTTAATACAGTTAAAATTGCCGGACAAAAGTTCACTCGATCGGATATAAACGTAATTTAATAATCGATTATCGACCCTATTTACTTACAGTTAGGTGCTTGTGATTTCGTGTTATTGGTGGGGAAAAAATAATGATTTAGGATACTAGTTACTAAAACCCAACCATAAAAAATAGCTAAAGAATTTAATGAAATCAATTTTCCGAAATATTGAGACAATAAAACATGCTCATCAAGGATTTGTAAGTTCAAGGCTACCACCGTACATTTTCTTTCCCCCCAAAAATATAACGACGCGTGAGCCGCCATCTTTAAAAATAAACTCTTGTCTATTGCGGGGGAGTAAGCCATAGTGAATGCGTTAATTCTGTAACAAATGTCGCGTACAGATGGCGGGACCCACGGGGATTGAGAGCGTCACTTATTTCTTTTAACTAAGTGCGGTGAAAACAAAATTATATTATATTTTGTATGTGGGCCTTTCGATCTTTTTCTTTTTAAATATCTACCATCTTTTTCTTTTTAAATTCCGCGTATTCACCTCATTGTATTCATACAACTTAGCATAGTTTTACCAACCAAAGGAAAAATGACTATAGTAATTTAAAAAAATTGGAAATAAATTTTTTTGACAATAAGATAGAAATCCGGTTTTAAATATTTTCAAGAATAATATTAATTTTTCAAGTTAACATTTGTGTAGTATAGTTTTATAGTTCTTTTTTATAAACTAAAGGAAGTAGATACGAGTACCTAGGTACTTAAAATCTAATACACTTTACGTTGACTATTTCTAAGACGTTCTTGGGATCGATTCAGCGTTGCCAGAAGGTTACTTTTGTAACCTTTTAGGTGATTTTTAACTCCTTCAGGTTACCTCAAGGTTACAATATTACTCGAAAGGTTACTTTTGTGTGTTTTAATTTTAATGAAATTAACATGAAACGGAACGCAATGTTGACTAACGCAAAACTTCGTTCGTAAGGCAGTGAGTGCAACTCCTTAAAAAACAAGTCTGACAATTCTTAATCTTGCTACATACTGGAAAATATAAAAAAGGTTATTTCTCACACTTACTTTTTATGCATTTCCGTTAACTTTGGACAAGACCCGGCTGGCAACACTGGATCCATTGATAAAGATCATTGTTTATAATCGGTTGGGAACTCATGTAAAGTGGCGGATTTGCAGTCTTGGCCGCTCTAGGCCCCAGGCCATGTGCCGCCCCTTTCTCAGCACCCATCTTATAGACTAGGTACATAATGAATTTACTTTATTGCCAACTGTCTTAGTTTCAACTAGATAGGTCCAACTTCGATAAAGAGGTCAACCGACGAATCCAACTCGGATGGGCAGCGTTTGGGCAACTTCGTCACATCTTCTCGTCGGAGATACCGCAGAGCCTCAAGACGAAAGTCTACAATCAGTACGTGTTGCCAGTGATGACATATGGCACTGAGACTTGGTCGTTGACTATTGGCCTCATACACAAGCTCAAAGTTGCACAACGGGCTATGGAGAGAGCTATTCTAGGAGTTTCACTACGTGATAAGATCCGAAATGAGGAAATTCGTAGAAAAACCAAGGTCACCGACATAGCTCTCAGAATTAGCAAGTTGAAGTGGCAGTGGGCAGGCCATATAGCTCGCAGAACCGACAAACGTCGGGGAGTAAAGGTTCTCGAATGGCGACCACGAACCGGGCGACGCACTGTTGGAAGGCCGATGGACCGACGACATTGTGAAGGTTGCGGGAAGTCGTTGGATATAGAACGCCCAAGACCGTTCGTCGTGGAACTCTTTAGGGGAGGCCTATGTCCAGCAGTGGACTTCTACAGGCTGATGATGATGATGATGAAAAGTCTTAGTGAACTAACACAGCATAGCAAATTATCTTTCGAAATTTACCCCTTCCTTATTACACCGGTCTCTTTTCTTTACACACGTTATTCCTTATTACACCTGTCTCTTTCACACGCTATTGCGTGCGTCACGGTCCGCCACGAGTGTTGGATTTTTAGATCATGTACGCTAGTTTTCACTATTCCATTACTCTTATTTTCATAGGCATAGGAGATATATTTCTATGGCTTTCACTAGCTAGCTAAAAAAGGGTACTATAGCAATCTACTTGTTGAAAGACACCAATAAAGTAACGCAAGGCGAAATTAAATTGGGTAAACTTCAAACTTTAGTATTCATTCAGGACTATGTTATGTTATTTTGTTATTTTTGTACGGAATAGCCACGGACAACACGACCCCCCTGCCAATATCATTGACAAAAGTTTTAAGTCCACTTGTGAGTCAAAAGCTCTCTCTATATATTCCCCTCTCAACGTCAAATGAATTCGTTTTAATAATGAGGTTTAAAGTTATTTCATTATTCGTTTTTGTATGGCTCACTTCGCTCTTTGTACATCTTTGTTTCAAAGGCTCTTTGTCTTTCAAAGCTATATTTAATCTTGTCTCAGGCTAAATGTCTTAGCTTTATTTCGTCATAATACCTACTAAAGAATATAACGTCCACAGAATAAGGTAACTTGTTACCTAGTAGTGTTTACAATTACTTAAGTTTGTATGTTTTAGCATCTCACTTAATTTTTGTGGAAAGTACTCGTAGTTTCTGATACCCACGACACAGGGAATCCTAGTGTGGGGCCAGGACTATGTTGGGTGTTATTTATTATTATTTATTCTTGGGATACCACTTGCTTAAACGCAAACATCGGTTACTCTAGAGATTTTAGTGGTTTTATTCTAAGACTTATACTAGTTATGGTCGAATCCACCCTTAGTAGAATAGACAAGTGAAGTCAAAGTCAAAAGGCGTTTATTTCAATAAAATCACTAGGATCACTTTGAAACGTCTTACAAACTAGGTGAAGCTGTGCCTGTTCCTCGCGACCAAGCCTAGGCAACAAACACGGCTTGGAAATTATCTAGTTCCTGTGCCTAGCAGCGGAGTCACGTTCAGGAACGCTGCGCGGTCACAGACCTTACTCAACAGCCGTGACGGTTAACCGGCGTTGAGAACGATCTCGATTCGTTAGCTCCGATTTTCTGACAATTATGACATTCGCCACGGTGGATATTGACACGAATTCCGAAATTAATCTTGTTTCGATCATTTAAATGTGGTATGGTTTTGATTGAAATACTAGTGGTCCGCCTGGAACGGCTCGCGATGTCTGCTAAAAGGTGGTGCTTCAACGAGAGAACGATCTTTGAGAGACAAATAAGATAATCATTGAAAATCGCACCTTTAACATGTTCTAACTTAAAACCCCCTAGCTGTTCTGTATCAGGCTTCTTCTTCTTGTTGTCGTATCACTGATTCTTTCTTGGTCAGTGACCAGGTTGAGGTATGGTGGCCCTGAAAAGGGCGTTTGAGCGTCGGTGAAAGAATCAGTGTAGTGAAAGGATTAGAGTGTGTCTCTCAGAGGCTCTCTTCGTGCACATGTCACATATTTTTTTTCGTCTCTTTTTATTACTAATTGTCACTAATTTAAGTTTTTAAAATTATTATTTTTACATTATGTGAATTTCAAGATTCTAGGACATGCCGATTCCTAACGATGTTTTAGGCAAAACTGCACAAGTCATAATGAAAACAAACATGCTATTTTCCTGAGAATGAAACAAGTCAATTATGACATACTTAAATGTTATTGACTTTTTTGTTTTTTTTTAAAGTGAATCTTTTTTATTAACAGATATTATATTTGTTTTATTACTGAAGAGCCGTGGGCCGTGGTGGCCCCGGCTGAAGAATAGGCCCCTCCATATCTACCTATCCGCGGATGTCGTAAGAGGCGACTAATGGAAAAAAGCTGGGGGATGGGCAGCAGCGTCCCTCATTTTAACAACGATAGCTCTAACTGCGCTCGCCAACCCGCATGCCCAGCGTGGTGAGTATGGGCAAATCCCCCCACATGATAAGGAATTTGCTCTGTCTGTGGGGGAGGCCATGTTCAATAGTGGACGTCGTACGGCTGAAATGATGATGATGAGCAAAACTTAAAACCTACGGGACCATTAACTTCTATCGACCTATAAATAAATACTAGGCTACAATTACATCAGCAAACCGGCTATTGGTGTATTAATGATTCAACAAGCGTGAGAAATTGACGTTACTTGCGATTTATATCTTTATTTTTTACTGGCTAAAGCCTACATTTTAATACAGTTAAAATTGCCGGACAAAAGTTCACTCGATCGGATATAAACGTAATTTAATAATCGATTATCGACCCTATTTACTTAAATTATCTAGTTCCTGTGCCTAGCAGCGGAGTCACGTTCAGGAACGCTGCGCGGTCACAGACCTTACTCAACAGCCGTGACGGTTAACCGGCGTTGAGAACGATCTCGATTCGTTAGCTCCGATTTTCTGACAATTATGACATTCGCCACGGTGGATATTGACACGAATTCCGAAATTAATCTTGTTTCGATCATTTAAATGTGGTATGGTTTTGATTGAAATACTAGTGGTCCGCCTGGAACGGCTCGCGATGTCTGCTAAAAGGTGGTGCTTCAACGAGAGAACGATCTTTGAGAGACAAATAAGATAATCATTGAAAATCGCACCTTTAACATGTTCTAACTTAAAACCCCCTAGCTGTTCTGTATCAGGCTTCTTCTTCTTGTTGTCGTATCACTGATTCTTTCTTGGTCAGTGACCAGGTTGAGGTATGGTGGCCCTGAAAAGGGCGTTTGAGCGTCGGTGAAAGAATCAGTGTAGTGAAAGGATTAGAGTGTGTCTCTCAGAGGCTCTCTTCGTGCACATGTCACATATTTTTTTTCGTCTCTTTTTATTACTAATTGTCACTAATTTAAGTTTTTAAAATTATTATTTTTACATTATGTGAATTTCAAGATTCTAGGACATGCCGATTCCTAACGATGTTTTAGGCAAAACTGCACAAGTCATAATGAAAACAAACATGCTATTTTCCTGAGAATGAAACAACGCAATTAGAATTAGACAATAGCGTCGCTACTGTCATGCGATTGTTGCCATATCGCAAACAATAGCATCACAGAGTACTTTTGTATAGCATCTCTTGCGTCATGTTGACTGTACGTATTTGGACAAAACTTCCGTTGTGCTTGAATGATGGAATAATAACAGATGACATACTTTAATTACTTTATGTCCAGCAGTGGACTTCTACAGGCTGATAATGACGATGATGAAATGCTATAATCCATTCCAGTACTCACAAAATCCTATTACAAAATTAAAGACGGGGGTGCCTCAGGGAGCCGTTCTCGGCCTCTCCCTTCTCAGAGGGGAATTCGATTTGGTTTTAATAACGGTTGCAGATGCTCTAAATGTAGGCTATTTTTCGGTTCAATGGTTTTGGAGGCTGCGGAGAATCGGAACTTGGATGAAATTGTTAGCCCATAACGGTAATCGACTTGATGGTGACTCAAAATATGTATGCTAGCCCGAAAGAGGCGAGAAGTCTCTCAAAGAAATTGAGAGAGAATTGGTATTTCGACCGCAAGGTATTAGGATTAAGTAGCCTATGCCCTTCCTATGGGTTTGAGCTTTAAGATTCTGTTCATATAAAGATATAATTCGCAAACAAAAAAAAAAAATAATTCCAGACTATAATCTATCTCTGTAACTAATTACACACAGATCCGTTCGGCCGTTTAGCTGTGATTGAACCACAAACATCCTCACAAACTTTCACATTTATAATATTAGTAGGATAGTACTTAGGATAGGATTGAACGTACCGGGACGTAAGTACGGGATGTATCGGTGATTTTATTTTTTATGGATCTCCTCATTTCTGCTTAGTACAAGTGAATGGACCAATGCTTTTCCATAGAAGAATTACTTTTATATTATCAGAAGGAAGTGTGGCCAGGGATCTATTGTTTCGAAATGCATCCAACTGTGTATCGGTTGATAGTTGATCGTTCGGTTAAAGGGCTGCCGTACATTGACTTGCCACTGTCCGTGGCTTTGCTCGCCGATAAAATTAGTTAGTGTTCGCCACGCACGGACCATATTTTTGTTCCCAACAGTCATATACACAGTCCTGGCCCCACACTAGGATTCCCTGTGTCGTGGGTATCAGAAACTACGAGAACCATGGTACCACGTAATATTATTCAGTGTTCTAAATCATCGAAATTACTGTTTGTCCATAATCACGTATTAACAAACAATGTCCCTCGCCGCGCCTGTCTGTCTGAACTCAAAAATTACTGAACTGATTTTCGTACGGTTTTCGCCAAAGGACGGACTGGTTCAAGAGGAAGGTTGAGGTGTATAATTCGTCAAGGTTTTTTGTAAATTGGCTGAAACATGTCGATGATTTCAGTTCAGGCGCAAACGTAAAAAAAAAATCTAGGTTTTTACCTATTTACTTTTTTCAGTTGGAGGGAATTCTTAGCTAAGATTTTTTTTTTATACAACTGAGGTGGCAAACAAGCATACGGCCCACCTGGTAAGCGGTCACCGTAGCCTATGAGGTGGGCTGCTCCAATTCAGAACGAGAAAATCTCGCTGAGCCCTACCTCCTCCTAATGTTATTATCAAATCAATCAATCGGGTCATCTGCAAGCTCGATTCAGAGCTGCGGGTAAGGGCCTCTGGCTTGCGCTATTTGCCCTAGCTTCAACTCTAGAAGCAACTACTTCTAGGTCGCGTGGCTTCGTTGAGATGTCTCTTCCATGTTCGGCGGCTCATTTCAGCGTTGTTTGTTTTTCCTTTTTTTTTTGTTTTTTTTCCTATGTACCTTCATACCTTCTAATGTTATTATCCTATTAATGTTTTGTAATCTATTTTTGACAGTGGCAGTGACAGCCCTGGGCGCGGAGATGCGCCCGGCTGCGCCCGCGCATCCTGCCCTATTCAAAAGGAAACCTGATATTTATGTTTAATTGCATCGGGCACTTTGAATCAGATTTGTATCACGACCTTCACCGTCACTAGGAAACCGTAAAAATATCGTTCGTAAAACATGCTTCTAGCAAAATAAATCATTTCATTTCATTTATTTATTTGTTGAAAGTGCACAAACATTTTGTATATTACCAATTACATAAAATATCTTCATAAAAACAGGGTCTGATATACATAAAATTAAAAGTGCACTATAGCATTCTCAAAAAAATAAATTCTTAAAATAAACATAAACTTAAATAGTGCTTATCATCATCATCATCATTTCAGCCGTAAGACGTCCACTGCTGAACATGGCCTCCCCCACACACAGAGCAAATTCCTTACCATGTGGGGGGATTTGCCCATACTCACCACGCTGGGCATGCGGGTTGGCGAGCGCAGTTAGAGCTATCTTTGTTAAAATGAGGGACGCTGCTGCCCATCCCCTAGCTTTTTTCCCTTCGTCGCCTCTTACGACATCCGCGGATAGAGATATGGAGGGGCCTATTCTTTAGCCGGGGCCACCACGGCCCCCAAATAGTGCTCAATGAAAGAAAAAAAAAAAAAATAACTCTTGACTCTAACTAAGCTAAACTCTTGAAATATAAACGAAAATAATCTCTTTTATTATTATTTACTTTTTCATTTCGTATGTAGGGGGTTTAGAGATAGATAGATAGAAGATGGAAAACTCCTTATTGTACACCACAAGGACATCTTACAAATTACACACAGGTACATCCAATGAAATAAATAAATATTCCGGACATTTTCACACGGTCAACTGATCCCAAACTAGGCATAGCCTGTACTATGGGTACCAGAGACTGATATACATAATAGATATATATTTAACACCCAGACAGAACAAACATCTTTGTTAGTCAGAAATGTTTGTCCAGTGCGGGAATCGAACCCGCGACCTCTAGCGCAGAAGGCAGAGTTACTAACAACTGAGCTATGAGGCCAGTCAATAGCTAAGTACAATGGGCGGTCTTATCGCTAAGAGCGATCTCCTCCAAACAACCTGTAGGTACAATTACACAATAGGCAGGTGACAATTGGGTGTAGGTAGAACACAATAGAATAATAAACGTTTATTTTGCTACCAATCAATCAATCGAAAGGTGATCTCTTAGAATTTTGTAAGACTTATTTATTGACCTGTAAAATGTTGTATAAAAACGAAAGCATTCGTAGGCGTACGGGTGGGTAGATCACACATAACCTACATGTTACTTTCATTATAAAATTTACGTAACAGTTACCTACAGGTGGGCCGTAAGCCTCCGCATAACATAAAAAAAAAACTAACGTTTTTTAATGATATTTCATAATTCATAATTCATTTATTGTTCGTGAACCTAGGTACATTGATAGATGGTGAGGTTTAGAGTACAGATCACTAGATTCTGACATCGGTCATACAAACATTATATATACATAGATTTAAACCAATTTTAATTAGATTACAAATTACATAATAACTAATAAGTAACAAATTCAAAAAAAATATAAAAGAGACGTTTCATCAATATATGGAGCCTGGGCCTGCACTGTGTACACTACTCTAAAATATGGCTTAGCAATAAAGTAAACGTATTTAATTGGTTATTTTATTTAAATTGACTTCGTTCTAAGGTACATTAAGATTTTCTTCGACAAAGAGAGCAACACACACGCTACAAAAATATGGCGGATGGACGTGCGTGAAATGTCATTTTGACAACCTACATTTATCTGACAATACAAAAACATCAAATCAAACAACATGACATGAAAAACATGTCAATGTCATGTCAAACGCCAATTATAAACCAACATGGCGGCCTTCAAATAGTGTTCACATAGTAAAAAACTTACCAGAAGAACTATTCTTGTACCATTGCATTTGTCTTCAAATTAATGAAATTGTATTTTTCTTGTAATCTCCTATTTTTTCCAAATTTTTCTATGTAGTGTACATGGACCAGGCCCAGAATGAAATGGCTCCTTTATCATTAATGTCAATCTTATATAATATTAAATTAAATTAAGTTTGTCATACAAAAATTAGTTTATACTATAATATGCTTTTTTAACTAAAATGTCATTTAATTTGAGCTATAATAACTTTATTTACAGAAAGAAACTTAAAACTAATACAAGTTAATATTTACAATATACACAAGAAACAGTTGAGCCATCTAAAGACCGTTACAAACGATCTATAGATAGCTCAACTGATCCAGAACACTACCAGTCGGAAGCGTCCCCAAGACGCTGGCGGAATTGCCACGCTGGATGGCAATGCTAATTCGCTGGGCCAAATAAGAGCTTAAATTCACTAATAGACAACATTCGAACAGATTTTGGGATTTTATTAAATATTGTGGGTGCCATACAAAATACACTCATCACCATAATTTCAGCTGTGGGACGTCCACTGCTGAACATGGTCTCCCCACACATGCTCAGAACGATTCCTATCATGACGGTGGATTTGTCCATACTCAACACGGTGCGCACGCGGGTTGGCGAGTGCAGTTAGAGCTATCTTTGTGAAAATAAAGGACGCTGCTGCCCATCCCCTAACTGCTGTTCCAGGTCTGGGTGTTGTGGTACCATGGTACTCGTAGTGTCTGATACCCACGACACAGGGGATCCTAGTGTGGGGTCAGGACTATGTATGTGACTATTGGATTTTATTTATTTAAGACTTTGGGGAGGCCTTTGTTCAGCAGTGGACGTCCAACCGCTGAAATGATGATGATGAAGCTTTATAGACCCAACCAATATCAATCACCAGGGGAGTAGAGCAGTGCAAGGTACAACCCTGCAATAGGATTTTCATTAACTCCCCTTGAGATTTCCGCGGCCACAGCGCAGATGTATCGCACCGCAGATGAGTAATAGTGTAGGGGGATGCTAATCCCCGGGGGGTTGAAACTGGAGCAAAGAAGGTCACTGAGGTTCAATAATATTATGTTTGACACAAGCATGAATTCTATTAAATGGTTTAAGCTCGACTAAAAGCGACGAATGTCAGTGAAAGAAATCAAGTTAGATCTAATTGCCCCGTACCATCAACTTGGTCGCGAGGAACAGGCGTAGCTTCACCTAGTTTCTAAGACGTTTCAAAGTGATCCTTGTGATTTTATTGAAATAAACGCCTTTTAACTAACTTTGCGATTTGGTTTAAGCTCGTAAGTTGACAGTTTCTTTAAATTTAATTAAATTTATAATTTATGGTTCAAATTCGCGTAAAATAGTGCTGACACACATCTCTGAATTGCATTAAGACGTCATGGTAGCGCCCAACTATAGTCATTATCATCGTTTCAGCCGTAGGAAGTCCGCTGCTGAGCATGGCCTCCAGATATTTCCAGAGCGAATTCCTATCATGTGGGGGGAATCATCGGGTGGGGGGCCTTCCAACACTGCGTTGCCCGGTTCGTGGTCGCCATTTGAGAGCCTTTAGTCCCCAACATTCGTCTTTGTTTCAGTCTTTAATTAACGAGAAACATTTTACATCTGACAATTTGACGCTACGATTTATACGTCAAAATAAAACTGCGCGCGCGCAAATGTCACTGTGCACGTCAGAGGCTTCCTGGTGCAATCCCTAGTCTGGATTTAGATTAGTTTGACGTCAAAACTGATCTAGATAGATAGGAATAGAAGTAATGTGTGTTGTGTAATGTATTGAAGCGCGCCCAACCGCGTCCGTCGGTGTTAACGAACTCCTATGTTGTTCATGGTACTAGAATCAAATCAAATCAAAAGGCTTTTATTTCAATAAAATCACTAGGATCACATTTAAACGTCTTAGAAACTAGGTGAAGCTACGCCTGTTCCTCGCGACCAAGCCTACAAGAATCAGGCAACAAACACGGCGCGCGTGCCTAGCATTTTTTATTTGACTTCTTGTACTGAGAAAAATGTTTTTGTAGATTGACGGCCTCGGTGGCGCAGCGGGCGAGTGCCCGTCAAGAGCAAGTGGTGCTTCGATTCCCGCTGCGGGACAAATGTTTGCGTGATCTGCAATATTAGTTCCGGGTCTGGTTGTTGTGGTACCATGGTACTCGTAGTTTCTGATACCCACGACACAGGGAATTTTTGTGCAGGGTCAGGATTGTCTATGAGACTGTTGGCTGTTATTTGTTGGCTTGGTAAAATTGTTATTAGATTGTATATACAAGATGATTATTAATATACATTTGTATATACTATCGTGAAAGGCGTTTATTCTACAATTGGCATTAAAGTTTGTTCTATGACTTTTGGAGATCTGTATTTTAAGAAAAAACAACATTACCGCAGCATTACCCTCGCTTCCCTCAGCGCAGCAGTCGGGTAAAAGCAACAACATTTCTTTGACAGCCCCCTCGTTGTTGAACCACAAATTAGTAACACCAGTTTATTTCTGCACGAAAATTAATCACCGAAGCGTGCCGGCTATTTTTGGGTGATAATATTGGTTTATTTTCGGTCTGTTTCTTTTAGAGACAAAAATACCCCTATAAGGGTGACGTGGGTAAATAAATTAACGTCATCTTCCACCATAGATAGATAATACAAAGTGTTCCGTAAGACACTATAACCTAAAAAAAAGTTAAAAAAAAAAAGTTTTTCCCGAACTTTTTCATTGATCCTTTTCGATTTCGACGAGAAGTTAAACATTATGATTGATAACTAAAACAGCTGAATAACTGAGTTTGAACTGATTTGACCCTGACAGCAGATTTCTGCAGTGTTTTTTTTTTGTCGTAGCACAAACTTTACTTTTTTTTTTTTTTTATTATTCTTAGAAATTAGTTACAGTATATGTTTTATACATCTAAAAAACCAAGATAGGTTTGTCTTAGATGCAAAGGTTTAGATTACTTCCGATTGGTTGTAGAATATGAATGGAATAATGAATAGCATATATTTTATGAATGTTTAATGATTAAACGAAAATTTCTTAGTATTTAACAAAAATATAGGTGCATTAAAATAACTAGTTCTTGTCTAAACCAAAAATAAATTTTGTAAATATCGCGCCCATTTTTTTTATAATCTTCCGATTTGAAATTTCATATCCGTAAAACCTCCCCCAAATCGGAAGATCCGATCGATCCACTTCCGCCGGAAGTCATCCCCTCGAGATCAAAATGGCAACCCTCATGTTGGTACACCTGGCTTTAGAAAGCGGAGCTTGCTGATCAGTTTACGGATCTCAAGAGTATCTGAAGCATTTCAATCGGCGTTTTGCTCATCTCATAGACTTTATCTCACGAAACACAATAACATCCTAAGTATCATCTAAGTATTTCGTTTACTGTGTAGTGCACCCCGACTAATCTTCCGTACATTCAGACTCCTCTCCATCCAAAGGTTGTCTGGAAGAGATAGCTTTCTTAGCGATAAGACCGCCCATTGTACATATAAATCTATTTATAATTTTGGAATATTCACTAAAAACGGGATAAAAATACACAAATAATGGTTAATATCCCGTTTTTGTGAAAATTAAATCTATTTTGTCTATAATCTATTGTAATTAGTTTTTAAGGTATGTGTACAATAAAGAATTTTCATTCATTCATTCATCCTAATGATTTCATTAAGTGAAATAAATTTATTTTGATAAACACAGACAGAAGACACAAAAAAACAATAGATTAAGGATAAAGATAGGGAGATAGATCTAATCTAACACAGTTAACACACAAATACAAAAAAACAACACCTGAATGTATGTGCATTTCCAATATTTTGGTGCTAATTAGTCTCCCGTGCTGTGTGAGTCAAAACATGGTCTCATTGCCGCTACACATTATGCAGCGGCGCTGGTTTTCTGACCTCACGAACTAGCCAATAAATACATTTACATAATAAACATACTTGAAATTTACTTAATTAAGTAACAATTTTAGACTGACCTCATAGCTCAGTTGGTAGTAACTCTGCCTTCTGCGCTAGAGGTAGCGGGTTCGATTCCCGCACTGGACAAACATTTGTGACTAACACAGGTGTTTGTTCTGTGTCTGGGTGTTAAATATATATCTATTATGTATATCAGTCTCTGGTACCCATAGTACAGGCTATGCCTAGTTTGGGATCAGTTGACCGTGAGTGATATGTCCGGTTTTTTTTTTTTAATTGAATTTAAAAAAAATGTGTTCTACAAAATGCAGTGCGTGGTCATTTAGCCTCTGCTTTCAAAATGGCTAATAATCGATCTTAGTCCATTACAAACATCCTCGTTCTTTTTTCCATAATATAAAACTAAATCTGTATGTCAATGTCAAATTACCCGCCAAATTGCGCAACATGGCGGACGCTATTAAAACATAATGATCTCGAATTACTTCCTCCACTTCCTTTCGAAGGAAGTGTTCGCACGTGTTTTTACAATGGGGTTCCTATGGTCTTTATGGGGTGTTCCACTTGGCTGGCGGAGGGTGACACCATAGGGGCGAGCGTGCCGACGGCGTACTTGTTGTTACCTTACCCACAACGTTGAATTGGTATTTTAATGGCGGTCCACAGCTCGTGGGTTCGAATCCCGGTAGCGCACCATTGGATTTTACATTCAGAAACTTTATGTGCGCTTTACTAGTACACGGTAAAGGAAAACAAAACGAAATAATAATAGCGGATATACATAATTGTTTAGTATCTTTTTGGTCTTTTTATCATTTAACATCAAGATTGTTACCCAAAACAGCTCGATAATAAAAGTACCCCATATGCAATTCTAGGTAAAGAACTTTATCCGTTCCAAGTTTCATCGAAATCGGTTAAGCCGTTCCGGCGTGATTGAGTAACAAACATCCATCCATCCAAACTTTCCAATTTATAATACCATTAAGATTTCAAACTTAATAACTAGGTTTAGTTAAGTACCTACATTTAGTTTATCTCTAAGAAATATAGACTATACCAATCATCATTGTCTTTTTCAAAAAGTAACGACCTTCCAACCCCGTTTTGTTATGTTCGTCTCTTAGGAATCCTATTTACAGCTGCATTCTCTAGAACTACTAACCTTTGGCCTGCCACAAAGAAAGTACCTAACTAACGTACTTACAGTAATTTACTCAATAATTAAAGTTAACATTTGACATCGGCAAGCTGCGAGCGCATCTGCCGCGCAGGTGACGGCCGCCATCTTGGTTGTAACGTAGGGGCGATTACAAAAGATGTTTCTTGGGGTGGAGATATGATTTTAAAATGATATTTTTGGGAATATTCAAGTATTTTTGTGAATCTATCTATGGGCTATGTCGGCGACCTTAGTTCTACGGATTTCCTCATTTCGGATCTTATCATGTAGTGAAACTCCAAGCATAGCTCTCTCCATAGCCCGTTGCACGACTTTGAGCTTGTATATGAGGCCTATAGTTAACGACCAAGTGTCAGTGCCATAAGTCATCACTGGCAACACGAACTGATTGTAGACTTTCAGAATTAGCAAGTTGAAGTGGCAGTGGGCAGGCCATATAGCTCGCAGAACCGACAACCGTTGGGGAGTAAAGGTTCTCGAATGGCGACCACGAACCGGGCGACGCAGTGTTGGAAGGCCCCCCACCCGATGGACCGACGACATTGTGAAGGTTGCGGGAAGTCGGTGGATGGAGGAGGCTCAAGACCGTTCGTCATGGAACTCTTTGGGGGAGGCCTATGTCCAGCAGTGGACTTCTACAGGCTGATGATGATCTATGGGCACAACAATGTGCTAAATATTTGGACGATTTAGTGACAAACTGCAGCGCTTATTTGGTTAACTTTGATTTTTGCGTAGGCAGCAACGCCTAACTTCACTCAGTATCTACATACAGCTATAGTATTTTACACGACATATTGTTGAGGCTCCGTGAGTGATTTGGGATCCTAAATCAGGATAGTGTAAATTACATTCAGGAAGGTTAGGTTCATAGATAATGGTTCAGGTGTGGTGGCCCTGAAAAGAGCGTGAGAGAAAAAGTGAAGTTAAAGGATTGAAGTGCGCCTTTTAGTTACTTCTTTCATGCACATGTCACAAGTAATACATACCTACTATAAATATTATGTTTATTGATGTTCGTCACGTCACGTCGCCTAGGCCCCGTCTGAAAACCAGCGCCGCACCGTACATATTATGTTTGGTGCAGCATTATGCTGAGACGGGACCCATTTGCCCCACACAACGCATACCTACTCAACCTACCTACCGCCTCACCTACCTACATGTTTTTGTTTTCTTATTGTGTTTTTGTATAACTAGGTTTAAGTATTTTTTTCTTTGTATCTTCCCACCTACCTACCTACTTACTGCGTTGTGGGTCAAATAAATACATTTTCTTTCTTTCTTTCTAAGTAATCAAATTCTTAGATAATTCGGAATATTTTTTTTTTTTTTTTTAGATCTTAGGACATGCCGGTTTCCGGCCGGCCGGTGGTCGAGTAATACAGCTTGTATAAATAAATAAATATTCCGGACATATTCACCCGGTCAACTGATCCCAAACTAGGCATAGCCTGTACTATGGGTACCAGAGACTGATACATATAATTGATAAATATTTAACACCCAGACACAGAACAAACATCTGTGTTAATCACACAAATGTTTGTCCAGTGCAGGAATCGAACCCGCGACCTCTAGCGCAGAAGGCAGAGTTACTACCAACTGAGCTATGAGGCCTGTATTGATGATGATGATGATGAACTAACAACGGCCATCTTTGTTACAGCACCCCGGACATCGTGTACCGGCGGCACCCCCAACAACCTGCCGCCGCTGGGCTTCCACGGCATCCACGGAGAGAACGTGCGCATATCCAGGGACGGCTCCACGGCGAGGCGGGTGGAGTCCTTCTGCAAGGGGGTGGCGTTCAGCGCCAGGCCCGTCAGGGTCAATGAGAAGGTCAGCATCATCATCATTCCAGCCGTTTGAAGTCCACATCGGCCTCCCCCAAAGATTTCCATAGCGACTTTCTATCATGTGGGGGGAATTTGCCCGTACTCACCGCGCTGGGCACGCGAGTTGGCGAGCGCAGTTAGAGCTATCTTTGTGAAAATACGAGACGCTGCAACTCTTTTCCCTTAGTAGCCTCTTACGATATGGAGGGGCCTATTCTTCAGCCGGGGCCACAACAGCCAGAGACCAAGGTACACAAAAAATTAAAGAACATGAGAAATGCTATTGTGCGCCAGCAAAATGGTCTCGACTCAGCATTAATGCCTTACCACTGAGGAATTATCAAACTTTCTCACATAAATTATTATGATTCAACTTGTACTGGCGACGCTGTCTTGGTACCTCTATAAAAGCATTTTGAAACCCTATTTAAACCAACATCTCTATTTCCAGGTGTGCATCCGTTTCGTCGAGATATCGAACAGCTGGAGCGGCGTCATCCGCTTCGGCTTCACCAACCACGACCCCGCCTCGCTTGCCCACTCGCTGCCCAAATACGCCTGCCCAGACCTGACCAATAAACCCGGAAACTGGGCCAAAGCTTTGGGCGAACGCTTCTGCGAAAAAGACAACATACTGTACTACTACGTAAACTCCGCGGGCGATGTCCATTTCGGTATCAATGGGGAGGAGAAGGGGCTGTTCTTCTCCGGGGTCGATACGAGGAATCCACTCTGGGCGCTTGTGGATGTGTATGGCAACTGTACAGCGGTTCAGTTCGCTGATCCCAGGGCCCCGTGCCAGGTTCGGCGCGCTACACACAGTCCGGTCGCAGAAGAACGGCTCGAGAATTCAATGCGATCTCTATCCTTGGAAGAGCAGCTACCAGCACCAAGGTACCAGAACCCACTCGTTCCTCTAAGCCTGCACAGAACCAAGGGAAGGAACGTGCAGTTTGTGAACGAGAGGGGCATAGCGGCGAGGTCCGAGACTGAATTCTGCCAGGGATACGTGTTCACAGCGCGGCCGATGCGCCCCGGGCAGACGATCGTCGTTCAGATCCTGGCGACAGAGGCCGCGTACTCCGGCAGCTTAGCGATCGGCCTCACGTCCTGCGACCCCGCGACTTTACGGCCGTGCGACTTGCCCGACGACGCGGAGCTTCTACTCGACCGTCCCGAGTACTGGGTCGTCAGGCGCGACGCGGCCAACGGCCTCAGGCGAGGCGACGAGCTCGCCGTCACCCTGACCATGGACGGCGAAGTGCGCGTCAGCAGAAACGGGTCCAACCCTGTGACGGTAATGCACGTGGATCACACGCTGAGGCTGTGGGCGTTCGTGGATATATACGGGGCTACGCAGAAAGTGAGATTGCTCAGCTCCCAGCTGTCGCAGACGCCTCCCCAGCAGTTGAGGGTGATAGCCGGCACCGCGGCGCCGATGTCGAACGGCTCCGGGGGGACGGTGCTGGTCGTCAGTCTGCCGCCGCAGAACGGCAACCAGAACGCCGTGAATCATCAGCAGATGACGCTGGCGAGCGCGCATTACATTGAGGTGAGTGTAAGTTGTACCATCGTAACACAAAATACACAATTTGATGCACACTCAGACCAGTGGTGCAATTAAGTAAGCGGCAATGAAGTTCGTAACTCTGAGTGTGATTTTAACAATCTTGGCAACATTCAAAACGTTACATACTTGACACGGGAGAACTTCAAGATCTTTTTTTTTTTTATACAACAGATGTGGCAAACAAGCTTACGGCCCACCTGATGGTAAGCGGTTACCGTAGCCTATGAGCGCTTGCAATACCGAAGCATCATGCACGCGTTGCCGACCCCGAACCCGTTCCCCCCTAAAGAGCTCTGGCAACCAGAGAGGTTGCCAGAGCTATTGAAACAAATAATGTTATTTGGCTGCGATCTTCTGTAAGGCGGAGGTACCTCCCCAGGCAGGCTGCTCCAATTCAGAACGAGAAAATCTCGCTGTGCCCTACCTCCTCCTAAATCTTAGCTCCTTCCTTTTCATGTTTGAACAACTTCAGATGTCTCTAAAATTTATAAAATCACCCTCAAAATTACGAACTCCATTACCATTACGGTTACACAATTGCACCACAGGAACTACATCTGCAGATCATGCAAACATTTGTCCCGCCGCGGGTGTCGTACCCGCCATATGGCCACTGACCTAATACAGGTGACCATGAAATAATCAGTGACACGACAAGCAAGCAATGATTTTCGTTTATCCTATAAGATAAGATAATTTTTTCATAAGATTGATAAGGTACCCAAAGTCCTGCTTCGCTATTTTAAGGAGCTGTTTGTCTTCTTTTTTTTCACATTTTTAGAAGCTCTTATTAATTAGAGATTATAATTAGATTACTTTTCTTTTGAGCCTCAACTAGTTCGATCGGCACCACACTGAAGCTTTAAATTCCATTTTGTGAAAAAGGATCATCGAAAAAAATGATAGGCACCAAGCCGTGTTTGTTGCCTGATTCTTCTAGGCTTGGTCGCGAGGAACAGGCATAGCTTCACCTAGTTTCTAAGACGTTTCAAAGTAATCCTAGTGATTTTATTGAAATAATTGCCTTTTGACTTTGACTTTGAATTTGAGCTGGGCTGGCTGGGGTAGGGTTAGCATAGGGGGACAATGCACAGAATACCCCACAGCGGAAAGTCAGTGCAGGTCTAACCACCCCCGATTAGAATTAGAATAAGGTACACAAAAATTTACAGGTTAATGGTCATTTTTACTTTAAGGGAGATATTACATAGGAGCCTGAACTAGGTTATCCTGTATTTCAGGCGAGAAGAACACATTTAATTATAAAACTATCAAAAAATCACGAATTGAGTATTAATGATCTTTGATTCATTACTTTTTTTTATAATATAAATAAATAAATATAAATAAATAAATATTCCGGACATATTCACACGGTCAACTGATCCCAAACTAGGCATAGCCTGTACTATGAGTACCAGAGACTGATATACATAATAGATATATATTTAACACCCAGACACAGAACAAACATCTGTGTTCATCACACAAATGTTTGTCCAGTGCGGGGTTCGAACCCGCGACCTCTAGCGCAGAAGGCAGAGTTACTACCAACTGAGCTATGAGGCCAGTCAACTTCAAACAACTAACGATTACATTCTTCCACAGCCGATGCAGTCATCGCAACTCTGCCTGAGCAGCATTCCGATAAGCCAGCCAGCCTGCTCCTCAATCCCACCACCAGCATACCGACCGCCTTGCTCCTCACGGAGCGAGGTCTCCTGCTCAAGAAGCGAAGTCTCCTGCTCGAGGATCGAGGCGCAGTGCTCCACAAACCAGAACAGCCAGAACGAGGCTCAAATACCAAACGAGCTGCGGCTGCCCGAGCGAGCCTCCACCAGCCGTCAGCCGCAAATCCAGCCGATATACTCCGTGATAGGGGAAGGTAATCTCACAGGTACCGAGTGCACTATATGCTACGAGAATCCGATTGATAGTGTGCTGTATATGTGCGGGCATATGTGTATGTGCTATCGGTGCGCGGTGCAGCAGTGGAGGGGCAAGGGGGGCGGCCAGTGCCCCCTCTGCCGGGCCCAGATCAAGGATGTCATCCGCACTTACAAGTCGTGAATGCCAAAAGAACCCAAATTTGTAAATACGCAAGATTTAATATAAAATTATGTAAAAGTAGATATAAAATTATGAATCAGTAGATTTATTATTAGGTATGTAATATTAGCTTCAACCGAATTTGAAAAAAGGGAGGTTTAAGATTATTTATTTCATGAGAATAGGATATTTTGAAAAAACTGACATTTGAATTTTTAAGTGAATTATTGTATTTTCGTTTTGTATTGAACCGCGTTCATACTATCAAAGTATTTGGACTAACGTAGTTTTGACAAACGTAATTTTGATGAACATCGTGTTGACAATCATATTTTTGGCAGCCGTAGTTTTGACAGCCGTAGTTTTGACGACCGTAAGTTTTGACAGCCGTAGTTTTGACAACCGTAGTTTTGACAACCGTAGTTTTGACAACCGTAGTTTTGACAGCCGTAGTTTTGACAGCCGTAGTTTTGACAATAGTGAGCTTTGATCGTTTTATACCATCGGAAACATTTCCGATCAGAAACGTCAGTTTTCTTAACACCCCCTGCTGATGGTCTAAAGTTTTGATAACGTAACTACAATTTAGTGTGAGGCTCTGTAAAAAGTAGTTCTGCTAGAATTAATTTAAGTAGGGTTCATAGATTAAGGTGCTAAACGCAGGCAATGTAAAACTATGAACAACGTGTTTCGTAATTAGTATACTAACACTAAAGCGGCTTATTGTATAATCAATAAAAGCTACAGTTAGTTTTCATACCTTTTAAAATCAGCTGTTTTTGGTATTATTATTATCTTTGCAACTAATTATTAGAAGTACGAAAAGTTCCCTAAAACAGCTGAATAATTGAGTTTCAACCGATGTGACACCAAAACGACGCATTTTTTTTTAAATGAAAAATGTCGAATTCCCAAACGTCGTTGAACTTAATTGCCGATTGGATGGTAGAATAAGCCCCTTTTGGGATAGCATACATATTACGAACCACCGATGTAACGTAAAACGTAATATTTAAATGGCTCTTGTTTAATATTTATGTCGTACCACAAAACCAAACAACTTGTTAACAGGCTAAGTTAGATTTCTGTATGATTTTACGTCTAAACATTTTTAGATATTTATATTTGGATTTTAGTGTGTTCTGTGCATCTTCCCAACCTCTAATTTTCTCTTCTCTTCTATCTCGTCTTCTTAATTACCCTTCCAGAGGCAAGAAACTGATAAACAAGTGCCATATGAAAGGACACCGCAGTTCCTAACAAATTTTTCTATCGATTTTCCCAAAAATGTATCGAGTATCTAGCCAGAACACGAAGGTAGATGCGAGATGCTACCACACAGTGTTGCCAGCGCTAAATATTACAGATACCAGAAATCATGGTAGAAAATTGTGCGAAAAAATTTGACATTCATTTGACAATCGTTGTAAAAAAGCATAACATTATGATAGTGTAAAAAGTATAAGTTCTTATCTAAAAAAAAAAGCCTTTATACACCTCCCTGCAATCATAGACAATTATCGGGACAGGGTTGCCAAATATATCTTCTCTTTCAAAAGGTAAGCAAAGCGTTCGTTTTATTCGAGCTGGCAACACCGGCCTCGACTTCTAATTACAGGGGCCAGCGTTGCCAACAAAGATATCTTCTATTTCAAAAGCAACTGGCAGCACCGGCCTTGATAACTCTGATTGCACGGCGGTGTGTAAACTTTTGAATTGAATTTAGGTAGGCATGTAGCAATATTGAGGCGGACAAAGCCTTGCCTATTTGTTCTGTATTTTATTTATGTAATGGCGAGTGGTGAGGCGGTTTTAGTATTTTCTATCATTCCTTTATTGCTCAATATTTCTAATTTGATTTGTAAAATTCTTGAAATAAATCCTCAATTCTTATAAACCATGCTCTTTGTAAATCCCACATTTATTATTATTTTCTTGTTTATTTTGATTACCAATTATTATTGTTTGTACCAAACATTGCAGCCAGTTTTAGGTATTTTTTTTGTAAGTAAACATTTATTTATTCTTATGATTATGTAGTTTTTACGTTTAAAGGTAATTTTTGTTAATAAGGCACACGGCGCCATGTTTGAGTCGCGATATCGCAAAGTTAGGGTGGAAAGAAATTGTGATGACGTCACTCAAACATGGCGGATATTAAATAATTTTTTGTAAGACATTTAACACTTCTATACCAAAATAGTGTGACCAGTTTGAATTTAAAATGATTATTAAAACGCTAAAACTTTTGAAGCCAAATCTTATGATAAGTGTTTAAAATGTAAATATTATGGTAACATTGTTATTTTTGGGAAATTGATAAATGGCTGACAGCGTTTAGCCGTGTTCAAACGGAGTGCGATATGGTATCTCTTAAAATTATCCTTACATCTACATAATAAAGTAAATTTTGAGTTCGACATTTGAAATCGTCCTATACAAGATGATTCATAACATGTGTACCATCTCGAAAAAGGGTTATTCTTTTAACAAAGAGAAAAAATATTATTAGAAAAAACAATATTGTACGGTCACGTACAGTCTTACTCGTATGTAGGTGACGGAGTCAGTATTTTACGCGGCCTCGATTAAATGAGACAGTGCTTAACTAAGTACCGAACAATTAAGACGCGGGTCGGAAACGCCAATCTATCTTTTATATTACGTAAACTTTCCACTTATAACTTTCTTATTAAACTAACTAAACTTGGCATCCGTGGTTTAACTTAACTAACTTTTCTAATCGTATAGTCTAACTGGACTATACATTATTTGGTCCTTCGACGGTACATTCAGTGTTCTGTGGTTTTAATCTGTGATAACGAATCGGTTGCTTGGCCTCCCACCAGCGGGTTTCACCAGGTCAATTGAGAAGTCGTGTACTTCACGGGTGTGGCTGCAGGTATACTGAGTGTTTTTAGGAACAACAAGTGTCATCGGAGCTCGGCAGTAAACTACTCGCAGAGGGCAACGGGAGCGCTTGGCGAAGACTGTGGAAACTTCACTTTTCTTCGTGTTCAGAACTGGTAACTTTGGAACTGACAAGGTACGTGGAACCTACCTATACCTACCTACTTCTAACTTGAAACTGGAATTTACAACTCCATTTTTTTGGCTATTACTACGTATTTAGCGAACTTTTTGAACTTTACTCCAACTACAGCCTAACATGGCACTTAACAAGCAACTAGAACGCTTTGAAAGCATCAAGAACTTATGCACTAACTATAAAAAAGACAGCATCGTCCGAAAAACTGCGGACTACTTAGAGACTCGTCTTAAGAATCTGGAAGAGCAGTGGGAAGACTTCCATGACAGACATGAAAGTCTTTTAGAGGAAATTACGGATAGAAGTGAGGTTAGCTACTTCACGAATGGCATTTATGAAAAAACTCGAGAACTTTATGAATCAACTAAAATAAGCATGATGACTTTACTGATCTCTCATCGTCAACAGCGTCAAAAGGTAGAGTTTGACTTAACTGGGATGCTTGAGGAAGGAACTGACGATAAGATAAAACTACTCATGAATCGGCAGGAATGTAACTTTAAAGCTTTAGCTAGAGCTATGTCTAAGATCAAGATAGATGACGTTAAAGAAAAATGGGAATTGGAAGATCACCTTTCCACACTGAAATCGAAATGGGAGTCCATTGATAAAATGCACTGGGAGTTAGAAGGAGCACTGAAAGGCTCAGTCTTAAAAGATGAGTATTGTCGAAAATTTGATGATATTGAGCAAAAACATGATAAGTTAAGAAAGCTGGTAAACTCTAAAATATGGTCGAACATTCATTACCAACAAACTGTGCCAAAAATAGAAATTCCAGAGTTTTCAGGTGACTATATGAACTGGATATCATTCAAGGATCTTTTCCTGCAAACAATCCACAACAACCCTACGATTTCGAAAGCGCAAAAGATGCAGCATCTCAAAACTAAACTTAAGGGTGAAGCCGAACGCTTAGTACAACATCTTCCCATAAGTGGTGAAAACTATGACTCGTGCTGGGAGATACTATCACATCGATACGATAATCGTCGCCTCCAGTTCACATCATTTATGAACACCATGCAACAACTGCCGTCAATTCACCAACCGAGTGCCGACAACTTGAAGAAAATGCATGACGTCATTACTGAAAGCATGAATGGGCTCGGTAACATGGGGGTAGAGGTGTCCAGCTGGGGTCCAGTTATTGTGTATCACATGTTGCAAAAACTGGACTCTGTAACTTTTAACGAATATACTAAAGAGATGCAAAACAACAGAGAATTACCTGATTTAAAGGAATTCTTAACATTCCTAGAAAGCCAATTCATGGCGTTTGAGACTGTCAAAACTCGCCCAAAAGATCAACCAACTACTTCACAAAAGCCATTTTTCAAAAACACCTTCAAAACTGCTCATAAAAACTATAATAATAACTATAACTATCATAACTATGACAAGAAAACTTTCTCTAAGAAAACTTCTGAATATAACAAGGAATTTCCTAAAACTTATCACGCTACAGCGTATGGAAAATGTCCTTTATGTGACAAAGATCACGTGCTTATGCAATGTCCCAAATTCGTTGAAATGAGCGCCCAACAACGTAATGACACCGTTACAAAACTCAGTGTGTGCAAAAATTGTTTGTTTAGCCACGGCAATTCAGAATGTAGATCCAATAAATCATGCAAAGAATGCAATATGAAACATCATACATTATTGCACAATAACAACAAGTCGAATGGCACGTACGCCAAATCTAACAAAACTAGCCCTCGTCCTTCAACTTCTCAACAACAAGGCTCACATCATCTGTCGACTAACGATGTGGAAGTCCTTCTTACAACTATAAAAATAATGATAAAAACCCTGGACGGAACCTTCGTCACACTGCGAGCTCTACTAGATCAGGGTTCCCAGGTTAACTTGATCACTGAAAACGCAGCCCAACGTCTCCGACTACCACGAAAGAAACTGAATGCCATAATATCGGGAGTAGGAGCCGTATCGGGAGATTGCCATGGACGACTGCAACTAACATGCAAGTCAATCCATTCAGACTACATCTTCAACACAGATGCATTAATACTCAAAAAATTAACTAACAACTTACCTAACTGCACATTTAAGAAGGATAACTGGCCTCATCTGCAAAACTTAAAACTAGCGGATCCAGAATACAACGTGTCTGGTTCCATCGATTTACTTCTTGGAGCAGATGTGTACGCTCAAATTATCCTCGACGGGGTCCTCAAGGGCAATAATCACGCTCCCATTGCCCAGCAAACTCAACTAGGATGGACCCTATGTGGAAAACTGAAAACATTTAACTGTCACATGACTCTAGTGGACTTATCGGAGCTCTCCAAGTACTGGGAGAGTGAAGACATTTCTCAGGGAGTGGACGACGTCAACTCAGATGATCATTGTGAAAAATACTACCAGGAAACCACAAGACGTGGTATGGATGGGAAATACATCGTGAAAATGCCAATGATACAAAACTTTGAAGAAAAACTGGGTTACTCAAAGCCCGCTGCTATTTGTCAATTTTTACAATTGGAAAAACGACTACAACGTAACGAGAAACTTTCAATTATGTACAAAGAATTCATTAAAGAATACTATGAACTGCAACATATGACTCCGAGCACTCCATCACTATCATCATCCGACGGAGTCAAAGAGTTTTACCTGCCTCACCACGGGGTACTTCGGGAGAGCTCTACTACTACTAAGTTGAGAGTAGTTTTCAACGCGTCACAGAAAACTTCTAGTGGCAATAGTCTAAACAGTTTGATGGAAAAAGGCCCCAACCTACAGAAAGACATACAAGCGCTTATCCTGAAATGGAGAACTTATCACTACGCCTTTATAGCTGATATTGAGAAGATGTACCGCTGTATCTGGATTTCTGATGAGCTGCAGCAGCTGCAAAAGATAATTTGGCGCAACTCACCAACTGAAAATATGCAAGAATATGCCCTAAAAACGGTAACTTACGGAATGAAAAGTTCCCCGTGGCTAGCAATGAGAACTCTACAGCAACTAGCAGAGGATGACGGCCAGAGGTATCCAGAAGCAGCGGAAGCACTTAAAAAAGAATTCTATGTCGATGACCTAATTAGCGGACACAATGACCTAGAAGCTGCAAAAAACCTACAAAGCTCACTTATAAAACTACTGAAAGGAGGGGGCATGAACTTAAGAAAATGGTCAAGTAACAACGAAACTTTATTGCAAGGGCTAACTGAAACTCAGATCTCAACAAAATCTATATTCGATTTTAAACATGAAGACTCTTTAAAAACACTTGGATTGGGCTGGAATCCTAACTTGGATACCTTCATGTTCAACTGGAACTTAGAGATGGATTCGAAGAAAAAACTAACAAAGCGAACTCTACTTTCGCAAATCTCACAACTTTATGACCCATTAGGGTGGCTGTCACCAGTCACCATAACTGCAAAACTTATCTTTCAAAGAGTTTGGACTGGGAAAACTGAATGGGATGAACTTCTACCCGAAATTATTCAAAAGGATTGGCTTAAACTGAAAAATGAAATACCTAAACTGAAAACCATAAAAATAAATAGGTGGATTGGTAGCTCAAATAAAAACCTACAGCTGTTTGGATTTTGTGACGCAAGCGAAAAAGCATACTCATGCGTCATCTACTCGCGAGCAATTAACGAAGAAGGGCAGCCCGTACTTAGCCTACTTGTAGCAAAAACTAGGGTTGCCCCTCTTTCACAAAAGCTATCTTTGCCTCGACTAGAACTCTGCGGGGCCCTACTACTGTCACAACTTATGGAAAAGGTCAAGGATGCCCTGAAAGGATTCGAAATCATTACCTGGGCGTGGTCTGACTCTAAAGTAGTACTGGCATGGTTGCAAGGAGAAGCTACAAGGTGGGAGAAATATGTGGAAAATAGAGTCAGAAAAATAAAAAAAGTAATTCCAGCTCTACAATGGAGTTACATAGAATCAAAAAATAACCCAGCAGACTGTGCGACAAGGGGATTGTATCCAAACAAGCTTTTGAACTTCAAACTATGGTGGGAAGGCCCAACCCTTCTCAAAACCTTCGAAGCAACTAAAACAAAAATCAACATGAACTGTTTATTTACGACTAATATAGATAAGAGCCAAACAGTACCAGCCCTGACAAAATGCAACAACGACGAAAACTTTATTGACAATTACCTAAATAAATGTAGTTCACTGACGCGCATTACACGGGTAATGGCCTGGGTCATGCGATTCATCAAAAACACTCGGAAGCCAGTAACTACAATTATGCAATCTGATATTTGCAAAAATCAATACCTAACTACAGACGAACTACTTGCAGCAAATAGAATAATAATACGACAGGCTCAAAAAACTGACCTACAGGAAGACTATGAGCTATTAACTAAAACCCGTACAGTCACCAACAAAAGTACTATTTTAAAACTGAATCCTTACTTGGACGAAAACGGAATAATACGTGTCGGGGGACGTTTGAACAAAACAAACTTACCAGCGGATATAAAAAATCCAATAATACTTACAAAAAAGGGAAGATTGACTCAATTACTCATAGAGCAGGCACATGCAAGAACTCTGCATGGTGGTGCTCGCCTGACACTTGCCTACATTCGACAAAGATACTGGATTGTAGGAGGAAATCGAGCAGTCAAAGACAAACTACGGCATTGCGTGAGATGCCACCGGTTCAAACGTACAGAGAACTTTCAACTTATGGCAGATCTTCCATCACAGCGAGTGACGCCATCACGACCCTTTACGCACACAGGGGTTGATTTTACTGGACACGTTGATGTCAAACTTAATAAAGGAAGAGGGGTGAAAACTTCTAAAGGATACATTGCTATCTTTGTGTGCATGGCGACTAAAGCTGTGCACATTGAACTTGCATCGGACTTGAGCACGGAAACATTTATATCCGCTTTACAGAGAATGTGTGCAAGACGTGGAACGCCGAAGCATATCTATTCAGACTGCGGTACCAACTTTATCGGTGCTTCAAAGATGCTGCACAATGAATACGAACTCTTCCAAAAAGAACTATCGCCTAAATTCTTCGATGAGATAAGTAAGATGGAAATAAAATGGCACTTCAACTGCCCAGCCTGGCCCACTGCTGGCGGGCTGTGGGAGGCTGCGGTGCGCTCAATGAAACACCACCTTCGCAGAACTCTGGGAAATCAAAAGCTCACCTACGAAGAATTCTCCACTTTACTTACGAAAATAGAGGCTTGTATGAACTCGAGACCACTTTGTCCGCTAACCGAAGATCCAGATGAATTTTATAACTGCTTGTCACCGGGTCACTTTCTTACAGGTAGCCCTACTATGACATTACCACTGTCTGACTACCAAGAGGTGCAAAACATTGATCTTCGAAAAAGATGGCAACTAACAGAACATATGCTGCATCAATTTTGGAAAAACTGGTCCAACGAATATCTTTCGCAACTACAAACTCGCACTAAATGGCAAAAGACCACCAAAAACTTACAGGTAGATGACATTGTCTTAGTTAAAGAAGACAATTTACCGCCGGGAAAATGGGCACTAGGAAAAGTCCTACAAACTCATCCGGGGGCTGACAACCATGTGAGAACAGTCACAATAAAAACTCAACGATCGGTTATAAAGAGGCCCATTACCAAACTGGCACTCCTTCCAATCGAAACTAACGATATGCTCAGCCAAGAAGGTAAATTAACAAAACGAGACGACATCCAAGAGGCTGCACCCTCTTCGGTGACGGCAAAACCCAAGAAGGGTGTGAAGAAAAACTTAACGGCAATGTTAACTATGATTTTAATGTTATTTACAATGATAACTGGAACTTATGGCATAATTACTACTGAAACTACAATATCAAGCGCTCACATTACAAGTCTAGAATCGGAGCGCCCAATCTATTACGATACTATTGGAAAAAGACAATTTATTCACGATGAATGGATACTACTTACTTACTACAACTTAACTACCTACTGGGATGGAATTCAGCAAACTACAACCTATCTGGAAAATTTAAAATCTCTATGCAATAGGCTAGACCCAAGATACTGTGAAACCACTCTTCGCCAACTTTTCCATGAAATGGAACAACTACAACGCTACAATGCAATGCTACTTGCCCCACACACACACTTGTCCGAACGCAAGAAACGCGGATTAATTGATGGTGTAGGCTATGTAGCAAACAGTTTATTTGGGGTTCTAGATCAAAGATTTGCAGAAAAATACCAACAAGATATCGAAGCCGTACATAACAACGAAAATTATCTACTAGATTTAATAAAAAACCAAACTTCGATTGTGGAACTTGAAAATGAAGTTCTGAAGAAAAATGAACTTAACTTAAAACAACAATTTACTACAATGAACAACTTTATGAACTCAACGGAATTGAAAATAGAAAAAATCGAATCAGGATTGGAAAAAATGATGGCAGCCACTTACTTCAGCTCGTCATCACTCAACGCTCATCTTCTGATATCAAACTTAAAACTTATTCAAGAGATGCTATATTATACATTAGTAGACGTCTTCAAAGGCCACATAGATGTTCATCTGCTGACGCCAGCTAACCTCATCAAACAACTACATACGATATCGGGCAGACTTCCGAAAACATTGACATTACCTGTAGATAACATCACGGAGGATATAAAGGACATCTACAAGCTCATATACGTGAAGGCTCGAGTTACAGATAACTACTTTCTGTTTGAGATTCACCTTCCGTTGGCCAGCGATGAAGACTATCAGTTGTATCAGGCCTACCCATTGCCGCTTTTGAGAAGAAAGGATAATCAAACGGCGGAAAGTGTCATTATCACATCCAAATACATCGCAGTCAACTTTCACAAAAGCTCCTATGCCGGATTAGATGAAAATCAATTGCAAAAATGTATTAATCGTAACTACAACTTTTTATGCAACGTAAACATACCGATTTATAAATTGGATAATCAAAATGCACCGTGTGAAGCGAAACTATTAAATCATCAAGAGCATTCATTATCGTGTATAACAACAAACATGAAATGTGAAGCGCACTGGATCAAATTACGCGCAACAAACACCTGGCTGGCGGTGTGTTGTGGCGCGTGCCCTTTCAGAACTGTCTGTGCCGGTGACGTCACTTCTTACATCATCGAAACCTCCGCCATAGTCACATTATCACACGGTTGCATAATACAGACAAAAGAAGTGACGATACATTCACATACTAACTATAACAGCCAGACGAAAATGGAATTCGATATTCAAGTCCCAACTATAAACAAAACTATAAACAGCATAGTAAACACGCATCGAGCGCCACAACTTCAATTACAATCAACAGAAAACTTAGAACAAATTAGCAACCTACTGAATAAACAAAAGGAAATGGAACTCCAACTTCCTTCTATCTCGAGTCATGACGTTCACCAATACGTTATCTGCTACTCGATACTGGGATTAGCGGCTATTGGCATAGCAGTTTGGTTACTAAAGAGAACAGGTCGCTGCAACCGAAAGGCGAAACACCACACTTCCACAAAGAACCAAGATTTCGAACTACGAGTTATACCACGGACATCAGCTATGGAGACAGCAGCCGCCCAGCCGCCACCAGCTCCAGCAAAGCCACCGCGCGCGGCCCGGCGCCCTTCTGCTACACCTTCTCAAAACGATGATATACAATTTCAATTTGACTAGTGTTTACTTAATTACGTTATACAATTTTTTACTTAAGTTTTTACTTTTATTTACTATACATGTTTTTTAACGTCAACTTACTATACATCAATGTTTTTTACTTATTTTACTTTTTACTTACTTTAATTACTTTGTAACATAACTATTGGCGATTCTAACTCTCGTTTACTCTTATCCTGTTTTCTTTTGGGGTTGCCAATATGTACGGTCACGTACAGTCTTACTCGTATGTAGGTGACGGAGTCAGTATTTTACGCGGCCTCGATTAAATGAGACAGTGCTTAACTAAGTACCGAACAATTAAGACGCGGGTCGGAAACGCCAATCTATCTTTTATATTACGTAAACTTTCCACTTATAACTTTCTTATTAAACTAACTAAACTTGGCATCCGTGGTTTAACTTAACTAACTTTTCTAATCGTATAGTCTAACTGGACTATACAAATATTTTCATTTTTTCCCCAAATTTTTAATAATATAAACTGTTTTTTGTGTTTTTATCATCTTTTTATGTCTCTTCATTTATAATTATACTAAACGTCATTGAGTTTGAAATGATTTGACCCCTAAAACAGCAGATTTTTGCTAACTCTATGCAAATAATTCTTTAATGAATTGAATGGCATTTAGCACTCCGTTTGAACATGGCTTTAGAGTTCTATGGTAGTATTATTTTTGGTTAAATTATTTTCCTAAACTTACTGTAATTTTGTAAAAAAACAATTTCAGACCCAATATCAATTTTCCAAAGAAATTTCTAATTTGCAAATGGAATCATTTCGTATCCGCACTGTCATTGACAGCTTCTGTGATTTGCATTTGATAAATTAGGAAATAGATCCAATTTGTGATATGTAAGGGTTTTCTTATATTTTCTTTGTAAAACTTTTTTCGAGCTCGGTCCGTGTACTCGCCACGTTACTCTGCTGTTGTGGAGTTACAAAGTCTCATTGCAAAGCTTAACCAACAGCTGGCAAAAACACCAGAAAGAAGCCTCCAAGAGGCGCACTTTAATCCATTCACTACACTGATTCTTTCACCGACGGTCATAGGCCCTTTTCAGGGCCACCATACCTCAACTTGGTCACTGACCTAATACAAGATGACCAAGAAAGAATCAGTGGCACGACAAGCAATATGTATTACCAATTTCACACCCGCTTAGTAACATGGCGGTGTACAGCGTTGACATCTAGTCGTTCGTATTTTATTTTAGATCGCATCTTTTGTGGACTATGTTGAATTTAGATTAAGTTTTCGAATAAAATGGTTATAATCTATAGTTTTGTATTTTCTTAATTTTTTATAAGTATTCCTTCCAACTTATACCTACTAGGTGATTCATAACATTTAAACTAACCCGAAAATCAAGTAATATACCTATCGAGATAGATAGATAGATTAACACTTTATTGTACACAAAGGATTACATATTAAATCTATAACAAACTTAATGTAGTACAATGGGCGGCCTTATCGCTGAAAGCGATTTCTTCCAGGCAACCGTAGGATGGAAAGTAATGGAAAAACAGTAATGGATGGCGGTGCACGAAGTATGACGATGATATATAAATATTATAAAACAAAAATAATCCTATCTAGTAGCGGAAATTACTTATATGTAGGTAATTATTAAACTTACGATAATTTCGACACCAAGAGTAACCACCTACTACCTAAACAGATTTCTCTCAAAAAAAACTGATTTTTGCATAGTTTTTTCAATGAAGAGAGTTCAATTTCCAAGTTTTAGAACAAGCTTTATTGCCATTTATGGCTTATATCTCAGAAACCTGTTTGGCACCTTAATTTTGAATTGGATTTTCAGATTGCACCTATTATGCACTAAATATTTGCATATTATGCAATTCAGAAATTCGCTTTTACCTGTAGAACACACTGCGTAGAATAAGCCCATTTCAGGATGACATACATATTATCACAGATAACATAATACTATACTATATTATGAATCACCTTGTATGATAAAAAAAACGAAATCCATGACGATGCATGGAAACTGCGTAGATACCCAAATAAAACAAATAATTTACAAAAAATCACAATTTATTTACAAAACTTTTACAAAAATCATTTTCATCTTACACAATCTATATCTATGGAGTATTGATTTTAGTCTTGTGTTACTATGATCTATAAGGAGGGTAGGCAGAGAATACTGTAGGTACTAGACATTGAGACCTAATTAACACAACAGTTTAAGGTAGGTATAACCATTTTTTTTATAAATCTGAACAATTTTCAACAAAATTGCCATTTTTAGAGATACTCATAATAGACTTATTTTGTATATATTTATTTGTATTAGATTTAATTTTCATTCTGTTTCTAATAAATTATAGTACCTAATAGTGTCATTTAATTTGCTTTTATGAAATTCGTAGTTAATCCTTAGAACGCTAAGAACGGTCTCAAAATACGTGTAAGATTACAGGTGATTTAAGCCCCTGTTCGAACTGCGTGCGATACATCATCGAACTGCGTGGATAATATTATTTTTGTTGATAGAATAACCCCTTTTCGGGATGGTATACATGTTGTGAATCACCTTGTATAGCTCAAAGATATCGCAAGACATTTTGATTTTCTGAGTTTGACTTTTAAAATTCATAAACTCAAAATCGACTTTCAGTTGACGTTCAGGATCATGCTGACACGAATTTCAGAAGATATCGCACACAGTTTGAACACAGCTTGTCAATTTTCAAAACTATCATGATTATAAACATAGTTTTCACTAAAAATGGAATATTTACCATGATTTATGAGTTTATTTGTTCCCCGATATTACGGCACAGATATCGATATCGAAATATCGGGCAGCAAATAATCTCACAAATAAATATCGTTTTTAGTCAAAATTACAGCTTTAAAATATCGAAAAATATTATGTACTTTTATCAGACAATTTAGCTTTTATTTATAAATATGCTTTAAATCTACATCGAAGGCTTCTACAGTCTTAATAATATTGAGGCACGAATACACACTATTAATAATGCTTAAACACTATTTTTGTTCTTGATGGCATTATTTTTTTAATTTAAAATTAACATTTTTAATATCTAAAGCGCATGCTGAATATCTTTAAACATACTTTTTCGGTTTCATAACTTTTAAAAAAAAATGGAGATCTACGTTTGGATGGACATGATTTAGAATTATAATACATAAATAAATAGATGACAAAAAAAGTCTTTTTCTGATTTATAAAAAAAAAACTAGGTTGCTCTCGCGTGGTGTCTAAAAGCTTATGCTATTCTAGGTAAAGAACTCTATCTGTTCCAAGTTTCATCGAAATCGGTTGAGCCGTTACGGCGTGATTGAACCACAAATTAGTAGGATTACTTATCTACATTTTTTTTTAATTATGTACTTAGGTACATGTATTCAAATGGCTTAAATCTATTATCTGCATATTTACAGTCATAAAACTACCCGCTTTTACCCGACCACGCAAAACAGAGGTAATGATTTTGGCTAGTAGGTATCTATTTGCAAAGCTATAAAATAAAAAATAAAAAACAATTTGCGAATTTAATTGCACGCTCAGACCCGATGGTACGACGACATTGTGACGGCTGCGGGTAGTCGGTGGATGGTGCAGGCTCAAGACCGTCAAGGCACTCTTCGGGGGAGGCCTATGTCCAGCAGTGGACTTCTACAGGCTGATGATGATATTGCGTGTGGGTCTACTAAATGCTAAATATTAAACTATTGTTTCTAAAATAGCTACACAATGTATTCATAATACTGCTATGTTTTGGTCTTTTAATTACATTAAGCTACGAAGAACGTCCAAAACACATTTTCTCAATAATATTGTCAATATAGTCAATATTACTGAGGATATCGCTAACGCTGCACACAACTCGAGTTATTCAGCCGTGTTCAAACGAAATGCTATTAAAATCCACTGAATAAAGTCAATTTTACATTTGAGAGCGAGCGATATAGCTGAACGATATCGCAAGTCCATAAAAGTTAAACTGAAAATTACAAAAAAATATATATTTCTAAATAATACCATTGAATGCTAGTTTAGTATCGCAATGCTGAAGCTTGCGAGAATATGTAGTTACACCCCAAAAGGCTATACTTGGACGTCCTCTTAAAAAATAAAACTTAATTAAGAATAAATGCATTAAAAATCCTATAAAAATACTGGTATACTTCATTTGTACTAAACTACTCTATACAAATAGTTAAGCGTGAGTTTATACTAAAAGATTTGATTCCGTACTTAAAACTAGAGCTCAAACATAATTTCATTTTATAAAAACGTAAATAATTATAGATATGAAATCGGAATCGATTTTGATGCTGCCACAAATTAATTATGAAATACGATATTATATTTTGCAATATAAATAACATCTATACATAATAAAATACTTAAAATAATAGCTGTTATTAAGTTTTTTACATAATCAACAAACAAAAAAATCCAATTGTTATGATTCAAGTTTTTTTTTTTAAATAAATGGCTATTGTGTGTCGTTCTGCTTGACTGATTCGTTTTTTTTTATTTGGCGGAGACGCGAAGTTTTTAAAAATGTTGTGATGATTAATAAAATATTATGCAGTTCTAGTGTGTACTTAATTACTTACCTACATTCAATTAAAATAACATAAGATGGGAAAAATAGGTGTATAAATAAAAAAACGATATAAAACGACAAACAACACAATATAGTATAAAAAATTAAAATGGTGCATAATTATAAATAGTTGCCACATACAAATGTTGAAAGGTGAGTAATTTTTTCAAGACGTTTTATATTTTACAAAATGCAAGCTTAACCCTAAACTCATTGGTGTTACGGTGTTGCCACATCTATACATATTAATTAGATATTATTGCCAGCTAAAATCACAATTTTCTACCAACTATTTAAGGGCACTCGTGTCTTTAACCATAAACAAGCATCTTTAAACCTTAATGTCTTTAACCTTATATACAAGGCGATTCATAATATGTCTGCTACCCCGAAAGGGGCTTATTCTACGCCCAATTTTTCATTAAAAAACTCTATGCAAAAATCAGCTGTTTTGGGGTCAAATCAGTTCAAGCTAAATTATTCAACTGTTTTAGGTAGCAATCTTGATTTTGAACTTCTGGTTATCATAAATGCGAAAGTTTGGATAGATGTTTGTTACTCAATCATGGCTTAACCGATTTCAATGTAACTTGGAATAGATATAGTTCTTTACCTAGAATAGCATACAGGCCACTCTTGTCTGGGTACCACGATAGCGAAGACGCGGGCGCTAGCTAGTTTAGTTATAAAGAAGATGAAATACCAAATAAAGCTGAATTGTAAAAGTTCGAAAAAAAATCTTGATAAAATATTTTTTTATATACTATTTATACTTTTTCGTGGATGGTATACACATTATGAATGACCTTGTATAGACAGTAACATTACTGTCTAACTGAACTGGTAATTGATCGCAAAAATTTCCAATTCCCATTTCACAACTGCTAAAACAAAATGGTAATTTGGCAGATTAAGTAGATCCATAACCGATTCAGTTAGACAATAAGGCCGCCGGCACTGGAATCCACTTTGTTACCTATGTATTTGCTACGTCAAATACTTAAAACCTACCCTAATCCTAGGTTATTTTTTGTTCCGATTATTTACCCGCCGATATTTAATGGAGTATATTCATTCACTACACTCACATTGACATTAGACTGATATTAATTGCGTCACTGTCAACCACGTCAGATTTGTTACAAAAAATAACGTCACATTTGTTACGTCTATTTCACACCAGATTTACAAGTCACAGGTACGTCTGCTATTTCTAATGAATAATCTAGATATCTATTACGTCAGATTTCTTTCCAAGACTTTTTTAAGTCTGATATACAAGAAGTGCTAACATACTTCTGTTATAACGTCAAACTTAGCATATTTGTTACCACGTCAGATTCGTTACCAAGCCATTTTTACAACACAAAAACGTATTTTTGCTATTTATAACGTTAGACTAAGCACTAGCGTCTTATTTGTTACCACGTCTTATTTGTTACCACGTCTTTTTTGTTACCACGTCTTATTTGTTACTACGTCAGATTTGTTACCACTAGCTGTTAGGCAGCGCGTCCCGCCACGAGCCATGCCAGTTGTGGTTGAACATGGCCGCGTAAGGGTGCTTTCGTTTCTTGTGCAGTCTGAGCGATTCCTCGGAAGCGTACCAATACTGTGGGAACTTGTCGAAGGGGTACTTTTCGGATTCCTTCACGTATGGGGCATTTGGATCCACTGGAACATAAAAACAGCCATTTCAAGAAATAAAAAATAGAGAGATGTGGTCACAATTTTAATCTGCAAGTATGGTAGGCAACCTCTCAGATCACCAGGCGATAAGATCCTTGAAGATGTCTAAGGGGGATAGTCAGAGGCACGTCCTTACATTTTGGCACATGCCCACATTTTGCAGAAGTGAATTTAAAAACGTGACAGGTTGCAGGCATATCGACGGTTACCTCCGCCTTACAGAAGATCCCAGCCAAATAACAATATTTGTTTCAAATAGTATTGTGTTCCTTCAGTGAGTTCAAGGCGAAGATACGGGTTCGAATCCCGCTGGTTCGAAATTTTTTGATATCATTTGAGTTTTTGTTTTTATACAACTAAGGTAGCAAACAAACATACGGCCCACCAAGCTGGTAAGTGGTTACCGTAGCCCATGAACGCCTGCAATACTAGAGGCATTGCGCACGCGTTGCCCACCGACCCCTTAAAAAGTTTATGCTCCCTTTTTTAATAAATAATAATAAGAACCGACCGATAACCGATGGGGCGTAAAGGTTCTCGAATGGCGACCACGAACCGGGCGACGCAGTGTTGGAAGGCTCCCCACCCGATGGACCGATGACATTGTAAAGGTTGCGGGAAGTCGGTGGATGGAGAAGGCTCAAGACCGTTCGTCGTGGAACTCTGGGGGAGGCTTATGTCCAACATGGCTAGGGATGATGATGATGATAGATGAGTGCGGACCGAACGCTATCCGTAGATGCACTGGCTAGGTAAACCGCGCGCGCGCTGCCTCGTGCGGCCTACATAGCCAAAATTGCTAGATTCCTAATGACTTCTAGGCTCGTATTCAGAGACAAGACTCAAGCGTTGATCTGTACTTAAATCTCGATTTGAGTCGAGATTCTAATTCTTGAACAGTATTTAAGTATAGATTCAATGATCATAGTTCACCTGAGTAAATGCTTATTCTGAAACGTCAATCAGACGAAATCAGTGCTTGAGTTTAGATTTGATTTGACATTAATCAAATGACATTTACGTTCCGTTACACGTACTTTGATGCGTATTTATACTTCACTTTATTGTGATATTCTATTTCCACACTGGCTGTTTGAATTTCTGCGTAAAACGGATCGAAAATTATAAATAAATCAAAATGTAAACGAGAACATTTGAGTACAGATTTGAGTCTCGATTCAGCTGAGAGTTGTTTAAGTACAGTTCTTGAATATAAGCTATGTTTGAGAAGAGATTCAATACTTAAATAGAGTTCAGCTGATCTGTGATTAAATCTATGCTTGAGTCGTGTCTCTGAATACGAGCCCTAGAGGCTGAAGATGATGGTGATGATGAGTTGAATATAAATCTCACCCGGCGGCAGGCAGTAGGGGCAGAAGATGCGCCTGCGCTTGCCCTCGTGCGCGTGCAGGTGCTTGAGGTGTCGCTTGCGGCACGCCGACACGTGCGGGCAGCACGGGCACGCCACCGCCAGCTGCCGCGGCGCCGCGCCGTGCCGCGCCGCCGCGTGCGCCAGCAGCGTCGACGACACGCGGTACCCCTGCAGCAACACGAGTCACGTGAGGTGAAGTCAGGTTAGGTGAAGTTAGGTGAGGTGAAGTCAGATGAGGTGAAGTCAGGTGAGGTGAAGTAGGTGAGGTGAAGTTAGGTGAGGTGAAGTCAGGTGAGGTGAAGTTAGGTGAGGTGAAGTCAGATGCCCTAATCTGCAATCTGTAAGAAAGCACTGACTCCGATGAGGTGAGGTGAGGTAAGACTAATTCACGGCAGCTTTATGCTTCCGAAAAAAATGGCAGCGGGAAACGAACCCGCACCTCTTGCGTCTCAGACGGGTACTCGCCTACGCCACGGAGGTCTTCCAAAATGTTGTGCTATGTTCAGCAGCTTCTTACAGAACCAGTGTGGTGATAGACCTCACCTTGAAGCAGTACTCGCATCGGAAAGGGAACAGCTTCCACTTGGGATTCTTCTTCCGGCTGAAGGGCATCTTGTAGGGCTCCGACGGAAACCAGTCCTCAGGGTCCAACTCCAATTCCACCAGTGTTACACCTGGAAAGTTAAATGTAACAAAATAAAATAAGCTAAAGTTGCCTGGTAGAAATCGCTTTCAGCGATAAGGCCGCCCATTGTACTATATTAAGTTTGTTGTAGATTCAGAGTCAAGACTCAAGCATTGTATGTAAGTACTTAAATCTCGATTTGAGTCGAGATTCTAATTCTTGAACAGTACTTATGTATAGATTCAATGATCACAGTTCACCTGAGTAAATGCTTATTCTGAAACGTCAATCAGACGAAATCGGTGCTTGAGTTTAGATTTGATTAGACATTAATCAAATGACATTTTCGTTCCGTTACACGTACTTTGATGCATATTTATACTTCACTTTATAGTTCTGTTCTATTTCCATCCTGGCTGTTTGAATTTCTGCGTAAAACGGATCGAAAATTATAAATAAATCAAAATGTAAACGAGAACATTTGAGTACAGATTTGAGACTCGATTCAGCTGAGAGTAGTTTAAGTACCGTTCTTGAATAAAAGTTATGTTTGAGAAGAGATTCAGTACTTAAATAGAGTTCAGCTGATCTGTGATTAAATCTAAGTTTGAGTCGTGTCTCTGAATACGAGCCTTAATATGTTATCATTGTGTACAATAAAGTGTTGATCTATCTAGCTACCGCCCACGGCTTCGCTCGCGTTGTACCTCCATAATAAAGACGTTCAAGTGCGAGAACTCGCGCCCTGAGGCTTCCGTACCATTGGTCGTGGGTTCGAATCCCGGTCATGCACCAATGGATTTATAAAAATTCTAAGTGTAGGAATTGACAAACTTATATTTGCGGTCGCTCACTTAGTCATTGTAAGACATTGACCGCAAATATAACTTTGTTTCCTAAAAAGCTACGAAATGCCTCAATTTCAGACTTTTCCCTTTACATGTGTTACAAAAGCTCCTAGCATTCCACATTTCAGAATTGTGAGGTAACTGGAAGTTTTAGATTATTGCCATTTCCATACAAGAATTATACATTCATTGCCATATCTTTTTAATGCATTAAGCTGCTTAAATGCTTTGATTTTTATACGGCACCATACGCTCACAGACCTTAATAGTTGGTATAAATTTCAAGTTGATACCTTTGGCCGTTTCTGAGAAAAAGGGTCTTGACAGACGGACAGACAGACGGACAGACGGACAACAAAGTGATCCTATAAGGGTTCCGTTTTTCCAAATGAGGTACGGAACCCTAAAAAGTAGATAATGCTATCTATATTTATCTATTCCAAGTTTCAACAAAATCGATTGATCCATTACGGTGTGATTGAACAAACATCCAAACATTCTTACAAACTTTCGCATTTGGGTATGTGTTTATATATCTATCTTGCATAGTTGCATTAGTGGCATTGGTGGAGGGGTGGTAGTGGCCCCTTCCGATTCACAGGTCGTGGGTTCGAAACCTGTCGAGCACCAATGGATGTTCCATTCGGAATATTTATATGCGCTATGCTGGTGCTCTCAGATGGTGAAGGAAAACATCGTGAGGAAGCAGGCATGTCCTAGAACCTTTAAATAAATATTCAATAAATATTCCGGACATATTCACACGGTCAACTGATCCCAAACTAGGCATAGCCTGTACTATGGGTACCAGAGATTGATATACATAATAGATACATATTTAACACCCAGACACAGAACAAACATCTGTGTTTATCACACAAATGTTTGTCCAGTGCGGGGATCGAACCCGCGATCTCTAGCGCAGAAGGCAGAGTTACTACTAACTGAGCTATGAGGCCAGTCAGTAAGTTCGAAGACATATTGTGACATGTGCACGAAAGGAGCCTCTAAGAGGCGCACTTTAATCCTTTCACTACACTGACTCTTTCACCGACGGTCATAGGCCCTTTTCAGGGCCACCATACCTCAACCTGGTCACTGACCCAATACAACCAAGAAAGAATCAGTGACACAGGAAGAAGTTGCATTTTTTGAAATACGTTATATCCCTAAGGTACATACCGTCAGGCACTTTGACAGGCGGTGGTATGTACACGGGAATTTCCTTCGGCTTCGGCGCAAGCGGAGGCGGAGGTAACCCCAACACTGAAGTATTGTTAGCTGCTAGTAGACTCGTTAGTATTGTGTTCTGTGTCTGGAAATTAAATTTATCCACTTGTTATGATGACCTCGGTGGCGTAGCGGTGCCCATCTGAAGATGCACAAGGTTCTATTCCCGCTGCGGGAATCTTAGTGTATAATATGTATAATGAAAAATGTTGAAATTCCAAAAGTCATGGAACCAACTTTATTTCCAACTAGCTTCCGCCCGCGGCTTAGCCTATATGCTATTTCAGACTATAATCTATCTCTGTACCAAATTTCATACAAATCCGTTCGACCGTTTGGATGTGATTGAACAACAAACATCCTCACAAACTTTCGCATTTATAATATTAAGTAGGATTGGGTGTAGAATAAGACGAAAGTATACATGTAACGTATACAGGGCCACTTAGGCGAAATCGGACACCGTGATAGTAATCGAAAAGTGAAGTTAGGAGTAACGGGCTCGATTTTGAAAAAAATTAAAAAGCCCAGCATTAAAAAAAATTGAAATTTATTTACAGTGTTTCAGAAAATTTTGATTTTTGATCATTTTTTTTTTGCATTTTTGGGTTCTTTGTTTTTTAATAAATGAATAAATGTATGATAACTACAGTGGTGGTCATCTAATTAGAAACACCTAGTCACCTGACATTTTTATAAAGTAACTAACATTATTATAGCATTTAATAGGAGGTAATTTTTTTTTTCACTACTTTACAATGTACTTTAATATCTCTAGTTTAATTACAAGCAATAATATTTGACAACCAAGACGACAATAAAAATAAATATCAGTGAAACAAAAAGTATCAATATCGTTAGGACTGGCAGAATGGACAACTAATTAGAAACATTGTATGACTTGGTTCGCAATTTGATTTTTTAAACTGAAATACAGTTCTCACAATTGTCAATCACATTGTAAATATTGCCGCCATTTCTAACTCATTACGAAAAGTTACTATTTATTGTTGTTTTATTAAAAATGGGTAAAAATAAGAGCTGTGATGCAGCAACGAAAAAAATTATAGTGAATTTTCATTTAAAACAAAAATGGAGTTACAGAAAGATCGCCGATTATTTGGAATGTTCCGTAAAGATGATATTTAACGCCCTCGCACATTTCAAACTACACGGAACATCAGATAACGTGCCAAGAAAACTTCGGCCCAGGAAGACTACAGTTCAAGAAGACAGGCTTATGCTTCGATTAGCTAAGGCGGACCCCTTTAAAGGATCCAATGTTATAAGAAAAGAGGTATTTTCAGAAGACGATCCTCGACACGTGTCCACTAAACTAGTTCGTAGACGGTTGGTGGAAAGAAAATTGTTAGGAAGGATCGCTAGAAAAGTACCACTACTAACCAGGCAACATAGAGAAAATCGTCTAGCATTCGCTCGCAAATATGGCAGTTGGACTATTCATCAATGGAAAAAAGTTTTGTTTTCAGATGAAACTTAAATTAATTTGATTAATTCCGATGGAAAACGATATGTACGACGACCAATAAACGAGGCTTTGAATAACAAGTACACTAAAAAGACAGTTAAGCACGGTGGTGGAAATGTAATGGTGTGGGGATGTTTCTCAGGGTACGGGATTGGTCCCGTGAGAAAGATTGAAGGGCAAATGGATCAATATCAATACAAAAATTTGTGGCACACCATAAAGACCAACCTGTCGCAGAAACACGTTACTAATATTCATGGACTTAACAGTGCATTTGAAGACGCTTGGAGAAGTATTCCTGTAGAAACTTGTTATAAATTGATTGAATCAATGCCGCGTCGCTGCAAAGCTGTTATTGATAATAAAGGCTACCCTACCAAATACTAATTGTCTAAGGATGTAGTATTTTTAGTATTTTTCAAAACTATTGGGGTTTTGTGCAAATTAAAAATGATTTAAGTAATGATTTTTTTGGTGTTTCTAATTAGTTGTCCGGTTTGTATCTCGTTTTTTATTTTGTTATTAATATAACTTTCAGTTTTAGAAAAAAAACCGTTGTTTTCTGTTATTAAAATGCTATAACAATGCAATATAATATCCGATACATCGATTTTAATACGCAGGAACACTCAATGATACGTTAAAAATTAGTTAGAAAGGGAATTTGCAATAAAAATATAAACCCAGGTAGGTGTTTCTAATTAGATGACCACCACTGTATGTGTCTAAAGTTGTTGGAACACCTTAAAAATTATAAATGTATAAATTCAGCAATATTATTTAAAAATAATTTATGTTAAAAATTTAAAAAAAAAATTATGAAGAGCTTATTTTTTTCAAAATCGAGCCGGTAACACCTAACATCACTTTTCGATTACTCTCACAGTTTCCGATTTTGCCTAAGTGGCCCTGAAAAAAAAATCACTCTGTACATGCCAATAAACCAGTGGGGTGAAAGGTTCGCTCACCTGTAAGGTGGTTCCGTGGGTGAAGCTGTGAGACAGGTCGACTTTAGGCTTCCTTTTGTAGCCTTTGGGTGGACCCCTTTTCTTGGCAACCTCGCCATTCTTCTTGTACCTGGAACAAATGAAATCAAATCAATGGGTGTTTATTTCAATACAATCACAAAAAAAACTATTTTGATACAACTAAGGTGGCAAACAAGCATACGGCCCACCTCTTGGTAAGCGGTTACCGTAGCCTAAAAGCGCTTGCAATACCAGAGGCATCTCGCACGTTGCCGACCTCGAACCCCCGCCCCACTAAAGAGCTCTGGTAATCTTACTCACCACAAGAACACAACACTATTTGAAACAAATAGTGTTATTTGGCTGTGATCTTCTGTAAGGCGGAGGTAACTCCCAGGCGGGCTGCTCCAATTTAGAGCGAGAAAATGGCTCCTAGTAAAAATAACGTCTTCGAAACTAGGTGAAGCTACGCCTGTTCCTAGCGACCAAGCCTACAAGAATCAGGCAACTTTTTTTCGATGATCCTTTTTCACAAAATGGAATGTAGCAATGAAATTTAAAAAATTGTTACCTGATAACCTCTCCAGTCTCGGTGACAACGGGACTTTTGGCCTGCACCGGGGTGATGGTCAACTTAGCCGGCAGAGAAAACCTCGTCTGCAAATTCTTCACTATATTATTAGCTTCTGACGCCAAAGCCAGGGGATTAGCCAAATTCAACGGGTTGTTCACAAACTTCGGGAGCACCGGGGTGCTCGGGAAGATGCTGAGGGACTTCGGGGTGTTGAACGCGGGGATCTGGTAGACTTGGAGGTTGAGGGACGAGTTGATTTTGAGCCGCTTGGCTGCTGGCTCGTCATCACTCGCACTGTCCGTCTGGCAGTCTGTGTCGAGTGGATCCGAGTCGTTGAACGGGTCACGTTCCTTTTCTTGCAGGCAGAACATCTGTAAGGGACAGGTTAAGTTACAGAATTAAGCCAATATCCCATTCCACAGAAGTAGTGTTCCAACAGCGTGCGATGTAGCAACTGAAATATGTCTACAATTATTTATTTATTTGATTATAGACGAGCAGCTTCCGCTGATGTGTCTACATCTCACAGGGTCGAAATTGAAAGTCTATTGTCATGTCTGGTTCACTTTTTTGAGCACCGATTTATTGATTCGTAGCCAGTTGTCCCGCTTGTTTTTGAATGCATTGACACAAGTAGCAGAAACAACATCTTCCGGTAACATGTTCCAGTTGTGGACTACTCTGTTGCTAAAGAAGTGGTACGCAGCAAGTAGGGTAGCAGGAGCACGAGCTAGCTTAAGTTGATGGCCTCGAGAAGGTCTTTGATCATCTTTCCTTATGAAGATATCTTTAATATCTGGCAGATTGTACTGGTTGGTTATAATTTTAAAAGTTTCGATGAGGTCTCCGCGAAGGCGTCTATCTTCAAGAGTAGTACGGCGTAATGCGAGTAGTCTTTCCTCATATGATTTGCGTCGTAGAGCCTGTGGTATCTTGGTTGCTCTCCTCTGAACACTTTCAAGTAGGTCAATGTCTTTTTGGAAGTAGGGGTTCCATACTTGATAGCCATACTCCAGCAATGGCCTAATGTAGGTTTTGTAGATCTTGGTGAAAACTTCTACTGTCATTGTTTGAAAGGATCACAGTATGACATAGATAAACGAATTAGCCTTCTTGGCTATCGAGGTTATATAGTCTTCCCACTTAAAGCTGCATTAAATAAAAAAATACAACCAACAATCACATAAATAGTCCTGGACCCACACAACGATTCATTGTGTTTTCGTTATCAGAAACTATGAGTACCATGGTACCACAGCACCGAGAGCTGTAACAATTTTTGCAGATCATGCAAACATTTGAGGTTGCGGGTGCGATTCCCTCGCTGGACAAACATTTGTGTGATGAACTCAGATGTTTGTTCTGTCTGGGTGTTAAATATATTATATATATCAGTCTCTGGTACCCATAGAACAGGTTGTGCCTAGTTTGGGATCAGTTGTCCGTGTGTGTTATGTCCGGATTTTTTTTTTTCAATGTGAATATTTGAATTTTTTGTATCAAATTATGACAGAGAAACGCAGAGCCTCAAGATGAAAATCTACAATCAGTGTGTGCCAGTAATGACATATGGCACTGAGAATTGGTCGCTAACTATTGGCCTCATATACAAGCTCAAAGTCAACAGTAAAACAATGGGGGTTAACCTAATGAATTTTTTTTATCAATGATAGAGAATTAGCCAAACCTGAAGAGAATGGTAAAACACACATACATAATTGCAATAAATAAGGTTATTAGAAATCAAAGTTTATTGGGAATGTGCATAGAACTCATTTCCAATTTATTTTGTAAACTATTATCATTGCTAGAATCTATAGGAATGTTGCTCAATTAGCTATGATTCATTCATACAAACCTGATTTGGATTTTGATTTTGAACTATAGTCCTAAAAAGACATTTTTAAAGTATTTTTTAACAATTGTGAGTGTGATTGTGTTTTTTAAAAAATCGCAAGAACAAAGTTCTATTTGGTTATAAATTCATAGGTAAATGTTGTGTAATTTAAGTTTATTGTTCTACCAAATGATTGCGTGCGGTGAAAAGTGCCTGGCAGGAAAAATGCTTTCTAAAAAAAATTAAAAAGCATTCAATGTACATATGATTCGATTTTCAAATTATCACAATAACAGAAAATCCTAACGCCAAAATCACCGGAACCGTACTATGTGTGCTATTGACGATAAATTACCACGTAAAAGTCCTTACAATCACAAAATGGCGATTTAATTTCTAAGAGAACGAGACAATAGGAGCGATCTCATAAAATAACTGCACATGCCACTAAAAACTTACGCGTAGGTACGTAAAGTTGAACTAATTATGTACTGAAATCAAAACTACTGAATGAATAACTCACTTTTTCCGCGTTTCCTCGTCAGATGTTTGTAGGATTATCACAAAACTAAAACATTTCTATAGTTTTATGCAATATTAGAACTTTTTTAGGCAAATTAACAACGAAACATGAAAAAGAAGGTTAGGTGCACGAATAAAATAATAACAAGTATTTGACTTGTAGTGATGTCCTCAAGCACGACGGCTGGTGACGGTTACACGATTCACTGGTAATCGATTTTGATAATCGGACAATAAGTAAACTTCAGCCAAAGTCGATGTGAAATGTTTGTTGACAAACCTCCTATTTTTTACATGAAATGATCTTACTTGGCGTTGTTTTGTTATCGTAAAAATAAATTTAAAATGCGACGCAATAAGTCAAATTTTCCAAAAAAAACAGCAAACCACGATAATTTTGTTAAGTATGGGATGGGTGGTTTGTTTTCAAACACTCACTACACATCAAAAGGACATTGGGCAAATTTGTATGGAGCCAGGGCCCCGATTTTTTTTAATCCTGCAATAATAAAACTTTCAGTTTTACATTGTGCTAATCGTGTAGATTTCAAATATGTGCGGCTTTTATTGTAAAGCAGCCGGAGTAAAGAGATATAGGTCGTTAAAGTTTTTTATAATACCTGGTTGACAGTGTACGAAATGTAATTATTTTGAACATTACAATATTTATTTTCAATTCTTTGTTGTTATTAGTTTAAAATACTGACAGATCTACGTGAAAAGGGAGGATATTACTGGATCCTGTACGCCTGGACCTATTCAGGTCGGAGGATGTCTACCATGTAAAAGTATTTTCATATATCATATAACATAATAACCATAATATACCTACCTATATTATGGTTATTAAATAGTACCAAGGATGATACTCTGATATTACCTATTAAACCCAAATAAAAAAAATGAATAAACATACAATTTTTATTTCAGATCAGCAGTAACCAATGGTATTTAATTAACTGTTATATTATTGATAAACTATGAAATAAAAAAAAATACTACTTGAATAATACACAAAAATCAATCTTTACAAAATATACCTACAGCATTTAACAACTTTTTCACTATCAATTTTTTTTCATTCACTGTTGGAATTTGATAACCATGATGATAGACTAGCCCCTTCTGGAGTGCTAATAACATGCGATCTTGCTCGTAAGACCTAAGAACCACATCCACGGCACACTCTTCAATGTTCAAACCGTCTAACGGCAGCTTGTTCCGCAAAAACGTTTTGCACCAATGTCATTTTTTAATATCTGTAAAAATAATAGTTATTGTCATTGTAGTTAGGTACCTCATTTAAAATATACCTACTGATAAAAAAGTTACATTACTAGCAACCCCTTTCAGACTTTCGTACGACTAGTTATGCTCATTTTTGCGGCTGCCGAATTTTATATGATGCATCTTTAGAGAATGCATGCACATGATGCACACCAAACAAGCAGAGACACGGCAGGGCGTTGCGTTGCAATTTAATTTTTAAACAAATAGCGCTGCGCTCTTTTCCTCATCGTACCGCGTTCGATGTGTGGAGCTCCTGAGGCTTCATCATCAACGACCTGTAGGAGTCCACCGCTGGACATAGGCCTCCCCCAAAGAGTTCCACGACGAACGGTCTTGAGCCCTTTCCATCCACCGACTTCCCGCAACCTTTACAATGTCATCGGTCCATCGGGTGGGGGGCCTTCCAACACTGCGTCGCCCGATTCGTGGTCGCCATTCGAGAACCTTTACTCCCCAACGGTTATCGGTTCTGCGAGGTTTCATGAATCGTAAAATAATATTACTTAGGAAAATGTAGAAACTTACCTGATGTGGTTAACCAAGACGTGACAGTATTAAGGATTACCGGTGGCTGGTCTTGTACCAGGAATCGTCGAAATCTTGAGCCTCAAGCAATAGTGCAATTGGCAATTAAGAATTTCCATTTTTTACTCAAAAACTAAAAACCGGTATATATCATCGGAATCTGCAAGTCACAAATGACAATGGTTTATTGTGACAGTCAAAAACAATTGATTGCGGGTAGGGTTTTGTTTCGCTGCACTATACCAATCGAAGAAAAGCGTTCGTAGTAAGAAGGTAGCATAAACATAACACGGAAATGACTATTTTCAGCGTTTAATATAACTCCACTGCTTTAGAGCTTTTCATGACTAAAACTACTACTTTAAATTAACAAAATGAATTAATTGACTCATCAAATAACTGCAGGTTGGGGCCCACGATTACCCATGTCCTTTGGCTACGTACGTTCCTGTCTTCTGTCTGTGTTCGTCAAATAAAACTTATTTCATTTCATTACATAGTCATGGTGGCCCCGGCTTAAGACTAGGCCATATTTTCTACCCGTGGATAGCGTAAGAGGCGACTACAGGAAACAAAGCTAAGGGTTGGGCAGCAGCGTTCATTCAACAACAAGAGCTATAGCTGCGCTCGCCAACCCGTATATCCAGTGTGGCGAGTATGGGCAAATCCCACCAAATAATTGTTTCTGGTAAACTATGGGGGAGGCTTATTTTCAGCAGTGGACGTCCTTCGGCTGAAATCATGATGATGATGGTACGTACTTATATTGATGTTGTACCTAAGTACCTACTTGCCTATTTTGTGGTGTAGGTATTTATGTTTTAGTGGATGGTGGACTTGAGAGATTGTTCGATGCAGCTAAAGAAATACCAACGTCGTAAACCACCCTTATTCTAAAAATGTATGTCAATAAAAAATAATACTATAAAGAGGACCACTGAGTACTTTTGTATAAGTATCTACCTATGTTTGAGACGTACGATTACCAAATCATATCGACAGAAGTCGATTAATCGATTTACGATTGTTACACAAATATTGTGCAGCACTAGTTTTGAAATTGCGTTGCAATAAAAAAATAAATCACAGACTAGTAAATGGACAAAAACTTTATCACCAGTCAAAAAGGTCTACAATAGTTTGAACAGCTAGAGGCGTCACTGGTTTGACGTTTTAAAATGGTTGCCAGTTCTGTTGGTATTACTTAATGTTGCTATGCTAAAATAAAACTCCACTTTATTTGGGTAATTATATTATTTACTTGTATTTGTTACAACGTAGTTTTTAATTATGTACAATCGCTTAGTAACATTATTTTCTATTTATGTAGTCAGGAATATTATATTCACAGGATTAGTACATCAATTATTGTTATTTTTAGTAGATACAGTAATAAAATACATAAATGTAGACATGTACATAGAGCCTAGAAAATCTACCTTTTACTTCTAACTACCTACTCTCACTTTACATTTGTATATACAGTCTACCTCGCCATAAAAAAGAACACCATGACAAAATCTTATAAAAAATAAATGACAAATGCTCAAGTCTATTCCCCAAGACATCCTCTCAGATCTCCATGCGCTGATCCTTGATGATGTTTAAAGGGGTAGTCAGAGATACGTCCAAACTTTTACTGACGATGGTACTCAGCTTCATACAATTGCACTTTAGCTGATAGAGGTTCATCATTTTAGTAAACAAAATGGCGGCTACTAATACACGGTGTTTTAGTAGCCGCCATTTTGTTTTTAATATTTTAGCATGATATCCACCTATAACAGCGTGCACTTGTATAAGTTGAGTCTTAACTGTGACAGATTATACTCGATCGTGTCAACGCGGCCTAAGTAATGTTTTTTTAAGTTAGGACGCGATCTTAGCGGCAGCAGCTGCGGCTAGGGCAGCCGCCTTCTTCTTCACGGCTAGAGCGGTCCGCTGCTTTGCTTGAATCTTCGCTTTCTGGCTCTTGGACAGCTTCCGCTTCTTCGCTTCCTCTTTTGAGGCTGCTGCTGAAAGAAATGTAACAGATTTAAAGAAGTTTCAACGGTCAGCAATATAAAGTTACTTAGCTGGTGCCCGCGACTTCGTCTGCGCAGGATTAGTATTTCGAGTAGCTAGTAGTCATATTTTGGACAATTCACACAATCTTTATAAATTGTAGCCTATGTGTTATTCTGATGTATATGCTATACCTATTATTGTGAAGTTTCAGTTAAATACATTCAGTAGTTTTTACGTGAAAAAGTAACAAACATCCATCCATCCATACTTACCTATACTTGACTGGCCTCATAGCTCAGTTAGTAGTAACACTGCCTTCTGCGCTAGAGATCGCGGGTTCGATCCCCGCAGTGGACAAACATTTGTGTGATAAACACAGATGTTTGTTCTGTGTCTGGGTGTTAAAGATATATAAATATCTATTATGTATATCAGTCTCTAGTACCCATAGTACAGGCTATGCCTAGTTTTGGATCAGTTGACCGTGTGTGATATGTCCGGAATATCTATTTATTTATTATTAAAGTTGATTAGCAATATGAGTAGACCTACCTCCTACCTAGGTGCATATTTAAACTCCAAATACAATCCGTAGGTAAGTTATGTATCTATTGAAATTACATAGGTATACCTACTTTACATAAAAGCTGCCGAAACATGGGTTTGAGAATCTATGTTAGTGATCTTTTTTTTAACCGACTTCAAAATGGAGGAGGTTCTCAAGTCGGCTGTATTTTTTATATTTATATTTTAGAGGTCATAATATTTTTCATCAAAAGTTTATTCAGGGGGATGAGTGGGAGTTGGCACAATAGTTTCACTCTCACTCGTGCGTGGAAACAAGCACGTTAAACGTGTTTTTCGATGGACAAAATGAGTGACAGTAATGGTCCGCTAGAGGCACTGTTACGAATTCCATACATAAACACGTAGATCACGTTCACAAATGAGTGTAAAAACCATGGTGCAAACTCCCACTCACCCCTCAGAGCATAGTAGCCTTTTCGAAGGGTAGGCAAACTGAGAAAGATAGCAGAGTGCACAGACCGCCACACACCGCGGATCATCTTTCTTGGCGGGATCTTAAAGGTACCACGTACCAGGTGTGCAGTTATGTTTAAAATTTAATAGTATCATAATATGTTCGTACCGCTTGCAAACGCTTGTCTGTTCGCCGCCGTTCGCGCGAGCTCGCCGAGCGTGTTCGCGAGCGCGGCGCCGAGCCGCGCGCAATCGGACCGCGTCGCTGAGTGCGCGCGCAATGCTAGAGTTGCTAGTCTGAAAATTATGAAAAAAGTTTCAATTTTTATTTTAAGTAAATCCTGCCTAGTTGGTTGACTATTCATTTAAAACTAAATATTAAACAACGTATTTAATTCCCATAAAAACGTTAACAGCTACTTAAGTAAGACCTCGGTGGCGTATGGGGGAGTAGCCGTCCGAGACGCAAGACATGCGGGTGTGATTCCCGCTGCGGGACAAATGTTTGTATGATCTGCAAATACTATTTGTCCGTCTGCGTGCTGTGGTGCCATGGTAGGTACACGTAGTTTCTGATACCCACGACACAGAGAATCCTAATGTGGGGTCAGGACCATGTATGGGACTGTAGGGTATTATGTTTATAAAAATAGTGCTGGGTAAATACTTGTTAGCTACTACTACTGTCAGATGCAATAAAAATCACCTTACCTGCCAGCCAAGTCCACCTGTTCCGTGTCCAGATCGCACGCCAATGCTGTGGTGTTCTTCGCCTTGGCTCCAAGCGGCATCTGCGACCAGCGAGACTATTGAAACACAAAGTCAAAAAAAGTTATTTTTAAATGATTCAATCAAGACAATGAAGGTTATTTGAGAATGACCGACTTGGTAGATACTACATGATATCTCCTCAGACCTATTGTGCTGTAATTAAAGGAGTAGGTAGGCACTTAACTTGCAAGACTTTGCAGCATTTTTACATTAGAAAAGTTTTTGTTGGGAAAAAGTCTTACCTTGTAGGTCTGTGGGCAGATCCCGAAGAGGTACCGCTCCAGGGTCTGCTTGAACTCATCAGCGAACATCAACGCCGCGCCGTCATTCTGAAACTAATAGAATTTTAATTTTAATTTTCGATCTATTTTCCAGCTGTTGGGACTCTTACGACCGATGCAGCGAAAGCGAACTATGGCGAACGCAGATGGAGATGCGGCCGAGAAAGTTTTTTTTTTATAAAAACACAAAATGGGCTCACAGAATAATACAAAGCGCCCAAATCCTATCCTATCCTACAACCTAAAATAGTTTCTAATTAATCCTATCTTAGATACTATCCTAAAGTAGTTTGTGAGGATGTTTATATGTTTGTATACATATCAATTACACAAAAACTTATAAAAAAAAAAATCAACGAAATAAATGTAAATGGAGGCTGTGTGTAAATAGATACCTATCTACAAATGGAGAGGAACAATGCAAAGGATGATTAATAATCGTAGGATGATCATAGGTTTGTTAGAATTAGAAATGATTTTGGAGGGACAAGGAAATTCATACCTATAATAAGTAACATGACTCACCCATTGTATTATCGAAAACTGTTTATTGATCGATGGTGTGCAGATAATTCAATGATTGATTTTTTGTTTGGAATATTATTAGAAATGGTTGAATTTTTAATGCCGGAATAGAAACGTTTTGATCTCTGCGGATGTTTGCGAATGCAAATAGGCATCGACACATCAATCAATGCCTACGTACCTACATAAACCTCAGCCAGATCGCAAACTACGTTTTCTTTTAGTAGGTACTAGGTAGGTATAGGTAGTATACCTAGGTACCTACCTTCCCTACAATTGGGAGATATATTTTTTACACCACATGGTCACACTCTTAGCTCTTTCATTATGATTCAGCGTACCTAGTTAACATTAGTAATACATATCTTAAATGACTGGCCTCATAGCTCAGTTGGTAGTAACTCTGCCTTCTGCGCTAGAGGTCGCGGGTTCGATTCCCGCGCTGGACAAACATTTGTGTGATGAATACAAATGTTTGTTCTGTGTCTGGTTGTTAAATATGTATCTATTATGTATAACAGTCTCTGGTACCCATAGTACAGGCAATGCCTAGTTTGGGATCAGTTGACCGTGTGTGATATGTCCGGAATATTTATTTATATTATTTATGATAGTATCCAGTAAATTTAAACTTAAGGTGCTGGAACATTTCCAGCTCGAACTTGATTCATAGCATCTAAGTAACTGCTTCCATTATAGTTATGACTCTATTATAGTAAGTTTTAGTAAATATTTAGGTACTTAGCTTTACCTAGGTTAGAACAACTTTGATCTAAAAAAATGTTACAACACTTTTATAGTCTCTAAGTACACAGTTTATCTTGTATTTAGTTTAGTTTATTGTAACCAAGATATTATTCTAGCTGTAAGATTAATCTCCATAACCTTATTTTCTATTTTAAAGTTTGTCAACTCTTAAATAAGTTTAAATTGTCCCTACCAATGCTGTGTTCGCCTGTTATTGGCTATTGTACCTATCAGTCCTTAGTCTACTTGTTGAATGTTAATACATGTGCTGTTGGCGATCCTATTTAATAAATAAATAAATAAACATAAACGCAAGTCGTGCATTATAAAAAAACCGCAAAATTTCGCTCATGCTTGCTTCCTCGTAAAAACATCAAAACATTGAAACATACTCTTGCATCAAAGTGACGACGAGACGTTTTGGCAAAAATTTATGACTGAAGGCCTTTTCAGACTAGCGTTTCATACGAGCGTATAAGCTCGTTTTCGAAGCGCTTATGGCGCGCTTTTTGCCACACTTTTTTAACAATGTTTTCCCCTTGACTGGCTATGGTATCTTAGACCTTACCACCAAGTCTACGTCTATTTTTGTTGTTCTTTATATTTATTTCGTGATTTTATTTTGTAGTCATGGTCACCGTCAAGTCGAGTCAAGTATGTTTTAGTAAGATATGTTATGGTAATTTAAGATATGGTATATGCTATTTTAATAAAACTTCGAGGGACCTTTTGTCGCCAACCTGAAAAATCACGATACTCGCAATCATTTTATTTTTGACAATAAAGTTTGTTCTACGACTTTTGGAAATTCGACATTTTTCATTGAAAAAACTTTATGCGAAAATCAGCTGTTTTGGGGTCAAATCAGGTCAAACTCTATGAATCTGCTGTTTTAGGTAGCAATCTCGATTCCGCACTTCTTGTACGTTTAGTTATTAGTTCTAAAGATGATAAAAATACCAAAAACAGCTAATTAGAGAAAGGAGCCATTTCATTCTGGGCCTGGTCCATGTACACTACATAGAAAAATTAGGAAAAATAGGAGATTACAAGAAAAATACAATTTCATTAATTTGAAGACAAATGCGATGGTACAAGAATAGTTCATCTGGTAAGTTTTTTACAATGTGAACACTATTTGAAGGCCGCCATGTTGGTTTATAATTGGCGTTTGACATGACATTGACATATTTTTCATGTCATGTTGTTTGATTTGATGTTTTTGTTTTGTCAGATAAATGTAGGTTGTCAAAATGACATTTCACGCACGTCCATCCGCCATATTTTTGTAGCGCTGTGTGTTGCTCTCTTTGTCGAAGGAAATCTTAATGTACCTTGAAACGAAGTCAATTTACATAAAATGACCAATTAAATACGTTAGCTTTATTGCTTAGCCATATTTTAGAGTAGTGTACACAGTGCAGGCCCAGGCCCCAATATTGATGAAACGTCTCTTTTTGTAAAAATATAAAAAAAAAAAAATGGTATTTTTTATCGCTAGTATTATTTCTTTTTGTTGATAGAATAACCCCCTTTCGGGATGGTATACATGTTATGAATCACCTTGTATTTTCAAAAAGATAGCTCTAACTGCGCTAACCAACCCGTGCGCCCAGCGTGGTGCGTATGGGCACAGATAACATAATACTATACTAGAAGTATGGGCAAATTCCCTCCACATGATAGGAAGTCACTCCCGAAATCTGTGGGGGAGGTCGATGTTCAGCAGTCAATAGTCAATAGTAATTTATTCATAACAGATAATAGTTACCTATAGGTCACGTGATTAGGTAGGTACATAGTTAAGTAATTAATATAAATTGTAATTATGTAGTAAATTTAGGTAAACATTCATTAAATCAATTCAAAAAATAGATTAATAACTAATAAAACATTTCACACCTATCCAAAAAATTCGTCAACCTTATAAAAAGCTTACTCGATAAGCCAGTTCTTCAGTTTGTTTTGTTTGTTTGTTTCAGTGGACTTCAAACACCTGTAATGATGATGATTAGATGTTATAAGGCGTTATTGCAGTATCTTTCCAAGGCGCCAAATGGTTTGTATATCTGCCAATCGATCGAGATACTTGAAAACTATCTTGACCCCATAATTTATGGTCGAAACGCATTAATGTTTTCGCAAATTCTAACGATGCACTTGGGTTGGCTCGCTGCCAGGCGTAGGTATTGATTTCAATACTAGGTACAGTCAACAAGATTGATTTGTAGACCACAATACAACGTGATTCATAACATGTATATCTTCGACCCCGAAAGGGGCTTCTATCAACAAAAATAAATAACATTTAGGTAGTCAATTTTTATTTTCGCTGTTTCGGTCATTTGTGTCGTATTCATCAAAATCGCATGGATTATTTTGAAATTTAGTTGTATTTGTTTTTGTAAGTTTTATATCTATAGGTAGATAAGTTGGATGGAGCATATTCAATCCTAAGCTTTGTCATCTAAATAATTAATTATAATAATATATATATATATATATTGTATATTGTAATTCTTAAAGGATTTTTGTTTAATTCATCATCATCAGCCTGTAGAAGTCCACTGCTGGACATAGGCCTCCCCCAAAGAGTTCCATGACGAACGGTCTTGAGCCTTCTCCATCCACCGACTTCCCGCAAGCTGGGCCTCTGCCGGGGATTCTTAGCACCCCCTGCTCCGCCGTTACCGTGGCCGCTACCAGTGCCAGGAATAGCGGAGCTGCCGGGGACTGGGGGCCGTTTTTTATGATGTCCTATCATAAGGGGGGGATTGGACCATAACCCACCACGCTGGTCCAGTGCGGATTGGTAGGTGGAGCGCCAGAGACTCGTCAGCTGATCGGCAGGGTGTACCACGTGCCGGTGAGGTTGGCTTGGGTTCCGAGGGTTGTCATTTGGAACCCCTTACACCCCTTTGTTTGTTTAATTAAGTTTTTTAAATTTGCTAATTGATAACATGACATCTTTATAACTAATGAGAAGTTCAACACTAAGATTGCTAACTAAAACAGCTGAATAATTGACTTTAGAACTGATTTCGCCCCAAAACAGCTGATTTTTGCATAGCAAACCTATACTTTCACTGCACTGATCCTTTCACCAGTCATAGGCCCTTTTCAGAGCCACCGTACCACAACCTGGTCACTGACCTCATAACTACCAGGAACAAGACAGAATCAATGACACGACAAGCAAGCAAATGAAAAATATCGAATTTCTAAAAAAAAAAGTCGTAAAACCTTATGTATGTTTTACGACATTTAAAATTAATGCCTTTATAACTTTATTTACAGAAAGAAACTTAAAACTAATACAAGTTAATATTTACAAAATACACAAGAAACAGTTGAGCCATCTAAAGACCGTTACAAACGATCTATAGATAGCTCAACTGATCCAGATCACTACCAGTCGGAAGCGTCCCCAAGACGCTGGTGGAATTGCCACGCTGGATGGCAATGCTAATTCGCTGGGCCAAAGAAAAAAATTATTAAACATTTAGAATTGCCAATGAGGTGTAGTTAGAATAAGCCCATTTCTGAATACATAGCATACATAACAATATTATGAATCACTTTGTATACTCAACCGTAAGCACATTATTTGAAGTGCAAGACCAATAACAATTTATATTTACCTACATCATCATAATCAGCCTGTAGAAGTCCACTGCTGGACATAGGCCTCCCCCAAGCAAGTCACGAACTTTGAGCCGTTTCGATCCACCGAATTCCCGCAACCTTTACAATGTCATCGGTCCATCGGGTGGGCGGCCTTGCAACACTGCGTCGCCCAATTCGTGGTCATCATTCGAGTACCTTTAATCCCCAACGGTTGTCGGTTCTTTTTTTTTTTTTTTTTTTTATGTTGTACGGAGGCAAACAGGCTTACGGCCCTCCTGATGGTAAGTGGTTACCGTCGCCTATTGACATCAGCAACCACAATTGCTAATGCGTTGCCTGCCGAACCCCTCCCCCCTAAAGAGCTCTGGCAACCTTACTCACCGCAGGAACACAACACTATTTGAAACAAATTATGTTATTTGGCTGCGATCTTCTGTAAGGTGGAGGTACCTCACCAGGCGGGCTGCTCCAATTTAGAGCGAGAAAATCTCGCTGTGCCCTACCTCCTCCAGAAAGCGAGCGTTCTGCGAGCTATATGGCCTGCTCACTGCCACTTCTACTTCCTAATTCGAGAGCTATGTCGGTTCTTAGATAAAAGTAGGTAGGTATGTCTGCCTCTTTAGAAAAGGATAGGCGAGTTATCGAGCGGATAAAGTAAGTGATTGATTGTGAATAAGAAATGCTGTTATTAGACGACCTCAGTGGCGTAGCGGGCAAGTGCCTGTCTGAGATGAAACGGGTTCGATTCCCAGCGTGATAAATGTTTGCATGATCTGAAAATATTTGTTCAGTCCCACGACGCAGGGAATGCTTGTGTGGGGTCAGGACTATGTATGTGACTGTTGGGTGTTATTGTTATAATAATAATAACACCTAATAACCTAATAACACCTAATATAGTCTAGACGAAAGCTTAGCCCCTTCGTCCACGGCGCGACTCAAAAGGAACGCGACTGAAACTGTAGTCACTTATGAGTAGCCTGACTGCGATAGCACTAGTATTTCAATGCGCGTCCGTCCACGACGCTACTCAAAAGGAACGCGTTTGTAACTAGTCACCTGGCGACTCGACATGCTGGTCGCCAGGCGACTGGTTTCGAGAAACTGTGTGAAAAATGAACGAATAAACTGTAATTATAAGTGATTCTGACGTCTATGTGACTGGAGAAGTAATAATTCCGTGTCATCGCTCGAATTATCACTAGTCATGTTCATTATTTTCGTTTTCAAAACTTTGTTTACATAAAATCGTGTACTGAGTGACTGAGTTTCAGGAAATTTCAGTAGCGCCGTGGACGAGTCAGAGTTTCCAATCAGTCCGCAACTCTAGTTTCTAATGAGTTCCGTCACTTTTGCGTAGCGTCATGGACGAAGGGGCTTAGTCTAGGCCCTATTAAAGTAGGTACATTGCTTACAAGCTCTCACACTAGGATACCCTGAGTTGTGAGAAGTTTGAGTTTGACAAGGGTTACATCGATTATATTTAATATACTCTAAGCGTTAAAGGCAGGTAGGAGCCTAGTACCATTAGTTCAATAGTAGGTATGTTATTAGGTGTAAGAAGTTAAGGACTTATGGACACTAGCTCTCACTGTGTTGTGAGTAGCTAGTCTCTTCCGGGGGCTGTAGGATTAGTATTAGGTAGGTAGGTATGTTTAATCTCATCACATCTAGGCTACATACTTATTTACGTTATTATGTTATAATAATAATAATAAAATTATTATTACAATGCATAATGATTACGTAGGAACAACATTTCAGAAGAAAGTTGCCACCAAAAAACGGATCTTAATGGCCCATAAATACAAACCGAAATTGCCCATCAAACAAATTTATGACTAGCTGATATTTTGAGGCGAATTTTATTATTAAAATGTTTAGAAATAACCTCAATGTCGTGTAGTGACGACAATATTGGCTGGATGAATGCTGTTCGATCCAGTGTGCACCACACTGAAGCTCTACTCTACATTCCATTTTGTGAAAAGGATCAAAAATGAATACATTATCGTATCGTGATTTTTCTGGTTGGCGCCAAAAGGCCCCTCAAAGTTTTAGGAAATTTCCATCTTCTTTTCGTATTAAAACTTCATTAAGAAAATAACAATTAAAAAAATGCACGTAGAACATAGCGGTAAGGCTTAAGATGCCATAGCCAGCCCGAAAAAATGTGGCATCACTTTCAAAATTATGAATCTTTGCAGGCGACTGTACCTACCTACATAAAATTGTTAGTCTTTCACTGACGGTCATAGGCCCTTTTCAGAGCCACGATACCTGGTGGTCACTGACCTAATACAGGATGACCATGAAAGAATCAGTGACACGAAAAGCGAGCAATTGTTAGTAATAGTAATTAAAGGTTATATAGATAGATAGCTAGATAAACTCTTTATTGTACACAAAGAAAAATAATATACCTAGGGAGAAACAACAAATATTACGTACAATGGGCGGCCTTATCGCTAAAAGCGATCTCTTCCAGACAACCTTTGGATGGACGGGATAAACAAATCAAATAAGACGGAGGTGTAATTAAGTACCAACCTTTTTTGGTGAAGGCATCGATTTAACTTCCGCCGAATTGATTTCGTTTGTCCTGTTTTCAGATAATTTCGCCTTTGTTTCCATGCACAGAAAAACCAAAAAAATCATCACTGATAGTCTCGTACTGGCAATTTTTATCAAAGCCATTTTTATGAATTCTAGAGTCGGTAGGTACAATAAAAAAAAACACTTTTGATTTGACGTAATAAAGCGCGGGATTCCACCTGTCAATACGCAATGGCGGTCTCCAGACCACTGGAATCGGATAGATAGACTCAGACTGCAAGTCGCGTATATTTTTAGTAAATCGATGAGCGGTGTTTTGCGTCAAATGTGCGACAAAATTATTTTGGGTGAAGCCTTGTTCAAACGGCGTGCTATATGCCATTCAAAATATATTTTAAAAAGTTCCTTACGACTATTGGATAAAGTCAATTCTAAGTTTGACTTCCGATATCTATCGTAGAGAGGCAGCTTAGATTAAAAAGCTTAGATGCCAAACTCTTATTTTTTTTTTGTCTCCTAATCAGTGGACGGTCAGTGTATTTCTTGGTATTTTTTTTCGTGTGCATATGAAATTTCGTTCTCCATTAAATTCCCTGCGTTCAAATCCCGAAATCCGACAACATTCTGCTCCGGTAAAGGGTAATCAGTCGACATAATAAGGAACATTTTTTTTTTAAACTTAATCTCACTCCGTTTGAACAAAGCTTACATGTTTCTTACATCTCCTGTGGGGTTTTATTTGTTTCGCTGGGCTATTAAAATTTATTTATTGTAAAGATGACTCAACGACATCGCACTAGTATAATTTTCATAGATTTTAGGGTTCCGTGTCTAGGTATATAGGACGTCCATAGGATAGGTGGGCTTCCAACATTGCGTCGGTCGCCCGGTTCGTGGTCGCCATTTGAGACAATATTTACCTAATTAGTTTCTAAACGCGTGACTTTGCAATCTTTACATAATCACTAAAAACGGGATGTTTGCCAGTTTATTTGTTCCTCGATATTTCGGAACAGTTTCATGAGTCATGATCACGAAAAAAAAAATTAATGCCCTTACTTATAAAAATCTGCTGTCTTTGGAATCTTGGATCTTTGGAAATTTAATTGGATAAAGTTGATTGAGAATAAAAAAAATGCTAATGATACGTACGGAATCCTCAGGGCGCGAGACCTTTTCGCACTTAGTTTTTCAGTTTTATTTATAAAAATAAAAGCAGACATCCGGCATTCGCTCATAATTCCTTGTCTCCGAAATACCTTTAACAATAATTGCAGAACAGAATTTGCGCTTGAATGATGTGAGAAAATCTAGTAGGTACCTACCTAGTGCCAGAAAACTTTTATAAATCATCGACTAAAGCCGGACTCAAATACCGCACTTCTCATGTGCACATGCCTATGGTGAGAAGTGCGTTTCGTGCCACGAAAGGAGCTTCTTTCTTTAGAACTTTATTTCTTTCACTACCTATTCACCGACGACGGTTCATTCAGAAATTCGTTATGTGTAAGCTGTAGACATACACACGGTCATGGGCCCTTTTCAGGGCAACCATATTATTATTATTTTTTTATACAACTGAGGTGGCAAATAAGAATACTGCCCACCTGTTGGTAAGCAGATACCGTAGCCTATGAGCGCTTGCAATACCAGAGGCATCACGCACGCGTTGCCAACCCCGAACCCCCTTCCCCCTAAAGAGCTCTGGCAACCTTACTCACCGTAGGAACACAACACTATTTGAAACAAATAATGTTATTTGGCTGCGATCTTCTGTAAGGCGGAGGTATCTAGGCGGGCTCCAATTTAGAACGAGAAAATCTCGCTATGCCCTATCTCCTCCATTGTCCATATTCTCAACCTGGTCACTGACCTAATACAGGATGACCAAGAAAGTATCATTGATACCACAAGCAAGCAAGTTGAAGTCGAATGGTATTGTAATACCTATTACAATGTGAATTTAAATGAAAAATAACTAGTGGTTAATAACTTTATTTACAGAAAGAAACTTAAAACTAATAGGTACAAGTTAATATTTACAAAATACACAAGAAACAGTTGAGCCATCTAAACACCGTTACAAACGATCTATAGATAGCTCAACTGATCCAGATCACTACCAGTCGGAAGCGTCCCCAAGACACTGGCGGAATTGCCACGCTAGATGGCAATGCTAATTAGCTGGGCCAAATAAGAGCCAGCTCTCGGGTCACGCGTCGCTTCGATAGTTATATTACTATTGTTATATTACTAGTTTATAGTTATATTAATAGTGGTTTGTCCCGAACTGAGATCTCCCGGTGTCTGGAAGTCGGTCCTAAGATGATAGTCAAGGCGCAACTTAAAAAAAAATGTAGGTAATGATCTGAAGATGTTTCTTACTTAATCACGCCGCACAGTGGTTCGTCTGTATGGTAGGTCGGACATAGGGTCTAAATATGTTTAAACGACGTTTCCCATATAATAAAATAAGTTTTATGCAATTCACTCCTAAACTATAAATCGGGGCTCAAAATGACATGGGGTCATATTTGTTTGTTTTTAAAACATAAATCGAATGGAGTATTAAAATGTATGAGATTACTATTTTGAAAAAAAATCATCATCATAACTCGAAAAGGGCACAAAAGTGGCAACATGTGTATTTGAAGAAAATGTGACACTTAATGATAAGAACCTACCATAAAAATCCCAGAACGAAAATCGACGAAAATACACGTTATTTTCACGTTTAAAGTTTGCTTCCCATACAATGAAATCAGTTTTATGCGATTTACTCCTTAACTATAAGTCCAGGCTCAAAGTGCAATAGAAGAATGTTTGTTTATTTTTTAAATAGCAATCGAATGGCGTAATCAGATTTATGAAATTACGACTTAGAGATTTTAAGTCATCTATGTCCAACCTCTCACATAATGACGAACCACTGTGCGCCGCAACCCCTGAGGCCACACGAGTTAGATAGATAGATAGATAGATAAATTGTTTATTTGACACACACACAAATACAGCACAGACAGAGATAAAAGCAAACAGAAGAAACAACAGCAGACAACAAACACAAAATAAAATAAAGCTTAGTAGGTAGGTAGGTTAACAGTAAAAAAGACTAATACAAGTAGCAATACAACATACACAAGAGAGACAGCTGAGCCATCTAAATACCGTTACAAGCGATCTATAGAGTTGGTATGTGGTTACTTTTTACCTGAACACGAGTGCGAGTGAAGCCGCTTCCGAAGCTAGTGTGAGCCACAGCATTGACGCAACTCATCACCCGTCGTCCAGAATAGATAGCCGCAATAACGCGATGCAATAAAACAGACAGTTACAACGCTGGAGCCAGATCCTCTGATCTCACGCAGTACCTAAGCCACGTCTGACGACGGCGCCAGTAGTATAGTAGAGTAACACCTGTTCAAAGCCGTCTGTCTAGGGCCTGCATTTATAACGTACCAGATCCCGCCCGCGGGTTCGCTCGCGTGGTACCTACATAAAAAGTAGCCTATATGCTATTCTAGGAAAATAATAAGTTTCAACGAAATCGGTTGAGCCGTTACGGCGTGATCGAACAACAAACATCTAAACATCCTCACAAACTTTAGCATATTTATATTTAATTTATATTTTTATATTTATTCCAGACTATGGGTAATCTATCTCTGTGTGAACCCAAATATCCTATTTTGCTGCACCTAAGTAGGCACATATAATACCTTTTTATAGTTGCAAATAAAGAAATTGAATTTAATTGAAATTTCATCCAAATCCGTTCGGCGGTTTGGGTGTGGTTGAACTACAAACATCTAAAAATCCTCACAAACTTTCGCATTTATAGATAATATTTGTAGGATTGGCCGTAGTGGCCCCGGCTGAAGAATAGGCCCCTCCATATCTACCTATCTGCGGATGTCGTAAGAGGCGACTAAGGGAAAAAAGCTAGGGGATGGGCAGCAGCGTCCCTCATTTTAACAATGATAGCTCTAACTGCGCTCGCCAACCCGCATGCCCAGCGTGCTGAGTATGGGTAAATCCCCCCACATGATAAGGAATTTGCTCTGTCTGTGGGGGAGGCCATGTTCAGCAGTGGACGTCGAACGGCTGAAATGATGATGATGATGATGATTAGTAGGATAGGATAGGGTTAATAGGATATTTACCTACCACGTTTTAAACACTTGCAGGCTATGCAAGGAGGCGGACACTTATGCTCAAACGTAGCATCCATTTGGGACCGCACATCCTCAGCCCAATGGAGCTAAAGCAACTCACCCCAAAGAAAATCCTGCAGTTTTTAACAGCTGCTGGGCTTTGCGGTGAACTTTAAAGGCCCTGTAAAGGGGCTCCACAAATAAAGTGGCGATCACAATAGGCCAGTTGTGGCCACAGTGATACCATAGCCACATAAAAAAAATAAAAAAAAATACCACGTTGTCTCCCTTTATAAGCCGTGTTGGCTAACGCCAAGTGGAAGAAACCTCGACTCTCAATCTGCAGGTCGTTATTCGAATCCCGGCCGTGGATTGAATGGATGGATTGGACCAATGAATTTTTATATTCCAAAAATGTATGTGCACATTAACACGTGCGCAAAACGGTGAAGGAAAACATCGCGAGGAAACCCGCGGCTTAGTCAGCACGTATTGACTCTGTCTATCCTGTGGACACGGCCGACTACGCTGAGAGGATGATACAGGTGCTGTTCTCCATCTAAAACATGTCGCAGGCACTACAGCGTCCTGTATGTGAGTAAAAGACGCTGTATAAATCATCTACCTAATTATTATTTGTACCTCTGTTAATAATTTTTGGGTATACTAATACTAATGTATTAGTATACCCAAAAATTTACTAAGTATAGTATGTGTTAAGTTTACAGTCTTTCGTCTAAAATAATAATTTGCGATGCTCGAAAAGAGTGAATAAGTTTATAAGTGCCATATTCATAGCTTTAAGACCTCTCTGTAACACTTATTTCTGCAAATAAACATTTTGAATCTTGAATCTAGGAACAAACTGATATTTGTCCAAGGAGGTGGGCGTTGGTAGCTGCGACACAGTTTAACAACTACTGCAGTTATCATCGTTTCCCCAATACATTACTGTACCTATTTTAAAGTTCCAAATAAAACTTTTTTTTTTTTTATCTCAGCGTCATCATTTCAGCCGTAGCACGTCCACTGCTGAACATTGCCTCCCCCATAGATTTCCAAAGCGAATTCCTATCATGCCCATACTTAACACGCTGGGTACGCGGGTTGGCGAGCGCAGTTAGGGCTATCTTTGTGATAATAGGGGGTGCTGCCCATCCCCTAGCTTTTTCCCTTAGTCGCCTCGTACGACATTCAAACTCACCACGGCCTAAATAAATAATCTATAATAGAGAATAAGGCCTTCCTCCATCACCATATTTAATTTATTTTTATAAACAGGTACCAGTTTTATGATCGCAGTTTACTTATTTATTCTACCAGAATAGCTTCAAACGGTAGTTTGTGGTTTTAGGCGGGGGCAGACGTTTGATATGCCGTTAAATTGGCTATACCTGGATAATAATAAACATAGACTGTGGACGTAGTATATGTATAGATAGATGTAGTAAATATAAAAAAGTAGACTGTACAAGGTGATTCAAAGTATGTACGCCATACCGAAAGAGGCTAAAAAAAGTTTGTTTGACTTTTGGAAAAACTATGGCAAAATAAGCGGTTTTGGACTCAAATCAGCTCAAATTCATTGTGAATCAGCTGTTTTAGGTAGCAATCTTGATTCCGAAATTCTCGTCTAATTAAAACCTAACCAATTAAGTTATAAAGATGATGTTAAGTTTATGAAATAAAAATTCTGCCGTTCTGGCATGATTGAGTAACAAACATCTATCCACCCATCCATCGAAACTTCCGGCAACACGTGCGTGATAGATGATACCTCTGGTATTGCAAGCGAACATAGGCTACGGTAACCGCTTTCCAAAAGGTGGGCCGTACGCTTGTTTGCCACATTTAGAAAATAAAGACGGTCAAGTGCGGGAACTCGCGCCCTGAGGGTTCCGTACCATTGGTCGTGGGTTCGAATCCCGGTCGTACACCAGTGGTCATGGTCAGAAAATAAAGATTCTTAGTGTAGGAATTAACTAACTTATATTTAAGGTCGCTCACGTAGTCATTGTTAGACATTGACCGCAAATATAACTTTGTTTCCTAAAAAACTTCGAAATTCCTCAATTTCAGACTTTTCCCTTTACATGTGTTACAAAAGCTCCTAGCATTCCAAATTTCAGAATTGTGAGGTAACTGCAAGTACCCTAGAGGTTTTTCATTTTAGCAATTTACATACTACATTCATTGCCATATCTTTTTAATGCATTAAGCTGCTTAAGTGCTTTGATTTTTATACGGTACCATAAGCCCACAGACAGTATGAATTTCAAGTTGATACCTTTAGCCGTTTCTGAGAATAAGGGTCTTGACAGACAGACGGACAACAATGTGATCCTATAAGGGTTCCGTTTTTACAAATGAGGTACGGAACCCTAAAAACCATAAAGGTATGAACCAGTTGCCATTAATTAATAAAAAATAAATACACTCCGCAAATACCTAATGTACCTACTGCTTATCTTACCTATAATATTTAGATTGGTATTTATATAACTAGGTGGGTAGCTATTTCTAAATTCTGCGTAGGATTCTACCTACTCTAGTGTGGATAAATCAAAATGATACAAGTTCAAAGCCAACCCCGGCGCCAGACATGTGTTCTTTGTACAAATACGCAAAGTCGCTTTTGTTCGGACATTTGCGTATGTTTGAGTAAACATTTGCAGCCCACAAGGATGCAAGTTCAAAGACAACCTCGGCGCCAGAAATATTGTGTTCAAAAACTTTGCACAGGTTGAATAACATAGATGCAACCCCCGAAAACAATCCTGCTGCGCACCCATGAAGTCTGGCAAACAAAAGTATAAATTCGTTTATTGGCACTGAATTCAAATGTGCAAACATTTGAATTCAGCGATTCAGCAATGTTCTACACTTCCTCTCGCTCCCGCACACTTTTCCTGATTGCCGCACACACTCTCACATCCACCCAGACTCTACATATTAATTCACTAAGTTGCTATTTTTCCGTTTTACTTTATCTTTGGTTTCTGCCCTGTTACTGTGTTTTTTTTTATTAAGTTAATGTAAGTCGTATTTTGTGTACTTGGCCTCCCGCGATACAGGCTAGTCCTAGTGCGGGGACCTCTAGTAACTTATTTTTTTTGGCATTGTTATTTTTAGTTAATGAATTTATTTGTATTTGTGCTCAAAAGTGTGTTCATTTGTTCACATGTCTGGTGCCGACATAAGGCAAAAGTTAAGCCACCGTTTTTAAGGAAATGTGACTGTTTTGTTGCGGTACCTATTAAAATTTTATAATATTGGTTTTCGAACGAAAAAAAAAGAAAATGACGGAAACGTTTTCCATCTACGTTTATTTTTCAGGAAGTCTTGGCCAATTGAGTTTCGGACGGGGGGGATCGAATGAGACAATGTTTTTATTTATTTTTATTTTTGACAATACCGTCATAGTAACGGCAGCCTCTTCTTGAGAAAACAGAGATGTCTCGAAGCGAATCTTTGGCTAGCACCCAACTCTCGGTTCTACCGATAATTTATTTATTTTACACCTTTCGATTTGTTTCGGAAATAAAGTTTTAGCCTTTGACAAAATAATAACACCTACCACCCAACAGACAGTCACATAGGTACATAGTCCTGACCCCACACTAGGAATTTCCTGTGTCGCGGGTATCAGAAACTACGTGTACTATTCTTACACCCGAAACTAATATTTGTAGATTATGTAAACATTTGTCCCGCAGCGGGAATCGAAAATGTCTTCAAATAGTTAGTACGTAGCTATGTCAAATCAACTGTGACTGCGGTTTCTGATACCCACGAGGCCACGACACAGGGAATCCTAGTGTGGGGTAAGGACTAGTAGTGAGTCTAGATTGAAGTTTATTTAAACGTCGATGTGTTATATACAACTGTTTAAAATAATTGGCTTTTATTGCTTGGTGCGAAAATCCTCTGTAATCATAGAACTGCTTCACCAAAATCTACGATGTTTACCTAATGGTAGCCACGCATACCATAGATTTTTATGAGACACGTTGATTGACGTACCTACCGACATTATCCAGACATTTATAAACATCTCGACTTATTTATCTTTTACATTATCATTATCAAAGTCCACTGCTGGACATAGCCGCCTCCCCCTGAGAGTTCCATGACGAACAGTTTTGTGCCTTTTCCATCCTCCGAGTAACGACTTCCCGCAACTTTGACAATGTCGTCGGTCCATCGGGTGCGGGGCCTTCCAAAACTGCGTCGCCGGGTTCATGGTCGCCATTCGAGAACCTTCATTCCCCAACAGTTGACGTTTCAGCGAGCTATATGGCTTGCGCACTGCCACTTCAACTTGTACCTACCTATTTAGGATTTAGATAGACTTATCTTACTATTAACAACTTGGGGGTGTAAGGGGTTCCATTAACAACTTACGGAACCCAAGCCAACCTCACCGGCTCGTGGTACACCCTGCCGTTCAGCGAATGAGGCTCTGTCGTCCCACCCACCAACCCGCACTGGACCAGCGTGGTGGGTTATGGTCCAACCCCCCCCCATATGATAGGCACAAAGAAAAGACGGCCCCCAGTCCCCGGCAGCTCCGCTATTCCTGGCACTGGTAGCAGCCACGGTAACGGCGGAGCAGGGGGTGCTAAGAATCCCCGGCAGAGGCCCAGCTACCAAACCCCACGAACCCTGGACCTGGTAACTTTCAACGCACGGACGTTGAGGACCGACGAGAAGTTGATTGAGCTGGAAGAAGTAGTAAGTAAGTTGCGCTGGGATATCATAGGATTATCAGAAGTCCGAAGAGAGGGGGAGGACACGATAATCCTGAATTCCGGCAACTTATTCTACTACCGGGAGGGAGATCAGCTATCCCAACACGGTATCGGGTTTCTCGTCCATAAGTCCCTCGTCAACAATATTGTAAAGATAGTGAGCGTTTCGAGCAGGGTGGCATACCTTATACTCAGAATCACCGAACGGTATTCGCTGAAGGTCATACAGGTATACGCCCAACACTCAAAACGCTCAGACGATGAAGTGGAGGCTATGTATGATGACATTTCAAATGCCATGCATGCCTCGAAAACACACTTTACAGTTGTGATGGGGGACTTCAACGCGCGGCTAGGCACGAGGAACGGCGATGAACTGAAAGTGGGGCAATTTGGATTTGGACAGCGAAACCAAAGGGGTCAGCGTTTGGTCGACTTCATGGAGAAGGAGGGACTCTTTGCGATGAACTCTTTCTTCAAGAAGCGATCGTCCAGAAAATGGACGTGGCTGCACCCCGGCGGTTATAAAAGCGAGATAGATTTCATCATGACGACCAAGAAGCAAATATTCAATGACGTCTCTGTGATCAACAAGGTCAAAACCGGCAGTGATCACCGTATGGTTAGAGGCTCATTGAATATCAACATTAAGCTGGAAAGGTCTCGTCTGATGAAATCTACTCTTCGCCCAAGTCCTGTCCAAATTCAAAACCCCGAGAGCTTTCAGTTAGAACTCCAAAATCGCTTCCAAAGCCTGGCTGAATGCGAATCAGTGGACGAGCTGAACAACGGGCTAGTGGAAATTGTCCAAGCGGTTGGGTCGGAGTTCTTTAAGACCCACCGTAAAAATATAACCCAGAAACTCTCTGAGCACACTCTAAAACTCATGGTTGAGCGAAACGAAATGAGACTGCATTCTTCAGTGGACAGGTCGAAATACGGCGTGCTCAATAGGCAGATCTCTAAGTCCATGCGACACGATTTGCGCCTTTTTAATACAGCTTGTATTAAACGCGCCATAGAGCGCAATAAAGGCTCGAAAGTGTTCGCAAAAGATCTTTCTATTAGACAAAGTCAGTTGACGAAACTGAAGACCGATAGCGGCAATATCGTCTCGTCGAAGCCTGAGATTTTACGAGAGCTCGAGAAGTTCTATGGACAACTGTACACCTCATCGCAAAGTCCTGCTCCAAACACGGCAAGCGATGCAAGAGCCCGTCTGACCCGGCACTATACCGAAGACATCCCGGACGTCAGCCTATACGAGATCCGGACGGCCCTCAAACAGCTTAAGAACAATAAGGCACCGGGGGAGGACGGAATAACGTCAGAGCTTCTGAAAGCGGGTGGAACACCGATACTTAAAGTCCTTCAGAAGCTATTTAATTCCGTCATCCTCGAAGGTACAACGCCTGAGGCGTGGAACAGGAGCGTGGTGGTACTGTTTTTCAAGAAAGGTGACAACACCCTCTTGAAGAATTATAGGCCCATCTCGCTGCTGAGCCATTTCTATAAGCTGTTTTCGAGAGTTGTCACTAACCGGCTCGCCCGTAGGTTTGACGACTTCCAGCCTCCCGAACAAGCCGGGTTCCGCAAAGGCTTTAGTACCGTAGACCACATCCACACGCTTCGGCAGATTATACAGAAGACCGAAGAGTATAATCGGCCATTATGTCTAGCGTTTGTGGACTACGAGAAAGCCTTCGATTCAGTCGAGACCTGGTCAGTGCAGTGTTACGGTCACTACAGCGGTGCCTGATCGACTACCGGTATATCGAAGTGTTGAAGTGTTTGTACAGCAAGGCCACCATGTCTATCCGACTCCAAGACCAGAGCACAAATCCTATCCAATTGCAAAAAGGGGTGAGACAGGGAGACGTAATATCTCCGAAACTGTTCACCTCTGCATTGGAGGATGTTTTTAAGCTTCTGCACTGGGAAGGACATGGCTTCAACATCAATGGCGAATACATCACTCACCTTCGATTCGCCGATGATATAGTCATAATGGCAGAATCGCTGGAGGACCTTGGCGCAATGCTCAGAGACCTCAGTAACGTTTCTCAACAGGTGGGTCTTAAAATTAACATGGGCAAGGCTAATATCATGTCCAATGCTCATGTTGCACCCATGCCGGTACAAGTTGGGAACGATACCATTCAAGTTGTAGACCACTATGTCTATTTGGGTCAGACGATTCAACTAGGTAGGTCCAACTTCGACAAAGAGGTCAACCGACGAATCCAACTCGGATGGGCAGCGTTTGGGAAACTTCGTCACATCTTCTCGTCGCAGATACCGCAGAGCCTCAAGACGAAAGTCTACAATCAGTGCGTGTTGCCAGTGATGACTTATGGCACTGAGACTTGTTCGTTAACTATAGGCCTCATATACAAGCTCAAAGTCGCGCAGCGTGCTATGGAGAGAGCTATGCTCGGAGTTTCACTACGTGATAAGATCCGAAATGAGGAAATCCGTAGAAGAACGAAGGTCACCGACATAGCTCTCAGAATTAGCAAGTTGAAGTGGCAGTGGGCAGGCCATATAGCTCGCAGAACCGATAACCGTTGGGGAGTAAAGGTTCTCGAATGGCGACCACGAACCGGGCGACGCAGTGTTGGAAGGCCCCCCACCCGATGGACCGATGACATTCTAAAGGTTGCGGGAGGTCGGTGGATGGAAAGGGCTCAAGACCGTTCGTCGTGGAACTCTTTGGGGGAGGCCTATGTCCAGCAGTGGACTTCTACAGGTTGTTGATGATGATGATGATGATCTTACTATTTCCTCCTCTATAGTTGTTAGGTAATGGGCTTTTGCAGTGAAGGATTGATGTCCAGTTAGTTTACCGAATTCAAAATCTTGATGTTAGTGCTAAAAAAAATGCGAACGAAGTCGCGGGTAGCAGATATTTTAATAAAAACATTTTTACGGTAAGAGGAACAATTGTGTAGGTACACAAGTGTAACTTACGTAATTATTATCATCAGCCGGCAATAAAACGTAATATAAGCATCGATAACCTACAGATAACAGAATGTTTCTGTTCACTTCTCGCTCCATTACCAAGTTAAGCGGTTGTGTGAAAAATAAAAACAAAATGTCGCGGGTTCCGGTCACAACTTTCAGCGATGGAAAAACGATACCTGTACTTGGATTGGGTACTTGGAAGGTAGGTGGAGTAACTGTTTAATTATCGTATTATTTAACGAAACCCCACCGCTACATACATACAATATTGATTTTCATTGTAGGATGAATAAAATAGCGGCAACCACCACTGACGCTATTTTAATGAAAAGAAGAAGATGCCAAATTAAAAAAATCATTGTTTCACTTTTAGATTGGGGGAGCCGCTACGTTCCATACCGGTACCTTTTTTTTTTCATTTTGCGTCCTTTCATATGAAAGAGGATGAAATAGGCTAATTGTAAGAGACGAATTGATCGTTAGCCGGCTGATATTACTTGAAAGAATTGAATTTTGTGTTCAGACGGTTCAATATAGAGACCAAAAGTGACACGTCTGTTATCGCCTCTAACAACCGACGACAGTTACACGCGTATTGTTAAACAAACCTAGAAACGGACCGACCAAGACTGTAGGTTCACCCTGAATCAAGAGGGTAGTTATTAAATCGAGACAACACGGCTTCCGGTTCTCGCCTTGTTTTGTTTTAATTTATCACATTTTCGCGAGTTTTCTGACTGTTTTGTTAGGTAAAATTAGAGTCTTTATCAGGTAAGATAAGCTTCTGCTTCGATGAAAAAGTTACCACCTTATGTAAGCACATGTTCCTACTAAACTTATAACAATTACCATGTAATTTTACCATTAATTTTAAAAGTAGGTACGGCTTTTATGAAACTTTTGTGACATCGATGAAACAAGTGCAGTGATAAAATGATGGCAAATAGAACGCAAGTGTGTTGTATTTTTATTTGTGAGTTAAAAAAAAATACAACACACTTTCTGCTTGTTTGAAGTTTAGAAGAAAACCGCCACCCTCCGCCACCATTTTCCTCGGAACTACATGCTACGTCGTTTCTGGTTGTTATGCAACAGAATTTAGTTATTTGACAAAGGAGCCATTTCATTCTGGGCCTGGTCCATGTACACTACATAGAAAAATTAGGAAAAAATAGGAGATTACAAGAAAAATACAATTTCATTAATTTGAAGACAAATGCGTTGGTACAGGAATAGTTCTTCAGGTAAGTTTTTACTATGTAAAAACTATTTGAAGGCCGCCATGTTGGTTTATAATTGGCGTTTGACATGACATTGACATATTTTTCATGTCATATTGTTTGATTTGATGTTTTTGTTTTGTCAGATAAATGTAGGTTGTCAAAATGACATTACACGCACGTCCATCTGCCATATTTTTGTAGCCCTGTGTGTTGCTCTCTTTGTCGAAGAAAATCTTAATGTACCTTAGAACGAAGTCAATTTAAATAAAATAACCAATTAAATACGTTTACTTTATTGCTTAGCCATATTTTAGAGTAGTGTACACAGTGCAGGCCCAGGCTCCATATATTGATGAAACGTCTCTTTTGACATTTTTTATAATTTGACACTGACACTAAGGCTTGAAATACAGCAGTAGCCCAAAAATGAATGAATAAAAAGAAAATATTTCTGCTTTTTGATTCGTTCGCGGCTTTTTGGCGGGAACTTGAGAAAGTGATGTTGTGCTCTCAATTTATTTTACAAAACTAGTGTTAAATTGAATAATATTATGTGATTATGGTGGTGTTTTGCGTAATATTGTTTGAGTAAACCGCACAAGTGAAGTGAAATGAAATGATTGCGTGTATCGTCATTTTTCGAGTTGACGCCAAGAGGTCCCTTGAGATTTTAGTAAAATAGCCACCATCTTATCTTACTAAAACTGAATTAGACTTGACTTGACGGTGACTTGACCATGACTAAGAAGTAAAATGAAGAAGAAAGATAAACTAACTACTAAGATATATAAACGTAAGACTTGGCGGTAAGGCCTAGATGCCATAGCCAGAGGGAAAGGGAAAAAACTTAAAAAAAAAAAAATGATTCGTTCGCGGTTTGTTTTATTTGTTGGTTGTTATCAATAATTTCAGATTTATAGCAAGTTCTCTTTAGGCCATCAAAAATGTCTTCGGAAATGCCGAAAGTTAAGTTCCATAATGGCTCCGATAGTCCCATAATCGGCATTGGAACTTGGAAGGTAAGTTTATCCAAACTTTGAAATTAATCCTTCAGTAAACAAAACAGAATTCCATTCTGATGAGTTACAGTGATCTTCTCAATACCTACAGTCAGTGATCTTAATACCTACAGTCACACACCGTTTTACACGTGTATAAGGTAAACAGACTAGCTAAGTGACTATTTTCCTATTTTTCTTGACGTTCTACGTAAACTTTCGGGTCTGGACACATAACAGGGAATGCCTGTGCAACACAAATAGCTTGCGCGCGCGGCACCTATATAAAGTAGCCTTTAAGCTACACTAGGTTAAGAACTTTAACTATTCCAAGTTTCATCGAAGTCGTTACAACGCTATTGAGCCACAAACATCCAAAAGAGACGTTTCATCAATATATGGAGCCTGGGCCTGCACTGTGTACACTACTCTAAAATATGGCTAAGCAATAGAGTAAACGTATTTAATTGGTTATTTTATTTAAATTGACTTCGTTCTAAGGTACATTAAGATTTTCTTCGACAAAGAGAGCAACACACAGCGCTACAAAAATATGGCGGATGGACGTGCGTGAAATGTCATTTTGACAACCTACATTTATCTGACAAAAACAAAAACATCAAATCAAACAACATGACATGCAAAATATGTCAATGTCATGTCAAACGCCAATTATAAACCAACATGGCGGCCTTCAAATAGTGTTCACATAGTAAAAAACTTACCAGAAAAACTATTCTTGTACCATCACATTTGTCTTCAAATTAATGAAATTGTATTTTTCTTGTAATCTCCTATTTTTTCCTAATTTTTCTATGTAGTGTACATGGACCAGGCCCAGAATGAAATGGCTCCTCGCAAATTTTCGCATTAGAAGGTTCGATTCGATATTAGAAGGAATAACCGATTAACAGATATGGAACAATATACCTAGGCCATATGATTTAAACACATACAAATATATTCTGCTCAGTAAGAGGTGACTAAGGGGAACAAAGCTAGGCGATGGGCAGCAGCATATCTGTGATTGTGTCCCCCTCAAATGATTGTTTCTGGTAATCTATGGGGCTTAAGTTCAGCAGAGGACGTCCTACGGCTGAAATGATGATGATGATGATCATTCAGCAAATTGGCCGATGTTACTACACTTATGACATGTTGGAGTTTTAAAGCCATTCCTTGATATTTATCTGAAAATTTAAACTGAGGATTTGAAGAGCCGTTTCATCCCTTATCTATCGCAATAAGTACTTGTGTGTTATCATATCACCAACTATTGTTATTTCATAGTGTTGTAACATGCTTATCTTGACTTGCTAGCTTAGAGAAAATACTGAAACATAGCCTATGACAAGTTTTTTGTTTAACCAAACTTCTACACATAAATACATTATGCGAAAGTAACTGTGTCTGTCTGTAACATTTTCACAACGAAATGGCTTAACTGATCTTAATGAAATTTGGTACGGATATAGCTTAAATCCTGGGGAAGGACCTAGGCTTTTTATCCGGTTTTGCATGCCACTAGTTCTATTAATAGTGAATGCAGCATGCAATATGTGCACAATGCACACTTAAAATCCTATGAAAGAAAAAAAAAAAAGTTATTTTTAAATAAAAAAAAGAGTCTTTAAGTACATACTACAAGATAATAGTAATATAGATCTTTAAGAACATGTTCGTCATAAGAGATAATAGATGCCATGGAACACCCCACAGCGGGAAGTCAGTGCAGGTCTAACCACCCCCGATTAGAATTAGAGATAATAGATAACAAGTTCTAATTCTAATCGGGGTGGTTAGACCTGCACTGACTTCCCGCTGTGGGGTGTTTTGTGCATTTTCCCCCTATGCCTACCCTACCCCAGGCTGGGGTAGGGTTAGCATAGGGCACAGCCACGGAAGAGGCCCTGGCCTCTTTCGTGGCTGTACAGTGCAAAATTACGTGCTCTATTGTTTCTTCTCCCTGTAGGCAGCCCCGACATAATCCGCTGTCAGTAGCCCCTGTCTTGTACAGGTGATGGTTTAATTCACAGTGACCTGTGATGATGCCCACCACATAGATAACAAGTTGTTAAAACATTTTTTATAACTTTGTCTATCTGTCCGTCTGTTTATATGTTTGTAATCTGAGAAACTTCTGAACTCTAAGATCAAATAATTACTTGACCTTTGACTGATCTTTACGAAAATTTACTAATTTATTGATTACCAGCTTCCGCCCGCGGCTTTACTCGCGTGTTGCCTCCATAAAATATAGCCTATATGCTATTCTAATTCTAATCGGGGGTGGTTAGACCTGTACTGACTTCCGCTGTGGGGTGTTTTGTGCATTGTCCCCCTTGCTAACTCTACCCCAGCCAGCCCAGCTCCTTAAAATAGCGAAGCAGGACTATATGCTATTCTAGGTATTTCAAGTTTTGTCAAAATCGGTTGAGCCGCTACGGCGTGATTGAACAAGAGAACATCCACTCGCGTGGTACCTATGAAGATAAAAAGTAATTTAAGCTATTCCAGACTATAATCTATCTCTGTGCCAAATTTCATTCCAAATCCCCACAGCCGTATGCGCGTGATTGAACCACAAACATCCAAACATCCTCACAAACTTTTGGCATTTATAATATTAGTAGGATAGGATATAATAGTTACGGAACACGTTGTAGGTATCGATGGTGCTGATAAACTGCAGATAACATTATGACATCGGCACCTTTGAGATATCGTAATCATCTGTTGGAATTTTAGCCAAAATTATGGTTTCTACAGACTTGGTCATAGGCCCTTTTCGATATGACCAAGAAATAACCAGCGACACTAAAAGCAAGCAAAAATAAACTTGGAACATGGAAATTTTTCTTGGTTTGAGAATTGAAGTAGTTTAAAAGAGGTAGGGCACAGTGCGATTTTCACGTTTTAAGTTGGATGGAGCAGGTTCCTCCGCCTAGAAGATCGCAGCCAAACAACATTATTTGTTTCAAATAGTGTTGTGTTCCTGCGGTGAGTAAGGTTGCCAGGGCACTTTAGGGGGGGTTAGGTCGGGGTCGACAACAACGCTTGCATTACCAGAGACATCACGCACGCGTAATCACTTACCAACAGGTGGGCCGTAAGCTGGTTTGCCACCTTAATTGTATACCAAAAAAATGATATATTTTTTCGGCGGGAACTTGCGAAGTGATGTTGTGCTCTCAATTTATTTGACAAAACTAGTGTTAAATTGAATAATATTGTGTGAATAAAGTGGTGTTTTGCGTAATATTGTTTGAGTAAATCGCACAAGTGAAGTGAAATGAAATGATTGCGTGTATCGTCATTTTTCGAGTTGGCGCCAATAGGTCCCTCCAGGTTTTAGTAAAATAGCCACCATTATATCTTACTAAAACTGAACTTGACTTGACTTGACTTGACGATGATAAACGAAAGAAAATGAAGAAAGATAAACAAATTAACAAGAAAAAATACACGTAAGACTTGGCGGTAAGGCCTAGATGCCATAGCCAGCCCGAAAGGGAAGAACATTAAAAAATATATATATATTTTTGCGGCCGGCGATTTTTTTTTCCTTCTGAAAGGCTTAAAGCGAAAACTACATTACACCAATGCACACGCCTCAAACAGACCAGCCATCAAAGCAGACACGAATTGTGAGAATAAAAAATTATCACTAATATGTAATTTTTTTGTTGAAGCCACTGGGTTGGTAATTTGGTATCATCATCATCATTTCAACCGTACGACGTCCACTGCTGAACATGGCCTCCCCCACAGACAGAGAGCAAATTCCTTATCATGTGGGGGGATTTGCCCATACTCACCACACTGGGCATGCGGGTTGGCGAGCGCAGTTAGAGCTATCGTTGTTAAAATGAGGGATGCTGCTGCCCATCCCTAGCTTTTTTTCCCTTAGTCGCCTCTTACGACATCCGCGGCTAGGTAGATATGGAGGGGCCTATTCTTCAGCCGGGGCCACCACGGCCAATTTGGTATACATCTTATAAATCATCTTACTAAAATATTTAGCTCCGACGCGCCCAGATCATATTATTTGGCCGCACGTGTGCGTTATGTAGTTCTCGCTTTACCGGTTACAAAAAACGAAACGTGCGATGAGCAAGAACGAGGTGAACTTGCTATAGGAGCTCATAGAAGCCAATCCTTTAATCACTACAAATGATAGGCCCCAAGCCGTGTTTGTTGCCTGATTCTTGTAGGCTTGGTCGCGAGGAACAGGCGTAGCTTCACCTAGTTTATAAGACGTTTCAAAGTGATCCTAGTGATTTTATTGAAATAAAAACCTTTGACTAGCAAAACACTAATGCGGCGTCCGACAGGCTTAAAGAACGCGGCTGGACGGATATATCGAATCAGTTTAACGCCAGGAGTGGAACACTGGCGCGTTCGAAGGACCAGTTGAAACTAAAATGGGACAACATGAAAAAAACCGCGCGCAAACGTGCGGTGTTCATCATAGTAGTAAGTAGAGCTATTGTCTTTTTTTTTTTTTTTTTTTTTCGGATATATTACACATGGTCAACTGATCCCAAACTAGGCATAGCCTGTACTATGGGTACCAGAGATTGATATACATAATAGATAAATATTTAACACCCAGACACAGAACAAACATCTGTGTTAATCACACAAATGTTTGTCCAGTGCGGGAATCGAACCCGCGACCTCTACTGCAGAAGATAGATAGATAATTTTTTTATTTGACACACACCCAAATACAGCCCAGACAGAGATAAAAGCAAACAGGAGAAACAACAGTAGGTAACAATCACACAAAATAAGGCAGAGTTACTACCAACTGAGCTATGAGGCCAGTCAAGGTCAGCTTGAGGTATGTTGACCCTGAACCGTGGATGTCGTGAGGCGCCTAAGGGAAAAAAGCTAGGGGAAATAGAGCAGCGTCCCCTATTTTCATCAACGATAACTCTAACTGCGCTCGCCAACCCGCGTGCCCAGCGTGCAGAGTGTGGGCAAATCCCCCACTTTTGAAATTCGCTTTGGAATCAAAGTCAAAATCTTATATTATTGATAGAATAACCCCCTTTGGGATGGTAAACATATTTTGAACCACCTTCGCTAAAACACATCCGTTCCGATCACAATAAAAAAGAAGGCAATGGACTCAACAGTGCTGCCTACTCTACTTTACGGCTGTCAAAACTGGTCTCTATCAAAAAAAAACCATGACAAAGATACAAGTTTTCCAACGCGCCACAGAAAGAATTATGCTTAACATCAGGTTGGCCGACCGTATCACTAACAAATACATCATAGGGAGGACCAATATAATTGATGCAGCCGTTTTGGCTTGTCAGTTGAAGTGGAGATGGGCTGGCCATGTGGCAAGGACATCAGATGGACTGGTACCCACGGTCGGCTCGCCGCACGCGCGGTCGTCCGCTGCGCCGCTGGCGAGACGACATCGAAGACGTCGCCGGCTCTACATGGACGAGACATGTCGCAGACAGAGATCTGTGGCGATAGATGGAGGAGGCCTTTACCCAAAGATGGGTGCCCAAACTTTGAAATGTTTAAAACTTACTTTATCATTTTGTACAAATAATTGGCTTAATAATAAAAATAATAATATATATATTTTTGTAATTTCAGCCAGAAGTATCGACTTGTACGACGACGCAGACGGTCGCCGCGAGCGAAACCGCGCGGTCGCCTTGTATTACAGAAAAAAGAAGGAAAAGCTGGACATCGAAATAGAAATACTCAAAAAGGAATTTTAAAATAAAAATAAATAAGTTAAAAAATAAATAATAGAATATTTATTTAATTTTTCTCATACATTTTTCTAGGAGGAGGTAGGGCACAGCGAGATTTTCTAGGAGGAGGTAGGGCACAGCGAGATTTTCTCGTTCTGAATTGGAGCAGCCCGCCTGGGGAGGTACCTCCGCCTTACAGAAGATCGCAGCCAAATAACATTATTTGTTTCAAATAGTGTTGTGTTCCTGCGATGAGTAAGGTTGCCAGAGCTCTTTAGGGGGGGAGGGGGTTTGGGGTCGGCAACGCGTGCGTGATGCCTCTGGTATTGCAAGCGCTCATAGGCTACGGTAACCGCTTACCAACAGGTGGGCTGTATGCTTGTTTGCCACCTCAGTTGTAAAAAAAAAAAAAAAAAAAAAAAAAAACATCTACAGAATTTACCCCATTTTGAAATTGATATTGGTAGGTATTATTATTTGGTTTTGGTCTTTTTTCAATGATAATTTAACGACCTCGGTGGCGCAGCGAGTGAGTTCGTTAAATTATCAAATTATCATTGAAAAAAGCCGAGCTTAGCGTAGCGGACGTTACGGCTCAACCGATATCGTTGAAACTTGGAATATAAATAATAATAAATAAATATTCCGGACATATTCACACGGTCAACTGATCCCAAACTAGGCATAGCCTGTACTATGGGTACCAGAGACTGATATACATAATAGATATATATTTAACACCCAGACACAGAACAAACATCTGTGTTAGTCACAAATGTTTGTCCAGTGCGGGAATCGAACCCGCGACCTCTAGCGCAGAAGGCAGAGTTACTACCAACTGAGCTATAAGGCCAGTCATAAAGGAAACTTTACCTAGATTAGCATAGACCATCAAGGTAGCAAGCCGCGGTAGTCCTGTATATGGTATAGGAACCGGGAAAATGAAAGTAATTGAACTTTTTTTTTCTTTTCACAGTCGAAGCCCGGCGAGGTCACGCAAGCAGTGAAAGACGCGATTGACATAGGTTACCGTCACATCGACTGCGCCTATGTCTACGGTAACGAGAAGGAGGTCGGGGATGCTATTACCGCTAAGATCCAGGAAGGCGTCGTGAAACGGTACGATACTGTGATTCATCATCATCAACAACCTGTAGAAGTCCACTGCTGGACATAGGCCTCCCACAAAGAGTTCCGCGACGAACCGTCTTGAGCCCTTTCCATCAATCAATCGGGTCATCGGTCAATCGGGTGGGGGGCCTTCCAACACTGCGTCGCCCGGTTCGTGGTCGCCATTCGTGAACCTTTACTACCCAACGGTTGTCGGTTCTGCGAGCTATATGGCAAGCCCACTGCCAATTATATTTAAAAAAATATATTAATTTAATTTTTATTCACAATATTTCTCAAATAACGTGTTTTTGGTATTAAGAACTAAGAACTAAACGTACAAGAAGTTCACAATTGAAAGGAATCAAGATTGCTACCTAAAACAGCTGATTCATTGAGTTTGACCTGATTTGACCCCAAAACAGCTGATTTCCGCATAGAGTTTTTTCAATGAAAAATGTCGAATTTCCCAAAGTCGTAGAACAAACTTAATTGCCAATTGGTTGTAGAATAAGCCCCTTTCGGGATGGAATACATATTATGACAGGCCTCATAGCTCAGTTGGTAGTAACTCTGCCTTCTGCGCTAGAGGTCGCGGGTTCGATTCCCGCACTGGACAAACATTTGTGACTAACACAGATGTTTGTTCTGTGTTCTGTTCAGTCTCTGATACCCATAGTACAGGCTATGCCTAGTTTGGGATCAGTTGACCGCGTGTGATATGTCCGAAATATTTATTTATTTATTATTATTTATGAATCACTTTGTATTGTCTTCTCTGCTTCCAGCGAGGACCTGTTCCTCACCTCGAAGCTGTGGAACACATTCCACCGCCCGGACCTGGTGCGCGGAGCCCTGCTTGAGACCCTGAAGAACCTCAACGTGGAGTATGTAGACCTGTACCTCATCCACTGGCCCCAGGCTTACAAGGTAACACCTTATTTATTTTGTTTGTTCTGTATCTGGGTATTAAATATTTATCTTATAACTTTAACCACAATATTGGGGTAATGTTTTATTGGCCTTATATCTATTATAAAGGAAAGTTAAGGAGCTTCCATTGGAAAGATCAGAATGAAGGAAATTGCATCATTACACCGACAAAAATAAATCTTAAATCATAGAAGATCTATTATAAGTTTGTTTTTGCCTAGATTTAAGTAAACGCTGTTCATTACCAATAAACAATTAACAATATCTGTTATGTATATCAGTCTCTGGTACCCGTAGTACAGGCTATGCCTAGTTTGGGATCAGTTGACTGTGTGTGATATGTCCGGAATATTTATTTATTTATTTGGGTAATTCGGTTTATTTAAACCCAAACGGCTCAAAGCGCGCCGTAAGCGTAATTTTTGGGATATTATAAAAAATCATGAATTAAATTAATTGATAAATTAATAAATAAATATTCCGGACATATCACACACGGTCAACTGATCCCAAACTAGGCATAGCCTGTACTATGGGTACCAGAGACTGATATACATAATATATCAATATTTAACACCCAGACACAGAACAAACATTCTTATTTTTTGAATGCATTTCAGGAGGACGGCCCCCTCTTCCCCACGGACGAGGCCGGCAAGATCCAGTACTCCGAGGTGGACTATGTGGACACGTGGAAGGCTCTAGAACCGCTGCTGGCTGAAGGACTCACGCGCAGGTAAAACGCACGCCAATCTCATTTGTGTTAAAAATACTTCCTACTTTTCTACTATCTACCATAATACCACCTAATAGAATCATCATCATCATCATTTCAGCCGTACGACGTCCACTGCTGAACATGGCCTCCCCCACAGACAGAGCGAATTCCTATCATTACAGGCAAAAATCGCGCCAATCACAATTGCGTTAAAAATCCTACTATTCTACCACCTACCATCATACTTCCTACTGGCCTACTTCCTACTTACAGGCAAAAATCGCGCCAATCACAATTGCGTTAAAAAAAATCCTACTATTCTACCACCTACCATCATACTTCCTACTGGCCTACTTCCGTGCATCATACATCCTACTTTCTACTGACCTACCTCCTACTTACAGGCAAAAACCGCGCCAATCTAAATTGCGTTAAAAAAATCCTACTATTCTACCACCTACCATCATACTTCCTACTGGCCTACTGCCTAGCATCATACATCCTACTTTCTACTGGCCTACTTCCTACTTACAGGCAAAAATCGCGCCAATCACGATTGCGTTAAAAAAAATCCTACTATTCTACCACCTACCATCATACTTCCTACTGGCCTACTTCCGTGCATCATACATCCTACTTTCTACTGACCTACCTCCTACTTACAGGCAAAAACCGCGCCAATCTAAATTGCGTTAAAAAAATCCTACTATTCTACCACCTACCATCATACTTCCTACTGGCCTACTGCCTAGCATCATACATCCTACTTTCTACTGGCCTACTTCCTACTTACAGGCAAAAATCGCGCCAATCACAATTGCGTTAAAAAAAATCCTACTATTCTACCACCTACCATCATACTTCCTACTGGCCTACTTCCGTGCATCATACATCCTACTTTCTACTGACCTACCTCCTACTTACAGGCAAAAACCGCGCCAATCTAAATTGCGTTAAAAAAATCCTACTATTCTACCACCTACCATCATACTTCCTACTGGCCTACTGCCTAGCATCATACATCCTACTTTCTACTGGCCTACTTCCTACTTACAGGCAAAAAGCGCGCCAAACTCATTTGTATTAAAAATATTTCCTACTATTCTACCACCTACCATCATACTTCCTACTATCCTACTTCCTACTATTCTGCTGAAGCTCACCATTTGTCACTTTTTCACATTTTAATAAGCTACTAGCTTCCACCCGCGGCCTCGCTCGTGTGGTACCTATGAAGATAAATAGTATTCTATTCCAGATAATAATATGCTATTCCAGACTATAAAATCTATCTCTCTATATACAGCTTGTCATTGAGACAAAATATAATAATTAGTATTGTTAATAAATTAAGTTAAGTAGGTACCTAGATATAACATCGCCTTAGGGCTTAATAAAAAAACCTGTTATGATGTTGTTATCTTAATAAATAAATAAATAAATAAATCTCTGTACCAAATTTCATCGAAATCCGTTCGGCCGTTTACCACAAACATCCGAACATCCTCACAAACTTTCGCATATATAATATAACTAGCTTCCGCCCGCGGATTCGCTCGAATGAATCACGTTGTATTTTGTTTTGTTTATTCGATTGCAGCTTGGGACTCTCGAACTTCAACTCGAAGCAAGTCGCCAGGGTCCTGGAGGTGGCCAAAGTGAAGCCAGTCGTCAACCAGGTGAGATAAATTTAAATGGCACCAAAAAATGTCGAACCAGCGGGATTTAACCCGCAACTTCTCCTAGAATCACCATACCAGCTACGCCATGGAACGAATGACGCTGGTGCCGAAAATCTTGGGCAGATGAAATTAATATTTTCGCCAAAAGTCGTAGAACCAACTATTGCCAATTGGGTGTAGAATAAGACTTTAAACATAAACAGATATAGACATTTATTTATTTGCGACTAAAACACACTCTTGGACAAGATTTTACAACAACCAATAAAGTAATATAAATTAAAAATAAAAATGGTGTGCTGTGTGCTGCAAAATGGCCTCGGCTCAGCATTATGCCGGACAGCATACATATTAGATAGATAAAAAAATTATTTGGCACTACATACACACACAATTAACATAAATAAACAATTTTAATTTCAATTTTCTTTTTTGCCGTGGTGACCCCGGCTAAAGAATAGGCCCCTCCATATCTACCTATCCGCGGATGTCGTAAGAGGCGACTAAGGGAAAAAAGCTAGGGGATGGGCAGCAGCGTCCCTCATTTTAACAACGATAGCTCTAACTGCGCTCGCCAACCCGCATGCCCAGCGTGGTGAGTATGGGCAAATCCCCCCACATGATAGGGAATTTGCTCTGTCTGTGAGGGGAGGCCATGTTCAGCAGTGGACGTCGAATGGCTGAAATGATGATGATGATGAAACAATTTTAAACTAAAGTACATACAATAGGTAGGTATAAATAATCAAATGAGCAATTTTAAAAAAATTAGGTATCTTAGAGTAGGCAAGTTTGCGTGTGCTGCAGTACAACAAATAGGCTATGGCTCAGTGAAATATTTTGCTTAAAAGCAAAAACACTGATTTTCAGCCAAAACCAGATCGAGAGTGAGCAGAACGAGTACAAACGAACAATGCGTAGGCACCCAGCTGTGAATTTGTGTTGTTGTGATTGTGTAGTTTGCTATCAATGATTAAAAAATATGAAATATAATAAATTAATGACAATAGTGCGAAAAAATATAATAATAATAATGAACAAAATGAGCTTACAATATTTTTGTTTATTATGAATTAACTTGTAACACTATTGATATCTGCAGGTGGAATGTCATCCGTACCTCAACCAGCGCCGTCTGAAGGACTTCTGTGAAGCTCGAGGGATAAAGGTCACCGCCTACTCCCCCCTGGGCTCCCCGGACAGGCCCTGGGCCAAGCCCGGAGACCCACAGCTGATGGAGGACCCCAAGCTGAAGGCCATCGCTGACAGACTGAACAAAACCGTCGCTCAAGTTTTGATCAGGTAAACAGCTTGCCTGTCGTAACACTGATCCTTTCTTGGTCATCCTGTATATATCCCACTTACCATTCCCCCATTCCTTCTTGCTTATAGTGTCACTGATTCTTTCTTGGTCATCCTGTATTAGGTGAAAGTTGAGGTATGGTGGCCCTGAAAAGGGTCAGTGAAAGAATCAGTGTAATGAAAAGATTGAGGTGAGGGTTTAATTATTTAATGATTTTTGAATTGTTTTTTCTCAATAACCGCAAAACGCACAGTTTTGATTTTTATGACAAAGATAACTTGAGCATTTTATTTACGTAAATCCAAGACAGAAACGCGATTGGTAAAACTTTTCTTGATGGATTTATTTTTTAAATTTGGGTCTTCTGCAACAGTTTTTTTCGAAAATACTCTGAGATTATCTAACAAAAATTACTTTTTTTTAAATATTTCGTTAGACAATAGCATTGGGTACCTAAATCCAAGACACTTTTTTAAAAAAATAGATAGTTTTTGAGATAATCCATATTTTCTTATATTTCGCTTACGTCGATTACTTTCGAGCGCCTTCTAACGCTTGCTATCTCTTTCCGCATTCAATTACAGTACATAGCGCTGTCACTTTCTTCACTCCGCCCACTCGACAATTTGTTATGATTTTTGTATCCTCTTAAAGCTTTTTTATTAGACAACTAAGGTGGCAAACAAGCGTACCTGTTGGATAGTGGTTACCGTAGCTTTTGTACGCCGTGCGTGCTGCTGACCCCTTAAAGAGTTCTGGCAACCCTAATGCAGGAACACAGCACAATTTGAAACAAATAATGTTATTCGGCTGCGATCTTCTGTAAGGCGGAGGTACCCACCAGGTTATTAAAAAAATTGTTAATTACAGATACCAGATCGACAGGGGCAACATCGTGATACCTAAATCAGTCACGAAGTCCCGCATCGCGTCCAACTTCGCCGTGCTCGACTTCAAGCTGTCGCAGGAGGACATGGATCTCATCGACAGCTTCGACTGCAACGGTCGTCTAGTGCCGATGACTGCGTAAGTTAATCATAGTTGATCGAGCGAGCGAAGCGAACGAAGAGCACTGCTAAGCCGACTGGCATCATAGCTCAGTTGGTAGTAACGCTGCCTTCTGCGCTAGAGGTCGCGGGTTCGATTCCCGCACTGGACAAACATTTGTGTGATGAACACGGATGTTTGTTCTGTGTCTGGGTGTTAGATATTTATCTATTATGTATATCAGTCTCTGGTACCCATAGTACAGGCTATGCCTAGTTTGGGATCAGTTGACCGTGTGTGATATGTCCGGAATATTTATTTATATTTATTTATTATTACTGCTAAATGGATTTATGGTTCGAAAGTTATGCTATTCTAAATTCTAATTGTAATCGGGGGTGGTTAGACTTGCACTGACTTCCCGCTGTGGGGTGTTTTATTTATTTACTTATTTATTTGTTTATAAAAACACACATGGGCTTACAGAACGAGCCAAAGCGCCCAAATGTTACAATAAAAAATACTTAAATAAATAAATATAAATATTCCGGACATATTCACATGGTCAACTGATCCCAAACTAGGCATAGCCTGTACTATGGGTACCAGAGACTGATATACATAATAGATACATATCTAATACCCAGACACAGAACAAACATCTGTGTTTATCACACAAATGTTTGTCCAGTGCGGGGATCGAACCCGCGGCCTCTAGCGCAGAAGGCAGAGTTACTACTAACTGAGCTATGAGGCCAGTCAAAATAATATACTAATAATATACTAATATAATATATATATACTTACAAATAATTAGATATAGGGAATAAAAAAATTTAAAATAAACTTGGTACATTGGCAATAAATAAATGCCTGAATGAAGGCCTGATGAAGCCCACTGCTGAAAATAGGCCTCCCCCAAAGAGTGCCACGACGAACGGTCTTGAGCCTTCTCCATCCACCGACTTCCCGCAACCCTCACAATGTTGTCGGTCCATCGGGTGGGGGACCTTCCAACACTGCGTCGTCCGGTTCGTGGTCGCCACTCGAGAACCTTTGCTCCCCAACGGTTGTCGGTTCTGCGAGCTATATGGCCGGCCCACTGCCACTTCAACCTGCTAATTCTGAAAGCTATATCGGTGACCTTGGTTCTTCTACGGATTTCCTCATTTCGGATATAATTTCGGATTTCAATAATATTAACAATTCAAAAATAATTCAGAAATGAGTTGAGGCCGTCCGATGAAAATCTTGAAACATTGTCAACAAAAATTTCAGCGTCAGTCTGGGCTACTAAATTGTTCAGAAGGGCGAGCATTGTCCCCCCCTTTTTTTTATCGTGGGGAAATCCATCATGGATCCCTCCTTTTGCGGGGGCAAAAGAAGGGTATGTCGGACTCCTACCGACTAAAACCACCACGGTGGCCGGCCTCCATGCCTGTCAAGGGGCTCCGGGATCTCCGTACGGAACGCAACGGTGCCCCTCTCACACCCCTGAGCACTGTCCCGGGAACTGACATGACTGACTGAATGACACCCACAGTCACCCCCGGCACCCTCGCAGGTGCTCACGACGGCACTTGCCACCAGTGCCGCCGCCATCCTGGGAGAGCATTGTCCCCCTATGCTAACCCTACCCCAGCCAGCCCAGCTCCTTGAAATAGCGAAGCAGGACTTTGGGTCGTTGGTAACATTCTCTCGGTATCAAGTTACTATAAATAACGGTTTCGGCAGAATACCAGCGCCTAACTACTCCTCAGTGGTAAGGCATTTATGCTGAGCCGAGACCTTTTTGCTGCTATGGCGCACAATAACATTTCACGTGTTCTTTTTAATAAGTTTTTGTGTGTTACCACTCTGTCTTTGTTTCATATTTTCGCTCTCTGTATCTTGCTTCTATTGTGATGTGTATTGTGTGCCAAGTTTGTGAATAAATGTTTGTCTATATCTATGTTATGCTATCCTACTAATATTATAAATGCGAAAGTTTGTGAGGATGTTTGGATGTTCGTGGTTCAATCACGGCTAAACGGCGGAACGGATTTGGATTAAATATTGGTACAGAGATTATAGTCTGGAATAGCATATAGCTACTTTTTATCCATCCTTTTTGTCCAAGTTGTAGCTCGCTTCGCACACTCGATCTGAAATGTACGTTTATGCTTGCTGGATGTATAATATATATTTTTTTGTTTCAGTTCTCTCGGTCATAAGTTCCATCCATTCGAAAATGATGAGTTTTAAGATGTAACCACACCTGCCTTCTTAACTTTAATACAAAGAACTATATAATTTTACGTTACTCATAAATAAAAAGACATTTTATTAAGTACGTTACTACTGTAGTTTAAATAATTATAATTATATAATAAAATATATTAAATAATTAACATCATTAATTAGCACGTTGAAGTGGCAGTGGGCCGGCCATATAGCTCGCAGAACCGACAACCGTTGGGGAGTTAAGGTTCTCGAATGGCGACCACGAACCGGGCGACGCAGTGTTGGAAGGACCACCCGATGGACCGATGACATTGTAAAGGTTGCGGGAAGTCGGTGGATGGAAAGGGCTCAAGACCGTTCGTCGTGGAACTCTTTGGGGGAGGCCTATGTCCAGCAGTGGACTTCTACAGGTTGTTGATGATGATGATGAAATAATTAACACACAACAGTCACATACTCATAGCTCAGTTGGTAGTAACTCTGCCTTCTGCGCTAGAGGTCGCGGGTTCGATTCCCGCTCTGGACAAACATTTGTGTGATGAACACAGATGTTTGTTCTGTGTCTGGGTGTTAAATATTATTCTATTATGTATATCAGTCTCTGGTACCCATAGTACAGGCTATGCCTAGTTTGGGATCAGTTGACCGTGTGTGATATGTCCGGAATATTTATTTATACATAGTCCTGACCCCACACTAGGATTCCCTGTGTCGTGGGTATCAGAAACTACGAGTACCATGGTACCACAACACCCAGACCCGGAACTAATATTTGCAGATCATGCAAACATGTGTCCCGCAGCGGGAATCCAACCCACCGTCACCGAGGACGTATGTTATGTTGATGGACGTATATGGGGGAGCGGGGGTTGTTAGAAAGTGTCGTGTATAGGCTTTGAAAAAAAATTGAATTTAAGATTATTATTTTTTTTCATTTAACCTCTGGTAGAGATGTACAGCTTATGTAAATGTAACACAGGGATAGTGTAGCTTTCTATTAGTGAAAGATTTTTTATAATTGGTTCAGTAGTTCCGGAGGTTACTCCCTACTAGGCATTTCGAAAATTCGGACCATTTGCCATGTTCTGCAATTTCGAAATTGACGCTTCCAGTATCGAAATTTCGAAACTGCTAGATAAAAGTGAAAATGAAGTGACATCTATTAAATAGTACATTTAAAACAAAATTTTGCCTTCATTGTGCGTTTTCCGGCGGGTACGAAAAATTTTTTTTGGAAATATGTACCTTTTTTTACTTAAATACACTTCCACATCGAACAAAAAGTCTTATTTTTCTTAATTTTTCGATCCTACATCCAGTTTCGAAATTCCGAAACTTCGAAACTCATGAGGCCAATTTCATACGTCAGTTTCGAAATTGAGAATCTATGAAACTGCAACCCTACCCAAAGTCCCCCTAACTCTCAGACTAATAAGGAGTACTTGCCCTAACTAAAACAAACAAATTCGATAAGTAGAAGAGATTTTTACAAGGGAAAACGAATCTACAAAGGAGAACGTAGCTTATTCAAGCCAAAGAGGTAGAATGCAAAAAAAAAAACGAATCTTTATGATTCATGCACTCAAAAAAATGTTTTTCATTTTTTCCCAGTAGGTACATATACAATAAAATTGTATGTAGTCTTTGATTGCAACCCCTTTCGTCGAACAATACAAAAAGGTCGTAAGCTTACTTCAGTGGCCAGAAAGAGAGAGATAGATGATCGATGTAGCAAGTAAGCCAGCAGTGTCCACAACTTAAGGTATTTTCCCCTCAATTTATGGTATTTCTTGGTGCTTAGGGTATTATTTTAGGGGACAATATTTTGTCGGTTTGTGACAAATCCAAGGGAAGTCTTCCACTAGAATTTAAGTCTACAGAAAAAAGTACTTTAAGAAAAAACTACTTTATTATTGCAACAACGTTTAAATATTTCGTTCGTTACTCGTTTTAGGAGGGGAACTGTGCAAATATTGATGAATTAAGCGTATTTTCCACAGAGTGTGGGGAAAATCAAATTTCAGGGTTGGCACCACTGCGTCCGTTCCCCCGACCCGCCCCGCCGGCAGGGTGCAGCAGAATGAAAGACAGTCGCTTGCCTCGCGTTTGAGTGGCAAGCACGCTATAGCTACCTACTTTGTGTTTACAGTGCGTGTCAAGCAATCATCGACTTTAACGCTAAGAGATAATGTCGAAGTCATATTGCTCGGTCGAGGGATGCCTCAATAAATCAGAAAAACATGGTGTCTTTAGGTTTTTTAAGTTGCCGGCTGAAGCAGACAGGTTTGTTTATTATTATTCGGTGATTTGACAAACTAATTTTATTTGTATTACATAAGTTTGACTGTTTATTGACGTATTCCAAGTTGTACAACTTGGAATACGTCAATAAACAGTATATTAGCAATCTACAAGCTAGTATAAGTCGTCGGGCACAGCCAAGCCATTTATTTTATTACCTATTGAACAGACAGCAAACTTCTGGGTATGTAGGGCACATGATACGCGTGCCTCATCCATTTTATATTGTTTAAACATTCTTATGATGCTAAGGAAATGAATGCGCGTATACTTTTCTTATTGTATCACAACGAGCTTAGCTAAAATCGCGCCGAAAACACGTTCAGTATTCAATAAAATTATATTTGTAGCAACCTAAACAACCTAATCAATCAACCTAAACAAACCAACACCGTAGACCAACACAAACAAAAACAAAGTATGAAAGGAAGGGAGAAGAAGGAAGCATGCGTTTGTGCTTCAGTCCAGCAGGACCTTTGACAGTTCATCAGCTATGCCATCTTTTAGTGCGTAGTATTTCTTCAAAAAGTCTAACAACTAATCATATTTTCTTTTTGACGGTTAGGGTGTTGCCATTTTGCCAAATAAACAGCTGATCTGATGGATCAAAATCGTTGATTCGTCATTTTTTCAGCGATAAACGCGATCGCGCTACGTTGATGCGGTAAAGAGCTGATCAGTTCGCAGTTCATTAATTAATCTGATCTGTTACAGCACTAACGGACTGAATATGGCAACATTATTACGCGTTATGACATGAGAGAACTGTCAAATCGTGAATCTAATTATTTGTTAGACTTTACTTTATTAAGTAAGAAATAAGAAGAAATTCAGCACTATTAGTTCTAGTCACTTTAGGTCCCTACTTACCTAATTGAGGGCTGCTGACGCCAGCGCAACATGACGTATGATTTATCAAGACCGCTGCTTAAAAACATCTGAATGAACATAACAGCTCATTCAAAATAAATTCACCGCGGGCTCGCGAGTCAGCCGGGCTCTCACTAGCCACACTGGGGGAGTGGTAGTAATTACTCCACCAGTGCTCTAGGGTCTCGGGTCTAAGTAGGTACGATTGTTGGGTCTGTTTATGGATCGAGCTCCTTTAGGTAAAATTTTAATTTAAATCAGTAGAATAAGACTACCTACCAGGTGACGATGTGAACTACAGGTTATTGATAGCATGATCTTTATTTCCAGGCGCCAGAAGTGGCTGGAGGTGATAGGTAGAGCAGACCTGCTGAACAGAACAAATTTGAGGCCAAGCTCCTACTGCGTTTGCTCTGCACACTTCGAAGATTCCTGTCTGATTACCAAACTGTATCTGACACCCGATGCAGTACCAACGAAACTACTTCCGGGTAGTGCCACCGATCGGGATAATTCCGAATCTGAGAAGAGAAGAAATAATGAATCAGAAAAGGTTGCACAACACACGTTCTTTAAATTGGCTAATTGGCAGCTAAATGTACAGGAATTAGACAGCTCTGGGCTTAGAGACTTTGCTCTTAATCTATATTTTGCAAGCCCGCACACGTACAAGTTACTAAAAACTCTATTTCAACTACCAAATGTGGGCACTATACTTAGACTATACGTCAAGATACCTCTGAAACTAGATGAAAGAGTGATGGATAGTCTCTCACTGAAGATGAAATTTCTTCCAGACCAAGCCAAGTACTGTACGATGTGCCTGGGAGAAATTAAACTGAAACCACATTTGTACTACGACACTAAAGAAGATGATTTAATTGGTTTCCATTTCATTGATGGCAAAGTGACGTATAAGCTAGCCAATCGAGCCTACGTTATTATGCTTCAAGGAGTATTTCACAAATGGAGGCAACCTTTGTCATATGCCTTCCTGCCTGACGTTGAGCACTACGAGGACCTCGGACCCTGGGTAGACAATTTGATCTCAATGCTCCTGAAAATTGGTATCGAAGTAAAAGCAGTGATTTCAGATCAAAATTCCAACTTTGCCAAATTTGCAAAACAAGTAAAAGGAGTAACGATCGAGAATCCGTACTTCTTCGTGGAAGAACGTAAAGTTTTCTATATATTTGATGTACCGATGCTGCTGTGCAGTGTTCGTGATGCTTTGGTGGCGAGCAACTTCGTGTACGAAGGAAATGTAATATCGTGGAAGTATATTACAGCATTGTACAGCCTGAAGATCGCAAACGGATTGATACCGAAAATAACAGTCGCTCATGTGAATCCGGAAAACTATTCATTTCAGAAACCACGGGTAGAATTAGCAGCTCAAGTTCTCAGTCGAACAGTATCCGTTGCGCTAGATACGCACATTGATTTCAAAACTATATCGAAATATGCGAAACCAACCGCCAGCTTCGTCCAATCCATGGACAACATCTTTGACGTTTTGAACTCCAGTAAAGTCAGGTCAGACAAGCCCTTGCAACTTCCGTTTGCAGATATGGAAGAACAGAGATATATTCTAACAGAAGCACTGAAGATGTTCTCGAAACTTAAACCCGAAAAAGACCAAATAGTGAACGGTCTTCCTATAACCGAAATGTTTAAAAACTTCCAAATAACTATCCAAGCCGTTTGGCAGTTGCATCAAGACTTCTCAGACCTGTTATTCGAGAAATTATTCACGAGACGTTTGAATAAGGATAATTTGGAAGTATTGTTCAGTTCTATTGTAGAGGAAGCAGCTGGTGCTGAGCCGACTCCGGTGAAGTTCAGCAGGGCCTTCTCAAAGCTGTTCATGAACAGTATGCTGCAGAACTCTCCATGCAATAGCGCAGACCTTTTACCAAACGCATGCGATGTCTTATCTCAAGTTAACAACGCAACGAAACGTAAAAAAGAGACGCCGTCTTCGGTACTCCTGAACCCAGTAAGCATGAACGACTACCAAATAGATCTACCCGAAGGAAACGCTCTGACCTACATATCAGGCTATTTGTTGTACAAATGTTTTGAACATCACAAGTGCAACAACTTATCATTGATTGTCAGTAAGGCATCACCTATGGGAACTGGGCGTCACGCACAATACAAGGATTTGAACATCAAGGCACCCTTTTATGGAAAACTGAGACTACCACCTACCGAGTTTGTTGCATACGTGGGGAGGTTAGAAACGGCTTTTGTTAGTAACCTCGAGTTTCTTGTCAATGAACGACCGGGGAGCACCATATTTCATGCTATAAAGGCGACTCCCGCTCAAAAGTTGCTGTGCCCTTGTTTCCCGATAGAATACTGCGTCAAACTTTTCGTGCGACTTCGGATCTACACTACCCTGAAGTTCAACCAGAAGGAAATAAAAAAGGGCAATAAAACCATTAGTGTTGAGCATCTGTGATATGTTTATAGTCACAATAAACTTTATGCAAAGTTGTATGATTGAATAAATTTTAAATTCCCTAAAATAGACGTAATATTACTGAGGTACTAGATCTAATGAGGTAAAATAAATCTATTGAAGCAGATGGTATCTCAGGATACGTATGTAGCCAGAGATTCCTCTGTAATTTAATATTTTTGAATATAATTTTGTAATCGTTACCGTTAACTAGAGATCCATAAATATAAATTGTCAAAGGTCCTGCTGGACTGACGCACGCCTGTGAAAATATAACAAACAATGCTATAAGGCCCCCAATTCTACTAATTCAATGGCTTCAAAATGACAATGGTTCAATGGCAAAATGACCACTTTCGACTCTTTGGTATTCTGCTATCACAGTCGTATTTCAATGGCAGTCATTGTGGAACCAATGGACCAATGAAATCAAAGAAACGAAGGTGGCGACAATCGTAACTGAATGATAATGGTGCGATCATTATCATGCGTTTATCATTTTCAAGTCATTGAATTAGTAGAATTGTGGACCAGGGGCTGATACTGCAAAAGAATCAACTTAATTCAAAATCATAAATAATTGAAAAATAGCATGAGCAGTCAATTATAAAAAAGGCCGTGCATCCAGCAGGCCCATAGTAAACGTAGTCCTAGTCTATGGTAAAGTATAAATAAATTTAAAAAAAAAACAGTCAATTTTCAGAATTGGTTGGGGCTGGTGTGTATTTTCGTGTTCATATTTTTCGAAAGCAAACAAAAAATGTCTTTCAAAGCCGACTTACGGCAAATATTGAAGCCCTATTACTGGGTTAACATCCTAATGAGCATCAGCTACGTAACGTGCAAGCGTATTGATATAATTTGCAAGTGTATGTTCCCGGAATCGGATTGTGAATTGGACAGTCGAGAAACGGAAATCTTATTTTTCCTAATTATCGTCGTGATGCTGCGGACTAAGAAGGCGGGGAGTGTGACTATGGTCAATTACCTGTCGTCCTCGTTCGTGTATACGAAGCTAGCGAACCTAGTTTTGTGGTTATACGCCGATATAAGGTGAGGCATGTTTTATACTAAAAATAATGAAAATTTTTATTTCAAGAGACTGCCTGTAATAATAAGTACTATCCTACAACGTGCTCTGTATGGTTGGTTGGTGTCCGCTCTGAGTTGATAATTTAGGGGAAATAATAGGTACAGTCGCCTGCAATAAGATGTATACACTTCATAATTTTCAAATTATTAGATAGACAATTTTATCAACTACTGTACTTAACAATATTCTGACTAACCATTTGAAATAATATTATTGTAGGTACGGCTTGCCATATGGAGCTCTAGTCATCCTACTAAGCCTACTCCTCCCCGAGCCAACCTACTCTGGTCCAGAGCATGTGACCTACTTCCGCGGACCGCAGACCCTGGACGAGGAGCTGAAGAAGCACAAGGGCACCACATGGTTGGTTTGCTTGTACGCAGCGTGGCATCCGGCATGTGTGACGTTCGCTCCGGTGTTTGCGGAGCTGTCTGCTAGCTATGCACTGGATAACTTGAAGTTCGGGAAGTTAGATGTTGGTCGGTAAGTATCATTGCAGACAGCAAAGTGCAAATCAATCGATAATCAATTGAAATTACATTCTGTCAATGCATTTAAAAGCAAGCTCGACAACTGGCTATGAATTAACAAATCAGTGCTCAAAAAAGTGAACCAGACATGACAATAGACTAGGGGTAGGGTTAGCATAGGGGGACAATGCACAAAACACCCCACAGCGGGAAGTCAGTGCAGGTCCAACCACCCCCAATTAGAATTAATTAGAATGTCAATAGACTTTCAATTTCGATACTGTGAGATGTAGGCACATCAATGGAAGCTGCTCGTCTATAATCAAATAAATAAATTTACTGGTGTGTCAAGCTTGTTTTGTTTGTGAAGTTAAATTAGACCTTTTTTGTGCTAAAATCTAAGTAATAAGATTTTAGCACAAAAAAGGTCTAATTTTATATCTTTCCATTTATAACTAATTTTAGATACCCAGAGGCAGCGGCCAGATTCCGCGTGCAAGATGGACCGACGAGCCGTCAGCTGCCTACTTTGCTGCTGATGCAAGATGGAGCAGAGGCCATGCGCCGGCCCCAGCCGGACACTACAGGGAAACTGCAGAAGTGAGCATAAAAAAATACATATTTTTTTTTTATGTGAATATACTTACCTACTTCCTCTATATCATACATAACATACTTCCTACCAATAATTTTACTATTTTTATAACTAGCTTACGCCCGCGGCTTCGATTGCGTGGTACCTACATAAGAAATATGCTATTTCAAGTTTCATTCAAAAACGGTTCAGCCGTTACGGCGTGATTGAACAAACATTCTCACAAACTTTCACATTTATAATAAGTAGGATAGGCTAGTAGGATTATTAAGTTTTTTTAGGGAGCCATCTTGCAGTTCAATATCAAGATTATAGGTAGATTGCTCCCTAAAACAGATGAATAAATGAGTTGGTACTGATTCGTCCACAAAACAGCTGATTTTTCAATGAACATTATCGAACTTTCAAAAGTCTTTGAACAAACTTCATAGCTCAGTTGGTAGTAACTCTACCTTCCAGGCTAGAGGTTGCGGGTTCGATTCCTGCACTGGACAAACATTTGTAACTGACACATATGTTTGTTCTGTGTCTGGGTGTTAAATATTTATCTATTATGTATATCAGTCTCTGGTACCCATAGTACAGACATTCCTAGTTTGGGATCTGTTGACCGTGTGTGATATTTAAAAAAAAAAAAAACCTTTACTTTTGGTTGAAGAATAATTTCGTGATAATATGCATGCATATTAGTACACAAAATCAGATGTTAGTATAACAAAAAACAATATTTATATTTTCAGGTTCCTCTTCTCCAAAGATAACACAAAGGCCGCCTTCAACTTGGACGACCTCTACCAGCAATGCAAGGAGAAAGCCCCGGCCAAAGACGATAAGAAGACTAATTAATGCATTATGTACCAGCCTATGTACAGTGTGTAGGCGTTGGCCTAGTGGGAGGCACCTCGACATTCGACGTGCCTCTTACTATCCCCCTCAGACATCTTTAGCTTGCACCACCCAGATAAAAGTAGCGTTTGTCCTTCTTCAGGGTTTAAGCCGTGGCTGTGGGAGGGAGTTACCTCGACTTTCGATCCGAAGGTCGTGGGTTCGAACCCGGTCGTGCACCAATGTATAGAATGGTGTAGGAAAACATCGTGAAGAAACCAGCGGCTTAATCAGCTCCGCACTTATTGAGCATTTCTTTCCTGTGGATTCGGCCGAGAGGATGACATAGCCTACTCCATCCACATAATTTATTATAATGTACCTACTAATAACATATGGCATCGCCTTAGGGATGTTATACTGTATTCTAAATAAATAAATTTTACGAGTATAAAATCCATTGATGCACCCTCCGGGATTCGAACCCACGTCCTTCGGATCGAAAGTCGAGGTACCTCCCTCCCACAGCCACGGCTTAAACCCTGAAGAAGGACAAAGGCTACTTTTTATCTGGGTGGTGTAAGCTAAAGATGTCTGAGAGGGATAGTAAGAGGCATGTCCACACATAACATTGACCTAAAAAGATAGTTTTAACACGATAGGTACATATTAGTGCATCATTTAGTACCCATTAGATGCTGCACGACACTGCCTTGACGCATTTCAATATAATACAAGGTGATTCATAACATGTATACCATCCTGAAAGGAGGATATTCTATCAACAAAAAGATCAATTAGCAAAAAAAAAAAAAAAAATTCTTTACCTAGAAAAATATTCCGGACATATTCACACGGTCAACTGATCCCAAACTAGGCATAGCCTGTACTATGGGTACCAGAGACTATTTTAACACCTAGACACAGAACAACATCTGTGTTAGTCACAAATGTTTGTCCAGTGCGGGGATCGAACCCGCGACCTCTAGCGCAGAAGGCAGAGTTACTAACTGAGCTATGAGGCCTGTCGATTAACACAGATATTTGTTCTGTGTCTGGATGTTAAATATTTATCTATTATGTATATCAGTCTCTGGTACCCATAGTACAGGCTATGCCTAGTTTGGGATCAGTTGACGGTGCGATATATGTCCAGAATAATTAAAAAAAAAAACATATTTTTTTTCGCTGATATTCTTTTAGAATAACCCACTTTCGGGATGGGTATACATTCAATGAATTTTTATGTTTCAATAAAAAAAAAACTGACGAGAAGTCGAAGCTTGAGGAGGTACGTAGGTATAGTTTCATACAGGCAAACATCGCACGGTTTAAACTTGGATGGGTGACTGTTGTAGTGCAACTGGCAGCTTCAGTGCTTCGAATTGCACATTAAGCTATCTGTCTTGGCTATAATCGTTAAGCCAAAGATTAAAATAAAGCCATGGCGTAAGCCTTCAGCGATCTATAAAATCATGTCGCTTGTCATAATAAATTAAGGAATCTCTTATAAAATGCAATTTTAGTCATTAAGTACAATGTGTTCTAAAGTTAGTAAATATTTATTGTTTGTTTATTGTAATAAAAACGTTTTTGTAATTGGTTTTGTTTCATTAATTGGACTCGCGTCACGTCCGTCGGCATAAACAGTAACGTTCAGTAAGACTAGCAAATGGATGGGTGACTGCTAGTGGCATCAGAAACAGCGCTTCGTAGGTCACGTTTGGACCGAAGTCCTAGCTGGTAATTCGGGCCCAAAAGCAGCCTTTAATAGTCTGATGGTCATGACGTGGTTCCAACCCAATGAGGATATCTTTTTCTACGTTTTTGATCTGAAACAGCGCCATCTATCAAACGGAGCTCCTCTTTTGTAGAAAACAAGCATACAGTCCACCTGTTGGTAAGCGGTTACCGTAGCCTATAACTCCTACAAGCGTTTGCAATACCAGAGATACGCATTGCCGACCCCGAATCCCCTCCCCCCTAAAGAGCTCTGGCAACCTTACCGCAGGAACACAACACTATTTGAAACAAATAATGTTATTTGGCTGCGATCTTCTGTAAGGCTGAGGTACCCCCAGGCGGGCTGCTCCAATTTAGAACGAGAAAGTCTCGTTGTGCCCTACCTCCTCCAAAACCAAGTAGTTTAGTACCACAGACTACTAAGGGTTTAGTACCAAGGAGGTCTTTACTCCGTTAGGACCTCCTTGGTACTAAACCCAAAGTCATTGCAAAGGTTATGTGCAAACTGTACATAACCTTTGCAATGGAGTTTGCTAGAAACCTTTTTGGCACCACCACTTTCTTAATAAACTTATTGTGAATGCTATCTAGTGATTACAGTTTGTGCAAGTTGGAGAAACGAAACGCTGCTGTCAATATTTTTTTCATGTCAATGTCATGTCAAGTCAACCGGCTACGAAACGAAGAAGAGGGGCCTTGTTTCACGTGTTCGTTTCGTTGTTTGTTTGGTTACAAAACTATAAATAAGAAATGAAATAATTAAGTAAAACACACTGCAAATATGACAATTGTAACGGACAACGAGGTAGACATATTCGTCGCTAGCAGGATTGGCTCATTCAAACGTAAGTAAAAGTAATTCATTGCACAAGATTTCCATTCCAGGCAGGCAGCCACTTGGTGCTGATTAAAATATCTACGAATTTCTGGGTAAGAATTTGTATTACCTGGTGGTATAACCTTATTGACATTAATCTACACCTTGACTCATAAAATGATTAAAATTTTTGGCCTTTGTTAGAGTGTTTTCTAATAGTTTTCCCATTGATGTAAGCAAACGGTTGAAGGTCCCTGGTTTAGGGTACGCGACCGCTTCGCGCGACACGATACAGGCGACCGCGACACGTCTGCTTTGTTTGCAAATGTTTGGAGAACATTTAGCGACAGAGACAGCATGGCAGTAACCGCTCCCAAACCGGTGGTGTCACATCTCGCGGTCGCGTACCTCAAAGTATGCCTTAACATTGTTTTTTTTCGCCCTAACGGGCAGGCTATAGTCCGAGACCATACCGCTTAGTCTGGCGTAGGACTTAACATTGATCAAAAACATCCACAGACATAAAATACCACACGGAAAAGTCTAAGAACAGCAAGAAATGCATTGAGAATCTGGTAGACATCAAATCGCTGCAGAAAGATGACTGCATCACTTGCCTACAGTGGGGGAACGAAGAGCAAACCGAGATACTCATTGGCCGGAAAAATCAGCAGGTACTTGCTATGAATTCTTTGTAAAAAATATTTTATGACTGAATATCATTTGCCGATCAAATTCATTGTATCTTCCTATTGTTGTCCCATTTCATTGGGATCAGGGGAGTCTCATAACCTCTATTTCTATCTCTCTTCAACATCCTACTTGATGCTAGTGCTCTGAAACGGTGAAGGAAAACATCATGAGGAAACTTGTATGTCCTAGAACCTAAAAATCTGAAGACATGTGACATGTGCACGAAAGGAGCCTCTAAGAGGCGCACTTTAATCCTTTCACTGCACTGATTCTTTCAAAGGTCATAGGCCCTTTTCAGGGCACGACAAGAAGCAAGCAAGTTGAAGGCTTTCATCTTCAAACATTCAGCAACAACAATTTCAAAAATAGTTGCATTTTTATTTTTAGATCCAAATCTATTCAACAACCGATGGGACAACAGCAACTCACAGTGCAGACTTTGCGCCAGGCCATGTGGTGGGACTCGGCCGCAGCCGGCGGAAGCTGCTAGCTGCGACTTCCTCTGGAGTCGTGAGGATATGGAGCAAGAAGGTGGACCACATGGTACAGACAGGGGGGAAGCTGGATATCATGACAGTCTCCGATGAAGATTCCACAATGTTTGCGACAGGTATCATCAGTACAATGTCCACTGCTGATCATTAAAAAAAAAACTCAACAGTCACGTACATAGTCCTGACCCCACACTAGGACTCCATGTTTCGTGCGTATCAGAAACTACGAGTACCATGGTACCACATAATTTTTTGCAGATCATATTTTATTGTCGTGCAGCGGGAATCGAACCTCTTGCCTCTAAGACGGGCACTCGCCCACTGCGCCACCGAGTAGGTCAAATTTGATGTGAAATGTTTGTGAATTATGAAATGCACGACCGGCATTCCCATGACCTTCGGATCAAAGTCAAAGTCAAAAGGCATTTATTTCAATAAAATCACTAGGATCACTTAGAAACGTCTTAGAAACTAGGTGAAGCTATGCCTATTCCTCGCGACCATCGGAATCGGAAGTCGAGATCCCTCCAACTAAACATAGGTCATAAAAAAACTGATGTATAATTGTATTATGTTTCCAGGTGGTGAAGAGAACGACCTCAAAGTCTGGCGCATTGGCACCGACGAGCCGGTCTTCGCAGCTAAGAACCTTGCCAATGACTGGCTTCAGCTGAGACAGCCGGTGTGGGTCTCCGGGCTGACGCTGCTGCCCGGCTCCGGGGGAGCCCTAGCCGCTGTCTGCTCCCGGCATGGATATGTTAGGTAACCAGACTGTTATATTGAATTATTTTTCTCTTTTAGCTGTGTTGTGTGTTGTGACCAACAATGCTTAATCTAAGCTCACCAACCATGCTACTTATGTTCACCAATAATGCTACTTAAGGTCACCAACAATGCTACTTGGTGCTACTAACAAGGTCTAGGTCAAGTAGTCAAGGTCTCAAGGTCTTCTTTTTTTCACATTTTTATAAGCTCTTATTTATTAGGGATTATAATTAGATTACTTTTCTTTTGAGCCTCACCTAGTTCGATCGGCACCACACTGAAGCTTGTTGCCTGATTCTTCTAGGCTTGGTCGCGAGGAACAGGCATAGCTTCACCTAGTTTCTAAGACGTTTCAAAGTGACCCTAGTGATTTTATTGAAATAAATGCCTTTTGACTTTGACTTTGGTCACCAGTCCGTGACCACATGAAATAAAATGAATCATAAATATCATTTTTTGCAGGTTATATGACACAAGAGCGCAGAGACGGCCCGTCATAAACGTAGGATTTCCCTCAGGAATGGCTGCCACATGCATTGTACCTAGTTTCGATGAGCGGTAAGTTAATTGACTGGCCTCATAGCTCAGTTGGTAGTAACTCTGCCTTCTGCGCTAGAGGTCGCGGGTTCGATTCCCGCACTGGACAAACATTTGTGTGATTCACAGATGTTTGTTCTGTGTCTGGGTGTTAAATATATATCTATTATGTATATCAGTCTCTGGTACCCATAGTACAGGCTATGCCTAGTTTGGGATCAGTTGACCGTGTGTGATATGTCCGGAATATTATTATTATTATTAATTTATTTATATACATGTTATGAATCACCTGTACCTGTATATTCTGAAATGGGGTTATTCTATCAACAAAAACAAATAAAATTAGCAAACCTTCTCAAATTATCTGTTTTTGGTATTTTTATCATCTTTATAATTAACTAGCTACATAAAAAGTAGCCTATAAGCTATTCTAGGTAAAGCTTAGTAGGATTCCAATTTCTTCTAGAAGGCATCAAATAACAGCGTTTGTCTCGGGGCACCAACCGCTTAAAAGCAACTTTTTCTTCCAGGCAAGTGCTGGTAGGCTTCGGGCGGGGCCAGCTGCACCAGGTGGACGTCCGCGCCGGCAAGCCCGACAAGGGGTACAAGGGCGCGGGGGGCGCCGTCACCTCCATCAGCATCTGCAGGCGGAACCGGCTCCTCGTCAGCGCCAGCTTGGACCGGCATCTGAGGGTCCATGACCATGTCAGCAAAGATTTGCTCTACAAGGTACATATTAAACCTACTATTATTATCCTAGCGTACTATTAAGTTTGTTACCTAAAACAGCTGATTCGTTGAGTTTGAACTGATTTGACACAAACACAGATTTTTCAATGAAAAATCTTACTTTACGAAAAATTTACTTAAGGTGAGGGTTAATTATTTTATGATTTTTTAATTGTTTTTTCCTTTATTGGATTTAAGTAAAGTGAATTAGTTAAGTTGTACCATATTATCTAAGAGCTGTGGATTTTGTTTCATTAATAAAATAAAATAAAAAAAAATTGGTACGTAAGGCCTTACATACTAACTTCCACACGCGGCTACGCTCGCGTGATTAAGGTGAGGGTTTAATTTTTTTATGATTTTTTAATTGTTTTTTCTCAATAACCGCAAAACGCACAGTTTTGATTTTTATGACAAAGATAACTTGAGCATTTTATTTACGTAAATCCAAGACAGAAACGCGATTGGTAGAACTTTTCTCGATAGATGTATTTTTTAAAGTTGGGTCCTCTGCAACAGTTTTTTCGAAAATACTCTGGGACTATCTAACAAAAATAACTTTTTTTTAAATATTTTGTTAGACAATAGCATTGGGTACCAAAATCCAAGACACTTTTTTTAAAAAATAGATAGTTTTTGAGATAATCGTTATTTTCTTATATTTCGCTTACGTCGATTACTTTCGAGCGCCTTCTAACGCTTGCTATCTCTTTCCGCATTCAATTATAGTACATAGCGCTGTCACTTTCTTCACTCCGCCCACTCGACAATTTATTATGATTTTTGTATCCTCTTAACTCGTAGAACAAACTTTATTACCAACTGGTTAGAATAAGCCCATTTCGGGATAGCATACATATTTATTTATTTATTTGATAAAACCCACACAAAAAAAAATCGTGTTTGAACTAAGTTCAAGCTAAACAGATCTTAACTTCTGAACGCCCGATTTTCGACATCAACAGCTGCACTCTCATCGATTTATCATTGTTTATTTGTTTTGGAAGGTCATAACCTTCCAAAACAAATAAACATTTAATTTTACGATACTACATGGAGTAGTGATTCTGTTTGGTGATAACGAATTTACATCTTATAAAAAGAAAATATTTTAACAGTCATTGCGTCAAAATGTACATTTGTAATTACAAATCAGGTAATCAGTGAAAAGGGCTGATAGGCACCAAGCCGTGTTTGTTGCCTGATTCTTGTAGGCTTGGTGCGAGGAACAGGCATAGCTTCACCTAGTTTCTAAGACGTTTCAAAGTGATCCTAGTGATTTTATTGAAATAAATGCCTTTTGACTTGACTTTTAACTTTGGCTACCATACCTCAATCTGGTCACTGACCTAAATACAGGATGACCAAGAAAGGATAAGTGACAAGAAAAGAAGAAGATTACAAATCACCTTGTTTAAATCTGTTGCACTCACTGTTCCAGCAATACCTTACATCGAAGCTGTCGGCTGTACTCATTCAGAGTAATTGCACCACCGCACTCCGAGACGCCCCGGAGGACATCAAAGAGGAAGAGGTCAAGGAAGAGGAAGGGGAGGAAGAGCTAGGTGATGACCTTGATGCCCTCTTCGACCGGATGGAGACAGTTGGGTATGTTAAACTTGTTTAGGGGTATCCTCCAGCAAAATTAGCACCTCGCTGCATGATAATGATAATTTATTTATTCACTTTTTGGAGGAGGTAGGGCACAGCGAGATTTTCTCGTTCTAAATTGGAGCAGCCCGCCTGGAGGTACCTCCCCATTTCGGGATGGTATACATGTAGTTAGTTAAATAGATGATAGAAATATCAAAAATAGCAAATTTGAGACATACTGAGAAAAAAAATACAAAAATAAAATGAAAGTATTTTTTTTCGCCAATATCATTTCTTTTTGTTGAATCACCTTGTATACTACACAGAGAGAAAACCAAGAAGAAAACGATAACCGAGGATGCACCTCCCTCCAAGAAGGTGAAGCCGTCTACAGAGGGAAGCACCGCGGACTCGGACGAAGCGATCGCGCAGCTGCTGCGAAGCACGGAGAAGTTGAAGCGGAAGCGAGATAAAAAGAAGAAGGAGAAGAAGGCCAAGAGTGTCTTCCATAATGCTTAGTAAATTATATTCATAAAATCAAATGTTTTATTCCACATCGATCCACAGGTCGTGGGTTCGAAACCTGTCGTGCACCAATGGATTTGTATTTCGGAAAATTTATGTGCACTATGCTAGTGCTCTCATACGGTGAAGGAAAACATCGTGATAAAACCAGCATGTCCTCCTATCCTAAAAATCCTAAAAAATCGAAGACATGTGCACGATAGGAGCCTCTAAGAGGCGCATTTCACTACACTGATTCTTTCATCAACGGTCATAGGCCCTTTTCAAGGCCACCAGTCAAAGGTTTTTATTTCTAGAAAATCACTAGGATCACTTTAAGTCTTAGAAACAAAGTGAAGCTATGCCTGTTCCTCGCGACCAAGCCTACAAGGATCACCATACCCCAACATGGTTACTGACTTAATACAGGTGACCAAGAAAGAATCAGTGACTTAAAAGTAAGGTTATTTTATGATTTTTTAGTATTGTCACATAACCGTACCTATTTTTTAAACTTTAATTTTCTCCTTATTTTGTTTGCCAGTTTTTCATTATCCAAGCGCCCGCGTCATTAAACGCGTGGCACCCAGATAAAAGTAAAGCAAAATTGCATCAAATACATGTAAATAAGGTACATAGGTGTTGTATGTTTAATTGTGACACAATGTATTTCTACCGTTGCGGCGTGCAAAATTTGGGTACAATGTCACTTAATTAGTTAATTATAAATGATGATAAAAAAAGAATTGATTATTAAATTAAATAAGATAAAAAGTACTTATAAAAAATTAAAAATAACCTTCTTGCTAATCCAGACTACAATCGAACTGCCAAATTTTAATCAAATCAGTTCAGCCGTTCTGGCGTATTTGAGTAACAATCGTCCATCTGTCCAAACTTTTGCATTTTTAATAAATAATAAGATTAACCACTGTCTATCTAACTAGATCATGTTTAGCAATGTTTGTGCATGAAAGGAGCCTCTAAGAGGCGCACTTTAATCCTTTCACTACACTGATTCTTTCACCGACGGACGGTCATAGGCCCTTTTCAGGGCCGTATGGTGGCCACTGTCCCAATACAGGGGATGATCAAGAAAGAATCAGTGACACGACAAACAACAACAAGCAATAAAACCAAAATGTAGAGTTTAGTATTTAATTTATTATCTATAATAACTTATTCTAGCGTTTGTGAAAGCGTTTTTAGTGGATAATACCATAAATGAGTAGTACGACTGCACTTAACAAAATGTTGGAATGAAAACACTCAAATGCTATTGACTTAAAATAAAAATGCACCACAATTTACGTTTGCGAAAACCCTAACTCAAAATAGACAATATGACCTCAACTCAATCCATATTCGGCTTAAAAGGCACTTTTTTAAAACATGTTTGGTGTAAAGCAGCCGTACCCCAGAGATGACTATAACATTACATTCAGCGAGTTTAGGAGTTGACCCTGACTAGCACTACAGTTATGAGAAACGGTGCTAATATGCGCGAACTTTAGTTCTGCCGATATAAGGGTACTTTAGTAAAGCAATACTAAGGGACACTGGCATAACCATAGCTATAGCCAGCTGGTAAGCTCGTCAGCTAATCCATTAGACAACTGGTAAATCAGCTAGTTATTTCGTCAGCTGGGAAGTTTGTCAGCTGGTAACCCGTAAGCTCTTGCTGGTCTGTACGACAGCTTGTTAGCTGGTAATCTCGTCAGTTGATAAGTTTCTCAGCTAGTAAGTCAGGTGGTTAGCTCGTCAGCTGGTAAGTGGAAGTCAGGTGGTAAACTGGTAAGTTCGTTAGCTGGTGACTTCGTCAGCTGGTAAGCTCGTCAGCTGGTAGTTTGTCAGCTGGTAAGCTGGAGTAGGTGCAGTCTAGCCGCGCATGGGGCGGCCCATCCCGCGGCCCGGCGCTCCCGCCGTCGGCATATCGGCTGCCTTCGCGTTTTTGATCGTCTCGTCCACTGACAGGATCTGAAACAAGTGTCATCATATTATATAACTTGTTAATTTAAGTTTTATGTGACAGTAGCTTATGCCCGCGGCTTCGCTCTCATGGCAAGTAAAGAGCTCTTGTCTATTCCAAGTTACATCGAAATCAGCTGAGCTGTTACAACCTGGTTGAACCACAAATATCCTCACAACTATTACATACTTCAACATTCTTGTACGTTTAATAATAATTACTTATAAAGATGATTAAATACCAAAATTTGCTAATCTGAAAGTTCGGGAAATAAATCCGGAAAAAATAATAGCATTTTTTTTCTCTCCACTAATTGTCTTTCTTTTTGTTGATAGAATAACGCCCTTTCGGGATGGTACACATTCATGAAAGACATCAGACAGCATACTGAATTTATTTCTTAGAATTTTTTCGAGCGATGCGTCCCTCCCGCGCCCCTCGCTCCCCGTAGTCACCAATCAAGAGCGCGGAAGAGGCGATTGCCTTATTTGGACAGATTGGACGTACGTACATATTATACGTATGCAACACAACTTTTATATCTTGAGAAAATTTCTAGGAAAGCATGCCTAGGTCTCAGTGGTTGGTTACCTGCGCAGCGGCCTCGCAGGCGGCCGTGATGGCGTTGATCTTCACCACCGCGGGCTCCCACACGCACGACAGGAAGTTGTCTCCGATGTCCTCCTTCTGGATGTCCACGCCGAACCACACTTCACCTGTAAAACGATATTAAGCGTTTTTTATAAATGACTATAGTTGAATTTCGTTCCGCCAAACAGTCAATGAGATTTAATACAAAATGATCATTATTTTCAAACAAAACAAACCATAGACCAATGTACCAAACAGCCTGTATAAGATTAAATAAACATTTTTTTTAATTCCTCATCATCATCATCAGCCTGTAGAAGTCCACTGCTGGACATAGGCCTCCCCCAAAGAGTTCCATGACGAACGGTCTTGAGCCTTCTCCATCCACCGACTTCCCGCAACCTTCACAATGTCGTCGGTCCATCGGGTGGGGGGCCTTCCAACACTGCGTCGCCCGGTTCGTGGTCGCCATTCAAGAACCTTTACTCCCCAACGGTTGTCGGTTCTGCGAGCTATATGGCCTGCCCACTGCCACTTCAACTTGCTAATTCTGAGAGCTATGTCGGTGACCTTAGTTCTTCTACGGATTTCCTCATTTCGGATCTTATCACGTAGTGAAACTCCAAGCATAGCTCTCTCCATAGCCCGTTGCGCGACTTTGAGCTTGTATATGAGGCCTATAGTTAACGACCAAGTTTCAGTGCCACGCTACGTCATCACTGGCAACACGCACTGATTGTAGCCTTTCGTCTTGAGGCTCTGCGGTATCTGCGACGAGAAGATATGACGAAGTTTCCCAAACGCTGCCCATCATTGGATTCGTGGGTTGACTTCGACTCTTTGTCGAAGTTGGACCTACCTAGTTGAATCGTCTGACCCAAATAGACAATTTTATTTAATTATATTATTACAGACAAAAAGACGTGCGCTGTCCGTTGTTGTTTAAAAATAATAAAAATGTTGGCCCATAGATAAATACCATAGACTAACATACATATAAAAAAATACATAATATTCTACAATACATTATAATCTACACTACGTAGGTTATTTGAACGACGTCGCAGATGACGTGCGCGCGGTGTCGCGTATCAGGCTTCCGATGAACTAATGAACGGCTAGATTAATGTTTTGATTTATATATAATTTTTTATTGATAAATATTACATTTTAATACTTATTGTCCTATTCCGGACTAAGCGCAATCTGCTCACACAATTGCAACACAAATAAAGCAAATATATATATGTTCCGGACATATCACACACGGTCAGCTGATCCCAAACTAGGCATAGCCTGTACTATGGGTACCAGAGCCAGTTATACATAATATCAATATATTTCAATACACTTGCTCATAAAGTGGCTCTAATTTAACCGCAATTAGGCACATAATGATACCTGTAATCAAATTGACTTTTTCATTGCTATTATTCACAAACGTGAGTTATTTTATCGGTTGAGTTGCTATGTTCTTTAAAAAGTTTCGATACAAAAAAGATCTAAGACTGACGGACGCCTCGGCGGACCCCCGTTTAGAATTAGAAGGCAACGTTTTAGGAGTTATTTAGTAGATGGACCAACCTTGGTGGTGCTTCTGCCTGAGCTTGTTGAGCAGGCTGGTGGCGTCGAGGCCCGCGTTGTCGGCGAGCTGGCGCGGGATGGCCTCGAAGGCCCTCGCGGCGGCGCCCAGCAGCAGCTGCTCCTTGCCCGCCACGCCCTTCGAGTACTCGCGGAGGTGCTTCGAGATCTCCATGTCGATGGCACCACCACCTGGGGTGAACAAAACTTTAGTACAACAGGTAATTACCACCCTTACCTGGTCGACATACCACAGTGTCGAACCAAACGTTTCTGCTCCACCTTTATTATAAGCACTGGCAAAGAGTGGAACGATCTGCCAGCGTCTGTTTTCCCAGATGAGTACAATCTAGGAGTCTTCAAATCTAGAGTGAATAAGTTCCTTCTGGTAAAGCGTGCTCCATCTTAGGCCACATCTCACTTGCAAAAGTGAGATGGTGGTCAAACGCCTAACCATAACCAATAACAAAAATAGTAACCATTTGTGACACTCGAGATTCAATTGTAGTTTTTTTTTGGGTTTTTATATAAAAAAATTGCCTTTATTTCTTTATTGTACACAGAAAACCCATACAAAAAACAAACTAAATGAAAAGACATGTACAAAGGCGAGCTTAACCCTAAAAAGAGTTTTCTTCCAGCAAACGTTTGAGGCTAGAGATTTCTCTCAAGACAATATAATATAACACACACACACAAACTTGCATATTTAACCTACTTACTTAGTACTAGTTTCTTAGTATTTGTTACTTTTCTTTACGACCACTGTAATTAGGTACCTCTTAATGGGAAGGAACTGACTCCTGACATACAGCTCACGGTAGTTCAGGAGCCAGGGCTTATACAGATTTTAACATTGGTTTTTAGTCAATATAAAAAAAATATAAGCTCATTACTTTTTAACACAGTATACATCAACTTAAATGTATTTAACACTAGCGCCGCTAATAGTAGCCTATATGCTATTCTACGTAAAGAACTCGGTGGAGCGGATTTCGTTGAAACTTGGAAGGTATATACCTCGTTACGATTTGTTCTCTTTGCGTACGCATTGGGTTAATACTGTCAGTTTTTTTTTACGAATCCGGTCAAATTATCGAGAAGTGCCCCAAACATGGTCAATGACCTAATATTTGAGGAATAGGTCTTACCAGCGACAACGGCGTCGTTCTTGATGGTTCGCCTCACTATCATGATAGCATCATGCAGAGAGCGTTCCGTCTCCTCAAGGAACTGGTCTGCCCCCCCGCGGAGGATCAGGGTGCAGGTCTTGGCTGCTGGGCATCCTGGAACCAATGAAATTAAATTCAGGCTTCTCTACCATTTTACTGTCTACCCATACAGTAACCAAAGGGGATTCTATCAAAAAAGAAATAATATTAGCGAAAAAAAAATCCATATTTTTTTTATGTTATACGGAGGCAAACAGGCTTACGGCCCTCCTGATGGTAAGTGGTTACCGTCGCTTATTGACATTAGCAACACCTGGAGCATTGCCAATGCGTTGCCTGCCGAACCCCTCCCCCCCTAAAGAGCTCTGGCAACCATACTCACCGCAGGAACACTATTTGAAACAAATAATGTTATTTGGCTGCGATCTTCTGTAAGGCGTGGGTACCTCTCCAGGCGGGCTGCTCCAATTGAGAGCGAGAAAATCTCGCTGTGCCCTACCTCCTCCGAAAATTTATATTTTTTCGTCCCAAACTAGTTGCTTTTCAATTCAATTTATTAATCTTTTGACATATTTACATGTGCTTAAATAAGTCAGAAATACATTTCAGTTTTGGCTACAGAAAAAAATATCACTTACTACTTTTGTTATTTATCTTTATTTATTTATCATGTATGTAAGGACTTTTTTATGTATAATAGTGATGTTGTAATTGTGGTTAAATTAGTTATGAATAATTTGTTTTGTATATTATGTTGTGTATTTTATAATTTCCGCATACAATAACTTGTTTTATGGAATAAATAACTATGAACTATTTATTACAAGAAGTTCTACCAACAGATTGCTACCTAAAACAGCTGATTCATTGAGTTTGACGTAATTTGACCCCAAAACAGCTGATTTACGCATACTATTTTCGATGAAAAATGTCGAATTTCCAAAAGACGTGGATCAAACTTATTTGCCAATTGGGTATAGAATATGCCCCTTACGGGAAAGCATCCATATTATGAATCACCTTGTACCTTAAATAGAGTTGTAAATACAATTCTTTAAGTATACCAACATACTAATAAAATAACTGCTATCTAATGAATATCTACTAAAAAAAGCTTTAGTCATACCATCAGGAGCCGTTTCTTTAGGGTAACCTAGGGAGCAAATAACGGGATGAGGACACGAATTAGGATTATAGTTACTAGCTCTCGCCCGCGGCTTTGCTCGCCTGGTACATAGATAAAAAAGCCTATGTGCTATTCCAGACTATAATCCATCTCTGTGCCAAATTTCAGCCAGATCCGGACAGCCGTTCTGGTGTGTTTGAGTAACAAACACCCATCCATCCAAACTTTTGCATCCTACTATAGTGCTAAGTTTGTGAGGATGTTCGAATGTTTGTGGTTCAATCACGCCGTAACCGGCTCAACCAATTTCGTTGAAACTTGGTATATAAAGAGTTCTTTACCTAGAATAGCATATAAGCTACTTTAGGTCAAGATACCACTCGAGCGATACTGCAGGCGCAAAGCTAGATATAAGTAGGATGAGTAGGAAGCATAGTTGGAATGGAAGTAGGGAGTATAGTAGGATAGGATTGGTGTGATAATTGGCCTCATACTACTATGTAATCCACATTTGAATTCAGTAATTGGATCCGTGTTTATAATCATTGGCCAGGATAGTGTAACAGTGGGCAGCGGGCCAAGGGCTCATGTAGGCCCCGGAGGCCAACTCACCGGGGAACATATTGTATATACACACTTGTTTCTAAGAAAACTGTGTTCAGTGGCCTTAGGCCTTCGCTAGGCCCCGGCGGCCAACTCACCAGCCAAGATGTATCTCCCAGCCCTAGGCCTCCGCTAGGCCCCCGAGGCCAACTCACCCACCAAAGACTTGTTTCTCGATGAAATATCTTCAGTAGCCTTAGGCCTCCGTTCCGCTAGGCCCCCGAGGCCAACACACCGACCAAAGACTTGTTTCTCGGTGAAATAAGCTCGGTGGCCTTAGGCCTCCGCTAGGCCCTCGAGGCCAACTCACCCATCAAAGACGTACTCCCACCCCTAGGGCGCGGCCAACTCACCAGTGAAGATGTTGTATCGCTCGCCGCCGACCTGGTTCTCGGTGAAGTGCGCGCAGTGTCCGAGCGCGGCGTGCGCCAGGTCCCGCACGGAGGAGAGCACGGCGCCGCCGCACGCGCGCTGCGTGCGCCGCAGGTCCTCCTCGGGCACGCGGCCCGCGCAGAACATATCCCTGCACAATACCGATCTTATTACACAGTATACTAATTACGGAACGTGTTGTAGAAGTGTAATTTGTAGTAATTGTATCTAGCTAGAGTCTTCTTCTTCCTGCCCTTGTCCCACATTATGTGGGGTCAGCACAACATGTTTTCTTCTTCCACTCTCTTCTGTTAGCCGTCATCTCCGCACTCACATCTTTCTTACTCATGTCATCTTTAATACAATCCATCCATCTTTTCTTCGGCCTTCCTCTAGTCTTATATCCATCCACATTTATACCTAACGCTCTTCTCGTTACATGACTTTCATCCCTCCTCATGACATGCCCATACCATGCTAACCTATTACTTCTCAACTTTTCCGTCAATCTAGCTAGAGTATAAGATAAAAATAAAGAGTTTTATTACCTAAACGTGCAAATATGCAATAATAATAACTAGCCGTGGTGGCCCCGGCTGAAGAATAGGCCCCTCTAATTCTAATTCTAAGGCTCGTATTCAGAGACACGACTCAAGCATAGATTTAATCACAGATCAGCTGGACTCTACTTAAGTATTGAATCTCTTCTTGAACATAGCTTTTATTCAAGAACCGCACTTAAACTATTCTCAGCTGAATCGAGTCTCAAATCTGTACTCAAATGTTCTCGTTTACATTTCGATTTATTTATAATTTTCAATCCGTTTTACGCAGAAATTCAAACAGCCAGGGTGGAAATAGAATAGAACAATAAAGTGAAGTATAAATATGCATCAAAGTACGTGTAACGGAACGAAAATGTCATTTGATTAATGACAAATCAAATCTAAACTCAAGCACCGATTTCGTCTGATTGACGTTTCAGAATAAGCATTTACTCAGGTGAACTGTGAACATTGAATCTATACTTAAATACTGTTCAAGAATTAGAATCTCGCCTCAAATCGAGATTTAAGTACAGATCAATGCTCGAGTCTTGTCTCTGAATACGAGCCTAAATGGGGGAATAAGATCTGCACTGACGTCCCGCGTTGGGGTGTATTGTGCATTGTCCCCCTGCTGACCTCACCCCAGCCAGCCCAACTCCTTAAAGTAACGGAGAAGGACCCTGGGTTGGTGGCAACATTGTTCGAGAATCCACGTTGATGCTGTGGATGAAGAGGAGCAGGATCCGATCACCTCCTGCATTCCTGTTTTGAGCCTAGCTTCATTTGTGGCAGTGCAATGTAGTACAACGTGTTCCACTGTTTCTTCATGCTGAAGACAGCCGCGACAGAGGCCGCTGTCTGTAGCTCCAATCTTAAGGAGATGGTGGTCGAGATCACAGTGGCCCGTGATGATGCCCACCATCAGCCTTAGGTCTTCGCGATTCATCTTCAGTAGCGTTGTTGTCACGTGTTTGTTTAGTGTTGGGAACATAATCTTTGAGTGTTTGCAGTCTAATAGGCCCCTCCATATCTACCTATCCGCGGAAGAGGCTACTAAGGGAAGCTAGGGGATGGGCAGCAGCATCCCCTCATTTTAACAACGATAGAATGTTTTGTCTCATTCTCACTCGGGAGGGCGGTGGTGTGGTGGGTGAAGAAAGCACAATCCACGGAGATGCCAAGTTAATTTCTGCGTGTTGTACGAGTATGGTCACATACCTGTCAGCGAAGTACTGCGTGGCCACGTCCCCGATGGGCAGCTTGCTGAGCACCACGTTGGCTCCGCTCGCATGCAAAGCTGCCATCTTGTCGTACAGGATCTGCCACTCAGCATCCACCACCTTCTGGTATTCCTTCACGTTGTCCACGCGCACCTGACAAAGTTTTTTTAATGTTAAAACTAGCTTCTGTCTTCGGCTTCGCTTAGCGTACTATTATGCAAGGTTATTAATGACATGTATACAATCCCCAAAGGGGGTTATTCTGTCAACAAAAAGAAAAAATACAGATAATTCATAATATGTATGCCATCTCGAAAGGGGCTTATTCTACAAACAACAGGCAATAAAGTTTGATCTACGACTTTTGGAAATTCGACATTCATAATTGAAAAATCTCTATGCGAAAATCAGCTGTTTTGGGGTCAAATCTGGTCAAACAAGGAATCAGCTGTTTTAGGTAGCAATCTTGATTCCAAACTTCTTGTATGTTTAGTTATTAGTGATAAAGATGATAAAAATAACGAAAACACCTTATTGAGAAAGTTTGTGAAAAAATAACAAAATAATAATACAAGGTGATTCATAACATGTATACCATACAGAAAGGGGATTTCTGTATGAACAAAAAAAAGAATATCAGCGAAAAAAAAAACAGCAATATGTTCACTTTTTTTTTATCATCTTTGTAACTAATTATTTAAAACAAGTTCGACATCAATAATGTATGGATCTGAGTGTTGGGCTACCAAAGGGACGGATGAAAGAAGAGTGCATGCGGCGGAGATGCGAATGCTGAGATGGATGTGTGGAGTGACGAGAATGGACAAAATAAGAAAATCAGAGGAAGTTTGAAAGTAGCGCAGTAGTAGTGACGGAAAAGTTGAGAAGTAATAGGTTAGCATGGTATGGGCATGTCATGAGGAGGAATGAAAGTCATGTAACGAGAAGAGCGTTAGGTATGAATGTGGATGGATATAAGACTAGAGGAAGGCCGAAGAAAAGATGGATGGATTGTATTAAAGATGACATGAATAAGAAAGAAGTGAGTGCGGAGATGACGGCTAACATAAGAGAGTGGAAGAAGAAAACATGTTGTGCCGACCCCACATAATGTGGGACAAGGGCAGGAAGAAGAAGAAGAAGAAGTTCGACATCAAGATTTCTACCAAAAACAGCTGAATAATTGAGTTTTAACTGATTTTAGCCCAACAGCTAATTTTTTGCTAATTTTTCAATTAAAAAATCGAATTTCCAAAAGTTGTAGAACAAACTTTACTGCCAATGGGGTGTAGAATATGCCTATTTTTAGATAGTACAATATAATTTATCACTTTGTTATATTAGTAGGAAGAACTTGCATCCCAAAGCATGGAAAACTCTGAGACCACAGAAACTTGAAGATATCTAAGGAGGGTATTCAGAGGAGCGTCCCAACATTTGGCACATGCCCACATTTTACATTTTGCAAGTTATGATCTTATGTAATTCTAAAAGTATGGTGCTGTCAAAATATGACACTTGTAAGAATGACCTCATTGTAATACTGCTAATTAAATCCTCATGTATATTTCGGATCGGTATTTTTAATCATTGGTCATAGTTCTCAAAGTCATATATCATTATTAATCATTATTATTATTAGATATCAGGACGTCTGATCGAAGCGACGCGTGACCCGAGAGCTGGCTCTTATTTGGCCCAGCGAATTAGCATTGCCATCCAGCGTGGCAATTCCGCCAGCCTCTTGGGGACGCTTCCGACTGGTAGTGATCTGGATCAGTTGAGCTATCTATAGATCGTTTGTAACGGTCTTTAGATGGCTCAACTGTTTCTTGTGTATTTTGTAAATATTAACTTGTATTAGTTTTAAGTTTCTTTCTGTAAATAAAAAAAATTATAGCCGTGTTTGTTGTCTGACTCTTGTAAGCTTGGTAGCAAGGACCAGGCGTAGCTTCACCTAGTTTCTAGGACGATTCAAAGTGATCCTAGTGATTTTATTGAAATAAAAACCTTTTGAGCTTGAGTTTCATCTCAGCCTAGTCTTGGTATAGTAGGCTATGTGCTATTCTAGGTAAAGAACTATTTATTCCAAGTTCCACCGAAATCGGTTGAGCCGCTACGGCGTGATTGAACAACAAACATCCTCACAATATTTTATGATCCTCTAAATATAACAAACTAACCTCAGCATTGTCCCTCTCGGCCTTCAGTTCCAGTTCAATGTTCAACAGCGCAATCTTACAGTTGCTGTAGGTCTTTGGCTGCATTTCGAAGCCGGCATACGAGAATGTCTTCTTGAAAGCCACACCGGCTACCAGGAAGGAATCTTCTAATGCACCACCGGACACTTTCTTGATCCCTGAGAAAATGATTTTTTTGAAATATGAGGACCGTAAGTAGTACTATCCTAGAAAGAAGTAAATAAAAGTAAATAAATAAATATTCCGGACATATTCACACGGTCAACTGATCCCAAACTAGGCATAGCCGGTACTATGGGTACCAGAGACTGATATACATAATAGATATATATTTAACGCCCAGACACAGAACAAACATCTGTGTTAGTCACAAATGTTTGTCCAGTGCGGGAATCGAACCCGCGACCTCTAGCGCAGAAGGCAGAGTTACTACCAACTGAGCTATGAGGGCAGTCAAGAAGAAAGAATAATAGAAAATAAAATATATTCACATTGTAAATTCAGCTATTTTTATATATTTATAACGAACTGACGACCTCGCTGGTGCAGCGGGCGAGTGCCCGACTGAGACGCAAGGGGTGTGGGTTCGATTCCCGCTACGGGACAAATTTTGCAGCAAATTACCCACGACACAGGGAAGCCTAGTGTGGGGTCAGGATTATGTATGTGACTGTTGTGTGTATGTTATGTTATGTATGTTAACTAGCTTCGCTCGCGTGGTATCTACATAAAAAGTAGCCTATATGCTATTCTAGGTAAAGAACTTTATGTATTCCAAGTTTCAACAAAATCGGTTGAGCCGTTACGGCGTGATTGAACAACAAACATCCTCACGACGAACTTTCGCATTTAATTTTTTAGGATTTTGCAAAAATTGGTAAATTTTTGTATTCAAAATCAAATTATTAAGTGATATTAATGACCTCATTGTAATACTGCTCTTGATTTCATCCTCACATAGTTTCAGAAATTGGATCCAAGTAATAATCATCGGTCAATCACCAAATTTTAAGAAAACATTTTTTTTTTATTTTAGCGGGATTCGAACCCGCGACCCGAGAAACGCTCGAAATGCTACAACCAACTGAGCTATTGGGTCTGTCAAGACATGGACGAAACAACTAGTTATCCTACTGATGTTTGTTGTTCAATAACGGCTCAACCGATTTCGTTGAAAATTAGAATCTAAAGAGTTCTTTACCCAGCATATATAGGTCAGTCAGATATATGGCACATGCCCACATTTTGCTTTGTGACAGATTGCAAGCCCATTGCCGCTTTAAGAATACTTATTGGTTTCCTCACGATGTTTTCCACTAACGGGATTCGAATCTCCTACCCTAGTACATAGACATTCATTTATTTGCAACTAAAACACACACATTTGCATAACGTTTTAAAACTAAACAATTACATAACAGAAAACAAGAGCAGGTAAAAAAAATTGGTGTGATGTGTGCTGCAGCAGCAATGTACCCAAGAAGAAAGAAAACTCTTCTTCTAGAAGAAGACTGATTCTTCTAGGCTCGCTCGCGAAGAACAGGCTAAGCTTCACTTAGTTTCCAAGACGTTTCAAAGTGCTCCTACTGATTTTATTGAAATAAGCCCCTTTTGACTTTAAGTACCAGTGTGGTGAAAGTACTTACCGATCATATCCAAGGGCAGCAGAGGAGCGTCCAGCATGAGCACAGCGTCAACCACCATCTTGGAGAAGTGCCCTTTCTGCTGGTGAATCAGCTTGGATGACATGGCGGTGGCTGCGCATTTCGTTAACAGCTCTCTGTAATTTAATAATCCATACTTTCTTATTCTTGTCGTGTCACTAAATCTTGGGGAGTGAAGAAAAAAGAATTTAAAAAAAAACAAGAACTCCAACGTCATGCCGAGACGTGGCAACCTACGCCACTGAGTTGGCTTACGAAAAGCCCAAAAGAGAGCCGCCTGCAAGCCAGGAAGGCTCCAGAGACCCGGGGCTCGCAGTCCCCGCGAGTAGGTGCCAGGGCGATGGGCCAAACAAGCCCGAGGCCCTTACCTGCAGCTCCCAAGAGAGCTTGTCGACGACCCGGATTGATTGATAATTATTTCTTAGGCTCGTATTCAGAGACACGACTCAAGCATAGAATTAATCACAGATCAGCTGAACTCTACTTAAGTATTGAATCTCTTCTCAAACATAGCTTTTATTCAAGAACGGTACTTAAACTATTCTTAGCTGAATCGAGTCTCAAATCTGTACTCAAATGTTCTCGTTTACATTTTGATTTATTTATAATTTTCGATACGTTTTACGTAGAAATTCAAACAGCCAGGGTGGAAATAGAATAGAACAATAAAGTGAAGTATAAATATGCATCAAATTACGTGTAACGGAACGAAAATGTCATTTGATTAATGTCAAAACAAATCTAAACTCAAACACCGATTTCGTCTGATTGACGTTTCAGAATAAGCATTTACTCAGGTGAACTGTGATCATTGAAGCTATAATTAAGCACTGTTCAAGAATTAGAATCTCGCCTCAAATCGAGATTTAAGTACAGATCAATGCTCGAGTCTTGTCTCTGAATACGAGCCTTAGTCATCCTTTATTAAGTCAGTGACCAGCCAGGCTATTGTGTAAGCAAAATGGTAATGAAGATCGCAATTATAAGGATGATTTTATCAATTTTAGCGACATCTGAAGTTTTTCAACCATAAAGCTAAGATCTTGAAGTTTTCCCTTGTCAAGGTTGGAACGTTTTGAATGTTGCTAAGATTGTTTAAATTGCCCTCAAAGTTACGAACTTCATTGCCATTACGCTTACACAATTGCACAACTGGTGGCCCTGAAAAGGGCCTATAACCGTAGTGAAAGGAGTAAAGTACGCCTTTTAGAGGCTTCTTTCGTGCATAGATGTAATAAGGCCTTCCTAAGACGCCGCTTATTTAACAAGAATTTCAATGAATTTTGAAACTTAACCCGGCTGACCTACATGCCTATAGCGTATGCATAATGGCAATGAAGTTGGTAACTTTGAGGGTGATTTTAACAATCTTAGCAACATTCAAAACGTTCCAAACTTGATAAGTGAAAACTTCAAGACCTTAGCTTCTTCCTTTTCATGTTTGAAAATCTACAGATGTTGCTAAAATTGTTATATCGTCCTCAAAGCTATGAACTTCATTACCATTACGCATACACAATTGCACCCCTGAGTTACCTACCTCTGTTCCTGGGGCGTTTTGTTATCGATTTTAACAGCGAGCTCCTTGACCCTGTCGACTGCCAACTTCGCCGCGGTCCGCACCGCTCGTACTATGATCCTCGGGTGCACACCTGCAATTATAAAATTTATTATTTACTAACTAGGTTTTAAATAACCTAGCTTAATACTGAATAAGATGTGAAAGGAACGCCATTCCGAAAATGGGATGGGATTTGGATGGGTACAAACTGCGGGGAGAACATGGACAAAATATATATATATTTTTTCATAGTTTATGGACAACATTTGGATAATATAAGGTAAAAGTTGGAAGAGGCCTTTGCCAAAAGGCACACAGATTGAGACAAAAAATGAAAAAAAAAAACATAGTATAAATTCTAAACTAGAAGAATCCTAAAAGATGCATGTATAAATAAAAAGATGTGAAATACGGGTCGCGAGGGATAAAATACGAGTCGCGAAGTATAAGGGTATTGGGGTGTTAAAAAACGGGATGTAGAGATGTCATGTAGAGAGAATGAACGAAAGAAGATTGACGAAACAGGTGTATAAGGCGAGTGTGAATGGGACCGTTGGAAGGGGAAGACCTAGGCGTACGTTTAGTGACCAAATCGGTGACGTTATGGAAAAAGGCCAGATCATGAGTACCCAGAACCGACGAGCATGTATGAGGAATGTGATGAGAGTGAATGAAGCAAAAGAGGTATGTCAGGATTGTAGCAAGTGGAAAACCGTGGTCTCTGCTTACCCCTCTGGGAAACGTGATTTCATGTATGTATGCATTTTTTTTTATATTATACGGAGGCAAACAGGCTTACGTCCCACCTGATGGTAAGCGGTTACCGTCGCCTATTGACATCTGCAACACCTGGAGCATTGCTAATGCGTTGCCTGCCCTGGAGAAATCTTTTTGTATTTTTCTTAAAGCTCTTCATGTTGTATGTATGTAAAAAACGGGACTTAAAGGAGTTTTTTAGTAAGAGTAATTTGTCATGAGAATGTTTATTCACGTACCTTCTTCGATAAAGGGTTTCAGCCTCATCAAAAGCTCACCAGCCAAAATGACCACAGAGGTTGTTCCATCACCCACCTGTCCAAAACGCACCATATTACTGTAAACTCTAAAAAGTACCATGAAAATTGGTACAGCCAACTAACTCATTTAATTGTAGTGTCCTCAAGTTGATTAGGAAATTGGATCCGTGTTTATAATCATTGTTTTTTTTAAGGCTTACTTCAAAATGCAATCGTTAGCTAGACCTTATATGTGATTGGTTCTTTTAGCAACGGTCATTGAACCTTTTCAGGGCCACCATGCATCAACCTGGTCACTGACCTAATTAATTCTAATTCTAATTCTAAATGGGGGAATAAGATCTGCACTGATGTCCCGCGTTGGGGTGTATTGTGCATTGTCCCCCTGCTGACCTCACCCCAGCCAGCCCAACTCCTTAAAGTAACGGAGAAGGACCCTGGGTTGGTGGCAACATTGTTCGAGAATCCCCGTTGATGCTGTGGATGAAGAGGAGCAGGATCCGATCACCAACTGCATTCCTGTTTTGAGCCTAGCTTCATTTGTGGCAGTGCAGTGTAGTACGACGTGCTCCACTGTTTCTTCATGCTGAAGACAGCCGCGACAGAGGCCGCTGTCTGTAGCTCCAATCTTAAGGAGATGGTGGTTGAGATCACAGTGGCCCGTGATGATGCCCACCATCAGCCTTAGGTCTTCGCGTTTCATCTTCAGTAGCGTTGTCACTGACCTAATATTGGATGACCAAGAAATAACCAGTGACACCACAAGCAAGCATCGAAATAACTTTCGTGCCTTGCGCCGTGTTTGTTGCATGATTCTTGTAGGCTTGGTCGCGAGGAACATGCATAGCTTCACCTACTTTCTAAGACGTTTCAAAGTGTTCCTTTGACTTGTAACTGGTTATTTTTCGGGCAAAAACTGGTAACTGACCTCAGCATCTTGTGACTTGGCAATGTCGACTAGCGTATTGGCCGCGGGGTGGACGATATCCAACAGCTGAAAAACAAATTCACGTTTATAGTTAAAATATCTTTTTTTTCGCTTTTTATATATTTATATTCTTAATGACAGAATAAGCCCCTTCCGGGATGGTATGTATATAAGAATCATCTTTTATTTAAAATGCCTCATATATTTTTTTATCCACAATTAAGATTCAGTAATTGGATCCGTGTTTATAATCATTGGCATTTTGGAGTCAAATCAGTTCAAACTCAATGAATCACCTGTTTTACTATCCTACTAATATTGTAAATGCAAAAGTTTGTGAGGATATTTGGATGTTTGTGGTTCAATCACGCCGTAACGGCTCAACCGATTACACTGAAGCCTGAAACAGATAGAGGTCTTAACCCAGAATTGCATATAGGCTACTTTTGCCTGAAAACCAGCGCTGCTTTGCATGGCTTTTTGTCATGTAAAGCAGCAATGAGTCAGGGCCTGTTTGGCTGCACCCGACACAGAGCGAGACTAGTTCGCACCTACTGTCTACAGGTGGATGCCTGCCTACCTATAAGGTGGGCAGGTGTCCTTATGTTTATTATTTGTTGTCATTTGTGTTTTTAATATCCTTGTATTATATGTTCCCATGGCTGTTCTTTTTCGTGTGTATGTCAAATAAACGTATATTCTATTCTATTCATATTCTTTTTATCTAGGTACCTCGCGAGCGAAGCCGCGGGTCAAAGCTAGGTAAGGTATAAAGATGATAGAAATACAAAAAAATCAAGCAGCACCGTTTTTCTGCAAGGAATGAGACTTACTTTCATGATTGTGGCGCCATCGTTGGAGATCACAGCCTTTCCGTTGTGGTCAACGATCAGCTTGTCCATGCCACGAGGGCCCAATGTTGTGCGAACCTGAAATATACAATACATTTATTGTACTGTTCCAAGGTACTGTCAAAAGGAGCTCATGCTATCAACAATAAGAAAAAAAAACAAAGGCTATGCTGCTTTGTATTGAAAGCGGTCATAGGCTACAGCTACTTGAGTGGTACACAAGTGTAAGAAGTGACAAACTTATATATTATTATATATACCTGCGGTCGCTCACGTAGTCCATTGTATTGTACTGACCGCAAATATAACTATGTCTAGTAATAATCCATTTTAGAAACATCAAAATTCCGTGATTTTAGTCTTTTTACGTTATTTCATAATGATTGTGTTGGTAACAAAATAAACGTTTTCTGTGCTATTCTATTTGTCATAAAAGCTCTTAGCATTCCAAAATTCAGAATTGTGAGGTAGATGAAGTACTCTATGGGTTTTAAATTTTTTTCAATTTCCCTTGCAAAAATTAAACATTCATTGCCATATCTTTTTAATGCATTGAGGCATAAACTTGATTTTTAAACTGCACTATAAGCTTCCGGACTCCAATAGTTGATATAAATTCCAATTTGATAACTTAAGCCATTACTGAGAAAAAGGGTCTAGATAGACTACAGACGGACAACAAAGTGATCGTATAAGGGTTCCGTTTTTCCAAATGAGGTATGGAAACCTAAAAAGGTTATAAAACTTACAGCATCCACAACGAGCTGGCAGGCATTGATGTTGGAGATCAGCTGCGGCTTGCCCTGCGACTGGTCCGTCCCTTCCTTCAGCACTAGGATCTGCGGTTGCTGGAACGTTAACATAAATACCTAGTGATTCACCTTGATCTGAGATCTCATGATGTCTGCTAATAATGCTTCAATCATGTATGCTAAGTTTCAGCTCAATTTCCTGAAGAATTCTGTGAAGCAGCTTCATATTTAATAATATTTAAGCTTTTGGTAGCCCTCCAGCTATCAACCAGAATAAACTACAACCACAGCATCAACAACGACAAATCCAGGTAAAACCTAAACAACCATAAACAAAAAGAAATGATATTAATATGGCAACTTTGAATGTACTGACGCTATAAACAAGCGAAAGAATCTAGACAGAGACACCTGGACTATAGTACAAGCACCTATAACCACCAACGGAGGCAGCAGACGAAAAAACAAAAGTTAATAGGAAGAAATGGAAAAAGCTGGAGGAGGCGTCTGTGTCATAGACACGCTAACATAAAATAGTACCTAAATATAAGTGTAACAATTAAGTGTAGTAATAAAGGCTTTGAAATTGAAGCTTTTGTTAAGAAATAAATAAATACGTTTTTATTTATTTGAAAGTTTTTCGGCATTTTCTCAAATGGAACGGGGGTGAAAATTACTGTCAATGCAGACGAAGTCGCGTGTAACAGCTAGTTGTATTTAAACAAGTTCGTTCTAGAAATTCTAGAATACACTTCCAAAAGGTGAATCACGAATTCCTTCAAAATCTTTCTTTAAATGAGTTTATAAACCAAATTTTTGCGTTTACTCAAAATTTACAATCAACAGAACCATAAAATGATGAAATTGTGGGAAATCTGGGCTGTTTTATCTCAACAAATCGAAGTCACATGAACATTTGGTTAGAGATCAGCTGCTTCGAACGATGTCGGAAATCTTGAAATTGACAAACCCGGTATCTGAATTCGAAGCGCAATTATATGTTTTATTGATTAAATTATAAGCGCAAACTATCAAGAAAACCTAAGCTTTGGATTTTCATACCCATTTCAGCAAACCACTCTTTATTTACTCCAAAAACCACGGAAATTCGGTAACTTCCGAAATAATGAACATCAAATAAGAAATATTTTTTTCCACGATTTATACACAGGATTCGCACGAAATATACATATAAACAAGTAATTAACAAATTGTTTTCGGCAATGGCGTTGTTTTCACGGTGATTAAATAGAAGATTACACTGAAAAATTTAAATTCATTTACCATTTTGATATTTTCCAATTCCACAAACAAAAGAACGCAATGAATGAAAGTGTACGTCAGGTCAGCAGGAACAGCGACATTAGCCGGGAGCTTCTGGACTTCTGACCATGCTTTCATTTAGTGATGAATTTGTCATTTATTTGTACCTATTTGTCAGAATTTGTACCGCTGTAGTTTATGATATTTTGCGAATTAACAGTTTCCTGCTGGCCTGACGTCAACGCAGCAGGAACAATTCTGTCCCGGGTAAACCGCTGCACATTTGATTAAACTAAGTTTGCCATCATTTAGTGCCTAATTTGTCATGTCTACCTACCATTTGTCATCAATTTTGGTTCAGTAGAAGCGAAGATATCGCGACAATTAGTTTTGGCATTGCAGACCGGAAGTAAGTGATCTCTTCCGGTACAAGTATTTTCACTTGATTAATCGTTAGCCGTAGCTTATTTCCAAAACTGTGACAGATCAATGGATTGTGCATAAACTATTCTTTCGGGTAGTAATCAAGTCTTATCGATTACAACTGTATTTCTCCCAATATACAGTTTGTTAGCAAAACGGACGCCATTTTGTAGTTCGTATTCAAGAAAACTTCATTTACCTTGACGCTTGACATGGAAGGTTTTCAATCAAATAGCTGGCCAATAAGCATAAGGGTAATAATTTTAATATTAGCTTTTAACCAAAACGATGAAAAAACAATAATAATATTAACTCTTTCTTCCTCTTAGTTCCTTTCCAAGAAATATTGACATTCTGTTAGATTACTTAGCTACTGCTTTAAACTTCACCTGTCGCATTCAAGATAAAATGTATGTATGTAGTGTAGGTCATTTGTGCATGGTATTACCAACTGGTCGGAAAAATGTGGACATAAAATTACATTAATATCCTACTACTTTATCAGCTTTTTCACCACCATGTTGCATGAAAAATTCCTAAATAAACAAGAATGGAAGTTTGAAGTTTTAAAATGGATTATAAATTATGGCAATGAATGTATAATATTCGGTGTGGTTTCATTTGGAGCAGCGCCACCTAGCGCCGGCACTAGCATAAAATGAACTGGTTGATAGATTTTTTCTGCTGGAATTTATTGCAATCTAGCAATGCTGCCAGATCGGCCCATAGGGGCTGATTTTCGGCCGTTTCGACATTTACATCCGCCGGCCTTTTGATATCATTGGCCCCTATTTTTTTTATTTTTTCGATCGGTTTTTTATGCTGTGGGTCTCTTATGACCACACACCGGGCTAGGCAGCTACACCGGGCTAGACAATTGGCCCCTAATAATAAGTTCTTTGTTTTATAAGAGAATGCCAGTGGCCTGATTTAAGAGTGGAGGGACTTTTGTTTGAGTGGAGGAGTTTGCATTTGAAAACTTGCTAAAAATTTGTTACTGTTGGTCCTTTTATTTTCAAACACACATTGTGTCGAACGGTTTTTCAGTAAACTAAATAGAACGAAACAGTAAGCCGAATCTTTGGCCGCATGCAGATGAATACCGAGACGATCGTTTCTCTTTTAAAAAAAGAATGAAAAATGTGGTGGCATCAATATTATGAGCCATTACGTGAAATGATTAACGTAAAAATTAACGACGTAATTTTTTTTTACATACATACATAAAATCACGCCTGTTTCCCAGAGGGGTAGGCAGAGACCACGGTTACACTACAAGCTGATGATGATGATGATGATAATAGTGAAAGTTAAAATATTTCTTTTATTTCTTAAGAAAGAAAGAAAGAAAATACATTTATTTTGGACACACAAGCACAGCACAAACTAATAAAAAAAAGACACAAGGTACAGGTTACAATACAAAAGGTAGGGAGGAAACAAAACAAAATTAGGTAGGAAGTAACAAAACTCGGGTATTCATTAGTCCGTGCCGAGGTGCATGCGTGAGCCAAAAAAGGTTCCATCTCAGCTTTGATGCCGCACACGAAGTGTAGCGGCGCTGGTTTTCAGATGGAACCCTTTACGGCGACCTCACGATCACAGTGTGCTTCATTGCTCGCGTTCTTCAGTCGATGTCGGTAGGTAGGTAGGAGTGGCAGATCAAAAATAAATAAAATAAGATAAGAATAAGTAGAACTAGAAGTAGAAGTAAAAGTATATAGGTAGGTAAGTAGGTATACAAATATAATTATTAAGTAGTACTTAGGTAGGCAGGTTTAATTTACGAAAAACAGGTAAACAAGTAAGGTGAAGTAGGTAGGTAGCTAGGTAAATAGGTACATAAATAGGTTCAGTCAGCCCAAGCGAGAGCATAGACAAAGTAGCTAAGAAGGAATGTTTTTTCTCTTTTACACTTTTACGGTCAATCTCTACAGTGCGTCATTAAACTCCCTAGTCCCAATCCCATATTTATGGTGCCTGCAGTATTCCTGTAGTATATAGTCTGTGGGTGCCTGTTTGTATGTGCGTCACGTGGTGTAGCGCGCCCGCGTATCAAACAAACAAAACCAGTTCAAACTTGCTCGAACGACGCGCGCGACCGACGACGGCGCGGCGACGACCGACGGACGGACACACACGCAAGCAAAACCTGGCAGATATAATATAGTTACTTTGTATCTATTGCCATAGTGTATTATATAGTCTTAATATTTATTTCTATTTCTAGTAGGTAGGGAAGTTATAAATTTAATTATTGGTGGACAATTCACACAGCACCTTTTAACCATAAACTAAGCGAAGTTTTTACTATGGTAATTACAAGGCTGATAAATACTTAGTTAGGTACCTAAATACTTTAAAAGCTTGCGCCCACGGCTTCACTCACGTTATAAAAAGTAGGTATATGAGTTTCATCGAAATCGGTTACGTTATTCAGCTGATTAACCTTATAATTTAACTCTGCAGTTGCAACCTAACCTTATAATTTTGCCAACTCCATCCGACCATCCATCTCGTAGACAGAGTACTACTTATTAGCTCAAAAATCTTCAAAACTGCCATTCTTGTTTAATTAGGAATTTTTCATGCAACATGGTGGTGAAAAAGCTGATAAAGTAGTAGGATATTAATGTAATTTTATGTCCACATTTTTCCGACCAGTTGGTAATACCATGCACAAATTACCTACACTACATACATACATTTTATCTTGAATGCGACAGGTGAAGTTTAAAGCAGTAGCTAAGTAATCTAACAGAATGTCAATATTTCTTGGAAAGGAACTAAGAGGAAGAAAGAGTTAATATTATTATTGTTTTTTCATCGTTTTGGTTAAAAGCTAATATTAAAATTATTACCCTTATGCTTATTGGCCAGCTATTTGATTGAAAACCTTCCATGTCAAGCGTCAAGGTAAATGAAGTTTTCTTGAATACGAACTACAAAATGGCGTCCGTTTTGCTAACAAACTGTATATTGGGAGAAATACAGTTGTAATCGATAAGACTTGATTACTACCCGAAAGAATAGTTTATGCACAATCCATTGATCTTTCACAGTTTTGGAAATAAGCTACGGCTAACGATTAATCAAGTGAAAATACTTGTACCGGAAGAGATCACTTACTTCCGGTCTGCAATGCCAAAACTAATTGTCGCGATATCTTCGCTTCTACTGAACCAAAATTGATGACAAATGGTAGGTAGACATGACAAATTAGGTACTAAATGATGGCAAACTTAGTTTAATCAAATGTGCAGCGGTTTACCCGGGACAGAATTGTTCCTGCTGCGTTGACGTCAGGCCAGCAGGAAACTGTTAATTCGCAAAATATCATAAACTACAGCGGTACAAATTCTGACAAATAGGTACAAATAAATGACAAATTCATCACTAAATGATAGCATGGTCAGAAGTCCAGAAGCTCCCGGCTAATGTCGCTGTTCCTGCTGACCTGACGCACACGAATGAAAGTGGATGGATGTGTTTGAGACTGTCAGTTTGACAGCCGGCTAAAAACGACAGCACACATTGACATGCAATTTAATTTGTAACTACGCTCATTATTGTTGGGTAACCTAGTGTTGCTCTGAAATCGATGAAGAATCGAACTGACAAGGAAAAATCAATACCATATGTCTTTTGGTCGTATTTAATCATCTTTTTTCTACACCCCCCCCCCCCCCCCCCCCGGTCGTGGGATAATCCTCATCCAAGTTCTGTTTGCGACGTTATGGTGTCGATTAATTTTTCTGCTGTTTTGGAGTCTGTTCAAACACAATTATTCAACTATTATGATTATTCATCATCTCCCTGCCCTTATCCCACTTCATGTGGGGTCGGCACAACATGTTTTCCTCTTCCACTCCCCTCTATCAGCCGTCATATCAGTATACACTCCTTTCTTACTCATGTCATCTTTCACACAGTCTATCCATCTCTTCTTTGGTCTACCTCTTCCCTTATATCCTTCCACATTCATATTTAACGCTCTTCTAGTCACGTGACATTCTTCCCTCCGCATGACATGCCCATACCACGCTAACCTTTTGCTCTTCAACTTCTCAGTCACTGGCGCTACTTTCAAACTTCCTCTGATGTACTCATTCCGTATCTTGTCCATTCTAGTCACTCCACACATCCATCTCAACATTCTCATTTCCGCAGCATGCACTCTTCTTTCATCCGTCCCTTTGGTTGCCCAACACTCAGATCCATACAGTACGACAGGTCTTATGATCGTTTTGTAAATTTTCCCCTTAAGTTTAAGGGGCATTCTTGGATCACACGTAGTTCCTGTGACCTGTCGCCATTTCATCCATCCCGCATTTATTCTATTTTTCACATCCCGGTCTATATCGCCGTCGTTCTGGATTAATGAACCGAGGTACCGGAAATCGGAGCAGACTGGTAGGGATACACCATCTAAGGCAATAGGAGAGAAACCGGAGGGACCACCGAAGTCGCAGAACAGATGCTCAGTTTTTGTCGTGCTGATCTTCAATCCGACACTCTCCAGTCTCTCTTGCCATTATTATGAATACTTGAATAATTATGTCCTATTTTTCCAAAGAAAAATAAACGTTTTTCTAAAAGTCGTAGAACAAACGTTGTTGTTCATTATATGTAAATTAAGCCCCGTTTGGAATATACATAATAAGAAAAAACAAAACAGTATAATTTCTATAAAACATTAACAATCAGCAACGATTAGCGATTTATATCATTCGCCTAAAAACAATCGATCTTTTACGACTTAGAAAGCTCATCACTTAAAATGTCAAAAAAATACAAACGTCATGTCATATCTGCTGCAGGCTACTGTCTGTCTGTCATTCATTTCGTTTCGTTCGCCGAGTTGAGAGAAAAGTGATCGCATTACACGTAATTTTTTCAATGAATTTAAAGTAACAAATCTACTACAAAGTTTAGAAATTCAGCAAAATGAACCGGCAAGTGGACATAAAATCCTTAGTATCTCATATCGTGAGAGGGGACGGCATGAATAAATGTAGAATATGCATGGGAGATACATCGCAAGGGCAAGTTCACCTCACCGACACGGTTATGATGGATGGAGACAAGGCCGTGACTCTATCAGAGCTTCTCGAAGTCATAACGGGAGTCGAGGTATGTAAATCTCTATATCAATAACAAACAAGTTGCAACTTTGAGCGATTTGTTTATTTTCTGGGAAAAACGGAACGGCGCGTAGTCTCCTTCCATTCCCGCGCGATTATTCAAAATGGCGGCTGAAAATCGATCGAAATAATTGGCAAATTATTTAGGACTTTAGATTTGGGATGATCGCTTGATGTTGCAGCTTATTATTATTTATAGTCCTTCCTAAGTTGTTCTCTAAAATACCATCTTTTATCCTTGAATGTACATAAATTACCTACCTGTTGGATAAGCTACTTTATTGAACCCATTATTACGAGCGTTGGGAAGGGGATTTTGAGGTTTACGTATACGTAGGTATACTTGTTTAAGCGATGATGTTTAATTTGACAGGTTTCATAGCTCAGTTGGTAGTAACTCTGCCTTCTGTGCTAGAGGTCGCGGGTTCGATTCCCGCACTGGACAAATATTAGTGTGATTAACAGATGTCTGGGTGTTAAATATTTATCTATTATGTATATCAGTCTCCCATAGTACAGGCTATGCCTAGTTTGGGATCAGTTGACTGTGTGTGATATGTCCAGAATATTTAAAAAATAATCTCGACATATTTATCAAACAATATGCAAAACTCCCATTCTAGCACATTTTATATCTACCCAAATATTATCTAAGTAGGTACCTACTTATATTATGATTTAGGTACTTTCCCGCCAATGACAAAACATTAAAGCCGTAGCAGTTCCTGTAAACATGAAAAAAACTTAAGTTATGATTTTGGAAAGAACAAGGATAATATTTCTGTGGCCGTTTGACTCAGTGGTGGTTGCAGGTGGAGTGCGAAGAAGCCCTACCCTCGGCCATATGCCTCACCTGCTCCAATTCTGCATCTGAGGCCTCTGCTTTCCGGACCCTCGTGGAAAGTACCCAGCACCGATGGACCAGCACGGTCCAACTATTAGAGCACATCCCCAACCATGAATACAACCAATTCAGCGAAACGATCTTAGCCGTTCTATCCAACAATATTATCAACATAACTGATGTAAACACAAAACCTGTTGAAAAATCAAAAGAAGGGATCATCAAGAGATTTGGAAAAGTACAGGACTGTCAATGTCCTATATGCGATAAAAAGTTCCAATACGCATCACTCTTGCATAAGCATTTAAAAGAATCAGCGGACCTGATTAGAGCATGCCACATCTGCGCTTCAGTAATGAACAGGGAGCAACTGGTGAAACATCTGAAAAAATCTCATAACATAAAACCGCATGACTGTAAAAAATGTCCAGCTCTGTTTCTTAATGTGAAACCGTACTTGGAGCATTTGGTAAAAGCTCATGCGCCCGGGGCAATGACATGCGGAGACTGCAGCCGATCCTTCAAGAACCTGCCTGCCTTCCGAGCACACCAATCCGTACACTCAAGAAGATCCTGTCCAAACTGCGATAAACAATTCCAGAATCAGATGTGCTATACCCATCATGTTAGAAAATGCTGTAAATTAAACTACATAGACAGTAAACCAACCAAAACAGTCACTTTACAAAACAAGGAAAATAAGTTGGTCAAGATGGGGAATCGTGGTAGCACAAACAATAAATGCATCTGTGATTACTGCAACAAAACATTCTCCGCAAAGAAATATGTGGCTGCTCACATTGAGATAGTACACACCAAAACCACCCATAGACCCTGTGCTTACTGCGGCAAGATATTTGCCTCAGCTCACATGTCCACTCACGTGAGAATGCATAAAAACAACAGATATGAGTGCGAGCAATGCGGGGCTATTCTCAAATCAAAACTAGGTTTCAGCCAGCACCTGCGACTCCACTCAGGAGAACGGCCCTATAGATGTGAACACTGCGGGCAAACATTCTCATCGTCTTCGAGGCGATCTTACCATATACAAACTAAGCACTTTAAGTCGCAGATTGTTTTGAGACATGAATGCACTTTGTGTCCAGCTAAGTTCAACCTCCCCTTTAAGCTAAGGCTGCATATGCAGAAAGTTCACAAACATAAAGACGAGGCTGTGCCTGAATGTGAAAAAAGCCCTAAAAAGATGGAAATCTGACAACAAAATCATTAAAAAAAAGATTCTAATTGGTGTACCAATTATGAGAGATTTACGCTCACATTACAATCTATATAAATCCCTATATAATAATATGGAATTAAAATATATTAATATGTTTAGAATCCATTGTAAATATAAAATACAGATCATTTTCTACAGAGCAGAGTAGTTATAATTTCAAAATACAAAATGGGAGAATGTTCAGTGAGGAACATTCCTCCATATTGGATTTTGGAAAATGATATTATTTTATCTTCATGAATTCTGTTTAGGTATAGTCAAGTGCATATTTATATAGGTACTTTCTCATAATATTATGTTAAGTTGTACTACAGATCCTAGTTATATTCTCGATATCTTCTATAAGGCTCATTCGCACACTTATAAGATATTCATAAAATATTGTATTTTTTGGAAAGTACTGATACCTCCAGCATACGAACTTGAACCTAAACAACCAAGTAGGTATCGCAAATGATTAGACTCAACGCCTCGCCAAAATTCATATCGTTTCAAGACCCAGCCATATCATTGTTCTAGATGGACGACATGCCAGGGGGCTTGCCGCAACAACTGTGCCACTGCTGTATTTCTCACATCACAACCTTCCTGCCTTTCCTTAAGATGTGCCAGGAATCAGCCGCACGCTGGAGCTTCCTATCCGAGCGATTGCTCGATATCTCTGCTCATACTAATGCCAATACAGCTTTTATATTCGTCACTGACAATCACGCCCGAACCGTTGTCGAACGAAGGGATAGACAAAAGAATTTAAACATGAAGAACGTTCAAAATCGCGTGAATCGTCTTCGAGAAGAAAAGGTGTTAAAAACATTAAGAAATCCAGTACCTACAGAACTAGAAAGGAGAAGGAGAACGAGGCTTTACACCTGTGTAGAGTGCGGATCGGAGTACAGAAAGTTGTCTAAAATCAATCTTCATCTAGCTAACCAGAACAAGCAGCTTTGCAGGCACTGCAACAGGGTTGTCAGCCTTAAAACGTTTGGACAGCACCTGAAAATGCACATGATAACTTTCTTCAAATGCGATATTTGCTCCATAACTTTCGAGTCAGAGCAGCAGTTGGAAAAACACAAAAAAGTTCATAACGGAAAAAACATGTGCTTCGAATGCAAAAGGACCTTTCTTACCGCTGACATGCTAACGCTACACGTGCATAGAAGACACGAGGCAGCTGTCTGCTATACGTGTAACAAAAAATTCTCCAATCGCATCTGCCTGTACAATCACAGAAGCAAATGTAGATCTCAGACACAGAAAAAGTTTATCTGCGATTTCTGTTCCAAGGAGTTTAACGATAGAAGTGTGATCAAATCACACATAACATTAGTTCACTCAAAAAAGCTGATGCACCAGTGCGAACAGTGTGGAAAACAGTTCAATAGCGCCTGTCATTTAGAAGAACATAACGAGACCCACGACGTTATACAAGACAGATATGTGTGCCAGTACTGTGATAATAAAATCTATAGCAGCTCAGGAGGCTTCCGCAGACACATGAGACAGAAGCATTATAACGTGAACCCGGACTTAAAACGGCGAGATAATTACTCGTGTGATGTTTGTCAGAAGAATTTCATCAGCGAAAAGAATTTAAACAACCATTTGAAAGCTAAAAAGCATAAAGATAAATATCTTAGAAAGGGATTGGAAAACAAAAGAGCTGCTCAAAATATCAATCTTGAATTTGAATTGGAAGAAAACTGTTTTGCCTACCACACTTAAATAGGATAAGAGCAGCAGATGATGATTACTAATTTATTTTTTTAATTATAAAATACTATGCTACCCATTCCATAACTCAGTAACTGGAGTATATATACCTAATAAGTTCAATCAAACCCATAATGTGTTAGAAGGTAGGTATTATTGTATCCAAAATCCAAGCCCAGAAGACAAGATATCCAATAAGAAGAGGGGAGGATTGACGCTACACCTGGTTTCAGGTCGAGGAAGACGCTATCCTCCCGCCGGGGCTGTGCCGCGCGTGCGCAGAAGACGTCGTCACAGCCGCCAAGTTCAAACACCTCTACGAGAAGTCCGCTTACCGATGGAGCGAGGCGGCCGCGTGCCTCTCCAAAATAAACTTTGAGAGCGAAGACAGAACACTATTCCTCATGTTCGAGGACAACGACATGGTTCTTTGCGAGAAGAAAGTCGATACAGTACAATCAGCGTTCACCACTTTGAAGCAGTTCAACAAAGTTGAGAAGCAAAAGAAGCCGCGGAGAGAATTCGCGTGCGCGTGCCCGTACTGCAACAAGCCATTCACATCCTTTGATCTTCTGAACGACCATCTGAAGCACGGACAGAAGAGAGTTTGCTGTGAATGTGGCTTAGTTCTTGCCAAATCTGGGATATCGAAGCACATGCTCGACGCACATCAAATAGAAACAGTGGAGTGCAAGATTTGTCACGAACTGTTTAGCAGTTATGGCGACGAAAACTGGCATATGATGCAATACCACGGTCCCAATTCTTTATCATGTAAGAACTGCGGGCGTGGCTATAAGAACGAGAGAGGGCTGAGGGCGCATTGGTATTCGCACTCGCTGTTCAATTGCGTGAGTTGCGGACAGAGCTTTGAGAATAACCGCTGCTACCGACACCACCGCACCAATTGCAAGTCCATGAAATCGGAGTTCAGCTACTACGAATGCCACGACTGCGGCTTGAGATACGACAAGAAACCCTCCCTCAAAATACACATCGTGCAAAAACACTTGAACGTGCTCCCGTTCGTCTGCACGACTTGCGGCAAACGTACCTCCACTTCAGCGCATCTGAGATCTCACGAGAGAGTTCACGATAAAGACAGAAAGACGGTAGTGTGTCACTGTGGGGCGAAATTCCGAACGGAGCTAGGGCATCGTCTCCACATGCGCACGCACAGCGGTATCAAGCCTTACAAATGCAGCCAATGCGAGGAGACCTTTATATCCGCGTCTCGCCGATTGGACCACACGAAAAGGAGGCACAAGAGCACGAAAGACTTAGCCCACGGGTGCGATCAATGCTCTGCGCGGTTCATACGGCCTTGCGAGCTGAAGAAGCACTACGCGCAGTGCCATCGCTTGGTTGTGTGCGTTCCACCGACTACGAGAACTAGAGAAAAACAGCAATCTAATGAGAATTTTTTACAGTGAACCTATGGTAGGTTCAGCTTCCAAAGTAACATTAGTTTGAGCTATGTAATAGCAAGATCTCCCTAGCACAAAAAAACTCGGTTGTGATTGATTCTTAACCATGTGATTTTCTAGACCTAAGTTGGTTGAGGTGCCTATACTAACAACTTCATTATACAAATTGATTCATAATATTGTGTACCATCCCGAAAGGGGCTAACAGCAAAAACCATTTCCCCCCCCCCCAAAAACTCTTATCAAACGTAGATACCTACTAGAAGTTTAGCATCCATATTACTCCCCAAAACAGCTGAATAAATGAGTTTGATTGAACTGATTTGACGCCAAAACCAATTACCAATTAACACTTTTTCTTATTAAATAGTTGTAGAGCAAACTTTTGTTCCAATTGTAATGTAAAAATTTAGAGATATATGTGTAACGATCGTTACAAATAGAGAGATTGAGTTACTCTAAATATGTTGTCTTCCCTTTCTCATAGACAGAAACGACAGGGATGGCGATAATTATGGGGCGCTGTCAAGTTTAGGAAATTGCAACAACAGAATCAACACTAGTGTACGTTTGGTTGCAGATAATAGAGGAGAGCATGTGTCCGGGTGGTGTGTGCGTGACGTGCGCGAGCGCCGCGCTCGCTGCGCAAGAGTTCCGTCTACTCGTCCACAGCGCGCGGCGCATGTGGCTGCGAGCCCTAGAAAACCTCCAGACTCTGCCCTCGGAGTACACAGACAACGCCAAGTCGATATGCGCCTTCATCGCAAGAACCGACGGCGCGATGGAGATCTACAAAGACTTCACCGGCGGGGAACCTCGCGTTGTAATCAACCGTACAAACGCGATTTCGCGCAAACGCGAGAAAAAGGCGCGCGTCGTCCGCACCGGGTCGATGGCTGCCTGCCCCGATTGCCTGAAGGAATTCGCGAACCCGCATCTCCTGCGAGTACACTTGCAGAACAGCGATCAGAAGGACGCTTGTACGATTTGCGGAAGCGTCCTCGCTAAAGGAGCGGAACTGAAGAAACATCTCGAGTCTGTTCACAATCAAACCGCGCTGTTATGTAAAGACTGTCCGACTCTACACGGAACAGAGCAAGAACTGAAGAAGCACGAGCAAAGCGCGCACGTAACGGGGGCTCTGACTTGCACGGCGTGCGGTCGCGTGTTCAAACGACCCAGTTCGCTACAGCAGCACGAGTCGATGCACGTGGTGCTCACGTGCCGGAGCTGCGGCAAGCAGTTCTCCAACAGAAGCTGCTATCGCACGCACCGTTCGACCTGCGAGCCGGACGCTAAGCCTAAGCGCAGCAGCGTGCCGCGTCTCCGGCGCTCCAATCTCCGCGACCCCTCCAACTTCGTATGCGACTACTGCGACAAGAGTTACAGCACGCGGCCGCAGCTGAAGAACCACATACTCTGGATTCATCTCGACCACCGCCCGCACCAGTGCTCGTGGTGCGGCAAGCGGTTCTACACGGCGGCGCGGCTGACTGAGCACACTGTGGTCCACACGCGCGCTAGGAACTTCGGCTGCGATATCTGCGGAGCGAAGTTGGTTTCCAAAAGCGCAGCGATATACCACAGGAGACGTCACACTGGGGAGAAACCGTACGTCTGTGAGGACTGCGGCGTGGCGTTTATCTCCTCCTCTAGAAGATCTGAACACGCGAAGAGAAAGCACAACAAGGGCATCCGGTTCCAGTGTCTGCATTGCCCCGGGAGCTTTGTCAGAAGGCGCGAGCTTCAGAAGCACGAGGAGAAGAATCATAAGACAGTGTCTGCCGCTCTGCCGGTGGTGGTACCGACTTGTTGAGTGAACCAACTTGTTGTGAGACAGTAAGATTTGAGAAACGTGGTATCAAAAAAATGTTCTCGAATGGCGGCCACGAACCGGGCGACGCAGTGTTTGGACGGCCGCCCACCCGATGGACCGACGACATTGTGAAGTCAGTGGGTATCGTCAGCCGCATCAAAGATTATTGCATCTCTCAAGTCCTTTTTTAAAATACTCTGATATGTATTCAGTTATTTGTATTGAAAGTATCCAAACTAAGTTTAAAGCAAATCAAACCACGCGATAAACATTTCCTATATTATAAACTAAACACACTATCCCATCCCCTTTGAGGGGTTGTTGGAAAAATACATGTACCTATTTCTAACTACTCGGTACCAAAAACTACCTATTGTGGACGCTGATCATCAAGAACTGTAAATAAATGCGAAACAAATTGAAAGTATTTAATATAATAAAAAAGGATTAAATAAAGACTAAATTATGATATGAAAACTATTATTATAAACTAGCTTCCGCACGCAGCTTCGCTCGCGTGGTACCCACGAGGTTTTTTAATAAATACTAAATTATGACTAGAACAGAGATTTTACAATCCATATGCAGAAGCTATAGCTTCGCAAACAAGTAGATACAGAACTAAATTTTTGTTTGTACAGTCAAACATTTTGATTTGAGGTTGTTTGAGTAGTTTGAGCGTACAAACGGTCGCGTAAACCATACTTTACCGTAGTCAGACTCCACACTCGTGACTCGCCACGATCAGTGAACCAATGAACTGACTCACTGATTTTGATTCATCAGATCAGCTGTTCCTTTTGTTACTTCAATATTAACAAAAAAAGTGGCAGCAACCTGTCAAAACTTGATTATGATTATTTGCTAGACTATAGGGCCTCAGTATTTTCGTTTATTAAGCACTAGTTTGTTTATTTTGTTCTATTTTGTTTTAGAAAAATCAATTCGGTTTTAAAATATAAACCGACCATATTATTTTTTAAACCGGCCATTTTCTTGACACTTTCTCCATGAAGATTTATGACTCTAGCATGAAACGGACATCGGCAGAATTGTGAAAGTAGCCACAGTAGCCAAAACTAAGAAATTGAATTGGGCCTCAGTATTAAATAGTACTTTAACTCTACATTACAGTACAAACATATCCAGTATTGTGTCAACAACACTGAGAAACTTCATGACTATCGGTTTCTTCTTTTCTTTCTTCGGAATAACTTCGCTGTCATGTTTCTTTGGATCTGAAAATAAATAAATAAAGAAAGCTTAGTATTATTATTTAATACAAGATGATTCATAATATGTATACCATCCCGAAAGGGTCTGTTTCTATGCAAAGCTGGATTTAAAACTCCGTATTAATCATTATATATTAACGCAATGGTTACAATCATTTGATTAAACAGGTATAGAAGAACTACTTAAATAGGTTTCTATACATCTCTAACACAACCACCCACACACACAATCACACACATACACACACACCCACCCAACCACACCCACACACACAACCACCCACACACACACAACCCGCGTGCGAATTTAATATTTTGTCATATTTTTTATGGTCAACAGACATACCTACATATATAATTCTAGTTACTATTGATTGGCATTGTTTAAGTGTTCCTATGCGGACCACAGAAAAGAGGGGACTTTTCTAACACAGGTTATTGCAACTTAAAAGAAGAGTTTCCAAACCATGTAACACAGCACCTTGTTTGGAACCATACTGGCTGGCCTCATAGCTCAGTTGGTAGTAACTCTGCCTTCTGCGCTAGAGGTCGCGGGTTCGATTCCCGCACTGGACAAACATTTGTGACTAACACAGATGTTTGTTCTGTGCCTGGGTGTTAAATATATATCTATTATGTATGTATATCAGTCTCTGGTACCCATAGTACAGGCTATGCCTAGTTTGGGATCCGTTGACCGTGTGTGATATGTCCGGAATATTAAATACTCATATACCATACCCATATTCATACCCATACTCTTAAGAGACTGGTGCATCAGCAGATCCCATCACACTCACTCCGAAACATACATACACACACTAAAACTAAACTTCACTCATATTTATGTTATTATTAATTTTGTCACTACCACTTACCTTAATGTTATCTGCTCCTATTAAGATACCATAATGTTCCAATGTCAATTGGGAGAGAACTGTTTCCTGGACCACAGCTCACGCTTTTCCAGGGGACAGGGCCTCATTTAACTTGTCTTTTTAATTATGGTCAATAAATGATTTTTCTATTTCTATTTTTATTTTTATCAATAAAAGGAATGAATGTTAGAGGGAAAAACATATTTTTTTTACTGTTTTTCCTCTTGGCGTTTTTCAAATTAGCTGTTATAAAGATGATAAAAATACCAAAAACAACTGATTTGGAAAAGTTTTTTAGTACTACATACATACAGTGGTGGTCATCTAATTAGAAACACCTACCTGGGTTTATATTTTTATTGCAAATTCCCTTTCGAACTAATTTTTAACGTATCATTGAGTGTTCCTACGTATTAAAATCGATGTATCGGATATTATATTGCATTGTTATACCATTTTAATAACAGAAAACAACGGTTGTTTTTCTAAAACTGAAAGTTATATTAATAACAAAATAAAAAACGAGATACAAACCGGACAACTAATTAGAAACACCAAAAAAATCATTACTTTAATCATTTTGAATTTGAACAATACCCCAATAGTTTTGAAAAATACTAAAAATACTACATCCTTAGACAATTAGTATTTGGTAGGGTAGCCTTTATTATCAATAACAGCTTTGCAGCGAAGCGGCATTGATTCAATCAATTTATAACAAGTTTCTACAGGAATACTTCTCCAAGCGTCTTCAAATGCACTGTTAAGTCCATGAATATTAGTAACGTGTTTCTGCGACAGGTTGGTCTTTATAGTGTGCCACAAATTTTCTATGGGATTTAAATCCGGACTATTGGCAGGCCACTCTAATACTGTCACGGATTGTTCTGTAAGAAACGCTTTAACGCTGCGTGCTGTGTGCTTTGGGTCGTTGTCATGCTGAAATATCCAAGTTACTGGCAAATTTTCCTCGGAATATGGAATCATTGTCTCTTCCAAGATCTTTTTGAATTGATATTGATCCATTTGCCCTTCAATCTTTCTCACGCGACCAATCCCGTACCCTGAGAAACATCCCCACACCATTACATTTCCACCACCGTGCTTAACTGTCTTTTTAGTGTACTTGTTATTCAAAGCCTCGTTTATTGGTCGTCGTACATATCGTTTTCCATCGGAATTAATCAAATTAATTTTAGTGTCATCTGAAAACAAAACTTTTTTCCATTGATGAATAGTCCAACTGCAATATTTGCGAGCGAATGCTAGACGATTTTCTCTATGTTGCCTGGTTAGTACTGGTACTTTTCTAGCGATCCTTCCTAACAATTTTCCTTCAACCAACCGTCTACGAACTAGTTTAGTGGACACGTGTCGAGGATCGTCTTCTGAAAATACCTCTTTTCTTATAACATTGGATCCTTTAAAGGGGTCCGCCTTAGCTAATCGAAGCATAAGCCTGTCTTCTTGAACTGTAGTCTTCCTGGGCCGAAGTTTTCTTGGCACGTTATCTGATGTTCCGTGTAGTTTGAAATGTGCGAGGGCGTTAAATATCATCTTTACGGAACATTCCAAATAATCGGCGATCTTTCTGTAACTCCATTTTTGTTTTAAATGAAAATTCACTATAATTTTTCTCGTTGCTGCATCACAGCTCTTATTTTTACCCATTTTTAATAAAACAACAATAAATAGTAACTTTTCGTAATGAGTTAGAAATGACGGCAATATTAGATGACCACCACTGTATCTTAATGCAAAAAATTAATGCTTTTATTCTTTAATTTTGTTGATAGAATATTACACCCCTTTTGGGATAGCATACATATTATGAAACACATTGTAGATTATCATTTTCCAACAAAACCTGTCAAAAAATCTATGCTCAGATGTTAATTCAGTTTGTGAATACTTTATTAAAACAGGCCTGATATGTTTTATTGTATAACAATCTTACCAATTGGTATGGTAGGTATAGGTATAAAAAAAACTTGTACAGCAAATGGCTATTCAAGACCTGGAGAGAACCAGTAAAAGTGCTCACCGAACTTGTCCGGCCCCCGATACTGTAATGCCATTTGCCCCGGGAGAGTAGCACTCGTGTCCAGGAACACCTGGATGCTGTACTCTGAGAGACGATGTGACCAGTAACCGAACACCCCAATACCTGCAAATAAAATTTACCATTTAAGTACCTACAAGATGATTTGTTACATGTATACTATGCGAAAAGGGGGTAGAATAGCATACATATTATTAAACACCTATTGTCAAACAAATAATTAGATTCCCGATTTGACAGTTAACTAATGTCAAAACGCCACATTCAGTCTGAACTAATGAGGATACAGGCGACTGGGCCCCTACATAACTAGGACCGCGGTCCCAGTTACCTGATCACATTTTTGAATCGGTCGACTGGGACCATATATCTAATTTGCTTTAATGTACGGTTAACAGAAAAATCAAGTTACACAACTCAGGATTTATTTTATGTAGTACTAGCTTTTATCCGCTACTTCGTTAGCGTATAGAATCTACTCAACACTTTCATGTATGTATATATATATACATTATTTGTTTAAGGTGATGGTACTTTATTTATAGAGTATATTTGTATTTCTAACGTAGAAACTTAAGAGATACCTAAATCGATGCGAAGACTGATTTTTAAATTCCTATTATTAGGTTGTGTTAGAACTCAAGGTTATTCATTATATTTTTTGTAAAATAAGACAATAAGACATAATGCCAACTGTACTTTAAACAATAGATTTGTGGTTAAAATTACGAGTGGTCCCACTCGCCCAACGAAATAAACAAGAAAAAACTAATCAGGTAACTGGGACCGCGGTCCCAGTTTTGTAGTGGGCCCAGTCGCCTGTATCCTCGAACTAATCAGCTCACTATATTATTTCACCGCGGCCTTCACGCGACAAACGTAGCGCGATCGCGTAAACCGTAGACAGACTCCATACTCAGACAGATAAGTGAACCAATGAACTGACTCAATGAATTTGATTCATCAGATCACCTGTTAATTTTACATCGAACACAGAACAAATCAGAATAGAAAGCACGCGTGAATCTTGTCACCACTAAAACTACTCTCATTGAGAGTAGTTTGTGTCCGTCAGTCGCCGGACGCCGAATCGTCCGGAGTCACAAAAAAAATAAAAATATGCCATCGTGTGCTGTTCCAACATGTAAAATTAAACTGGGCGTGTTAAGAATAAAGATGGGATCACATTTCATTTCTAAGTAGCACATTTATAGTTCGTAATCACTAATTATTTAATTAATTGTAATTTCATACACTGAAAAAAAAAATGTTGCCAGCTTGCAATCCCGTCCTCCATCTCAGCCCATCCATACACGTCGTCAACATTTTAAATCTCAAGTCTTATCTCGTTTTATCAAATAATTGGTTAATGTGATAATGCATATAATTATTGGAGATAAATAGGACGCAATTGACTGCGGTTTTCGCTGTAAAGAAAGGTTGGGCTGCGAAACTAAGTGCGCTGCATGTAACACACGTTTGTTATGCACCGCAGTGGTTTAGTGCCTTAGTGTAGTAATCCGTATTAGTAATCGGGTACCCAACGTATACCCAACATACAAACATTACCCCAAAATTGGTAAATCGTTTCCCAACATGCAACATTAAAAAGATGCGCACGGGAGATGCGCAATGCATTTTAGCGATACATTAGCTCGTACAAATTTCATTGAACGTCATTTCTGGTTTGTTCTGTGTTCGATGTAATTGTATTACTATTAAATTTTCTTCATAAAGTGGCAGCACCCTAACTATCAAAACGTGAATATGATTATTTGAAGACTATAGAAGAGAGGCAGATGGCAGGGTACCTACATAGGACTGGCAATATTGCCTAAGAAGCAAATGCAAAAAAAAATACAAATATCGCACTCCGTTAGAACACAGTTCCACAATCAGTTGCGTCAGTTAGTGTAGGATACAAAATATTTTGCTATGTAACATTCTACCAGACATACCTATTGGCCTCGGGAATGAAGCAGGGATGTGGACCTGATCCTGGCCACATGTCACGGAGCTGTAGTTATTCCTTTCAGTCTCGTAACTTGGGCTGAAATTTTTTAAGTTATTAATGGCTATGTGCACCTTCCCTCAGGTACCTGCAGGCTTGCAAGCCTATCTACGCTTCGTATACATACATATCAAAAATTTACAGTTTCCTCATGATGTTATCCTTCACCGTTTGAGAGCACTAATTGTGTTGTTGGTGGCGCAGAAATTTTGTGGCATGACTAGGATTCAGTACCAAGTACATAGTGTAAGAATTAGGATTCGATACCACAACCTTTCAACCGGAAGGCGGATTCGCTACCACTACCCACACAAGAGTCTGAGTCTGTCTGTGTACCTACTGTTTTTTTTTATACAACTGAGGTGGATAACAAGGATACATATGGCCCACCTGTTGGTAAGCGGTTACCATAGCCTATGAGCGCTTGCAATACCAGAGGCATCACGCACGCGTTGCCAACCCTGAACCCCCTCCCCCCAAAAGAATACTGAGAACCAACCTGATGTTATCAGCCACATACAAGTCCGCATCGCCCGTCAGCGAGTTTAGTTCAACCAGCAGAGGCCCTGCGTGCCCTAGCTGCCAGTATGAAAAGTTACCCGCTCCCACTGCCCCTGCAACAGTGTCCAGTAGCACTTTCTCGGGGTCTGTCTGCGTGTAACCCGCCAGCAGCGACGATAATGTTGACACAAAGATTATTCCCAGTAATATGAATATGAATTCTCGCCGCATTTCTCTCAGAAAGGCTCTGTTTTGGAAACTCAAAGTTGGTGAGGCTGGATAGTACTCCGTCTTGACTGCTGCTGACTGGCTGTTCCCTGACTACTCTGCCTAGTGATTGTAGAATTCACTTGGGCCTGTGGGGCGCCTCGCTGGCTACAACAAATGTTCTTAATGTTCACAGAATCACCGATCAATAATAATTATATGAAATGCTTTAATTGCTTTGCTAAATTAAAAACTGTTGTAACTGGATTATATGTAAACAAGCAATTTCCTTTTTTTTGAAGTTTTCCCCTTTTGCGACGGCTATGGCATCTATCTTTTGCCCTTACCGCCAAGTCTTACGATTTGTATTAACTTTATTGCCAACTAGAAAATATTTATATAAATAATTATGGTGGTGTTTTGCGTAATATTGTTTGAGTAAGCCCCTTCGTCCATGACGCTACGCAAAAGTGACGGAACTCATTAGAAACTAGAGTTGCGGACTAATTGGAAACTCTGACTCGTCCACGACGCTACTGGAATTTCCTGAAACTCAGTCACTCAGTACACGATTTTATGTAAACAAAGTTTTGAAAACGAAAATAATTAACATGACTAGTGATAATTCGAGCCATGACATGGAATTATTACTTCTCCAGTCACATAGACGTCAGAATCACATATAATTACTTTTTATTCGTTCATTTTTCAACAGTTTCTCGAAACCAGTCGCCTGGCGACCAGCATGTCGAGTCGCCAGGAGACTAGTTACAAACGCGTTCCTTTTGAGTAGCGTCGTGGACGGACGCGCATTGAAATACTAGTGCTATCGCAGTCAGGCTACTCATAAGTGACCACAGTTTCAGTCGCGTTCTTTTTGAGTCGCGCCGTGGACGAAAGGGCTAAACCGCACAAGTGAAGTGAAATAGAATGATTGCGTCATTTTTCGAGTTGGCGCCAAGAGGTCCCTCGAGGTTTTAGTAAAATAGCCACCATCATATCTTACTAAAATTGAACTTGACTTGACTTGACGATGACTTGACCATGAATAAGATGTAAAATAAAGACGAAAGAATAAAAATAACAAGGAAAAATAAACGTAAGACTCGGCGGTAAGGCCTAGATGCCATAGCCATCCCGAAAGGGGAAAATCATAAACAAAAAATTATCAAACTTCTTCAGTCACACTTTTTTTTTTGTGGCCTACCGACGACGTGTGCATTTGCCATGTCAGCCAAATGTCAGCTTCACAGACGGAAAATTGATTGGAGACGATAATGCCATGTTAGCACAAACTCGAACCGATTATTTAGTGCCAATTAAGTATGCAAGCAAGGCAAGATGTAGTAGCAACAGACAGATCACTTCAAGCAAAATCAAACTGTAGGGTGGTAAGGCTTATGTATGTCAGAACTTTTAGTGATAGTAATAGTAAATTAGCTCGTGAATCTGTCTTCGTTATTTTGGACTTTGGAATATAGACATTATCATGCTGTGCAATATCGGGCTTGTAGTAGATATGTAGCAGATTTATGTGCTGCCGCACGTCATTGTTTGTAATATTATTTGTCACTGCTAGCTATCGATTACTTGCGTGTGTCAACGTCAATTTCATGTAAATTTATTTTTAGGTTATGTTGTTATAAATCGCTAATTTAGGTTCAATGAAATTGACTACGAAAACTTTTGCTAGTATTGTATGAATGAGTTAACTAAGTCAGACAAATGGATTCACCGGCAGATAAGCCTAACAATCCGCAGGTCGTCAAATCTGTGTCGGATTTACTAGCAAGAATCAAAGTCGGGTGAGTCGTGGCAAATTTTGCGATTTTCTTCCTGTTATAACTAATAAAACTTATTAAAATTATATCTATAATTTAACTCTATCTCCGTTCAGTAACTATTGTTAGTTTTCCATATGATACTACAGACTAGAGATCTGACCGTTATATCGTCACATAGAAAAGTGCAATATTCGCTGATGTTGCGTTAAAGAGCACTGGTTGAGTGGTTATTCCAATCCAAAGGTCGTGGGTTAGAATCTCAGTCATACACCAATGTATTTTGCATTCGGGTTTACGTGCGCTGTACTTTATGATAGAATGTCTATGTCCAGCAATGGACTGCTACAGGCTGATCGTACAGGAAATTATGTAGGGAACCCGCATGTCCAAGAACCTTTATTCTGAAGATATGTGGCATCCAATTTAATCCTTCCTCTGGTATCCTGGTTCTTTTTTACTAACGACCAATGGCCGTTTTTTTCTGTTCACTATATTTAATGCAGGATGACCAAGAAAGAACCAGTGACACAAAAACAAGCATAAAGTGTAATTTCAGATAACATGGGTGTTTCAGGAAGGTGAAAGGGTCTCTCCATGTAGCTTTGGCAACACTGGCAGTTCTGGAAGAGATCATAAGCCAGGCCGATAATGCCAATGCATAGTAAGTTTTTATTTATACCAGTAATTCATGCAGAGTATAAACAAACAACTAAAACAAAAATGCTATTTATTGACATAAAATATTGGACAAGTAAATGAATCTATAGGCTCCCGAACTAGTAAGAACTGTGTTTCAGGAGCTGGTGGCTACTCCATGGTAACAATTTTATAATAGACATAAAAAGGTAACAATGAAAATAAAAATGGTTACATAATGAACACAGGCTACTTAAACAGTGCATTTTAGCTTTGAAGCTATGCTTACCTGTATGTATTATTAGTGAAAAAGTAAGGTAAAAAAAATGTTATTTTTGATAACAACTTTAATATTGAATGCTGTTTGCTGTCTGCAATGCGGGTTAAAGTTGATAAGCTTTTTAATAACAGGATAAATATACAACAATTTGGCCTAGTGGGATGTCCAAAGTGGATTACCAAGTTTGGATCTGAAGTTTGAAGAATTTTTATATTATAACAATTTACACATCACTCAAAATGGTGAAGGAAAACATTGTGAGGAATCCTGCAGCTTGGTTGACCCTGCACATATTGACTATGTCTTCTGTGGTTAAGGTTGACTTTGCTGAGATGGTATAGGTGCTGAGCAAGCGTACTCATCCTACAGCATCCTGTAAGTGACAAGCTAACAGGCGGTATTGAGCCCTTAACCCTAAGGAGGGTCTTTGCCTCCTTATGTGTGTTCTACCGCCTGTATAACGGGTTGTGTTCTGAAGAATTGTTTGATATGATGCCTTCAGCTTCCTTTTATCATCGCACCTCTCGCCATAGGCAGGGGATCCATCCTCACACCCTGGAGCCGGGTTAGTCGCGTACCGTGCGGTTTCAGAGGAACTTCCTCCCGCGAACACTCAGGTTGTGGAATGATCTCCCTGCTGAGGTTTTCCCTAAGGACTACAGTATGGGGTTCTTCAAAAAGGGCGTTTTGAACTTTTTAAGGGGTCGGCAACGCGTGCGTGATGCCTCTGGTATTGCAAGCGAACATAGGCTACGGTAATCACTTACCAACAGGTGGGCCGTACGCTTGCTTGCTACCTTAGTTGTATAAAAAAAAAAAAAGGTGAGTAAAAAGTTCCTCCTGACGCTGTATACATCATCTAGAATAGATTTATATAATGCCTAACACTATGCGGTCCGCAGTGAGCTGGTCAGTGCCCTGCAAGCTGCTGGAGGCATGCTCCGGCGCTCGTTGCCTCATCAGCCCACCGCCGCCAACGTGGCCCGCCGCGTGCTCCGAGCAGTGCGCTTAGAGACCCGGGCCAGTGCGGACCAGGTACTCAAAAACTTGATTCATAATTATGTATACTATCCCAAAAGAAGGTTAAAAAATATAGTTTTTTTTCAAATAAGCTGTTTTTGGTCATTTTGTTATCATCTCTATAGCTAATGACTATTTTTATTTATTTATTTAGGAACAACAAACAACTACATTATATATGTAAGATACAGTGAGTAGTAGGTACATAATTTCATATGCAACAAATTATTAATAATGTAGTCCACAACGTTATCCACAACTTAGTATATAAGAGTAACAAAAAAGGCCAGCTAGAGGGCCCGTCATAAAAAAACATTTTTATTATCTGCTGTGACAAAAGAAATAGATGGTGGGAATCCTATGCTGAGAAAGCTTAAAACGATAAAAGAAAAAGAATTTATCAGGATTTCTTATGAAGAGTTAAGAGAAAATAAATATAATAATTGAGTTTGCAACCAGTCAGAAGCAGCACCGAAACTCGGACGCAGCCACCATGCTCTACCGGGCCACATCTAGGCTGGTAGACTGATGGTGGAGTTGATAAAGAAACTACAATGGAGCTGACATGGTCGGACTCACCGACAAAAGCTCCAAAAAAAAAACCAGTCAGAACGTAAACGAACAAGAAGTTCAACATCAATATAGCATCCTAAAACAGCTGATTAATTGAGTTTGAACTGATTGCCTGATTGATTCAATGAGAAAACGCCATGTAAAATTATCTAACTAAGGGACAGTTAGATAATTTTTATATGGTGTTTTCTCATTGAAAAATGACTTGAACAATATATAAACCATCGTCACTCCAATTTATTTTTAGTAATAAGTGCCTTTTGACTGCTATTAAATTACGATGAAGTTGAAACTCTGCTAGACATTATTACATAACGATATACCTACCTACTTTACTTTAATACTATCTTCCGCATTCACACACACACACACAAACACACACGCACACTAAGTAACACACTCATTCACACACACTTAACATTCATACACACGCCACGCAAACCTACACCTCACACACACATTTACAATTACACATACATCTACACCCGCTCAAGCATACACACACATAAAGTTACCTTACACATACCTTAATCGACACACGTAAACTTTTGCCTGATTATACACTCTCCCAATCTTATACTCACATAGGTACAACAAAACTATAGTGTTTACCTCATTTGTTAATGTTTTAATATTTCCTCTAAGTTATTCTTAAACTACGATATAGAAGAGCGATATCTCCTAATACAGGTATTTTTATACTTAAAAGGAGGTATCAACTACAGTTAAAACTATGTTACTTAAGTTAAAGAAATAAAACATTTGTATTTGTGTTTGTATTTGACTATGTTTTTCGCTTATATTACAGAGTGGCGAGGTGGCGTCAGGCGATTCGCTACAGAAGCTGGTGCTAGCGCGGCCGGCGCGGCGCGGCACTCTCGGCTGCGTGAGGGACCTGCGTGAACCCATCCGGGATCATATCGCTGAGGTAATATCGTCTACTACCTAGTGTGCACATCACAGTAGTAACTACGTCTCCTCCCTGTTCACATTGCAGAGGTAACATCTCTTCCCTAGTATACACATCGTAGAGGTAACAGAGTCTCTAAGCGATTATTGCATTCATTGTGCACGAAAGGAGCCTCTAAAAGGCGCACTTTAATCCTTTCACTACACTGATTCTTTCATCGACGGTCATAGGCCCTTTTCCGTTCCGCCATAGCCCAACCTGTTCACTGACCTAATACAAGATGACCAAGAAAGAATCAGTGACACGACAAGAAGAAAAAGAATTGTGCCTGGGAAACGATAATGTACACCACAAATATAGCAAAGCTGGCTTCATATTATTGTGCAGTGCATTATCATCACGTGGTGACGCTGATAAAATATGCCAATGTATCATTATCGGGCTGTGCAAAATCGGACCTTGCATTATCTATACAAATGATGACAAAATATGCACTACGAGGCCTGATATTTGAAAGCCAAATACGCAAAACCTAATAACATACTGTGCTCTATCGGGCTGTGTATCATCCATACACTATAGGGAGGGTCCCTATAATGTACCGATTATCAGTCAAGGTATTAAGGTCAAGACTAAGATTGAGAATTCAAAACCTCCAAATACCAGACTGTGCTCTATCGGGCTGTATATTATCAGTACATTATAGGGACCCAAAGGATTAGTTATCGCCAACTAAGCGAGCCTTTGTAATTTCAGCTGCGCCTCGAGCTAGAATCAACAGTGACATCCATAGCGTCGCAGGCGCTGGAACACATCGACGCTGACTCTGTGGTTATGTGCGCTATGGACACGCCTCTCATTGAACAGTTTCTGAAGAAGGCTGCAAAGGAACACACTTTTAGACTTGTGTTACCAGAAGGACCAAGTGTTCAGCAGGTAACTTTACTTTGATTTTAATTTAATTATAGATCCTACCTCTATGTAACTGACTCAGGCTTTTATATCTATTCGACTAAAAGTAGTATGTCACGCTCTAGCTTGACTTTATCCTTAAAGAAAATCACACAAAAACACACTTTCACATGTTAGATTAGAATAGATAGCTTATTATTAATCTTGAAGAGCCGTGTTGGCCTAGTGGGGGCCGATAAAGTTAATGAATGTTTATGTATAAGAGGATTAATATTTTTTAATGATGTTTCCAGACGCACGGCCTAGCGGCGCGTATGAGTGACGCGGGAATTCCGGTGACGGTAATCACTAACGCCGCGGTGTTTGCCGTCATGTCGCGTATCACCAAGGTACAATCATCATATTTTAGGTACCATATTGTCATACTTTGAACATTCAAAACAAGTATTTTTTTCGAACACCTTGAGTCAAAGATCGAAATATGAAAAGGTCTATCGTGTTTCGTAATAGAAGTGTTTAAGGCCCTCCCACCCGATGGACCGAAGACATTGTGAAAGTTGCGGGAAGTCGGCGGATGGAACGTTCGTCATGGAACTCTTTGGGGAAAGCCTATGTCCAGCAGTGGACTTCTACAGGCTTATGACGGTGGTGTCGTCCTCAATACACAGGCCTGATATTGAAAAGACAAGAGCCGTGTTATCAGGCTGTGTAATATCTGGCTGTACATTATCGTCTCCCTGTTATGATTGGTGCGCTGCAGGTGGTGCTGGGGCTGTCGTGCGCATTTAGCGGCGGCGCGGTGCTGTCGGCGCCCGGAGCGCACAACATTACCTCCTCTGCGCACTACTACAACGTGCCGGTAAGTGTTTAATAAATAAAACTAAGAACAAAACAAATAAATAAATATTCCGGACATATCACACACGGTCAACTGGTCCCAAACTAGGCATAGCCCGTACTATGGGTACAGGACTTAAAATTTATACCACATATTAAGGTCTGTGGGCTTATGGTGCCGTATAAAAATCAAAGCTCTAGCTTAATGCATTAAAAAGATATGGCAATGAATGTATAATTTTTGTATATAAATGGCTAAAATTAAAAACCTCTAGGGTACTTCCAGTTAAGTTCCAGTTCTGAAATTTGGAATTCTAGGAGCTTTTGTAACACAATTGAAGGGGAAAGACTGAAATTGAGGAATTTTTGCTGTCAATGTCATACAATGACTACGTGAGCGAGCAAATATAAGTTTGTCAATTCCTACACTTAGAATTTTTAATAATTTTTATAGATTGGTGCACGACCGGGTTCGAACCCACGACCAATGGTACGGAAGCCTCAGGGCGGGAGTTCTCGCACTTGACCGTCTTTATTTTCTTTATAATATTGCCTAGAAACAATATAATATTGTAAACCTGTGCTTGTTGTGTGCTGTGGGACAAATAAATAGTTTTTCTTTCTTTGTTCTCTAACACTTCACAAAACCAGGGTTCAGTTAGTCGTCCGAACCCAGTTTCATAATAAACCGGATTGTGTGTCTGTGTGTTGTAGGTGCTGGTTCTATGCCCGCTGTACAAGCTGACGCCTCTGCACGCGTGCGACCCGCAGGAGGTGCCTCTGGGCAACCCGCTACTGCTGCACAGCTACGCGTACGTACATCATCATCATCAGCCTGTAGCGGTCCACTCTACACAGTAGGAAGTGGGATAGGATGAAGTAGGATAGGGTGAAGTGGGATAGGATGAAGTATGATAGTATAATAATATAACACCCAACATACACAGTCCTGACCCCACACTAGGATTCCCTGTGTCGTGGGTATCAGAAACTACGAGTACCATGGTACCACAACACCCGGACAGTAGGAAGTAGGATATTATGAGTATTCAATTATTTTTAGTATTATTTGCTGATTCATTATAATTATTAACTTATTATTGATTTTTGTTAATGTGTTAATATTGTCATTAATTAATGTAATTAATTATACCGTGTTAATTAAAGTAAAATAAATAAATATAATATATGAAGTAGGATGTTGTGTATAATATTATATAGACTGGCCTCATCGCTCAGTTAGTAGTAACTCTGCCTTCTGCGCTAGAGGTCGCGGGTTCGATCCCCGCACTGGACAAACATTTGTGACTAACACAGATGTTTGTTCTATGTCTGGGTGTTAAATATATATCTATTATGTATATCAGTCTCTGGTACCCATAGTACAGGCTATGCCTAGTTTGGGATCAGTTGAACGTGTGAATATGTCCGGAATATTTATTTATTTATTAATAAATAAATTAATTAATTAAATTAATTTGCGGGCGGATACCTACTGCCAATGACAATTCGCGTCCCACGTCGCAGTTTCTACGTGGCAATTAATTGTGTTTATTATTATGTATGTTAGTCTTTAAGGTATATATCTATATGGGCCGTAGTATAAGAAAAATTCCATCTGTTTTTTATTCTATTGTTGCCTGAAATAAAGTTATTGTATTGTATTGTATTGTATTATTATTATAATGGTTGTGTTACAGTGACCATGCGTCCGAGTCTTCCCACGTGTACGCTCCAGAAAGAGACTTCATCACGCCGGACCAGGTCACTCTGTTCATCACCAACACGTGAGTATACTATTCCCACTGCTGGGCCCGAACATGATCCCTGTAGCGGATGGGGTACAGTGAAACAACTGGTTACGAAAAAGGGTGAAGGGTTGGGAGAGGCAATGACACGTCCGCGCGTTATCTATCGTAAAGACCACTGCTCCTAAAAATAGTTCGGCTAAACCGCGTCGCTAGGCACGCGCCCCCTCCCCCGTTCCTATGCGTCTCCCGCGCCTTATTCCAACCCTGCGCTTTATTATCAAAATTACACATACAAAACAGGAAGAAATAAAGCTATATAGCATAGGTAAATAAAACTAACATTAAACAAAATCATAAAATTATCGATGCGATCACGCGTCGCTTACAATCCCTGTTTTTTTTTTTTGTTATACGGAGGCAAACAGGCTTACGGCCCTCCTGATGGTAAATGGTAACCGTCGCCTATTGACATCAGCAAAACCTGGAGCATTGCTAATGCGTTGCCTGCCGAACCCCTCCAGCCTAAAGAGCTCTGGCAACCTTACTCACCGCAGGAACACAACACTATTTGAAACAAATAATGTTATTTGGCTGCGGTCTTCTGTAAGGCGGAGGTACCTCCCAGGCGGGCTGATTCAATTTAGAGCGAGAAAATCTCGCTGTGCCCTACCTCCTACTGTTATTATGAAACTGGGTTTAGACGAGAACTAATTTAACCCTGGTTTTGTGACTTAATTTTCATACATTTGTTATTATGACATAAATAAAGCAACTTATGAAATAACATGTCACCAGGGTTTAGTTAGTCCTCGTCTGAACCCAGTTTTTATAATAAACGAACGGTCTTGAGCATTCTCCATCCACCGACTTCCCGCAACCTACACAATGTCGTCGGTCCATCGGGTGGGGGGGCCTTCCAACACTGCGTCCTCAGATTCTAATATGAATCACTGTATTATTATTATCAGTCAGTCAATGATGATTATGATTTATTTATTTCAGAGGCGGCAGTTCCCCGTCATATATCTACCGCACCATGTCAGAATTATATGACCCAGATGAGCTGTGACCGGACCAGCGGGATTCGAACCCGCACCTTCGCTTAGAAATACCAACTACGTTAATATCCGAATGATGCTGGCTTCGAAAATAGGCAGATGGAATATTTAGATCGGCTCATCTACTAGCTCCACCTATAAGGTTTAGTACAGAAACTTTCCTGATCAATGAGTAGACTCTATCATTGGCGATAGATGGCGCTCTTCGAAAAGAGATAGAACCTGTGTATATAAATAACCTACTAATACTATAAATGCGGAAGTTTCAGAGGATGTTTGTGGTTCAATCACGCCGTAAAGGCTCAGCCGATTTCGATGAAACTTGGAATATATACCCTGTCATTACGAAACTGAGTTAAGACGAGGTCTAACTAAACCCTGGTTTTGTGACGTGTTATTTCATACAGTTGCTTTGTCTTCATGTCAAATGTAGAATAGCTTAGAGACTACTTTTAATCACTCGCATGGTACGCGAGCGAAGCCGCGGGCGGAAGCTGTATAAAATAAAACTAGGTACTTTAAACAATTTCAGTTGTAAAAGAAATTATAATTTTATACCAGTAAACCTACATATACTAAAAATCTATAATATTTATATCTACAAGGTGATCCATAATATGTATGTTATCCCGAAAGGGGCTTATTCTACACCCAATTGGGAATAAAGTTTGTTCTACGACTTTAGAAAATTCGACTTTTTTTTCGCTAAAATCAGTTATTGAGCTCATTTTTGATCAGCAGATCAGATGTCAAACTTCTCGTAAGTTTAATAATTATTTATAAAGATTTCTAAAAAAAACTCACTGATTTTTTTGTCTTTTATTCTTTATTTTTGCTGATAGAATAAGTCCCCTTTGGATAGTATTCTAATAAAGGAACACGTTGTAAATTACTTTTTATTCAATAAAAAACGCTAGAATAATGTACACTTAAGATATTATAATTTTATTACTAAAAACTACTTTTGTTTTCATTTACAAAATGATCTTAGTAGGTAGTATGTGGTAGTAGTGTGCACGAAAGGAGCCTCTAAGAGGCGCGCTTTAATCTTTTCACTACACTGATTCTTTCACTGACGGTCATAGGCCCTTTTCAGGGCCTATGACCGTCTAATAATAGTCCGCTTAATAATAGTCTAATTTGTCAATAATTTAACGTAAAACTGAGTTTATTAGCATGACCAGTAAAAGAGGAAATTCTGGGTTTTTTTTTTATTTACAACTATTAGTTTTGGCCACATTTTCTGCCGGTGTGTGTTCCTAGTCAATTTGCATTAATTTTCTTCCTAAATTCGAACGCGGGTTCGAACCCGCAGCAGGACAAATGTTAGCATTATCTGCAAATATCGTCGAAAGCTTTAGAGTAAGGTGCTTAATTGTTAGGTACATTTTCCTTATCCGATGAGGGCCAGCCGGGGGCTGCGGTGGCGTGGACTAGCGCCCACAGGGCTTCGCTGTCGTCTGCGGGGACTTCGAACGGCTGCAGCAACTTACGAGCCTCTGACTTGATGTCTGGAGCTGGTGTTGAGGAAAATATTGTGCGGTACATTGCGGAAATCTACTCTATTATTCGCTCGCGGCTTCGCTCGTGTGGTACCTATGAAGATACGATAGCCCATATGCTATTCCAGACTATAATCAATCTCTGTGCCTGATTTCATCCAAATCCGTTCGGCCGTTTGGGCGTGATTGAACCACAAACATCCTCACGTAGGATGACGACGTCGGTGGCGTAGCGGGCGGGTTCGATTCCCGCTGCGGGTCAAGTGTTTGCATGATCTGCAAATATTTGTTCCGGGTCTGGGTGTTGTGGTGCCATGGTAATAGCGACATTTGAATGGTTTCAAATATGAACAATAAGATTTTAAGATCGTGAAGTTGTCCATTTTCAGGTATGAAACGTTTTGGATGTCGCTAAGATTGTTAAAATAATCCTCAAAGTTACGAACTTCATTGCCAATTTGCTTACGCAATAGCACCCCACGTTGTATGATTTTCTTTTGCATACATGCTTCTTGGTACAGTGTTTAATGGGATTGTTTTTGTTTCATAAAAGGATACATCCCTTGGCAACGTTTGGCGGTGCACTGAAGTCAAACCGGATACCGGTTAACTCTTTCTCAAGTTGATATGTCTCTCTGGAAAATACAATTATTATCAGTAATGATGGTAACCACTTACCTTCAGGAGGGCCGCAAGGGCCGAAAGGGGCTTATTCTACACCCAATTGGCAATAAAGTTTGTTCTACGACTTTTGGAAATTCATAATTTTTCGAAACATCAATAAAATCTGCTTATTTTGGGTCAAATCAGTTCAAACTTAATTATTCCGCTATTTAGGTTGTAATCTAGATCTTCTTGTATGTTGAATAATTGCTTAAAAAGAAGACAAAAATACCAAAAAAAGTTCATTTATCATTCATAAAACGTAATCACTGACCTAATACCAATGACCAAGAAGGCTCCAGTGACAAGAGAAGCGAGCAAGTGCCTATGTCATGCAACACACACTTCATGCATGCAAAATTAACTTCAGTATTGGGACTCACTTTGCATTATCGAGGCGGTTTTGGTCACTTTCAGTGATGGTCAGATGCGACTTAAAGTTGGCGCACACTCGGTTGAGCTCACTGCTTCGATCTGTTAGCTTTGACAGGCGCTCGTTCAACTCATTCTGCAAAAGAAAGATATTCGACTTCTTGGTTCATGTTCTGTTTAAAACATAATAGGTAAGGTGTACATAGGTATGTATATACATAACAGTGTTAAAAATAATATTAAAAAGCTTTTATTTGCTAACATTAAAAAGTATGCTTAACTAAATTAGGTAGGTACCTAAACTTAAATAACATCGGAACCACCACCGGTTGTCCTTTACATGGGCCTGCTCCAGATTCTGTCATCGATACAGTATTGACGACCTCGGTGGCGTAGCAGACCAGCGTGCGGGATTTGATTCCTGCTGCAGGACAAATGTTTGCATGATCTGCAAATATTTGTTCAGTCTGGGTGTTGTGGTACCATGGTATGCGTAGTTTCTGACACCCACTGATAATCCCAGGAAGGACTATGTATGTGACTGTTTGTTGGCTGTTATTTAATAATGAACTAGCGTGTCGTGTCGACCACCGCTACCATGATGTGAAAGCAATTGAGAATCCAAATATTTACAAGAATAATTTAAGAAAACATTTGCTGAAGGGGTGCTTTTACACAATTGACGAGTTTATCACACGAAATTTATTATATTGTTATGAAACAAAGATGATTAAATTTAGTTAAAGTATAATTATGTGACTGCATGCTATTAATTTAATTGTGTACCTACCCTATATTCACACACGATGTAAATTGTTTTTGAATAAATGAACTGAAACTGGTTATTCGAGTGTCGTCTATCGTGACGATCGAAGAAACGGATTTAATGCAGTGAAGTCTTCGGAATCGATCATTACAGTACTTACATGTAACTTCATTTCCTGGGCAAGTTTGAGTTCTAATTCCGTGTTCTTTTTACAGGCTTTAACTTGCTGTTGTTCTTTGTTTATTTTTTCTGTGAAATAACAAATTAGATCAGTGGGAAACATAATAAATGCAGTGGGATATAGAATCGCACACATCGCTATTTACCGTCTAAGCGCTCGCAAAATCCTTCCAGCTGCTCAATTACATCCAAGCACATGTTTAGGTGTTCTGTATTTTTTATCGCCAATTCCATTTTCTTTGCTGAAAATAAAATTATTCAACAAAATATTGAGTGAGACCAACGGACTGAGTGAGACAGGATTTTCAAATTCAAAACAAAACAAACATACGTTGACAAAGAGTAAAAATCTCCACAGATAATCTATATTCTATAAAATAAGTCAGTGGTACTCAACATGGCACCGAATAATCGAAATAAAAATCGACTAAAAAAGCTAAAAAATGTGTATCTGACCCAAAAAAAGGAAAAAAAAAAAAACTACAGTGGCGCCTCTTGGCGTCTAGTAGTCGCAACTCTTCATTCGACATTCGCCATTTTTGTGATGGCGGCTGATATTTATAGATTGTAGGGGTGTTGTTTTTCAAATAAATGCACTAAAAATGGAGGAAACTAAAGTGATTTACTACATAGATGATGAGGAGACGCCGTATTTAGTTAAAATCCCTATATCCCCAGAGAAAGTGACGCTGCTTGACTTCAAAAATCAGCTGAACAGACCGAATTACAAATTTTTCTTCAAGTCGATGGACGATGATTTTGGTGTTGTAAAAGAAGAAATAGTTGATGATAACGCTCATCTGCCGTGCTTCAACGGTCGCGTGGTGTCGTGGCTAGTGTCCGCCGAAGGCTCCAACCCCTCCGATGGAGCTTCGCAATGTACAGACAGCAACCCTGGAAAGGGTAAAACAACGAACCAGGGTGCTCCGCCCGCTCCCCTCACCCGTGACACATGCACGGACACAGACAGCACTATCAGCTCCCGGCCGGGGCACAGGGCTTCCTGTGATAAATACAAGTACAGAGGCCTCAGAATCAACGGTCACTCGAAATACGGTAACCATGGCTTGGAGTACGAGACGGCCTCCGTCCTGAGTTCAGATTTGGACTCCACCAGCCTGTTTGACAGCCAATCAGAGATCACCACCACCACCGGAAGACACACAAATGCCTCAGTTGACCGAGCACTTACAGAATGTAGTAGCGTTTCACACTTACAAGTCAGTTCTCGTAAAAGACCACAGCGTCGACGGAAGAGACCTCAAGTCATGTCTCGTACGTCATCCTATTCCTCAATAACTGATTCCACAATGTCTATGCATATAATAACAGTTACGTTAAACATGGATACGGTGAATTTTCTCGGGATATCAATAGTGGGACAGTCAAATAAAGGTGGTGATGGTGGTATTTATGTCGGGAGTATTATGAAGGGTGGAGCGGTAGCACTGGATGGAAGGATAGAACCTGGTGACATGATCTTACAGGTATGTCTTTGTTTCTTTTTTTTTAATTGTGCTACTAAGATTAAATTTAAATGATACCCAAAAATTTTCGAACCCGCATCTTCGCCTTGAATCGACAACGTGCTACCGTCTACGCCATGGAACGAATGACACAGGTTCAGAAAATCTTGGATAGATGAAATATTTTTATCGGTTAAACACCGCTAGCTCCATAAAAGGTTGCTACTAAGGTACCACGCATCCATCACCAACAAAAGCTCCAAAATATCAGATTAAAAAAAAACAACCTCCAACACCGCCTTTTTAAATACTAGAATAAAAAAACACTTAATTATGGAGGTCATTACTTGAGAACTCCTCAGGGTTGCCATTTAATAACTTACCCATCTGTTCCAGGTAAATGATGTTAACTTCGAAGACATGACCAATGATGAAGCAGTTCGGGTGCTCCGGGAGGTGGTGCAGAAGCCCGGCCCCATCAAGCTGGTGGTCGCAAAATGCTGGGACCCAAACCCTAAAGGATACTTCACTATACCCCGCACAGAGCCCGTCAGACCTATTGACCCTGGTAAGAATTAATTCGCTTCTCATGTTTTCAATCTCTTAGTACCCAGGATAAAGATTAGCCAATGTCCTCAGGGGACTTTTTTTTTTAAAAGAATATTTTTTTCCCTGAACTCTTTCAAATAAGCTGTTTTAGGTTTAATTACATATTTATTTAATTACCCTGCCCGCGGTTTTCATTGCTTGATACCTAGATAAAAAGTAGCCCATATGCTATCCTAGGTATGGATCTCTATATATTCCAAGTTTCATCATAATCAGTTGAGCCGGTGTGATAGGACAACAAACATCCTCACAAACTTTCGCATTTATATTTATTACTTGACAATAGACTTTCAATTTTGACACTGTGAGATGTAGACACATCAGCGGAAGCTGTTCGTCTATAATCAAATAAATAATTACGAGAAGTTTGACATCTAAATGACTACCTAAAACTGCTGAATAATTGAATTTGAATCCATTTGACCCCAAAACAGCTGATGAATTTCAATGAATATATGTTTACAGGTCAGGTGGTAGCCAGAGGCACTTCCAAACATTCATTTAGCGAATACTCACTATTTATGACTATGCTTGTGCTAAGAATCTTGAGCCTATATCATACTAATATTATAAATGCGAAGGTTTGTAAGGATGTTTAGATGTTTGTTATTTAATCACGCCGTAACAGCTCAGGCGATTTCGATGAAACATGGAATTGTACTTTTTTATCTAGGTACCACGCCTACCAGGTAGCTCTTTAAGGGGGAGGGGTTCGGTTCAATGCATTAGCAATGCTCCGGGTGTTGCAGATGTCAATAGGCGACGGTAACCACTTACCATAAGGAAGGCTGAAAGACTGTTTGCCTCCGAATAACACAAAAAAAAAACGCGAGTGAAGCCGTGGGCTAGTAAATAAAAGTCTTATGTCTTGAGGCTAATTCTAATTCTAATTCTAATCGGGGGTGGTTAGACCTGCACTGACTTCCCGCTGTGGGGTGTTTTGTGCATTGTCCCCCTATGCTAACCCTACCCCAGCCAGCCCAGCTCCTTAAAATAGCGAAGCAGGACTTTGGGTCGTTGGTAACATTCTCGCAGTATCCCTGTATGCGGCGGTGTCTGGGAGCCGCTTCCGAGCACGGCCCGCAGACCCGATGTGGTCCTGGCCTCTTCCGTGGCTGTACAGTCTTGAGGCTACATAATATATGTATTTTTGTCCAGGTGCATGGGTGGCGCACACAGCGGCGCTACGCGAGGCGTATCCCCCTCCGCCGCCGTCGCTGTCGGCGCTGCCCTCGTCGGTGTCGGAGCGCGCGTCCGACGCCGCAGCCCCGGGGCTGGAGCCCCAGCTCTCCGTCAACATGGACATGGCGCTCGTGGTGCGAGCTATGCTGAGACCTGACTCGGGTGAGTCTTATGGCAGGCCTTTAGATGGTGCTTTAACCTTATACAATTCATAACATGTATACCATCCCAAAAGAGGCTTATTCTAAATCCAATTCGCTATAAGAGTCTGGGTGTTGTGGTACCATTGTATGCATAGTTTCTGATACCCACAACACAGGCAATCCTAGTGTGAGGTCAAGACTATGTATGCGACTGTTGGGTGTAAAGAAAAAACGCGAAATTCTTACCTTATTTTAGCTACAGAATGATTTTTGATTAATTTAATGCCTTTGTCTATTCATCAGGCCTGGAAATTCGGGACCGTATGTGGCTGAAGATCACCATACCTAATGCTTTCATTGGGGCTGATGTCGTCGAATGGATTCTGCACCATGTCGCCGGCATAGCCGACAGACGCGACGCCAGGAAGTACGCGTCGCACATGCTAAAGGTAAAGATAAGATAGGGTTCAGATAAGGTATAAATACCTAATGATGCGCTTGGATCCTATCTTATTTCGCCGGTGTCGTAGCCATCAGACGCGACGCTAGGGATAACGCGTCGCACATGTTATAGATAAAGATAAGATAGGGTTCAGATAAGATAATAATATATAATAATGGGGTTGTATAATCAGCATGTCACCGGCATAGCCTATAGATGCGACCTTAGGAAATAGGTAAAGATAAGATAGAGTTCAGATAAGATAATAATATTTAATTATGGGGTTGTATAATCAGCATGTCACCGGCATAGCCTATAGATGCGACCTTAGGAAATAGGTAAAGATAAGATAGAGTTCAGATAAGATAATAATATTTAATTATGGGGTTGGATAATCAGCATGTCACCGGCATAGCCTATAGATGCGACCTTAGGAAATAGGTAAAGATAAGATAGAGTTCAGATAAGATAATAATATTTAATTATGGGGTTGTATAATCAGCATGTCACCGGCATAGCCTATAGATGCGACCTTAGGAAATAGGTAAAGATAAGATAGAGTTCAGATAAGATAATAATATTTAATTATGGGGTTGTATAATCAGCATGTCACCGGCATAGCCTATAGATGCGACCTTAGGAAATAGGTAAAGATAAGATAGAGTTCAGATAAGATAATAATATTTAATTATGGGGTTGTATAATCAGCATGTCACCGGCATAGCCTATAGATGCGACCTTAGGAAATAGGTAAAGATAAGATAGAGTTCAGATAAGATAATAATATTTAATTATGGGGTTGTATAATCAGCATGTCACCGGCATAGCCTATAGATGCGACCTTAGGAAATAGGTAAAGATAAGATAGAGTTCAGATAAGATAATAATATTTAATTATGGGCTTGGATCCTATACCATGTCGCCTTCATAGCCGATAGACGCGACGTCTGTAAGTACGCGTCGCACATGCTAAAAGTAAAGATTTTAAACCAATTAATTGTATTACATGCGCTGAAGTTGACTATGATAGATCTATTTTAATTTGTCATCTTTTTGTAACCCATTTTCGCAATAAATGAATCTGAAAGATAAGATAGGGCTCAGATAAGATAATAATACTTAATGAAAGGCTTAAGCAGTGGTGGCCCCGGCTAAAGAATAGGCCCCTCCATATCTCTATCCGCGGATGTCGTAAGAGGCGACTCAGGGAAAATAGCTAGGGGATGGGCAGCAGCGTCCCTCATCTTAAAAACGATAGCTCGTGCTGAGTATAGGCAAAACCCCCCACATGATAAGGAATTTGCTCTGTCTGTGGGGGAGGCCATGTTCAGCAGTGAACGTCGTACGGCTGAAATGATGAAGGGCTTAAAAACCCTAAATACTATTAATGTATATATATTATACCATAATATATATATATGTTCGCAGGCGGGATTCATACGACACACAGTGAACAAAATCACCTTCTCTGAGCAATGCTACTACGTGGCGGGCGAGCTGTGCGCCGAGCTGGCCTCCCTCCGGCTGCGCAGCACCACCGGCGACGCCGACAGCCTCCTCAGCACGGCCTTGCCCCTGCCTAACCCCAAGTACGTACAATGTACAACGTCGTGTATGAGCTATGCGCTGAACTGGCCTCCCTCCGGCTCCGTAGTACCATTGGCGACACCATCAGCTTTCTCAGCACGGCGTTGCCCCTGCCTAACCGAATAACTATATTGATCTGATCAACAAATGTATTGCGAACTGATTAGCTCATTATTGCATCATTCAATCCCTAAAATTAAGTGCAAATGAGCACAAATTGTGATGCCTGCTCGCCGCGGCCTACCGAAAATAACGCGACGAACGTAGCGCCGAGTATACCGTAGACAGACTCCACACCCGTGACTCTGAACAAATAAACTGACTCAATGATTTTGATTCATTAGATCAACTGTTCATTTTATTACAGTATATTGTAGACAGATTCCACACTCGTGACTCTGAACAAATAAACTGACTCAATGATTTTGATTCATTAGATCAACTGTTCATTTTATTACAGTATATTGTAGACAGATTCCACACTCGTGACTCTGAACAAATAAACTGACTCAATGATTTTGATTCATTAGATCAACTGTTCATTTTATTACAGTATATTGTAGACAGATTCCACACTCGTGACTCTGAACAAATGAACTGACTAAATGATTTTGATTCATTAGATCAACTGTTCATTTTATTACAGTATATTGTAGACAGATTCCACACTCGTGACTCTGAACAAATGAACTGACTCAATGATTTTGATTCATTAGATCAACTGTTCATTTTATTACAGTATATTGTAGACAGATTCCACACTCGTGACTCTGAACAAATAAACTGACTCAATGATTTTGATTCATTAGATCAACTGTTTATTTTATTACAGTATATTGTAGACAGATTCCACACTCGTGACTCTGAACAAATGAACTGACTCAATGATTTTGATTCATTAGATCAACTGTTCATTTTATTACTTCACTATTAAAAGAGACATTTCATCAATATATGGAGCCTGGGCCTGCACTGTGTACACTACTCTAAAATATGGCTAAGCAATAAAGTAAACGTATTTAATTGGTTAATTTATTTAAATTGACTTCGTTATAGGGTACTTTAAGATTTTCTTTGACAAAGAGAGCAACACACAGCGCTACAAAAATATGGCGGATGGACGTGCGTGAAATGTCATTTTGACAACCTACATTTATCTGACAAAACAAAAACATTAAATCAAACAACATGACATGAAAAAGTCAATGTCATGTCAAACGCCAATTATAAACCAACATGGCGGCCTTCAAATAGTGTTCACATAGTAAAAAACTTACCAGAAGAACTATTCTTGTACCATCGCATTTGTCTTCAAATTAATGAAATTGTATTTTTCTTGTAATCTCCTATTTTTTCCTAATTTTTCTATGTAGTGTACATGGACCAGGCCCAGAATGAAATGGCTACTTTTCGTTTAAAAGTGGCAGCACCCAGAACGTGAATATGACTATAGTAACAAGTTTGTCTGTTTGTTTCAGTATGATGGGTCCTAACTACATGCCGTACGCGGGTTCGTACGGGTACCAGCCCATTCCCTTCAAGTACGCGTCCTGTGTGAATAGCGAACATACTGTATACGGGTAAGTTATTGATGCTCCTTTGACTATATTTTATACTAATTTATTATAAATACGAACGTAACTTTGTTACCTTTTTTTTTTTGTTACCTTTTTACGAATAAACGGCTGAACAGATCACAATGAAATTTGGCAAGGAGATAGATGATATTCTGGGGAAGGATATAATCTAGGCTATCTTTTGTCTCAAAAAAATATCTTAAGGGAGTGAAATAGGGGTTGAAAGTTTGTATGGGCAATCCATAATTCCTCAAGTTCTGAAAATTCATATTCAGGCTTTTGGTAAGAAATTAAGATACACCTATGTGCTTTAGCATTTTTGAAAAAAAACACCCCTAACAACGTAGTTAAGGTACTATCTTTTTTATAAATGCAGACTAAGTCGCGGGTAACAGCTAGTTAATAATAAATAATTAATCATACAATCTCAAAGTTGCAAAGTAGGGTCTATGACATGCCGATTTCCCCACGATGTTTTCCTTCACCGTTTGACAGCACTAGTATGGAATTTTAGGTTAAGTATGGGCAGTTTGGTTACAAATATTTCAAATAGAATTTGGCTGAAGTATAGGTCTCCACTAACATATAACTCACGTTGACATCACTCCACAGCTATAACCGCGAAGAGAGCGTGGTGTCCGGCAGCGGCGGCTCCAACTCGGGCTCCGAACGCGACAAGGAGGCGCCGGCGGAGCACCGGAGCACCTCCTCCGGCTCCGGCACCTCCCTCCCGCCCGAGGGCAGAGCGCCCACTATGCAGCGCCCCGTGCTATTCCTCTAGGTAAGTTCAGTAGGGCAAAGCAGAGGTGGAGCACTACCTCCAAATCCGGCACCTTCCTCCCGTCCGAGGGCAAAGGCCCGCTATGCAGAGGCAAGGGGATTCATATTATTTATACTTCTAGAGGATCTTTTTCTTCTATACAACTGAGGTGGCAAACAAGCATACGGCCCTGTTGGTAAGCGGTTACCGTAGCCTATGAGCGCTTGCAATACCAGAGGCATCACGCATGCGTTGCCGACCCCTCCCCCCCTCCCCCCCTAAAGAGCTCCGGCAACCTTACTCAGCGCAGGAACACAACACGATTTGAAACAATGTTATTTGGCTGCGATCTTCTGTAAGGCGGAGCTACCTCCCCAGGCGGGCTGCTCCAATTCAGAACGAGAAAATCTCGCTGTGCCCTACCTCCTCCTAAATCCTCCATCCTAAACCCAATCCCACTATCCTACTAATATTATAAATGCGAAAGTTTGTGAGGATGTTTGGTTGTTTGTTATTCATTCTCACTGTAACGGCTAAACCGATTTCGTTGAAACTTGGAATACATTGAGTTCTTTACCTAGAATAGCATATAGGCTATTTTTTACATAGGTACCTCGCGATCGAAGTCGCGGGCGGAAGCTAGTTTACAATAAATTGGTTCAATGACTTTTGGAATTTCGAAAATCAACTCAATCACTTCTCAACATGTTGATTGCTCAGGAACCAGATGTGGATGTATGCCACATGAAATTACATCCATTTGTTTTATTGTGTATACGTTTCCTTAGTTATAAAAATTCGTAAAATGCTAAAATATGTATGTATGTGATGTGATGTGTTATGTAATTAATTTATGTCTACTAGCTCTTAAACGTTTTGGCCTCGGCTGTTAGTTTCTGAGTGGTTTATACAAATCATCATCATCATTTCAGCCGTACGACGTCCACTGCTGAACATGGCCTCGCCCACAGACAGAGCGAATTCCTATCATATGGGGGGATTTGCCCATACTCACCACGCTGGGCATGCGGGTTGGCGAGCGCAGTTAGAGCTATCGTTGTTAAAATGAGGGACGCTGCTGCCCATCCCCTAGCTTTTTTCCCTTAGTCGCCTCTTACGACATCCGCGGATAGGTAGATATGGAGGGGCCTATTCTTTAGCCGGGGCCACCACGGCCCCGAGCCGGCCTATTTATACAAATAAATATATTAAAATCGACTTTTCGAAAATACTAATATGCAAAGCATCTGTGATGTGGTCAAACAAAAAGCTAAACTTTTATAATATTTTAATTTAAAAATCTTTTTTATTCCAGATTTAAGCTGTGATTGACGCCACTGCCAAATATAACGGACTCCATCGTGTATGTAATATGTACATAAGTAATTAGGTATTACATAGAAATTAGTACAACACCATAATGGCGAAATTGTGTTTTATATGGCCTATAGATCATTTATACGGTCAGGTGGAACTTTTTACACACATACAGGACTACAGCGTCCTGTGCATGAGTAAAAAGCGCGAAAAACATATGTGCGCAACGCGTGCTAAAAATGGTGAAGGAAAACACCGTGAGGGAACCGGCTAAGTCAAAGCCAAAAGGTGTTTATTTCAATAAAATCACTAGGATCACTTTGTCCTGTCCTGGCTGTAGTCCTGTCCCTGAGTAAAAAGTTACACCTGACGACGCTGTATAAATATTCTAGTATACAGGGTGATTCATAATATGTATGCCATCCCGAAAGGGGCTTATTCTACACCCAATTGGCAATGAAGTTTGTTCTACGACTTTTGGAAATTCGTTATTTTTCATTGAAAGAACTCATGTAAAAATCAGCTGTTTTAGATGGCAGTCTTGAGGCCGAACTACTCGTACGGTTAGTAAATAGTTATAATAATAATAATAATAAATATTCCGGACATATCACACACGGTCAACTGATCCCAAACTAGGCATAGCCTGTACTATGGGTACCAGAGACTGATATACATAATAGATATATATTTAACACCCAGACACAGAACAAACATCTGTGTTAGTCAAAATTTGTCCAGTGCGGGAATCGAACCCGCTACCTCTAGCGCAGAAGGCAGAGTTACTACCAACTGAGCTATGAGGCCAGTCATAAAGATAATATAAAAATAGCAAAAACTGGTAATTAGAGAAAGAGATGTTGTTTTTCGCTATAACCCCCCAAATAATAATTTCGGGGTGGAATACATGTTATGAATCACCTTTTAGTAATATGGCCTTACTTTTTTTTTAAACATATTCTGCTAATAAAACCAAACATGGTTGGAGTGTTACAGGTTTTTAAGGTATATTGAAATAGTAGAATTTTTAACATACACATTTTTATTGTGATGATTTAAGTACCGTGGTACCACAACACCCAGACCCGGAACTAATATTTGCGGATCATGCAAACATTTGTCCCGCAGCGGGAATCGAACCCTTGAAGACAGAAAATATTGTTTTTTTTTTAGGACAGTCTAACAAAACTTCCCCCTTCCGCGTAGTCGGGTAGTTCACAAATATGTTTTAAGTGTATAAATATTTTTTTGTAATTACTTATTTTGTAGTTATGTGCCATTTTGTAACAATGATAACAAAACAAGATCAACAATTTTAAAATATTATTTTATAATAACAGTGGGCCGAGCGCGAGTACATCACGATAGCGTTACGCATACGATACGTTATAAAAAGCCAAATAATCATCATCATTTCAGTCGTTAGATGTCTACTGAACATCGGCCTCATTTCCGACTTCCTATCATGTGGGGGGATTTGCCCATACCACGCTGGGCATGCGGGTTGGCGAGCGCAGTTAGAGCAATATTTGTTAAAATAGGGGACGCTGCTGCCCATCCCCTAGCTTTTTCCCTTAATCGCCTCTTACGTCATCCACGGATAGGTAGATATGGAGGGGCATATTCTTCAGCCGGGGCCATATTAGTCAATCAAAATTAAAAGATTTCAAGCATCGCTGATGTCATTGACCTTTGACTTTTACTATCAAAGTCAAGAGGCGTTTATTTCAATAAAATCACTAGGATCACTTTGAAACGTCTTAGAAACTAGGTGAAGCTACGCCCAAAATTGAGTATGGAAGTTTAGTATCGTAAGCGTAACGCTGTAGTGAATTACTCCTGCTCGGGGCACAGATCATGTATTTTTAGGTTTGGACAAACATAGGGGAAACTCAGAGCAATTTTAGACAGAATTATTACTGACTAGTGAGATAATACAAACTTCAACCCCTGTCGCACTTCATTAGGGGTTGATATTCAGGAATTTTTAGGCGAGATTTACTCGCTCTAAATTGGAGCAGCCTTACAGAAGATCGCAGCCAAATAACATTATTTGTTTTAAATAGTGTTGTGTACCTGCGGTGAGTAAGGTTGCCAGAGCTGGCAACGCAATGCCTCTGGTATTGCAGGCGTTCCTAGGCTACGCTTCTTACCAATAGGTGGGTCGTAAGCTTAGTGTACCCCCCCCCCCCTCAAAATTTGAATTCGATCAAAAAAATAATTTATATTCAAATTGGTCAGTTTTAATTTAATTGCTCTGTGTCAGTGTCAGTCAATATATTACAATTATTTTTAGTGAAATCATATTATTTTGTACAAATAATAAAACGCCAATTAATTGTCTATAAATGCCATAAGTAATAATTATTGTATGTTTAATCTTTGTAAATAAATATGTAGTTTTAATGGTAAATCATTTTTAAATCGCGATTTTTTATCAATACCGCGGTTTCGCGTGGTACCTAGGTAAAAAGTAGCCTATATATATTCTTGGTAAGAACTCTTATCTATTCAGAGTTTCATCGAAATCGGTTAAGCCGTTGCGACGTTATTGAACCTCGAAAATCCTAATATCGTCGAAAACTTTAGCATTTTTCATATTAGAGGGATGAGTAAGACTTGATTGATAAACGATTATAAGATTATTTTATGATTTTCTTTTTTCTTGTTCGATCCTACTAATTTTATAAATGCGAAAGTTTCTGAGGATATTTGTGGTTCATTCACGCCGTAACGGCTCAACCGATTTCGATGAAACTTGGAACCGATAGAGTTATATTCCTAGAATAGCACATAGGCAACTTTTTATCCAGGTACCACGCGAGCGAAGCCGCTGGCACAAGCTAGTATTATTATATTTGTGTATTTTACTCGCTAATAAGGTAAAAGTTAGCAATTTCAAAATATAAAATGATGTTTTGACTAAATATCGCTGTGTAGTTAGTACGCGCTGGTTACTGTTAAGCATTAACTGTTAAGCCCCCCCCCCCCCCCCCCCCACGGCGACTTTTTGTAGCGATGCAAATGCGTACAACGCGCATTAGTAGCGATGCTGTCGCGCGTTTACAAAACGTGCAACAGCATCGCTACAAAAAGTCGCCGTATTGGTTAAGTGCGCATTTTCAATCTGGATGTATCCATATATTTAGTATGGTTATTAAAAAAAAATCACATGCCCAGTTCTGACCCCGCACTGGGACTCCCTTCTTCTTCTTATCGTGTCACTGATTCTTTCTTGGTCATTCTGTATTAGGTCAGTGACCAGGTTGAGGTATGGTGGCCCTGAAAAGGGCCTCCCTGTGTCGTGGGTATGCGCTTTGTGGTCAAATTAAAGCCAAATCTTTACTTTAAAAGCTCGGCCGACGTATTAACGGCCAAAATCTTTATCATTGCCCCAAGCGCGAATAAGCCACTAAAGCGTTACGCTTAAGATACCTAAGAATACTATTGGTAACTATTCTAATATTATAAAAGCGAAAGTAATTCTTTTGTTACCTACGGCAACGCGTGCGTGATGCCTCTGGTATTGCAAGCGCTCATAGGCTACGGTAACCGCTCACCACTCAGGTGGGCCGCAAGCTTGTTTGCCACCTCAGTTGTATTAAAAAAAAACCTTTTCACGACTAAACGGCTGAACGGATAGTCATGAAATTTGGCAAGATAGATAATATCCTGGAGAAGGATAAAGGCTATGTCTCAAATATTATCTTGAAGGGTGTGAAATAGGGTTGAAAGTTTGTATGGGCAATTTGTATCTCCTAAATTAGGGATCTGTAAATTCATATTTAGGCTTTTGGTAAGAAAAATCTTTAACCGCAAATAAATAAATGCATTTTTCAGTATGAAAAATAATCCCTTAAAGGGGCAAAGTAGGGGATTAAAATTATGAGGTACTAGCTTTCATATAAATGCGGACGAAGCGGGTAAAAGCTAGTGTTCTATGACATTTGCTATCTTATCGTAAGCGTCTGAAATGTCCCCCCCACCCGATGGACCGACGACATTGTGAAGGTTGCGGGAAGTCGCTGGATGGAGAGGGCTCAAGACCGTTCTTCGTGGAAGTCTTTGGGGAGGCCTGTGTCCCCCTGATGATCGTAAGCGTAACGCTATCGTTAATTATTCATACTTGGGGCAGTCAGTAACTTTATCAGCTCGATAACTCTCGCGCTGTCCTTTTCTAACAGTGAAATAAGGAAAGAGAAGGTCATACTTTTACCGGGCCGATAAATCTATTGATTATGTATATGGAGGTTAGCATAGTCGCTAGGAAATAAAAAAAAATGTATACGTAGAATTGTCTATTACGGAAATATTTATAATGAGGGTAAAATATAAATTATTAATTGGAATGACATTATGTAATTGAAATTATTTTGGCCTTACCTACGAAAATGGATGGTATTTTTCTAAACTGAAAATTATACAAGATTATTCATAATATATATGCCATCCCGAAAGTACTACTTCAATACGAGCATATTTTTTCACCCAGTTTTGTTTTAAATCCTAATTTAGGCAACACTGAAAAACAGCGTCTGGTTTTCGGACTAGGCACAAAGCTGAGTTGTTGCCTTTTCAACGAGCAGACAAATTATCTTTGTTTTTTTTTTTGGTACCTATTTGTTAATTTTATTTTTATTATTTTCTAATAACCTATTTAAAAAAATCATTTTAGTCTGTGTTGAATAAACTTATTTTCTTTCTTTCTTCTTCGACTTTTGGAAATTGTCGCACTTCTCGTACATTTTAATAATCACTTAGAACATTATAAAATGACCAAAAACAGATTTTTTTAAATTAGGGAAAAAACTGTTTTTATTAAGTTTTTTCTACGCATCTATTTATTCTTTTTGTTGATAGAATTAACCCCTTTCGGGAGGGTATAATATTATTTGTCACCTTGCAGACATGTTTTTTTTATTATCAATATAAATAACTGCAAAATGACTTCTGATTCTTATTATATTTGTCTAAATTACTTAAAACCTTTGCTTTGTGAACTTTTGTGGTAAGGCCGAAAATGTGTATTGCTATAATTTGAAAATAATTAAATTAGTCATTAATTTCTGGACATATCATCTGCTTATTTAGCCGCAAAAGATAATTATTTAACCACAAAACAAATGGCGGTCATTATATAACGATAAAATTACATTAGTCATTTCGAAACGACACATTACCAAGAATGTTGCCAACCATGTTCAATACAAGGAGATTCCTAATATGTGCTACCCCGAAAGGGGCTTATTCTACAACCAATTGGCAATATTGTTCTACGACTCTTGGAAATTTTTGATTGAAAATACTCTGAATAAATCTGCTGTTTTGGGGATTTCGGGATAGCATAATCATAATCATTTTATTGTAAACATAGGTTAATACAGATGTCGCTTAAATAATAGTAATCTCTATGCTACGAACATAATTTGGTGTACTAGAGGTGGTTCGTATTTACGCAACCAGGTTTTTAAACCAGGTTCTCGCATCATACTATACGTAACTGGTACGACTTCACGATACTTAGACGTATTAAATATACTCGGGTGCGGCGCGCAAGTTCACCGCGCACCCTAGACGCGACGCGCCTCGCGGTCGCAACCCGACCTTCCGTCTCGCGGTCGCAACCCGACCTTCCGTCTCGCGGTCGCAACCCGACCTTCCGTCTCGCGGTCGCAACCCGACCTTCCGTCTCGCGGTCGCAACCCGACCTTCCGTCTCGCGGTCGCAACCCGACCTTCCGTCTCGCGGTCGCAACCCGACCTTCCGTCTCGCGGTCGCAACCCGACCTTCCGTCTCGCGGTCGCAACCCGACCTTCCGTCTCGCGGTCGCAACCCGACCTTCCGTCTCGCGGTCGCAACCCGACCTTCCGTCTCGCGGTCGCAACCCGACCTTCCGTCTCGCGGTCGCAACCCGACCTTCCGTCTCGCGGTCGCAACCCGACCTTCCGTCTCGCGGTCGCAACCCGACCTTCCGTCTCGCGGTCGCAACCCGACCTTCCGTCTCGCGGTCGCAACCCGACCTTCCGTCTCGCGGTCGCAACCCGACCTTCCGTCTCGCGGTCGCAACCCGACCTTCCGTCTCGCGGCGCGGCGCGTCCTTGGGTACGCGGCGGACTCGCGCGGTCTAAGTAATACTTTCAATTATTTAGTACCTGGTTTTAGAACCTGGTTCTTGTAAACGATACGTTATGGATCTGGTACGCGAAATAGCAAGTACGGCTCATCTCTATGGTGTACAATAATAGGGAAAAAAATGTAATAATAATATGCATGCAAGGAAACTATATTAAAAATTCATGTCATTTAGATATTATACATTATTGCAATTAATTAATTCTGAAACATTATAAAAACATATATATTATGAATAACCTTGTTCAATATACGTGGCAAGAACAATATAGAAAAATGTTCTAAAATACTGAGGTTTTTCAGCATTTATTTGTGATCTACAATCTAGAAATTATTTAATGTCTGTACGTCTGTATGTAAATGTTATTTGTACGTAGTTATTTTTTGATAATTATTGATGCACTATGCAATGTTTATATTATGTAATTTTTATTAAAGAAATAGCATTTTGTAATTGTTATGAACTTTTATTTTGACTCATAAAACTACGTAGTTTATAAAAGATAAGCCCCAAAAAGGGGCTTATTCTACAACCAATTAGAAATAAAGTTTGTTCTAAGACTAGGAAATTAGTCATTTTTCATAAAAATTGTACGTAACCAGCAGTTTTGGGGCCAAATCAGTTCAAAATCAATTATTCAGTTTTAGATAAAAATCTTCTGAACTTCTACGAGAAGTTTGACGTTGAACGTTTGAAAGTTAAATGTGTGTAAAAAGACTAAAAACAGCTGACTTCAAATTCTTAATTCGACCCTAGGCATGAGTCCGCTATAACGCACGGCGCGCATGTGTTTGACGCACTAGCTCGCCGGCATCGCATCGCAGTTAGGCATGGGTCCGCTATATCTATGCACGGTGCGCATGGGTTTGACGCACTATCCCGCCGGCTTCATATTGAAGTTAGGTATAGGTCCGCTATAGCTATGCACGATGCGTATGAATTTGAGGCACTAGTTCACCGGCTTCACATCGTAGTTCAACATGGGTCCGCTATATTTATGCACGGTACGCATGTGTTTGACGCACTAGCTCGCCGGCTTCATATCAAAGTTAGGCATGGGTCCGGTATAGCTATGCACGGCGCGCATATGCTTGACGGCGTAGTTGCGGCAGCTGTATGCGCGCTCGCATAGCGTGCACTTGTACGTGGCGTTGCTGTGGCATGCTGCCTTGTGCATGTGCAGGCTGTTGTTTGCCTTGAAGCTCGCTGGGCAGAGATCGCACTGCAAATAAGTTAAAGAGACTTAAAGATTAAGATTATTAAAGGTTGCGGAAAGTCGGTGGATGGAAAGGGCTCAAGACCGTTCGTCGTGGAACTCTTTGGGAGAGGCCTATGTCCAGCAGTGGACTTCTACAGTTTGTTGATGATGATAATGACTTAAAGAACGGCATGCTAGGTGGTTATGGAAACAAATACACTCACCGGCAGAAAATGTGACCCAAACGCTTATCGCGAATACGAAAAAGAAATAGTTTAGGTAGAACATAAAGGTTTTAGTCTAATTTATTAATAATTTTACGTTAAATTGAAATTCTAGTTAATTTTTTTTTAATTATTAACTTTTAGTTTTTGGCCACATTTTCTACCGGTGAGTACCTACAGACGTCATAAGTCATAGTCATAGTCATAAGGCATTTATTTCAATAAAATCACTAGGATCACTTTGAAACGTCTTAGAAACTAGGTGAAGCTATGCCTGTTCCTCGCGACCAAGCCTAGAAGAATCAGGCAACAAACACGGCGCGCGTGCCTATCATTTTTTTCGAAAATCCTTTTTCACAAAAAGGAATTTAAAGCTTCAGTGTGGTGCCGATCGAACTAGGTGAGGCTCAAGAGAAAAGTAATCTAATTATAATCCTTAATAAATAAGAGCTTATAAAAATGTGAAAAAAATGAAGACAAATGTGAGCTTCAACAAATGTCGTAAAGTCGTCGTAAAGTGGCGTCGCCACGTTAAGTGACCCGAAAAGTAATTTTATTTCACCTGCCTGACGGGCATAGCCCCTGTAAAGGGCCTATGCCCGTCGGTGAAAGAATCAGTGTAATGAAAGGATTAAAGTGCGCCTCTTAGAGGCTCCTTTCGTGCACATGTCTTGCAATATTTAGGTCCTAGGACATGCCGGCTTCCTCACGATGTTTTCCTTCACCGTTTTAGAGCACTAGCATAGCGCATATAGAAAGAAAGAATATTATTAAGTACATAAACTTTCCGATTTGAAACTCCATTGGTGCAAGACCGGAATTTGAAGCCACGATTTGGATCGGAAGAACTGTTCCTGACCTGCCTGCGTCCTAAGTTAGGTCCTGGGGGGGGGGGGGGGTACCTACCTTCAAGGTTTTCTCAGTGCGGTGCGACTGTCTGTGCTGTGGTAGGAGGTAGGCCGCGTGGAATCGAGCGCCACACAACTCGCACACATACGGCTTCTCACCGCGATGCCGCCTCTCGTGATTCTACAAAAACAGTCAAATTTTCAAAATTTGTATTTATTTATTTCAGTTATCTAGGATTCAGTTTTCTTATCGTTTATTAAAGGCTAGATATATTTTTATATTTGTCGTACTTGAACCAATTTGAATCTATATTTTGTATTCCACTTTGTACAGTGCGAGTATTTATTTTTTATTTATTAATGGAGGGAAGAATGCCATGTGACTAGAAGAGTGTTAAATATGAATGTGGAAGGATATAAGGGGAGAGGTAGACCAAAGAAAAGATGGATAGATTGTGTGAAAGATGACATGAGTAAGAAAGGAGTGAATACTGACATGACGGCTGATAGAGGGGAGTGGAAGAGGAAAACATGTTGTGCCGACCCCACATGAAGTGGGATAAGGGCAGGGAGATGATGATGATTTAACTAGTACGGCAAAACCAATTCCACTAATTAAAATTATAACATTTCAGTCACATTCATTAAAATTAATAAAATGTCAAAAATATGCTGTACTGAGTATGCTAAGTACCTAGGTTATAGGTATAGGTATGCAGAATGTAGAACAAACTTCTAAAGATTTTCTAGGAGGAGATAGGGCACAGCGAGATTTTCTCGTTCTAAATTGGAGCAGCCCGCCTGGTAGGTACCTCCGTCTTACAGAAGATCGCAGCCAAATAACATTATTTGTTTCAAATAGTGTTGTGTTTCTGCGGTGAGTAAGGTTGCCAGAGCTCTTTTGGGGGGAAGGGGGTACGGGGTCGGCTACGCGTGCGTGATGCCTCTGGTATTGCAAGCGCTCATAGGCTACGGTAACCGCTTACCATCAGGTGGGCCGTAAGCTTGTTTGCCACCTCTGTTGTATATAAAAAAAAACTTTATTGCCAATTGGGTGTAGAATATGCCCCTTTCGGGGTGGCATACATATTATTTAAGGGGGGCCTTTAAATTACTTTGTTTGTTTAGTAATAGTATAATTTTTTTTCTTTCTGCTTCTAGAAAATTGTTCGCACATAGTGACACAATATTCATAAATGCATTTTTATTATTAAGTTTTAGTACCTTTCAAATGATTTGTCTGCTTTCCAACATGTACTGTATAATGCATTCGTTTTGTTTACGCTCTGCACCGAGCCTGCGACACTGCACTCTAATTTGACCCGTATTTATATAGTACGAGAATCACTACCTTGCCGTAACACAGTTTCTAACCAGCACGGGATGTAGGTGGTTCTCAAACTGTATGCTTACCGTCATTTATTTTTATTTAGGTGGGTACTTACTCCTTTGTACGTAGGAAGTATGTTACAATAATATGACTGTTGTGGTACCTACCTAACAAGAAGAGCTGGAACCAACTAAATGTTACTTTAAATAAGTTTTTGAAAAAAACATTTTTTCATTTTATTTTTTTCATTTAATTATTTATCAACTGGCTTTCGCCCGCGGCTTCGTTTGCGTTGTACCTACATAAATAGCCTATATGCTATTCTAGGTAAAGAACTCTTTATATTCCGGACATATCACACACGGTCAACTGATCCCAAACTAGGCATAGCCTGTACTATGGGTACCAGAGACTGATATACATAATAGATATATATTTAACACCCAGACACAGAACAAACATCTGTGTTAGTCACAAATGTTTGTCCAGTGCGGGGATCGAACCCGCGACCTCTAGCGCAGAAGGCAGAGTTACTATTAACTGAGCTATGAGGCCTTTTGGGGTAGCATACATATTATCAATCACCTTGTTTTAGAAGTCAAAAATTGACCATTTAAGGGCCATCTAGTTAACAGAGGGCAGAATAGTTACCCGCATAGCCACCGTGCTCGCACTCTCGAAGTGACACTCGGCACACTTGTACTTTTCATAGCCGTGTTTGGATCGCAGGTGCTCGTTCAGGCGGAACTTGTTGCCGAACTTCCTACCGCAGTGCTGCAAACAAACATCCTACTAATACAATAAATGCAACAGTTGTTTGGATTAGATTTAGATCATTTGTTGAAGTTCACATTTGTAATTTTTTTTCACATTTGTATAAGCTCTTATTTTTAGAGATTCATCATCATCATTTCAGCCATACGACGTCCGCTGCTGAACATGGCCTCCCCCACAGACAGAGCGAATTCCTTATCATGTGGGGGGATTTGCCCATACTCAGCACGCTGGGCATGCGGGTTGGCGAGCGCAGTTAGAGCTATTGTTGTTAAAACGAGGGACGCTGCTGCCCATCCCCTAGCTTTTTTCCCTTAGTCGCCTCTTACGACATCCGTGGATAGGTAGATAGATATGGAGGGGCCTATTCTTCAGCCGGGGCCACCACGGCATTTTAGAGATTATTATTAGAATATTTGACAGGCCTCATAGCTCAGTTAGTAGTAACTCTGCCTTCTGCGCTAGAGGTCGCGGGTTCGATCCCCGCACTGGACAAACATTCGTGTGATAAACACAGATGTTTGTTCTGTGTCTGGGTGTTAGTTATTTATCTATTATGTATATCAGTCTCTGGTACCCATAGTACAGGCTATGCCGAGTTTTGGATCAGTTGAACGTGTGAATATGTCCGGAATATTTATTTATTTTTCTTTTGCGCTTTTTGAAGCTCTACATTCCATTTTGTGAAAAAGGATCATCGAAATAAATGCTAGGCCAAGCCGTGTTTGTTGGCTGATTCTTGTAGGCTTGGTCGCGAGGAACAGGCATAGCTTCACCTAGTTTCTAAGACGTTTCAAAGTTATCCTAGTGATTTTATTGAAATAAGCGCCTTTTGACACACACACACACTCAGATCAATAAATTTGTACGTTATCTCAACAGTATATTGTTTTATTTTTTTATTTTTTTATATGTACTTACTCTGGTCGCTTCTGTTGTTTTTACGACTATACTAAAAAGTTGTATGTTACAAAGTAAGAATCTGTAATTGGCAGTATGCTTAGTATATAATAGATGTCATAATTGTTCTAAAGTGCTGTAGATTCTATGATAATAAATAAAAAAAATAAAAATATATTGACTTTGACTTTGAATCACGCCATAACGGCTGAACCGATTTCGTTGAAACATGGAATAGATAGAGTTCTTTACCCTTTTATTCTAGAATAGCATCTAAGCTACTTAATATTTGTAGCGAAAGTTTGTGAGGATGTTTGTATGTTTGGGGTTCAATCACGGCTAAACGGCCGAACGGATTTGGATGAAATTTGCGATGAAAACGCGAGCGAAGCCGCGGGCTGAAGCTAGTTTATAATATTAGTAGGAAGCTTACATCACAGACGGGCCCCAGGCCAGCGTGTTTGATTTTCTGGTGCATCTTGAGACTGGCTTTTTGCATTTTCTTATGGCATACGTCACACTCGCTCAGTTCCTTACCCTGGAAACAAACATAACTGAAGCAGCGTTCAAACGACGAGCGATATCTCATATTATCTGTAGCCGGAATAAAAGTTAGAATAAATAAATAAAATAAATAAATATTCCGGACATATTCACACGGTCAACTGATCCCAAACTAGGCATAGCCTGTACTATGGGTACCAGAGACTGATATACATAATAGATATATATTTTTAACACCCAGACACAGAACAAACATCTGTGTTAGTCACAAATGTTTGTCCAGTGCGGGAATCGAACCCGCGACCTCTAGCAGAGTTACTACCAACTGAGCTATGAGGCCAAACAAAAAACTAGTGAATTGGAAGCAGCGTCCGCTATTATAACAAAGACAGCTAACTAAATATTTCATCTTTATCTTTGACCCCAAAACAACAGATTTTTAACTACCTGGTTTTTTTAATTAAATATGTTGGGGCCTATACCTCAGCCGGGGCCACCGCGGCCAATACCACTGACTCACCGTGTCCCGAGGGTTCCGCTTCCTTTTCCTGTCAGCGCATAACGCCGCATGCTCGATCAAACACTCTTTTGTGCGGAACTCTAATTTGCAGTACTGAAATTAGAAATTATTTGTATTATTAAAGCTGAAAAAAGAAGATTTATTAAAGACTAGCTTCCGCCTGCCGCTTCGATCGCGTGGCCGCTTCGATCTTCGTTTGCTACAGAGATCGATTTTATGTATGTAACATAAAATCGATCTCTGTAGCAAATTTTATCCAAATCCGTGCGGCCGTTTAGCCGTGATTGAACCACAAACATACAAACATCCTCACAAACTTTCGCATTTTTAATATTTATATATCGTGCACATGTCACATGTCTGCTATAATATTGTAGGATATATTATAGCAGACATGTGACATGTGCACGAAAGGAGCCTCTTATTCTAATTCTAATTCTAATCGGGGTGGTTAGACCTGCACTGACTTCCCGCTGTGGGGTGTTTTGTGCATTGTCCCCCTATGCTAACCCTACCCCAGCCAGCCCAGCTCCTTAAAATAGCGAAGCAGGACTTTGGGTCGTTGGTAACATTCTCTCAGTATCCCTGTATGCGGCGGTGTCTGGGAGCCGCTTCCGATCACGGCCCGCAGACCCGATGTGGTCCTGGCCTCTTCCGTGGCTGTACAGTGCAAAATTACGTGCTCTACTGTTTCTTCTCCCTGTAGGCAGCCTCTAAGAGGAAGTAATCCTTTCACCACTGGTTCGTTCATCAATGGTCATTGCTCTTTCCAGGGCCACCATACCTCAGCCTTAATACAGGATGACGTAGAATACAGGGGAGAACCATTGCCCAAGAAATAAAGTAGGTACTCGGTAGGTACTTCGTTACCTCGGTGGCGCAGAGGGCGTGTGCCCTAATTCTAATTCTATTTCTAATCGGGGGTGGTTAGACCTGCACTGAATTCCCGCTGTGGGGTGTTTTGTGCATTGTCCCCCTATGCTAATCCTACCCCAGCCAGCCCAGCTCCTTAAATTAGCGAAGCAGGACTTTGGCTTAGGGCGAGTGCCCGTCTGTAACGCAAGGGATACGATTCCCGCTGCGGGAAAAATGTTTGCATGATCCGCAAATATTAGTTCCAGGTCTGGGTGTTGTGGTACCATGGTACTCGTAGTTTCTGATACCCACGACACAGGGGATCCTAGTGTGGGGTCAGGACTATGTATGTCACTGTTGGATGTTATTTAAATTCAATTAAAACTCAGAGGAGAAAGCTACTTGGGCAGCCTCAAAAGCCACGCCAACCCACTCGCAAGAGCTTTGGTTGAAAAACCAACAACCACGAAAAGGTTAAAGAGGAGCCACATCCTGGACAACCTGCAAAAATGAGGGAAGAAGGACTGATGAGTCTGGATCCCAAACGCCACTAAACAAGCAGCTCATCCGCCTATAGTCCACCAACTGATTGCGGATAAAAGAAAAGAACAAAAAAAAAAAAATTTTAATTCAAATTCACTCACAGTGCATATTGAGTAGTTTTTCCCATGCATCATTCGCAAGTGTCGGTTCAATTTCATCTTTAAGATGTATGTATCGCAGAGCTCACACTTAACCTTCCTCTCGTCTGCCCCCGGGTGTCTCTTACTCATGTGGTTATCAACACTACGGGTGGACAGACTCTTGTTACATATAGTGCATTTAACTTTTTGTTTTTCTTTTTTATTTAAGTCATCTATCTCTCCTTCGATCTTCATTTCTTTTAAAAGTGCACTTTTATTTATATTGCAATCTATTTCAGTTAAGAATGGTTTTTTATCGTCTTCTAAAATATTCTTTTCACTAATTTCGTTTTTGAAAACATTGCATTTAAGTTTTTTGATATCCAAAATTTTGTTTTCTAGTATGATTACATTTTCAGACTTAACATTGTGAATTATATTATCTTTATCTTTTGACTCTAAGTCTTCTTCTAACTTATCATCATCAAAATAATCAGTTTTGTTTTCAAATAAATCATTTATCATTTTAAAATCTATATCTTCAGCTTTTCTTTCAATTTCCTTAAGATCTTTCTTATCAGGAAATGATGGGTTATTGGTGTCTTGGGTCATCAACAGCAAGAGTTTGGTTTCGGCATCTTTGCATTGGACTCTGAACTTAAGAGATGCGTTGATGTGTGCCATGCAATCTATACAGATGTTCTGAGGCAAACCGTCATTCAATTCTACCTGGGAACAAAGCATTTTTACCGCTAGAGAGTTTTGATGTGCTTTAAGCTAGCAAAAAAAGAGCAAAACATTTTCAGTGCTACACATATTTTTTATATGATTGAAGCTAGTAAAAAAATACCAACCCATTTTTGGCACTAAAGTGATTTTTGAGGACTTGGCTAGCTAAAAAACTACAGCAAAACATTTTTTGCACTACTGATTTTTGATGTGACTGCACATAAACTAGCTAAATGTCTGGTCAATACATTCATTTACGCCTCATCTGTTATCTAGGTAGATGAGAGGATTCTGATCTATATAAATTAAATATAGTTTCTGAGATAATAGTAGATAGGCATCCGCTCAAAGCGCCTAGAAATACATACCAATGAAATAAGAATAACGAGTTTAGGCTTGTCGGTTTTGTAAATAAATCAAAACTAATTACCTTCAGTCCTGTAGTACTAATCATAGCCGCAGTAAAACGTGCGTGATGCTCTATAATCTTGAAAATAGGATTCAATGAATTAGTACCTAGACATGTTCGGCAAACGGCTTCAAAATCCATTTCACGATGTTCTAAATATCCAACGCTCACTGCAAGAACTAGGTAAATACCTAAACTTTATTTATTGAAAACGTAGACTCGAAATATTTATAGTTTTATTCAGAATTTTACAAATTGCAGTGTAAACAAAAACAAATCAACTCGCTCATGTCAAATCAAAATCCCAATGACATTTGTTTGTTTTTGTTTGACGCAAGAATGAATGACAGCAAAAGGTTAAATTGACAATAACAGATGTGGTCAGGATCATAGATATGGAACCGCTATGGTACTAGCGATTAGAAGTATATTTGAAAACAAATAAAACAATAAGCACTGTAAAATACCACCAAAATCACCAAATACACAACTAAAAAACAAGAAACAATGAGCGTAGGCATCGGCGCCGTAATCTTTGATGCTAGTGGTTAAATAAATTATCTTTGTTTGCCACGTGCAATGACGTGCAGGACCTTAGAGATATTTAACCTATTTGCAAGCCATGTCGCAATCAGCTGGTCGGTCGCCGCCATTAAAATAATCCCTGTTTAACTTGCTATTCCCATGGATTTTGGCGGTATAGCGATATAATCTCGGATAGTAGAGTTATTCTTGGGATAGCACTTGGTAAAACGAAAACAGGCTTACTCTAGAGTAATTAGCCATTTTATTATATGGATAAAGTTTGGTCGAATCAAGGAAAGAAATCCCTCGCACTCTGAGGGAGAAACTCTATTTTTTTTCAGTGTGACTTCAAGACCTATATTCTAAGCTGTGTAATACTAGCAATTATGTTGTCCATGAATAATAACTATTCCGGACCTATCACACAAGGTCAACTGATCCCAAACTAGGCATAGCCTGTACTATGGGTTTATTTATTATAAATGTTTGTCCAGTGCGGGAATCGAACCCGCGACCTCTAGCGCAGAAGGCAGAGTTACTACCAACTGAGCTACGAGGCCAGAAACGTGATGGTTTTCTATAAGCTTGTGGTAGGCCGCCAGTCAGTTTAATGTGACACAGAGAGAGGTACACACACGCTAAAATATGTCATTCTCTAAATGTTCCCGCAGTCAACTTAAATGAGGATACCTATTAGTCACTACGGCCGGAAGTTGAATGCAAAAAAAATATATTTTCTGGCGACGCGCGACGGACGTGTTTTTGACCTTTCTCACAGGGTACAACGAGTATTTAGGGTTTTTTTATAATTATAAAAACAATCAAGCATTCGTGATGAAAATATTTAATTACTTTTAAGGTAATACTTGTTAAACTTAAAACTAAATAGTAATTCGAAAAATAATACATTTCTATTAAAATAAATGCGTAATCTATAAAAATAATTGATTCATATAGGTAATAGCTTAGAAATAGTAAAGAATATAAAAGAGTCGACCAGTTTTTAACAAACTTCTCATCCTAGTCTTCATTTTGTAAATTAAAAAAAAATAATCTATACCTACAGCTAGGCAATAAAGGTTGACTTTTTGGCAGGAACTCGCGAAGTGATGATACTTACTCAATTTATTTTACAAAACTAGTGTTCAAACAAACAATTTTGTGTGGGTAATCATGATATATAGATACACAAGTGAGGTGATATAAAATGATTGCGTGCATCGTAATTTTTCGAGGTCGCGCCAAAAGGTCCCTTGAAGTTATATTATAATACATTGTCAGAGATAATAAAACCTTAAATTAACGAGCCGCTATGCACTAAAACTAAAGAACTTGACATTACTTAAAAATGAAAGTAATATTGTCTTTAACGTAGGTCTCACTACCATCTCTTAGTGAATAAGACATGGTAGTAAGGCCTAAGATGCCACAGGCACTGGCTCGAAATGGAAAAAGAATAATAAAAAAATCTAGAAATGGACCGAAAATTCATATCATCGTTCATTCATTTTCATACAAATGGACGAACGATTTGATTGACAAATACAGTGGCGCCCTCAATTTTTTCTAGTTATTTTTTGCCAAGTGTTCATTCAAGCAAGTGCATTGTACCTATACATTAAACACGATATTCAAACGATTAGACGAAGACGATCGAAGTCGGCCTCATTCGTGGCGGCCGAGTGCACAGAATACTATGTATTATATGAACATAAGGCGCAGGACAATATTTGGTGTTTCCATGATCTACCTACAAATATTTCTCTGGGAGTTGTGGTTCCATGAAGTTCATAGTTTCTAATACCAACGACACGCTATTGCGTACGCGTAATAAACACCAAGCCTGAAAGAAACGCATCTGACTCTTCAAACATCGCAACTTTATCAGTTTTGAATAAGTAAATACTTTACACTTCCCACTTTCCCTTTACTTACATAATTTAACACCAATTATCACGCTATTTCTAGGTAAATGATGTTACAAAGATATAGGTGGTAGTAACTCTGCCTTCTGCGCTAGAGGTCGCGGGTTCGATTCCCGCACTGGACAAACATTTGTGACTAACACAGATGTTTGTTCTGTGTCTGGGTGTTAAATATATATCTATTATGTATATCAGTCTCTGGTACCCATAGTACAGGCTATGCCTAGTTTGGGATGAGTTGACCGTGTGTGATATGTCCGGAATATTTATTTATTTTATTTTATTTTTATAGGTAGGTACTAATAGAAAAACTTTTTTCGTCTTTTTTACGTCTTTTCATACCTGTTAGCCGGTTGAAGTTAGCCATTTGACGGTTGACAATTACTAACAATAAGTGATGGATGAATTAGCAACTTTAAGTTGTGAATTATGTGTATTCTATGTCTATGTCTAATTAGCGAAATTAAGTGGTGAATTTGCAACCTTAAGTGGTGACATAAAGTCCATCTTGCGATCACGTAACTAAAAGCTAGACGTAATGTCTACTAAAGACAGAGCAGATAAAAATTTATGCAATCATATGGTCAAAGAAGGATACCTATAGAAAAATATATGAATTTAGGCTTGGTGTTATTTACGCGTACGTGATATCGTGTCTTTGGCATTAGGAACTATGAACTTCATGGAACCACAACACCAATAAAGCGATCGCCATGCCTAATCATTAGAAATATCGCTATTTCGATCCTAAAAACATTTTTTGTCTACTATTTTGTATACAAAACGTTTTCTTGGTTAATCATTATTAATAAGCATAAAATTAACTTTTAAGTACAGTGAAAGAAGTATTGTTAAAAACCGGTCAAGTGATTCAACTTATTACTACTAACTAAAGTAAACTTAATTTAAGCCTTTGTCGTAGCTATTCAAAAACCCGGTTTACCGCCGGCGAAGGTTGATCACCCGATAAACGTTTTTTAAGACAACCGGGGTTTTAAGTAACAGGATAATTGTCCATAAATCCAAAAATGGATTGATTTGTAAAAATTATTTATATACTTTTGTTCAAGTTTCTATTCGGCCCAAAAAGATTCCATAGGACAAAACAAAATATTAATAAGATTTCTGTTTGTAGACAGACATTCTTATGCCACACTAGTTATTTTTATGCTATTAGTCGTACACACAGCTCTGTTATTCAAAAATCATGTCAACCGTTAGCAAAAGTTAATTTATTTTCTATAGTAGCGGAATAAAAAACGCCAAGGCGCAACTTTTGCCGGCGCTCAACCTAGCTTTTGCATAAATCTAGCATAGGCTATCTAAGTCTGGCAATGAACTTCTTAACTCGGAGGATCATTTTAACAATTTTAGATCTCTTAATATCCATCAAACTTGACAAGAGAAAAACCTTAAACTTCTTCGTTTTCATGTTTGAAACATTGGGGATGTTGCTTTGAAAGATTACAATAAAAATCCTCAAAATTGCGAACGCCATTCTCATTTTGCTTACACAATAGCACCGCTGTTTGCAGGAGCAATACAGTTGTGGCTGGTGCAAGCACATCACGGCTGAGTTTGATTTTATCTATGAAATTAACTGATTTGTTCCTATTTTACGTAAAAAATCTATTTATGTATAATAATCTTCAATTGAGTCGATTTCTTGTTAATACCTGAAACAAAAAGAAAATATGTATTAAGAGCGTTGTTGAGTGAAAGAAGACGTAGTGATGTGGATTGAGAAAGGTCATCATCATCAGCTTGATGAAGTCCACTGCCTCCCCCAAAGAGTGGCATGACAAACGGTCTTGAGCCTTCTCCATCCACCGACTTCCCGAAACCTTCACAATGTCGTCGGTCCATCGGGTGGGGGGCCTTCCAACACCGACCGACCACGAACCGGGCAAAAGGCTATATTGAGAAAGGTAAATGAAAAGCTATATAGCTATATACTTTTACTTCTACTTCTAGTTCTACTTATTATTATTTTATTTTACTTATTTTTGATCTACCATTCCTACCTACCTACCGACATCGACTGAAGAACGCGAGCAATGAAGCACACTGCGATCGTGAGGTCGCCGTAAAGGGTTCCATCTGAAAACCAGCGCCGCTACACTTCGTGTGCGGCATCAATGCTGAGATGGAACCTTTTTTGGCTCACGCATGCACCTCGGCACGGACCGAATACCCGACACGAATACCCTAGTTTTGTTACTTCCTATCTACTTTTGTTTTGTTTCCTCCCTACCTTTTGTATTGTAACCTGTACCTTGTGTCTTTTCTTATTTTATTTTATTAGTTTGTGCTGTGCTTGTGTGTCCGTGACGCACTGCATGGTTCCAACGGAAGACCAGCGTTGTGCTGCCAACACGGCACAACAAATGCTGAGTTGGACTCCAATTTGTGACGAAGCGTGGACTGGGTGCTAGGACACACATTCTTACAACTTGTACCTTTTTTCTTATTTTTTATTTGCCTGTGTTTTTTGTTTCTTTTTTTTTGTTTTTATTTTGTCAACATTTCTGTTGTTATTATTATTATTGTTTTTTCTGTGTCTCATTGTTGTATTGTCGTCACAAATAAATGTCTTCTCTTTCTTTCTTTCTTTATTATTCTGTACATGTATTACTAAATTGAGGAGGTGCGTGCGTTCCTACCTACACCACTATGCTAAGAGCCCTCGTAATTAAAAAGCCAAATAGTGCAATTAACATTTTAAAACTTATCTATGAGTGTTTGTTTAGATACGTTAACATTTTACAGGAAATAAGTACGTATGTAGTACTGATAACGTCCGCTGTTTCTAATAAATTTAGCAATCAATATATAAAACTTTTGCGTTACTGACTGACTGACAGACAATCAACACGCACCCTAAACCAGAAGTCATAGGAGTCTGATGGATGGTAGCTTCCTGTTTTAGTGTAGGGGTGCACTTAGAAAGAAATTCTACCCCTTATGGGGTGAAAACGTTTATGAAACGTTTTTTTAGGAGGAGGTAGGGCACAGCGAGATTTTCTCGTTCAGAATTGGAGCAGCCCGCCTGGAGAGGTACCTCCGCCTTAAAGAAGATTGCAGCCAAATAACATTATTTTTTTCAAATAGTGTTGTGTTCCTGCGATGAGTAAGGTTGCCAGAGCTCTTTAGGGGGGAGGGGGTTCGGGTTCGGCAACGCGTGCGTGATGCCTCTGGTATTGCAAGTGCTCATTGGCTACGGTAACCGCTTACCAACAGGAGCGCCGTATGCCTGTTTGCCACCTCAGTAGTATTAAAAAAAAAATCGTATTCTTTGTATCTTACAAGCTTGAAACTAACATAATCTGTAAAGTAAATAATGAATAACATCATTGATTATTCGGAATACCCCTAAAAAGGGTGTAATGGGTTGTTAAAGTTTGTATGGGAGAATTTTGATCGTGTAGAGATTAATCTGAAACTTGGTGCGAATACTCACAATATTAAATAAATAAACACGGATATTATTAGGGTTTTAGATATTTAATCATTTAATCACATTAAAATGATTAACATCATTATTGTAATCAGTTCCTAATCAGAAGTTGACTGTTGACTGGCCTCATAGCTCAGTTGGTAGTAACTCTGCCTTCTGCGCTAGAGGGCGCGGGTTCCGATCGCGATTCCCGCACTGGACAAACATTTGTGACTAACACAGATGTTTGTTCTGTCTGGGTGTTAGTTAGTTGACCGTGTGAATATGTCCGGAATATTTATTATTTATTTATTAAGAAGTCTATAACCCTGTTATTACGAAACTGGGTTTAGACTAGGTCTAACTAAACCCTGGTTTTGCGACGTGTCATTTCATACATTTGATTTAAAAAGACAGTAAATCCAAAAATACAGAATTTTTGGATGTTTTATATGTATAGATTTCGGAACATCACTAAAAGCCTGTAAAGGTCATAGAACCTCAATTATCATGATAGGTTATAAGGTCACATAGACTATTGATTATCTGTGCCTCAAGGTCTATCACGCACTCGTCAAGTCAATTGGAGGCCGCGGCAACCAATTTATTATGCTCGATTCTTTAATAAAATGGTCATTCTATGGACATATAGGTACTGCAAACATTCTATAGTTTGAATTACGTTTTAGTAAAAGTTATTTTACGAGTTAGTTAAGTATTTATATCCATGGGGTCTACGAAGCAAAAGAGTTTGAGAACCACTGCTCCTGTCTACACATTAAAGAAAAACAAAATATTGAAATCGGAACACCCGTTACAGAGTTATCGGTGTATATGTATTAAAGTGTATAAAAGTGGCCGTGGTGGCCCCGGCTGAAGAATAGTGCCCTCCATATCTACCTATCCGCGGATGTCGTAAGAGGCGACTAAGGGAAAAAAGCTAGGGGATGGGCAGCAGCGTTCCTCATTTTAACAACGATAGCTCTAACTGCGCTCGCCAACCCGCATGCCCAGCGTGGTGAGTATGGGCAAATCCCCCCACATGATAAGGAATTCGCTCTGTCTGTGGGGGAGGCCATGTTCAGCAGTGGATGTCGTACGGCTGAAATGATAATGATGATGTATAAAAGTACATAAAAAACTGATGGACTGGGAAATACGTGAAGAGTACCATTTTAACAAAACCTATTAATAATTTTATGAGGTTTGAAGCGATAAATTCGCGTACAGCTTTCCTTATCTTAGTCATTTTAAGATTTAGGCGTTAGTACATTGTATTAAAGTTTCGGCCGTGCTGGTCCCGGCTGAAGAATAGGCCCTTCCATATCTACCTATCCGTGGATCTCGTAAGAGGCGACTAAGGGAAAAAAGCTAGGAGATGGCAGCTGCGTCTTATTTTATTTATTTATTTAGGAACAACAAACAACTACATTATATATGTAAGATACAGTGAGTAGTAGGTACATAATCTCATATGCAGAGGGCTATGGGCTATGCTAGAGGGCCCGTCATAAAAAAACATTTTTATTATCTGCTGTGACAAAAGAAATAGATGACGGGAATCCTATGCTGAGAAAGCTTATAATGATAAAAGAAAAAGAAGTTATCAGGATTACTTATGAAGTGTTAAGAGAAAATAAATATAATAATTGAGTTTGCAACCAATCAGAACGTATTTAATTCATGATGATCTTCATTGCGAAGTTCATTATTGAGTAATGTCTTAAATTTATAAGTACTACAAGCGAAGATATCTGCAATAGATTCAAAATCTGTGTTATAGGACTCAACCATACGACGACCTAACCATGCGTCCCCTATTTAACAACGTTAGCTCTAACTGCGCTCGCCAACCCGCGTGCCTAGCGTGGTGTGTAGGTAAATTATGTGAAGGAACACATGATACATGCCCCCACATGATAGGAAGTCGCTATGGAAATCTGTAGGGGAGCCTAGGTTCCGCAGTGGGCGTCCAACGGCTGAAATGATGATGAATGATGAGTGTATTGATAACAAAATCACAGCGTAGGTATTTTCTGAACTGAATGCCTAGAAATTGACTAACGCTGACTACATATAAACAATTTACGTGTTCTAGTTACTAGGGTGTACGTATCAGCTAATTATCTACACACATTCTTATCCAATTGGCAATAAAGTAGATAGATAATCGTTTTTCATTAAAAACTATGCAAAAATCTGCTGTTTTAGGGCAAATCAGTTAAAACTCATCTGTTTTAGAAAGCAATTTTGATTTCGAAATTCCTTTACGTTTAATAATGAGTTGATCGAGCTAGCGAAGCGAACGAAGATCTCTCAAACATTGTGCGGATCGGTTATTTGTTACAGCATAACTTTCGCACCATCAATCCGATCTGCATAGAATTTAGTAGGTCAACAGGTTGTACTATCAAGATTTGCTGGTAAGAATATGGGTTAAATCGGCCAAGGGGTCCAAAAGGGGGTTTAAAAAAAGTGTATAATATGAAAAAAACATAATGACACATCGCACGCCGTTTGAACAGATGCAATCAACCTAGTAACGGCGAGTAATCTAGCTATGTGAACTTGGCACCCGACTTTGGAAAATCAAACTTTTTTTTTTTATTCTCGTTGAGTTTCGTTTGTAGTTGATTGTAGTGAAATTATTTTCGTTTGTAGTAGCTCCAAAAAAAAGTTAGGGGACTTTGAAAAAAAAACTCTTTGATTTTAAAATATTTCATCCGCGTCTATGGAAAATCAAACTTTTTGTTGTTGATTCCTATAGTACTTCGGTTGTAGTTGATTGTAGTGAAATTATTTTTGTTTGTAGTAGCTCTTAAAAAAAGTTAGGGGACTTTGAAAAAAAAATCATCCGCGTCTATGGAAAATCAAACTGTTTTTTGTTGATTCCTATAGTACTTCGATTGTAGTTGATTGTAGTGAAATTATTTTCGTTTGTAGTAGCTCCAAAAAAAAGTTAGGGGACTTTGAAAAAAAAACTCTTTGATTTTAAAATATTTCATCCGCGTCTATGGAAAATCAAACTTTTTGATGTTGATTCCTATAGTACTTCGATTGTAGTTGATTGTAGTGAAATTATTTTCGTTTGTAGTAGCTCTGAAAAAAAGTTAGGGGACTTTGAAAAAAAAACTCTTTGATTTTAAAATATTTCATCCGCGTCTATGGAAAATCAAACTTTTTGTATTTGATTCCTATAGTACTTCGGTTGTAGTTGATTGTAGTGAAATTATTTTTGTTTGTAGAAGCTCTTAAAAAAAGTAAGGGGACTTTGAAAAAAAAATTCATCTGCGTCTATGGAAAATCAAACTGGTTTTTGTTGATTCCTATAGTACTTCAATTGTAGTTGATTGTAGTGAAATTATTTTCGTTTGTAGTAGCTCTAAAAAAAAGTAAGGGGACTTTGAAAAAAAAACTCTTTGATTTTAAAATATTTCATCCGCGTCTATGGAAAATCAAACTTTTTGACGTTGATTCCTATAGTACTTCGGTTGTAGTTGATTGTAGTGAAATAATTTTCGTTTGTAGTAGCTCTGAAAAAATGTTAGGGGACTTTGAAAAAAAAACTCTTTGATTTTAAAATATTTCATCCGCGTCTATGGAAAATCAAACTTTTTGTTGTTGATTCCTATAGTACTTCGGTTGTAGTTGATTGTAGTGAAATTATTTTCGTTTGTAGTAGCTCCAAAAAAAAGTTAGGGGACTTTGAAAAAAAAACTCTTTGATTTTAAAATATTTCATCCGCGTCTATGGAAAATCAAACTTTTTGTATTTGATTCCTATAGTACTTCGGTTGTAGTTGATTGTAGTGAAATTATTTTTGTTTGTAGTAGCTCTTAAAAAAAGTAAGGGGACTTTGAAAAAAAAATTCATCTGCGTCTATGGAAAATCAAACTGGTTTTTGTTGATTCCTATAGTACTTCAATTGTAGTTGATTGTAGTGAAATTATTTTCGTTTGTAGTAGCTCTAAAAAAAAGTTAGGGGACTTTGAAAAAAAAACTCTTTGATTTTAAAATATTTCATCCGCGTCTATGGAAAATCAAACTTTTTGACGTTGATTCCTATAGTACTTCGGTTGTAGTTGATTGTAGTGAAATAATTTTCGTTTGTAGTAGCTCTGAAAAAATGTTAGGGGACTTTGAAAAAAATACTCTTTGATTTTAAAATATTTCATCCGCGTCTATGGAAAATCAAACTTTTTGTTGTTGATTCCTATAGTACTTCGGTTGTAGTTGATTGTAGTGAAATTATTTTCGTTTGTAGTAGCTCCAAAAAAAAGTTAGGGGACTTTGAAAAAAAAACTCTTTGATTTTAAAATATTTCATCCGCGTCTATGGAAAATCAAACTTTTTGATGTTGATTCCTATAGTACTTCGGTTGTAGTTGATTGTATTGAAATTATTTTTGTTTGTAGTAGCTCTTAAAAAAAGTTAGGGGACTTTGAAAAAAAAATTCATCCGCGTCTATGGAAAATCAAACTGTTTTTTGTTGATTCCTATAGTACTTCGATTGTAGTTGATTGTAGTGAAATTATTTTCGTTTGTAGTAGCTCTAAAAAAAAGTAAGGGGACTTTGAAAAAAAAATTCATCTGCGTCTATGGAAAATCAAACTGGTTTTTGTTGATTCCTATAGTACTTCAATTGTAGTTGATTGTAGTGAAATTATTTTCGTTTGTAGTAGCTCCAAAAAAAAGTTAGGGGACTTTGAAAAAAAAACTCTTTGATTTTAAAATATTTCATCCGCGTCTATGGAAAATCAAACTTTTTGATGTTGATTCCTATAGTACTTCGGTTGTAGTTGATTGTATTGAAATTATTTTTGTTTGTAGTAGCTCTTAAAAAAAGTTAGGGGACTTTGAAAAAAAAATTCATCCGCGTCTATGGAAAATCAAACTGTTTTTTGTTGATTCCTATAGTACTTCGATTGTAGTTGATTGTAGTGAAATTATTTTCGTTTGTAGTAGCTCTAAAAAAAAGTTAGGGGACTTTGAAAAAAAAACTCTTTGATTTTAAAATATTTCATCCGCGTCTATGGAAAATCAAACTTTTTGATGTTGATTCCTATAGTACTTCGATTGTAGTTGATTGTAGTGAAATTATTTTCGTTTGTAGTAGCTCTGAAAAAAAGTTAGGGGACTTTGAAAAAAAAACTCTTTGATTTTAAAATATTTCATCCGCGTCTATGGAAAATCAAACTTTTTGTTGTTGATTCCTATAGTACTTCGGTTGTAGTTGATTGTAGTGAATTTATTTTTGTTTGTAGTAGCTCTGAAAAAAAGTTAGGGGACTTTGAAAAAAAAATTCATCCGCGTCTATGGAAAATCAAACTGTTTTTTGTTGATTCCTATAGTACTTCGATTGTAGTTGATTGTAGTGAAATTATTTTCGTTTGTAGTAGCTCCAAAAAAAAGTTAGGGGACTTTGAAAAAAAAACTCTTTGATTTTAAAATATTTCATCCGCGTCTATGGAAAATCAAACTTTTTGATGTTGATTCCTATAGTACTTCGATTGTAGTTGATTGTAGTGAAATTATTTTCGTTTGTAGTAGCTCTAAAAAAAAGTTAGAGGACTTTGAAAAAAAAACTCTTTGATTTTAAAATATTTCATCCGCGTCTATGGAAAATCAAACTTTTTGACGTTGATTCCTATAGTACTTCGGTTGTAGTTGATTGTAGTGAAATAATTTTCGTTTGTAGTAGCTCTGAAAAAATGTTAGGGGACTTTGAAAAAAAAACTCTTTGATTTTAAAATATTTCATCCGCGTCTATGGAAAATCAAACTTTTTGTTGTTGATTCCTATAGTACTTCGGTTGTAGTTGATTGTAGTGAAATTATTTTCGTTTGTAGTAGCTCCAAAAAAAAGTTAGGGGACTTTGAAAAAAAAACTCTTTGATTTTAAAATATTTCATCCGCGTCTATGGAAAATCAAACTTTTTGATGTTGATTCCTATAGTACTTCGGTTGTAGTTGATTGTATTGAAATTATTTTTGTTTGTAGTAGCTCTTAAAAAAAGTTAGGGGACTTTGAAAAAAAAATTCATCCGCGTCTATGGAAAATCAAACTGTTTTTTGTTGATTCCTATAGTACTTCGATTGTAGTTGATTGTAGTGAAATTATTTTCGTTTGTAGTAGCTCTAAAAAAAAGTTAGGGGACTTTGAAAAAAAAACTCTTTGATTTTAAAATATTTCATCCGCGTCTATGGAAAATCAAACTTTTTGATGTTGATTCCTATAGTACTTCGATTGTAGTTGATTGTAGTGAAATTATTTTCGTTTGTAGTAGCTCTGAAAAAAAGTTAGGGGACTTTGAAAAAAAAACTCTTTGATTTTAAAATATTTCATCCGCGTCTATGGAAAATCAAACTTTTTGTTGTTGATTCCTATAGTACTTCGGTTGTAGTTGATTGTAGTGAATTTATTTTTGTTTGTAGTAGCTCTGAAAAAAAGTTAGGGGACTTTGAAAAAAAAATTCATCCGCGTCTATGGAAAATCAAACTGTTTTTTGTTGATTCCTATAGTACTTCGATTGTAGTTGATTGTAGTGAAATTATTTTCGTTTGTAGTAGCTCCAAAAAAAAGTTAGGGGACTTTGAAAAAAAAACTCTTTGATTTTAAAATATTTCATCCGCGTCTATGGAAAATCAAACTTTTTGATGTTGATTCCTATAGTACTTCGATTGTAGTTGATTGTAGTGAAATTATTTTCGTTTGTAGTAGCTCCAAAAAAAAGTTAGGGGACTTTGAAAAAAAAACTCTTTGATTTTAAAATATTTCATCCGCGTCTATGGAAAATCAAACTTTTTGATGTTGATTCCTATAGTACTTCGGTTGTAGTTGATTGTAGTGAATTTATTTTTGTTTGTAGTAGCTCTGAAAAAAAGTTAGGGGACTTTGAAAAAAAAATTCATCCGCGTCTATGGAAAATCAAACTGTTTTTTGTTGATTCCTATAGTACTTCGATTGTAGTTGATTGTAGTGAAATTATTTTCGTTTGTAGTAGCTCTAAAAAAAAGTAAGGGGACTTTGAAAAAAAAACTCTTTGATTTTAAAATATTTCATCCGCGTCTATGGAAAATCAAACTTTTTGATGTTGATTCCTATAGTACTTCGATTGTAGTTGATTGTAGTGAAATTATTTTAGTTTGTAGTAGCTCTGAAAAAAAGTTAGGGGACTTTGAAAAAAAAACTCTTTGATTTTAAAATATTTCATCCGCGTCTATGGAAAATCAAACTTTTTGTTGTTGATTCCTATAGTACTACGATTGTAGTTGATTGTAGTGAAATAATTTTCGTTTGTAGTAGCTCTTAAAAAAAGTTAGGGGACTTTGAAAAAAAAATTCATCCGCGTCTATGGAAAATCAAACTGTTTTTTGTTGATTCCTATAGTACTTCGATTGTAGTTGATTGTAGTGAAATTATTTTCGTTTGTAGTAGCTCTGAAAAAAAGTTAGGGGACTTTGAAAAAAAAACTCTTTGATTTTAAAATATTTCATCCGCGTCTATGGAAAATCAAACTTTTTGTTGTTGATTCCTATAGTACTTCGGTTGTAGTTGATTGTAGTGAAATTATTTTTGTTTGTAGTAGCTCTGAAAAAAAGTTAGGGGACTTTGAAAAAAAAATTCATCCGCGTCTATGGAAAATCAAACTGTTTTTTGTTGATTCCTATAGTACTTCGATTGTAGTTGATTGTAGTGAAATTATTTTCGTTTGTAGTAGCTCCAAAAAAAAGTTAGGGGACTTTGAAAAAAAAACTCTTTGATTTTAAAATATTTCATCCGCGTCTATGGAAAATCAAACTTTTTGATGTTGATTCCTATAGTACTTCGATTGTAGTTGATTGTAGTGAAATTATTTTCGTTTGTAGTAGCTCCAAAAAAAAGTTAGGGGACTTTGAAAAAAAAACTCTTTGATTTTAAAATATTTCATCCGCGTCTATGGAAAATCAAACTTTTTGATGTTGATTCCTATAGTACTTCGGTTGTAGTTGATTGTAGTGAAATTATTTTTGTTTGTAGTAGCTCTTAAAAAAAGTTAGGGGACTTTGAAAAAAAAATTCATCCGCGTCTATGGAAAATCAAACTGTTTTTTGTTGATTCCTATAGTACTTCGATTGAAGTTGATTGTAGTGAAATTATTTTCGTTTGTAGTAGCTCTAAAAAAAAGTTAGGGGACTTTGAAAAAAAAACTCTTTGATTTTAAAATATTTCATCCGCGTCTATGGAAAATCAAACTTTTTGATGTTGATTCCTATAGTACTTCGATTGTAGTTGATTGTAGTGAAATTATTTTAGTTTGTAGTAGCTCTGAAAAAAAGTTAGGGGACTTTGAAAAAAAAACTCTTTGATTTTAAAATATTTCATCCGCGTCTATGGAAAATCAAACTTTTTGTTGTTGATTCCTATAGTACTTCGGTTGTAGTTGATTGTAGTGAAATTATTTTTGTTTGTAGTAGCTCTTAAAAAAAGTAAGGGGACTTTGAAAAAAAAATTCATCTGCGTCTATGGAAAATCAAACTGGTTTTTGTTGATTCCTATAGTACTTCGGTTGTAGTTGATTGTAGTGAAATTATTTTTGTTTGTAGTAGCTCTTAAAAAAAGTAAGGGGACTTTGAAAAAAAAATTCATCTGCGTCTATGGAAAATCAAACTGGTTTTTGTTGATTCCTATAGTACTTCAATTGTAGTTGATTGTAGTGAAATTATTTTCGTTTGTAGTAGCTCTAAAAAAAAGTTAGGGGACTTTGAAAAAAAAACTCTTTGATTTTAAAATATTTAATCCGCGTCTATGGAAAATCAAACTTTTTGATGTTGATTCCTATAGTACTTTGATTGTAGTTGATTGTAGTGAAATTATTTTCGTTTGTAGTAGCTCCAAAAAAAAGTTAGGGGACTTTGAAAAAAAAACTCTTTGATTTTAAAATATTTCATCCGCGTCTATGGAAAATCAAACTTTTTGTTGTTGATTCCTATAGTACTTCGGTTGTAGTTGATTGAAGTGAAATTATTTTTGTTTGTAGTAGCTCTTAAAAAAAGTTAGGGGACTTTGAAAAAAAAATTCATCCGCGTCTATGGAAAATCAAACTGTTTTTTGTTGATTCCTATAGTTTTTCGATTGTAGTTGATTGTATTGAAATTATTTTCGTTTGTAGTAGCTCCAAAAAAAAGTTAGGGGACTTTGAAAATTCATCCGCGTCTATGGAAAATCAAACTGTTTTTTGTTGATTCCTATAGTTTTTCGATTGTAGTTGATTGTATTGAAATTATTTTCGTTTGTAGTAGCTCCAAAAAAAAGTTAGGGGACTTTGAAAAAAAAACTCTTTGATTTTAAAATATTTCATCCGCGTCTATGGAAAATCAAACTTTTTGTTGTTGATTCCTGTAGTACTACGATTGTAGTTGATTGTAGTGAAATAATTTTCGTTTGTAGTAGCTCTTAAAAAAAGTTAGTTTTTTTTTCAGTCTTCTAACTTTTTTTTAGAGCTACTACAAACGAAAATAATTTCATAACAATCAATTATAATCAAAGTACTATAGGAATCAAAAACAAAATGTTTGATTTTCCATAGACGCGGATGAAATATTTTAAAATCAAAGAGTTTTTTTTTCAAAGTCCTCTAACTTTTTTTAAGAGCTACTACAAACGAAAATAATTTCACTACAATCAACTACAATCGAAGTACTATAGGAATCAACATCAAAAAGTTTGATTTTCCATAGACTCGGATAAAATATTTTAAAATCAAAGAGTTTTTTTTTCAAAGTCCCTTACTTTTTTTTAGAGCTACTACAAACGAAAATAATTTCACTACAATCAACTACAATCAAATTACTATAGGAATCAACAAAAAACAGTTTGATTTTCCATAGACGCGGATGAATTTTTTTTTCAAAGTCCCCTTACTTATTTTAAGAGCTACTACAAACAAAAATAATTTCACTACAATCAACTACAACGGAAGTACTATAGGAATCAACAACAAAAAGTTTGATTTTCCCTAGACGCGGATGAAATATTTTAAAATCAAAGAGTTTTTTTTTCAAAGTCCCCTCACTTTTTTTCAGAGCTACTACAAACGAAAATAATTTCACTACAATCAACTACAATCAAAGTACTATAGGAATCAACAAAAAACAGTTTGATTTTCCATAGACGCGGATGAATTTTTTTTCAAAGTCCCCTAACTTTTTTAAAGAGCTACTACAAACAAAAATAATTTCACTACAATCAACTACAACCGAAGTACTATAGGAATCAACAACAAAAAGTTTGATTTTCCATAGACGCGGATGAAATATTTTAAAATCAAAGCGTTTTTTTTTCAAAGTCCCCTAACTTTAGAGCTAATACAAACGAAAATAATTTCACTACAATCAACTACAATCAAAGTACAATAGGAATCAACAAAAAACAGTTTGATTTTCCATAGACGCGAATGAATTTTTTTTTCAAAGTCCCCTAACTTTTTTTAAGAGCTACTACAAACGAAAATAATTTCACTACAATCAATTACAATCGAAGTACTATAGGAACCAACATCAAAAAGTTTGATTTTCCATAGACGCGGATGAAATATTTTAAAATCAAAGAGTTATTTTTTCAAAGTCCCCTAACTTTTTTTTAGAGCTACTACAAACGAAAATAATTTCACTACAATCAACTACAATCAAAGTACTATAGGAATCAACAAAAACCAGTTTGATTTTCCATAGACGCAGATGAATTTTTTTTTCAAAGTCCCCTAACTTTTTTTAAGAGCTACTACAAACAAAAATAATTTCACTACAATCAACTACAACCGAAGTACTATAGGAATCAACAACAAAAAGTTTGATTTTCCATAGACGCGGATGAAATATTTTAAAATCAAAGAGTTTTTTTTTCAAAGTCCCCTAACTTTTTTTCAGAGCTACTACAAACGAAAATAATTTCACTACAATCAACTACAATCGAAGTACTATAGGAATCAACATCAAAAAGTTTGATTTTCCATAGACGCGGATGAAATATTTAAAAAACAAAGAGTTTTTTTTTCAAAGTCCCCTAACTTTTTTTTAGAGCTACTACAAACGAAAATAATTTCACTACAATCAACTACAATCGAAGTACAATAGGAATCAACAAAAAACAGTTTGATTTTCCATAGACGCGGATGATTTTTTTTTTCAAAGTCCCCTAACTTTTTTTAAGAGCTACTACAAACGAAAATAATTTCACTACAATCAACTACAATCGAAGTACTATAGGAATCAACATCAAAAAGTTTGATTTTCCATAGACGCGGATGAAATATTTAAAAAACAAAGAGTTTTTTTTTCAAAGTCCCCTAACTTTTTTTTAGAGCTACTACAAACGAAAATAATTTCACTACAATCAACTACAATCGAAGTACAATAGGAATCAACAAAAAACAGTTTGATTTTCCATAGACGCGGATGAAATATTTTAAAATCAAAGAGTTTTTTTTTCAAAGTCCCCTAACTTTTTTTTGGAGCTACTACAAACGAAAATAATTTCACTACAATCAACTACAATCGAAGTACTATAGGAATCAACATCAAAAAGTTTGATTTTCCATAGACGCGGATGAAATATTTAAAAAACAAAGAGTTTTTTTTTCAAAGTCCCCTAACTTTTTTTTAGAGCTACTACAAACGAAAATAATTTCACTACAATCAACTACAATCGAAGTACAATAGGAATCAACAAAAAACAGTTTGATTTTCCATAGACGCGGATGATTTTTTTTTTCAAAGTCCCCTAACTTTTTTTAAGAGCTACTACAAACAAAAATAATTTCACTACAATCAACTACAACCGAACTACTATAGGAATCAACAACAAAAAGTTTGATTTTCCATAGACGCGGATGAAATATTTTAAAATCAAAGAGTTTTTTTTTCAAAGTCCCCTAACTTTTTTTTGGAGCTACTACAAACGAAAATAATTTCACTACAATCAACTACAAACGAAACTCAACGAGAATAAAAAAAAAAAAGTTTGATTTTCCAAAGTCGGGTGCCAAGTTCACATAGCTGAGTAATCTCACTAAAATTACGTAAAAGTTTGTACGTGAGCATCGCGCATTGCATTCTTCACCTTTTCTCTACGCAAATGTTTATTTATGCCCTCTTGTGTAAACAGTTTGTGCTACTATATAATACAAAACGTTGCGTTACTGACTGACTGACAATACCCACAGGTTATTTGGTTAGCGAGGGCACAAGATTGTAGGAACTTCGCAAATTCCGAGGAGGCTTTTGCCCAACATAAAAAAATGCGAAAGTAACTTAAGTCAAAAGGCGTTTATTTCACTAGGATCACTTTGAAACGTCTTAGAAACTAGGTGAAGCTAAGCCTGTTACATTTTACAGTCACCTATCACAGAAACTTTGTTGAGCAATCACTTTTTGACAAAAAATTCACACAAGTTTAGACAATCTAAATTTGATTATCAACTTCTGATGCTGACTGTACAACCTATTGAACTACTGAATTCCATGCTGATCGGATTGACGCGTTCGAAAGTAATGCTCTTACAAATAAACTTACCTACTAATTATTACCAAAGGACATTATCAAACACAATAATAGATAATAATAACAATTGAAAATTAGGCTAAATTAATTCTAGGAAGGGACTCTGTTTTTTACGACTACAAGTAGATCACCAACCACAGGCAGCGTGCCCAAAAGGCTGGCGACGTTACCTTGTTGGATCGCCATACTGATCCTTTGTCCGAGGTACGCGCCAGGCCTTCGGTCACTGGTCTCATCCACCAGCCTCCTAGATAAAGCATACTTAAATACTTAACGATTCGCCCAAGTTGTTTGAGAGGTCTTCGCTCGCTCGATCAACTAGATTACAGCTCTAAAACAACTAGGTTCCAATCCAAGCTTCTTTCAATCGCAAAGGTCTAAAAATAAAACCACAATCAATTACATAGTAAGCGCTGTGACTCATAAATTCACATACAAAACGAATAAAGATCACACATCAATTCCGATAACTGCTACAGCCCATGACCCAAATTGTTTATGTACCCTTATCACTATTATCGCATCTGAATTTTTTTTTATTGAAATATAAATATGACACCCAACAGTAAAAAAAAAATATTCCGGACATATCACACACGGTCAACTGATCCCAAACTAGGCATAGCCTGTACTATGGATACCAGAGACTGATATACATAATAGATATATATTTAACACCCAGACACAGAACAAACATCTGTGTTAGTCACAAATGTTTGTCCAGTGCGGGAATCGAACCCGCGACCTCTAGCGCAGAAGGCAGAGCTACTACCACTGAGCTATGAGGCCAGTGACATAGTCCTGACCCCACACTAGGATTCCCTGTGTCGTGGGTATCAGAAACTACGAGTACCACAACACCCAGTATATCATACAAACTTTTGTCCCGCAGCGGGGATCGAACCAGCACCCCTTGCGTCTCAGACGGGCACTCACCCGATACGCCGACGAGGTTTGTCGGTATTACAAAAACAAAAAAAACTACATCTCAAAAGACTTACATGCTACAACGTGTCAAAGATAGATTATAGTCTGGAATAGCTACTTTTTATGTCGGTACCACGCGAGCCAAGCCGGGGGCGGAAGCTAGTATTAGCACTGAAGCTTTAAATTCCATTTTGTGAAAAAGGATCATCGAAAAAAATGATAGGCACCAAGCCGTGTTTGTTGCCTGATTCTTGTAGGCTTGGTCGCGAGGAACAGGCATAGCTTCACCTAGTTTCTAAGACGTTTCAAAGTGATCCTAGTGATTTTATTGAAATAAATGCCTTTTGACTTTGACTATTGAAATAATATGTTTTTTCACCTTGTACATCCGGCCACGTCACTGCGGCGCATTCTCATAGGATCGTCGACGAAACCAGATGGTAATAATTACCTCAACTGTTTACCAAGAACTTATCTGAATAATTACCGTTTTAACTCGGGGTTTTACGTTAGTATCATTTTTTAGGGTTTCGTATTATCATATTGACTTACAAAGCTAAAATGATTCTAAACCTTGCAATTTTTTGTGAGAATCCTACTAATAAAATAAATGCGAAAGTTTGTGAGGATGTTTTTTGTTCAAAAGCGCCGTAACGCCTCAACCGATTTCATTGAAACTTGGAATATATGAGTTTGTCAAGCCGCGGGCGGAACTTAGTTATTTACAATAATCAAATCCGCTTTATTTGGTCTTTTTATCATCTCTGTGTCTGTATAAGTTCGTACGACAAGAATGCTACCTAAAACAGCTGAATAATTGAGTTTGACTTGACCTTAAAACAGCGGATTTTTGAAAAGTGTGTTTATCAACGAAAACCTCTTTTTAGGGTTAAGCTCGCCTTTGTACATGTCCTTTCATTTAGTTTGTTTTTTGTATGTGTTTTCTGTGTACAATAAAGAATAAGGAAAAATGACGAATTTTCGTAGAACAAACTTTATTGCTAATTAGGTGTAGAATAAGCCCCTTTCGGAATCTTGTATATTTTTTCAGTGTCGATTTATATCCAATTTATAATCTTTTTACGTTTCCCGTTTTGGTATTCCGAACATTTGTCCTTGCCTTTGACTAACACATAGCGGATAAGGAAGGAGTAGGAATAAGGAAGAACACACCACCGCACGACTTGGAGTATTCCAAGTCGTGAGGTGGTGTGTTACATGACCTCAGAAGACGGGTAAATTACCAACGTTTTTATGGTATATATTTCTATGGGAATTTAGTTTTTACCATCTGTACTATTCTTAAGTTACCTGAAATAAAGTTTATATTATATTATTAATCGATTTGTAAAAAATAAGAGGGTTATCGATTCGGCGACTATATTTTATTAAATGTTCGAAATCGATTGAGCTGTTACGGTGTGATTGAACAACAAACATCTAAACATCCTCCCAAACTTTCTCATTTACGTGGGGCGCACTAAAAGTTTCCGGAATCGATAATAAAAAAATACTATTAATGGTCAAAAATGAATTTATTGTTTCTCAAAATATTCTCCCTTTGCGTCAATGCACTTAAATACTTTTTCATATGATTGAACCAATTTTTTTAAAAAAATTGTACCACTCCTCCGTGGTGACATTATATACAGGTGAGTTTTTTTTCAGGGCCACTTAGGCGAAATCGGAAACTGTGAGAGTAATCGAAAAGTGATGTTAGGTGTTACGGGCTCGATTTTGAAAATAATAAGATCTACATAAATGAAAAGTTTTTTTTTTTCTTCAACTTTTTTTAATGCTGATCTTAATTTTTTCAAAATCGAGCCCGTTCACTTTCCAATTACTCTCACGGTTTCCGATTTCGCCTAAGTGGCCCTGAAAAAAAACTCACCCTGTATATAGACAATATACATCTAGCCTATAATAAACGATAAGAAAACTGGGAATCCTAGATTACTGAAATAAATAGATAAATAGCTCAATTATATCGCAAGCCCCCAAAGGTCAAACTCAAAATTGAGTTTATTCAGTAAATATAAGTTTCATTTTGAAATAAATTTCAGGTGAGCTATCGCACGCAGTTTGAACACGGCTTTATCTTATTGACTATTCATTGCAGTCTGTATTCAAATGTAATTATTGTTTTCTCATCTCTACGCACTCTGTTTGCCTATTCAACTTCCCGTATAATTATTAAACAAGGTTTTTTATGTATTTAGCTCGTACACCAGAGATTCTCAAAGTGGTCTATATCGACCCCCAAAGGTCGACGGCGACCTCCAAGGGGCGTAAGAGAGGGAAACAAATATTGGGGGTCTATAATCTATGAGATACAAATGTCAGTCCACTAGATGCAATGAGATCCTATGCTAATACCTCACTTCAAAAAGATGTCAGTCAGAAAAAATAAGTTGATGAATTCGCAAAAATTCATTATAGCTAATATTACATTTTTGTGGGACTTTTTGGCGGGAACTTGCGAAGTGATGTTGTGCTCTCAATTTATTTAACAAACTAGTGTTAAATTGAATAATATTGTGTGATTATGGTGGTGTTTTGCGTAATATTAGTTGAGTAAACCGCACAAGTGAATTGAAATGAAATGATTGCGTGTATCGTCATTTTTCGAGTTGGCGCTAAGAGATCCCTCGAGGTTTTAGTAAAATAGCCACCATATCTTGCTAAAACTGAACTTGACTTGACTTGACGGTGACTTGACAATGATATACGAAAGAAAATGAAGAAAGATAAACAAAATAACAAGAAAAAATACATGTACGACTTGGCGGTATGGCCTGGATGCCATAGCCAGCCCGAAAGGGAAGAACATTTAAAAAAAAAACATTTTTGTGAATTTAGGCCAAACTGAAGAACAAGCCAAGGGGTCTACGAGGTAAAATAGTTTGGGGACCACTGGTGTACACGATCAAATAAGCTTGGTTATGTGCGTCCAATTGCGTATTATAATGTGCATTCCTAGTATAACTAGACAGCCTTTTACATCATAATCTAGACTAGCTTCCGCCCGCGTCTTCACTAGCGTGGTACCTACATAAAAAGTAGCCTTTATGCTATTCTAGGTAACTTTATCTATTCCAAGCTTCAATGAAATCGGCGTGATTGAACAACAAACACCTAAACATCCTCACTAACTTTCGCATTTTATATTATTAGTAGGATGATTTATACAGCGACAGGTAGAACTTTTTACTCATTTACAGGACGCTGTAGTGCCTGCGACATGTTTAGATGAAGTAGGCTTAAGGTGAGGGTTAAATTGTTTTTTGATTTTTGAACAGTTTTTTCTCAATAACTGCAAAACGCACAGTTTTGATTTTTATGACTAAGATAACTTGAGCATTTTATTTAACTAAATCCAAGACAGAAACGCGATTGGTAAAACTTTTCTCGATAGATTTATTTTTTAAAGTTCGGTCTTCTGTAACAATTTTTTCGAAAATAATCAGACTATCACTCATAAATAACTTTTTTTTAAATATTGTGTTAGACAATAGCATTGGGTACGTAAATCCAATACACTTTTTTTATAAAAGACTTAGTTTTTAAGATAATCGATATTTTCTTATATGTCGCTTACGTCGATTACTTTCGAGCGCCTTCTAACGCTTGCTATCTCTTTCCGCATTCAATGCAAGCGCAAGCGCTGTCATTTCCTTCACTCCGCCCACACGACAGTTTATTATGATTCTCATAGCGCCTTAAGCACCTATACCATCCTCTCAGCCTAGTCGGCCGTATCCATCGGAAAGACAGTATGGTCACCTTTTAAAGTTAGGAATATAGTTTTAAGGCACTTACAAGTCACTACTTCACTTACTAAGTTGAAATCTTAAGATATCATCATTTCAGCCGACGGATGTCCACTGCTGAACATTGCCTCCCCCCACTTTCCGGAGCGAATTCCTATCATTGGGATTTGCCCATACTCACCACGCTGGGCAGGCGCGTTGGCGAGCGCAGTTAGAACTATCTTTGTGAAAATAGGGGACGCTGCCCATGCCCTAGCTTTTTTTCCCTTAGTCGCCTCTTACGACGTCTACAGGTAGGTAGATTTTTACTATAACGTCACAGGAAACGAGCTAAACAGCTGTGCAAATATTTAAAACTAATTAGTAGGTTAACTACTTATTTACACAGATGCTCGCAGAAATAGTATTGTAAAATAATTGAGGTAGTAGGTACTTGAGCCGGTTTATTACGTACCACGCGCGAACGATGCCGCGGACGCAAGCTAGTGATCATATAAGTAGGGAGAAAACACTTACTTCTTCTTCTTGTCGTGTCACTGATTCTTTCTTGGTCACCCTGTATTCGGTCAGTGACCAGGTTGAGTTGTCGTGGCCCTGAAAAGAGCCTATGACCGAATGAAAGAATCAGTGTAGTGAAAGGATTAAAGTGCGCCTTAAAGGCTCCTTTCGTGCACAAAAAACACAAAAAACTTACTAAGGTTAAGGCATCGTCTGGCTCCCCTGTGCCCGAATGCTGCCTGTCCTGGCCAGTCTCTTCCCAATCGTCTGAACGTGGAAACCTATGCGCTGCAACGCCTCGTGATCCAAGATCTTCCTTCCATCGAAGAGATAAGCCGGCTTCATCATCACCTCGTAGATCTTCTTAAAGTTTAACTCCTTGAATTCATCCCACTCCGTGCATAGCACTATCGCATGAGCCCCGGAGACGGCTGAGTAGGCCGTGTCATGGATTTCAACACACTTCTTAATATCCTCATGCTCCGATGTGACGTAGGTACCCGTTAGCTCATAGTATATCTGCTCCGGTTCCACTTTAGGGTCATAAATGTGCAGCTTTGCTCCTTCGTCGAGCAATGTTTTTGAGACATGAATAGCGGGTGACTCTCTCGTGTCACCAGTGTTTTTCTTAAACGAGAAACCAAGTATGGCAATGTTTTTGTCCGTGACTGTGTTGAATAAGGACTCGATGACTTTGCGGACGAATCTGGCTTTCTGGAACTCGTTTAAGCTGAGGACTTGCTGCCAGTAAGCTGCCACTTCGGGCAGATGAAGACACTCGCATAAATAGATAAGGTTTAGGATATCTTTTTGGAAGCAGCTGCCTCCGAAACCAATGGACGCTTCAAGGAATTTCGGGCCGATACGGGTGTCTCTACCAACTGCCTTGGCTACCTCAGCAACATCAGCCCCAGTTGCCTCACATACAGCAGATAACGAGTTGATACTTGAAATCCTTTGTGCAAGGAACGCGTTCGCAGCCAGCTTAGACAATTCTGAGCTCCAAGTGTTGGTTGTTAGTATGTTTTTAGCAGGTATCCAGTGCTCGTACACCCAGCACAATTCTTGTATCGCCTTCTGCCCCTCCTGGGTTTCCTCGCCACCGATTAAAACCCGATCAGCCTCGACGAGATCCACTATAGCCGTACCTTCTGCTAAGAACTCCGGGTTTGATAGAATCTGGTACTCGACACCTGGCTTTGTGTTCGCTCGGAGAATCTTCATGATGATTTCAGCTGCCTTAACAGGTACTGTGCTCTTTTCGACCACAATCTTGTTGCTTGTAGCGATGTCGGCGATCATTCTGGCGGCGCTCTCTACGTACTTAAGGTCTGCAGCTCGTCCTTTCCCGTTACCAACGATTTTGGTGGGTGTGTTTACGGAGATAAAGATCAAATCAGCTTCTTGGATACCTTTAGTTATGTCGGTGGAGAAGAATAGGTTGCGGCCGCGGCACTGTCTCACAACATCGTCCAATCCTGGCTCGTAGATCGGCAATTTATCTGAGTTCCACTGTTTTATTCTGTCCTCGCTCTTGTCACACACAGTTACAGTTATATCCGGGCATTTCATTGCTATCACGCTGCATGTCGGCCCCCCGACGTACCCTGCGCCGAGGCAGCAGATTTTTTCGATGACCATTTTAAAGTACTTCTTTGCTTGCGTATTCACTCGCGAATGGGCTTCAATTCACACTCAGATTTATTGCAACGGCGCGGCTAGGCGGCGAGATTAAATGCCGTTATAAACGTAATCAGACAATAATCTCTAATTTAATTTTAATTGAATAAGTAAAGTGTTTCCTGATTGCAATCGGCGATAACAATCTTTCTTTTATGAGAGGACGCGGGCGCGGTGTATGTCTGATGGACGGCCGGCGGAGCGCAGCACACACAGAACACAAGCGGAGACGGGCGCGCGGTGCCGCTTTAATTGGCTGGCCGCAGATGGTTTTTATTGTAAACGCGAAAAACCCATACAATGCAATGCAATCACGCGACGAGAAGTCATTGACATCGTGTAGTGTTGTGCTACTAGTGAGTGATTGATATGTATGTTTCTACTTCCTGTTCAGTAAGATTTGAACATTATCATATCTATCTTGAACTGAACAGCCTTTTATTCAGTTCTGGCTCGATAAAGAGCCGTTTGATTTTGGATAGATGAAGACTGACCACACACAATCAGAAAGTTTGTGTCAGAAGAATTTAATCAACCAATCAGTAAGGACCGTACGTCCTCTGGATGAGTTGATTCTACGAAATTGATTCGAGAACATAAAACCTCTGTCAGACAATGAATATGATCGATCATTGTATGGCACTTGCCAGCTTATCGTCTCACTGGTTATTTCTTGGTCATCCCGTTTATTGGTTGAAGAGTGGTGGCTCTGAAAAGGTTCAATGACCGTGGGTAAAAGAAACTGTGTGGTGACAGGATTTAAGAGCGCTTCTTAGAAGCTACTTTACTCCGTGCACTTTTCATTTGTTTTCTGTAGAATATCCATTCCTTGAAGAAAGATGTAAAAGATTAGATTGCAAAGGTACAGATCTACTGATTGTACCTATCTACTCGATGCGTGCAGCCCTACAGACGTCAATCAAAGTGACGTTCACATTCTGTTTACAGGGCTAGTCCCGTTCTAAACAACTGATTGGCAAATCAATTATTTTCATCAAATTGCTTTACAAAGAAACATCGCATAAATAAAAATTAACTTAATAGTTACTTAGACTAACAATCGTTATATTATTTACTCTACGTGGATGGCAGAAAATTTAATTTGTATAATATAATTTACTTCTAGTCCAATAGATAGGATGTGTAATAATTTAAACAGGCTTCGTAAACTAATTTTCTATTTTCTGTCGCTTTCTTTTTCTCTGTGTTTACGTGGGTTTTCCTATAAAAGATTGAGTTTCAAAGTATTTTATTGCAGAAAACTTGACATAAAATAGTCGAGAATGTTGGTTTGTCGGACATGCCTTGCGAGAAAGGACCTAAGCCCACTATTTAGTGAGCGAAGTTGCGTAAAATTTGATAGGGATCAGCTGTTCAAAGCCACTGGACTGCAGGTACGTACTTGTACGTCTTGTTGACACAACATTTACGTGCGCCTCTTACAGGGTCCTTTCATGCACACTAAGACTGACCTAATACAGGATGACCAAGAAAGAATCAGTCACACAACGAGCAATCACTACCTGTGGATGTTGTGAGAGGAAACTAAGAAAAAATTGTTAGGGGATCGGCACCAGCGCAGCGTTCCCTATCAACAATAGCTTTATTGCACTCACTCACTCGCATGCCCAGCATAATTAAAAATTAAACTAAAGGCATAATTAAACTTAGGTCATAGCTCAGTTGGTAGTAACTCTGCCTTCTGCGCTAGAGGTTCCGGGTTCGATTCCCGCACTGGACAAACATTTGTGTGATTAACACAGATGTTTGTTCTGTGTCTAGGTGTTAAATAGTTATCTATTATATATCAGTCTCTGGTACCCATAGTACAGGCTATGCCTAGTTAGGGATCAGTTGATTATGCGTGATATGTCTGGAATATTTTTATTTATTTATTAATAATTTAACCCACCAATATTTTTAATTATTACAAGGTTCTGATTTCAGATGAAAGAAGATGATGGCTTGCCTCAAGTAGCATGCAAAGCGTGCTTAAGAGGTATCAGAAAAGTACTCAACTTCAAAGAAATATGTAAAAAAAGTGATAAGATACTTAGAAACATAAGTATGATCATCACAACTGAAAACTTTAGAGGTAGAAGTATCTATCATGATATGATCAACGGAACTGAATCTGAAAACCCTCTTTTCAATGCTCTCTTTAATTTGGCTAATGATAATTCTAATAATGATGGCCTTGATAATGATAATCTTGAAAACGATAATGATAATTCTGGTAATGTTGGTATTGATAATGATAATACTGAAAATGATAACGAAAGTTCTGGTAACGATAGTCTTGGTATTCCTGAAAACGATAATGAACAAAGCACAACCCATATTCAAATGGATTTGGAAAAATTGGAAAGTGACACAAGTGACATTGATAAAGATGATGTGCTCATTTCTTATCAACCCAAGATACCTATAACTAACGCTACTACTAAAAGTAAAACTTTAAAAACTCTTAAAACTGGTACAAGTCAAAACAAAAAAACTCAAAGTGAATCAATTAAACCAAGTAAAACTGAAAGAAAAGTTGCGAAAACAAAATTAGGTGCAAAAGCAGACATAGAAGGGTCTGTGGGTTCACAAAACATAGTAACTGTTGAAGAATTTGAAGCTACTGACTCGGAGAAGGTTATCGAGGACCTGGACTTTTATCTGGATGACATATCTCATGAAGGAACACCTATTTGGACAACGGAGGCCAGAATAGATGATGACATCAAAAAGCTTAGGTATTGTATTGTGTTGTTGACCCGTGTTGGCCTAGTGGGAGGTTTCCCAACTTCGAACTTAATCACCAATATTTTTTTATAAAGAAGGATTATTCTCTATTCGAAATAAAGAAGGTCATGTGCGAGATCTCGCGCCCTAAGGGTCCCGCACAATGACACGGGGTCAGAAAATCAAAATTCCAAGTGTAGGAAGTGACAAACTTATATTTTGCGTTCGCTCACCTATATCATTGTATGATATCGACCACAAATATAACTTTGTCTTGTAATAATCCAATTTTAATGGTAATTTTTTTTTTTTTTTTATCACACACGGTCAACTGTTCCCAAACTAGGCATAGCCTGTTCTATGGGCACCAGAGACTGATATACATAATAGATATATATTTAACACCCAGACACGGAACAAACATCTGTGTTAATCACACAAATGTTAAATACATCAAAATTCGTCTTAATTTACTTTTTCCTTTATTTTCAAAAACGCTCTTGGCATTCCAAATTTCAGAATTGTGAGGTAACTGGAAGTTTTAGTGAAAGATTTTAAGAATAGGTTCAGTAGTTCCAGATATTATCCTATATACCTACCTACAAGCAAACAAAACTGGTTTATAATTTACTAGCTTCCGCCCGCGGCATCGCTCGCGTAGTACCTACATAAAAAGTGGCCTGCATGCTATTCCAAACTATAATCTTCCTGTGTACCAAAAGAGACGTTTCATCAATATATGGAGCCTGGGCCTGCACTGTGTACACTACTCTAAAATATGCCTAAGCAATTAAGTTAACGTATTTAATTGGTTATTTTATTTAAATTGCCTTCGTTATAAGGTACATTAAGATTTTCTTCAACAAGGAGAGCAACACACAGCGCTACAAAAATATGGCGGATGGAAGTGCGTGAAATGTCATTTTGACAACCTACATTTATCTGACAAAAATAAAAACATCAAATCAAACAACATGACATGAAAAATATATCAGTATCATGTCAAACGCCAATTATAAACCAACATGGCGGCCTTCAAATAGTGTTCACATAGTAAAAAACTTACCAGAAGAACTATTCTTGTACCATCGCATTTGTCTTCAAATTAATGAAATTGTATTTTTCTTGTAATCTCCTATTTTTTCCTAATTTTTCTATGTAGTGTACATGGACCAGGCCCAGAATGAAATGGCTCCTTTCATCCAAATACGTTCGGCCGTTTGGACGTGATTGAGCAACAAACATTCAAACATCCTCACAAAGTTTCGCATTTATAATATTAGTAGGATATCTAGTGTAGTAAGAAAAATTGGTTTCAGGAACACAGCTAAAACAAGGAAAAATGGCGTTGAAAAACCGAAGATATTTAATGAGTTTCAGGTAGGTGCTTAGTGGCTTCCCCCTAAAGAGCTCTGGCAACCTTACTCACCGCAGGAACACAACACTATTTGAAACAAATAATGTTATTTGGCTGCGATCTTCTGTAAGGCGGAGGTACCTCCCCAGGCGGGCTGCTCCAATTTAGAACGAGAAAATCTCGCTATGCCCTACCTCCTCCTAAAGTGTGTTTGTTTGTGTTTTAGTTGCAAATAAATGAATGTCTATGGGTATGTAAGCTGCTTTTTATGAAGGTACCACGCGAACGAAGCCACGGGCTGAAGCTAGTATATTATATGGTACACATTTATTATTATTTTAATATATTAATTATTATATTATTTATTATTATTTTGGAGGAGGTAGGGCATAGCGAGATTTTCTCGTTCTAAATTGGAGCAGCCCGCCTGGGGAGGTACCTCCGCCTTACAGAAGATCGCAGCCAAATAACATTATTTGTTTCAAATAGTGTTGTGTTCCTGCGGTGAGTAAGGTTGCCAGAGCTCTTTAGGGGGAGGGGGGTTCGGGGTCGGCAACGCGTGCGTGATGCCTCTGGTATTGCAAGCGCTCATAGGCTACGGTAACCGCTTACCAACAGGTGGGCCGTATGCTTGTTTGCCACCTCAGTTGTATAAAAAAAAAAAAAAAATAAATAAATTAAAGTGTAATTATTTTTGGAATTTAAGTTATGGTTGGTGGAGATTCTACAGGACGGGTAGAGAGAGAGTGCAGAGTTGTTATTTTCAGCAATATAATATTTTCAATAAGTACAAGGTATTTTACAAGAATAGAAGATTTTAGTAAAACGATAAAGCACACGACCAGAGTAAAAGTAAAAGTAGTCTGACAGACCGTCGTCCGTCCGAATCAACAATTCGTTATATTTTTCGTCGCTATGCCAACTGACATGTATTTGAATTTGGCGGCGACGGAGTGATAGTGGTGGCGTAGCTCGCCACAAAGTTATGTACCTTGATTCAAGATGTTTATTTGCAGAAATAAGTGTTACAGAGAGGTCTTAAAGCTATGAATATGGCACTTGTAAACTTATTCACTCTTTTCGAGCATCGCAAATTATTGTTTTAGACGAAAGACTGTAAACTTAACACATACTATACTTAGTAAATTTTTGGGTATACTACAGAACTACCTGTACAGTACTACCTAAGGTTATGTGTAGTATTTCAAATTTTTGTGTGTTTTATGATCCTTCATCATCATTTCAGCCGTACGACGTCCACTGCTGAACATGGCCTCCCCCACAGACAGAGCGAATTCCTTATCATGTGGGGGGATTTGCCCATACTCACCACGCTGGGCATGCGGGTTGGCGAGCGCAGTTAGAGCTATCGTTGTTAAAATGAGGGACGCTGATGCCCATCCCCTAGCTTTTTTCCTATGATCCTTAGTTGATTGAAATAAATGAAATAATTATGTTTGTCTTAGGAACGAAATAAAAAGTATATGGCGTTAGGGATACCTCACAAAACTGTAGATTGGAAAACGCCTATAGAGTGCAGAAAGTGCCATAAAGTGATGGCCGAACGAGCTAGCTTCCTGGCGCACGCCAAGATACATTTCGAACCGGAATTTATATGTGAGGTAAGTTAAGCTTTTTGTAGACCAATGTACAACGTGGTTCATAACATGTATACCACCACGAAAGGGGATTATTCTAACAAAAAGAAAGAATATTAGAGTAAAAACTGATTTGACTACAAAACAGGTAATTTTTGCATATTGATGTATTTGACATTTACCTAAGTCAAAATTAACTTTTTCCATTAGAGATATGGATCATATTCATGTTCATTTTCAATTCATACCTAATTCATTTATTTGCGAAACACAGGTAATAAAAGATGTCAAGAGTTACAGAGTACAGCCATGTTTCTGCTTCCATCTTTCTTCTGCTTGCTTGGCTAGCTTTAAGAAAAAAAGTGATGTGCATAGTATTAACACAAGAAACAAAAATAAATTGTGCATTCCAAAATTTAGATTACAAAAAGTAAATGGGTCTTTTATGGGGAATATGGTAAGATTTTATAATGAACTTCCGGTAAACGCGACGCAACTTCCTATTAGAAGATTTAAAGTGTACATAAAGAATAATCTTATTAAGAAAGCGTACTATAAACTAAATGATTATTTAAATGATAAAACCGCATGGCCTGAAGTCGCTCTGCCCCTCGACAGCTAAAATGCCATTTTGCAGTGTCTACAGTTTTTGCTTGCATCATATTTTAAGTATTATTTAATTATATAAGCATTAGGTACATATTTCATCAAGTGTAGCGTGTGCTGCCCTTAGATCATTTGTTGAAGCTCACATTTGTCTTCATTTTTTCACATTTTTATAAGCTCTTATTTATTAAGGATTATAATTAGATTACTTTTCTCTTGAGCCTCACCTTGTTCGATCGGCACCACACTGAAGCTTTAAATTCAATTTTGTGAAAAAGGATCATCTAAAAAAATGATAGGCACCAAGCCGTGTTTGTTGCCTGATTCTTCTAGGCTTGGTCGCGAGGAACAGGCATAGCTTCACCTAGTTTCTAAGACGTTTCAAAGTGATCCTAGTGATTTTATAGAAATAAATGCCTTTTGACTTTGACTTTGACTGCGTCGCCCGGTTCGTGGTCGCCATTCGAGAACCTTTACTCCCCAACGGTTATCGGTTCTGCGAGCTATATGGCCTGCCCACTGCCACTTCAACTTGCTAATTCTGAGAGCTATGTCGGTGACCTTCGTTCTTCTACGGATTTCCTCATTTCGGATCTTATCACGTAGCGAAACTCCGAGCATAGCTCTCTCCATAGCACGTTGCGCGACTTTGAGCATGTATATGAGGCCTATAGTTAACGACCAAGTCTCAGTGCCATAAGTCATCACTGGCAACACGCACTGATTGTAGACTTTCGAAATTCATTATTCTCGGTGTTTCAAAATGATAGATAGATAGATAGATAACACCATACGGAAATAATACATAAGATCACAATTACAAATTTACACGGCAATACAATGGGCGGCCTTATCGCTAAGAGCGATCTCTGCCAGGCAACCTTAGGATGGACTGGACTGAAAAGATTAGAGAAGGGGCAAGATGGTGTTTCTTAAATTATGAAGAAAATAATTAACTATAAACAGAGTAAAGTAGGTATATAAAATAGATAAATCAAGATAATCATATATATATCATCATCATCATCATCATCATCATTTCAGCTGTTCGACGTCCACTGCTGAACATGGCCTCCCCCACAGACAGAGCAAATTCCTTATCATGTGGGGGGATTTGCCCATACTCACCACGCTGGGCAAGCGGGTTGGCGAGCGCAGTTAGAGCTATGGTTGTTAAAATGAGGGACGCTGCTGCCCATCCCCTAGCTTTTTTCCCTTAGTCGCCTCTTACGACATCCGCGGATAGGTAGTTATGGAGGGGCCTATTCTTCAGCCGGGGCCACCACGGCCATATATATATATATATATATATAATACATATAGTGACATTTATATAAACACATACAGATACTATATCGTATATAATTATAATAAGTACACAGAATTTAAGAATGATAATATACTATAAACTTGTGCTCCACAAAGAGCAGCATGCCAGATAATGAGTGATGACCATGTTTTTGAAGATAGCAAGAGACTTGGCTTTCCTGATATTGACAGGCAATGATCCTTACATAATTTTGAAATACATTTTAGATGTATCGCGGGTCGTATAAACACGGATTCACTGCCCTTTCAGGTTTGTGGCAAGAAGTTTCGCTCCCGCAACCACATGGGCTACCACCAGCAGCGGCAGCATGGCCGTGTGAAGCGGCTGGCCTGCGCGCAGTGCGAGTTCAGGGCCGTCGAGAAGACCACTTTACTGGTAAGACTTATTTATTAGTAAAGTAAAGTAAAAATTTCATTTCTCAGAGGGACAGACTCCAAAGTTGTCAGCGGGCAATGGAAAGAAGTATATTAGGAATAAAAATAAGCGACAGGATAAATAGCGATACCATAAGAGCCAAAACTAAGCTAACAGATATTCTAGAAAAGATAGACCAACAGAAATGGCGCTGGACAGGACATACGATTCGCAGCAAGTATGAAAAATGGAGCCAAATAATAATAAACTGGTACCCAAGAGATGGGAAAAGAACAAGGGGAAGACAAATAAAAAGATGGGAGGATGAATTAAAGTTAACAGCTGGCCCCTTCTGGAGAAGGGCGGCACTGGACAGAGCACATTGGAAAGAGCTAGAGGAGGCCTTTGCCGATAGGCACTCTGAAATAAGGGATATCATATAGTGGAAATTGTGATGGAAAGAAATGTAAAACTTCAGAATAAAGGCTTATTATTATTATTATTATTATTATTATAAAGTAAAAATTTATTGCTTGAAATACATGTACAGAGGTGTTAATGTTATTATAAAATGGAATCAATGTATTCTGCCATGTTATGGTGTGCAATATTTCGTTTAACAGTATATAATTAAAAATAATGACAAGTTCAAATTAAAAATTCATAATAAAAAAAAAAAAAAAAAAAAAGACATCAATAAATTAGCTAAACAGATTGAATAAAAAATTTGTCACTAAGAAATTCCTCAATAGAGTAATAACATTTTTTTTCTTTATTCTTTATTCTTTATTGTACACAAGAAAACACAGATTACAGCAATAAAAAAGAAAGGTATGTACAAAGGCGAGCTTAACCCTAAAAAGAGTTTTCTTCCAGCAAACCTTTGAGGCTAGAGAGAAGTGATTATAGAGGGAGGTTTGTGTACCTAAACAAATATGGATAATAGTAAATAACATTTACATATACAAATTACAAAGTGATTTTCAACTTTCTCTGAAGCAGTGAACGCGGTAACTCTCTTATTGTTTTAGGTAATGTGTTGTATATGGAAGGAGCCATGCAGAAGATACTATTGCGCATCATTTTTTTTTTTTTTTTTTTTTTTTTTTTTTATGTTATACGGAGGCAAACAGGCTTACGGCCCACCTGATGGTAAGTGGTTACCGTCGCCTATTGACATCAGCAACACCTGGAGCATTGCTAATGCGTTGCCTGCCAAACCCCTCCCCCCCTAAAGAGCTCTGGCAACCTTACTCACCGCAGGAACACAACACTATTTGAAACAAATAATGTTATTTGGCTGCGATCTTCTGTAAGGCGGAGGTACCTCCCCAGGCGGGCTGCTCCAATTTAGAGCGAGAAAATCTCGCTGTGCCCTACCTCTCGTAAAATGTAGTTCTTGAGTTTTGTGTGCAGACTTTAGCCTGATCTCGTCTGTTACGTACAATGACATCAGAAAGTCGATTATTTATTTATTTATTTGTATAAACCACTCAGAAACTAACAGCCGAGGCCAAAACGTTTAAGAGCTAGTAGACATAAATTAATTACATAACACATCACATCACATACATACATATTTTAACATTTTACGAATTTTTATAACTAAGGAAACGTATACACAATAAAACAAATGGATGTAATTTCACGAGGAATACATCCACATCTGGTTCCTGAGCAATCAACATGTTGAGAAGTGCGAGTGCGGAACACGGGTGGCGCAAACAAACAACTACCTATCGGGCACGTAAAGCGTACACTTTGACAGAGCGGAGGAGTTCTCAATACTTCCCTGTAATATCAATAAATAATGGGTCATTAGAGCACATTTGAATGCATGATTGTAAAAACCCCCTCCGACCAAATGCAAAAGTTTCGGAAAATCAATAAAAACTATCTGGTGTAAAAAAACTGTTCTAAATACATTTTTTTTGTATGTATTTAAATGAAGTAAAACAAAAGAGGCCACATGTTCATTTTTTTAAACATAAATTCCTATTAGTTTTGATATAAGGATCATTTTTCCATCATAAAAAGGAATTCGAAAAAAGTGGTCTGAGGGGGGTTTTTACAATCATGCATTCATTTGCGTCTTACACTTTACAAGACTTTACACTTTACAGGTACATCATCAGCCGGGGAAGTCTGGACATCCTCCAAAGATCCTCTCTCTCTAAATTGGAGCAGCTCCGCCTTACAGAAGATCGCAACCAAATAACTTTGTTTGTTTCAAATAGTGTTGTGTTCCTGAGTAAGGTTGCCAGAGCTCTTTAGGGGGGAGGGGTTCGGCAGGCAACGCATTAGCAATGCTCCAGGTGTTGCTGATGTCAATAGGCGACGGTAACCACTTACCAGCCTCCGTATAACATAAAAAAAGAGTGCCATGGCAAAGGGTCGTGTGCTATCATGTCGTCGGTCCATCGGGGGCCTTCCTACACTTCGTCGCCATTTGAGAACCTTTACTCCCCAACGGTTGTCGGTTCTGGACCAATGTCACTTCAACTTATTCTGAGAGCTTGCTTGTCGTGTCACTGATTCTTTCTTGGTCTTCGTGTAATATTCCGGACATATCACACATTGTCAACTGATCCCAAACTAGGCATAGCCTGTACTATGGGTACCAGAGACTGATATACATAATATATATATATTTAACACCCAGACACAGAACAAACATCTGTGTTAGTCACAAATGTGCGGTCAAGTGCGGGAATCGAACCCGCGACCTCTAGCGCTGAAGGCAGAGTTACTACCAACTGAGCTATGAGGCCAGACGACCAGGCCAGTGACCAGGTTAAGTTATGGGCAGAGTTAACGGCCCACCTGTTGGTAAGCGGTCACCGTAGCCTATGAGCGCTTGCAATACCAGAGGCATCGCACGCGCTGCCGACCCCGAAGGAACACTGCACTGAACTCACTGCAGGAACACAACACTATTTGAAACAAATAATGTTATTTGGCTGCGATCTTCCGTTAGGCGGAGGTACCTCCCAGGAGGGCTGCTCCGATTTGAAACGAGATAATCTCGCTGTGCCCTACCTCCTCCAAGCTTCTTTCGCTGGATCAACTTTGTAATTTTTTTGCAGAACCACGTGAGGCTAGAGCACACTGGCGAGCGACCATTCATATGCGCAGAGTGCGGCGGAACGTTCCGCATGAGGCGGGCCATCGTCCAGCATATGCGGACCCACTTCGCCGTCAACAATATACAGGTAGGCTTTCCTGGTCGTGGTATATAGGTATACATATCGCGTGGTACCTACATAAAAAGTAGCCTTTTTTTTTTATACAAAATAGGCTAACGTTTGACCACAATCTCACCTGATGTTAAGTGACGATATGGTCTACGGTGTAGCACGTTTGCCTAGAAGAAACCTATTCACTCTGGTCTTTAAGACACCCAAATTACAGGTATTCGGAAACACAGACGCCGGCAACGAGTCTATATGCTATTCCAGACTATAATCTGAAAAAAAATATATTATAGGTGTTAAAATATATATCTATTAAGTATATCAGTCTCTTGTACCCATAGTACAGGCTATGCCTAGTTTGGGATCAGTTGACCGTGTGTGATATGTCCGGAATATTTATTTATTTTTTATCTATGTCTGTACCAAATTTTATCCAAATCCGTTCGGCCGTTTAGCCGTGATTGAACCACAAACATCCTCAAAAACATTCGCATTTATAATATTAGTAGGATGCGAAAGTTTGTGAGGATGTTTGTGGTTCAATCACGCCGTAAAGGCTCAACCGATTTCGTTGAAACTTACCTTACCTAGAATGGAATTTAAGCTACTTTTTGTCTAGGTACCACGCCAGCGAAGCCGCGGGCGCCAGCTAGTGAATTGCATTTTTGTTTTCGTCCGCAGTGCGAGCGTTGTCCCGCCTTGTTGAAGACTAGGAGCGAGTTATGGCGACATCGGAACATGGTGCATTTGATGTCATACACATACCCCTGCTACTTATGTTCCGACTCGTGAGTATAAATAAATAACAACAACATCATACACAGTCCTGACCCCCCACTAGGATCCCCTGTGTCGTGGGTATCAGAAACTACGAGTACCATGGTACCACAACACCCAGACCCGGAACTAATATTTGCAGATGATGCAAACATTTGTCCCGCAGCGGGAATCGAACTTGCACCACTTGTGTCGCATGCGGGCACTCGCTCGCTACGCCACCGAGGTCGTCACCGGTTGCTGGGGAAAACAGTGAAGGAAAACATCGAGAAAACCTGCATGTCCTAGACCTAAATAAAATTCGAAGACAGTGCGCTATATGCTATTCTAGGTAAAGAACTTTATATTTTCCAAGTTTCAACAAAATCTGCGTGATTGAACAACAAACATCTAAACATCCTCACAAACTTTCGCATTTATAAAATTAGTTGGATATTTTTTTCTTTTTGCAGTTACAAAAGCAGAGGGGCTACAAAGAAACACCTTTTAAAAGTACATGGCCTCTCAATCGATCAGCAAGTAAAGGTCGCATGTGTCAAATTAATGAAATAATTGAAATAAAATTACTTACCAAAAATATTACAATTTTTATTCATATCCCTTTGTATAAAAAACACTTTGGGCGATTTAATTTAATTTACCTAGTACAAAACCGTTGTTCTACTTTATCTTTGCTAGTTCATATTTATTTATTTATTGAGGAAAACCAACAGCTAAAGTTAATTTACATAAATACTACAATAGCATCACAAAGCCAATAACAGGTTTTCGCTAATAATAATAATAATATTTAAATATTTGAAGGCGGCCATGTTGGTTTATAATTGGCGTTTGACATGACATTGAAATATTTTTCATGTCATGTTGTTTGATTTGATGTTTTTGTTTTGTCAGATAAATTTAGGTTGTCAAAATGACATTTCACGCACGTCCATCCGCCATATTTTTGTAGCGTTGTGTGTTGCTCTCTTTGTCGAAGAAAATCTTAATGTACCTTAGAATGAAGTCAATTTAAATAAAATAACCAATTAAATACGTTTACTTTATTGCTTAGCCATATTTTAGAGTAGTGTACACAGTGCAGGCCCAGGCTTCATATATTGATGAAACGTCTCTTTTCATCTAGATCCGTTCAGTCGTGACTGAATAACAAACATACATCCATACAAACTTTCGCATTACTATAATACAAGGGTACAATAAAACACTTAGAAAAATTAGAATATTTTATTTCTAACTATAATACATTACATAGTTATTTTATAATTAACTAACAGTAGTTAATTATAAAATAACGGCTGTGCCCCAAGCACGAATAACTCACTATAGCGTTACGCTAACGATACGATAGCCATCATTTCAGCCGTTGAACGTCCACTGCTGAACTTGGCCTCCCCCACAGACAGAGCGAATTCCTTATCATGTGGGGGGATTTGCCCATACTCACCACGCTGGGCATGCGGGTTGGCGAGCGCAGTTACAGCTATCGTTGTTAAAATAGGGAACGCTGCTGCTAATCTCCTAGATTTTTTCCCTTAGTCGCCTCTTACGACATCCACGGATAGATATGGATGGGCCTATTCTTCAGCCGGGGCCACCACGGCAGACGAAAATAGAGGGGTGTTATAAGTTTGACCGCTATGTGTGTCTGTCTGCGGTAGCTCTTAAACGAGTGAACCGTTTTTTTTTTTCAATTTCAATTGATCCAGATCACTACCAGTCGGAAGCATCCCCAAGACGCTGGCGGATCAGTTGAGCTATCTATAGATCGTTTGTAACGGTCTTTAGATGGCTCAACTGTTTCTTGTGTATTTTGTAAATATTAACTTGTATTAGTTTTAAGTTTATTTCAATTTATTTTATTTCTGTTGTTCACCATAATTGTTAGTACATTTATCTACCTATAAACTATCCTATGTTAGTAACCAAGTAGTTTTTCGAACGGATTTTTATGCTGTAGTTTCTTGGTGATGGTGGTGGTCGGTGCAGCCATTTACTAGATATGGGGGGGTGAAAGTGGTGATGAATAATCGAATATATTCAAATATACCCAAGTGGGGTATATAATGAGAGGGCATGATGTGTAATATTAAAATCAGACATGCTTTATTGAGTTGAGGTTTTTTAATTTTTTATACAACTGAGGTGGCAAACAAGCATACGGCCCACCTGATGGTAAGCGGTTACCGTAGCCTATGAGCGCTTGCAATACCAGAGGCATCATGCACGCGTTGCCGACCCCGAACCCCCTCCCTCTGAGAGAGAGCTCTGGCAACCTTACTCACCGCAGGAACACAACACTATTTAAAACAAATAATGTTATTTGGCTGCGATCTTCTGTAAGGCAGAGGTAACCCGCAGGCGGGCTGCTCCAATTCAGAACGAGAATATCTCGCTGTGACCTACCTCCTCCAAAAAATCCTTTTTCTTAAATTTTTATTTTGGTTGGCAATTATTTAACATTTACACACAACAGCTATAGCATATATATATCGTAAGCGTAACGATATTGAGAATAATTTGTACTCGGCGCACAGTATTACACACAACTTGTACACACTTAATAGTAAATAGTACTCTGGTTTGGTAGTGTACCTAGATAAAAAGTCGCCTATATACAAGGTGATTCATAACATGTATACCATCCGGAAAGGGGGTTATTCTATCAAAAGAAAGAAATAAAATTAGCGAAAAAAAACATCAATATATATTTTTTTTAACAAACTTTCTCAAATTATGTGTTTTTGGTATTTTTACCACCTTTAGAACTTATAACTAAACGTACAAAAAGTTCGGAATCAAGATTGCTACCTAAAACAGCTGATTCATTGAGTTTGACCTGATTTGACCCCAAAACAGCTGATTATCGCATAGTTTTTTTTCAATGAAAAATGACGAATTTCCAAAAGTCGTCGAACAAACTTTATTGCCTTGTTGTAGAATAAGCCCCTTTCGGGATGGAATACATATTATGAATCACCTTGTATAACCAATCACTAAATTTATGACTGTTTGAACATCATGTAATTTGGTCAAAGAAAGCCTATACAGGACACAAGTACACTGTCTGCTAGGCCCCCACAAGGCCTCCGTGGTAACTATGTATTACTACTAGGCCTACTAGGCCACCACGGAGCACTATATGAGAATGCCACGTGGGAGTACAGGGCACACGCAATGCCTGCTAGGCCCCCACTAGGCCTCCGCAGAGCCTATCTATTACTGTTAGCACTGCACCCATTTCAGTTCATTAGAATGTCCGTGTAGTCAGAGTAGGCAGCAAGGCCGCACCGGGCGCTAGGCCCCCTAGGCCTCCTAGGCCTCCCCGGTGCCGAGCACGGCGCCGCTGTACGCCAGGTCCCAGTAATGCTCCACGTTGTGTTTGGAAAAATGTTCGCGAGCCATCTTCTCTGTCGGCATGACCTACAACAAAAACGTACTGAATAATATAGGCAACCTTCAGCGCGGTCACCAAACGGGTGACCGCTAGTGACATTAATAGCTGAGCGCTTCGTTAATATGTCAGTCTTTAAAATGTCTTTAGGTCCCGGATGGTCTAACATTATCAGCAGAGTTGGCCTCTAGCTAATAGTAACTTTGAGTCTGTATATTGTACACTCCGATAATGTAAAACCAGGTAATGCATGACCCATTATTTGAATGCCAAGTGGCTTTCAAATATTGAGTCACTAGTTATTGGGCTGTACATTATTGGGCGGTGCATTATTTAAGTTTTAACTACCAAAATATGGATCTCGGGTCGTGAAATAAAGTGTTTTTATTTATTTTTATTAAGGTGAGGGTTTAATTATTTTATGATTTTTGAATAGTTTTTTCTCAATAACCGCAAAACGCACAGTTTTGTTTTTAAAGTTGGGTACTCTGCAACAGTTTTTTCGAAAATACTCTGAGACTATCTAACAAAAATAACTTTTTTAAAATATTTTGTTAGACTATAGATTTTGGGTTGACATAGGGTACCTAAATCCAAGACACTTTTAAAAAAAATAGATAGTTTTTGAGATAATCTATATTTTCTTATATTTCGCTTACGTCGATTATTTTCGAGCGCCTTCTAACGCTTGCTATCTCTTTCCGCATTCAATTACAGTACATAGCGCTGTCACTTTCTTCACTCGGCCCACTCGACAATTTATTATGATTTTTGTATCCTCTTAACAACGCCTGTTGTTATTGAACAGTCAGAGCTCTCAGAGAACTCAGATTCTAAATCATTTGTATTAGAGACTTGAAATTTGAAGGGTGTGTCCCATGCTCACCTGGATACGCGCGTTGGCAATTAAGAGCTATCTTTGTGAAAATAGGGGACGCTGCTGCCCATCCCCTAGCTTTTTTCCCTTAGTCGACTCTTACGACATCCACGGGATATAAGCCTGTTCCTCACCCGGGGCTACCGTAGCCGAGGGGTTAGCTTAAACTTGATGTCGCCGAATGTTCTTCAGCCATGGGCTACCATGGCCGGGGGGTTACCTTGAACTTGATGTCTCCGAATGTTCTTCAGCTATGGGCTACCATGGCCGGGGGGGTTACCTTGAACTTGATGTCTCCGAATGTTCTTCAGCTATGGGCTACCATGGCCGGGGGGTTACCTTGAACTTGATGTCTCCGAATATTCTTCAGCCATGGGCTACCATGGCCGGGGGGGTTACCTTGAACTTGATGTCTCCGAATGTTCTTCAGCTATGGGCTACCATGGCCGGGGGGGTTACCTTGAACTTGATGTCTCCGAATGTTCTTCAGCTATGGGCTACCATGGCCGGGGGGTTACCTTGAACTTGATGTCTCCGAATGTTCTTCAGCTATGGGCTACCATGGCCGGGGGGTTACCTTGAACTTGATGTCTCCGAATATTCTTCAGCTATGGGCTACCATGGCCGGGGGGTTACCTTGAACTTGATGTATCCGAATGTTCTTCAGCTATGGGCTACCATGGCCGGGGGGTTACCTTGAACTTGATGTCTCCGAATATTCTTCAGCTATGGACTACCATGGCCGGGGGGTTACCTTGAACTTGATGTATCCGAATGTTCTTCAGCTATGGGCTACCATGGCCGGGGGGTTACCTTGAACTTGATGTCTCCGAATATTCTTCAGCTATGGGCTACCATGGCCGGGGGGTTACCTTGAACTTGATGTCTCCGAATGTTCTTCAGCCATGGGCTACCATGGCCGGGGGGTTACCTTGAACTTGATGTCCCCGAAGGCCCGTTGTTGCACGGCCCCCTCCCACACGAGCTGGCACGAGTTGGGCACGTCGCTGCCGTCGTTGTCTTTCACTGTGTCATCCTCCCACTTGATGCGGTTCAGCATCAGACTAAAAAGACCAAAAAAACCTATAATATTATCCTACTTCCTACTATCCTACTAATATTATAAATGCGAAAGTTTGTTAGGATGTTTGACATTGTATTGATTCATGAATTTTTTATTTATTATTTTTAAACGACATGTAATTTGTTTTTTTTTTATTATTAATCTTAATTAGTATGGAATGAATTTAAATTAATCTTTTTATAATGTTTGATATATAGAGATATTTTTTTAATGTTACTGATATTAATATGCATGTATGGGTAAGTACACTGTTGCATTAGGTGCCACTGTAAAAATAGTGTACTCTTTAGGAAATAAATAAATAAATGTTTGAAAGAAAGAAATAAAGAAAAGATATTTATTTGTGACGTATAAAATTACAATTAAGGAACAAAAAAAACACAGGCAAAAAATTTAATAAAAATATTAACAAAAATAAAGAGTAGCCTTTCCTTGCAAGTCATTGTTAGTGTACAAGAATGTGTGTCCACAATGCGAGGATGTTTGTTGTTCAGTCACGCCGTAACGGCTCGACCGATTTCTTTGAAACTTGGAATAGATAAAGTTCTTCACCTAGATTAGCATATAGGCTATTCTAGGTGAAGAAGGCTGTTTGTTGTTAGCGAAGAAAGTTAGCGAAAAAAAAAATTCAAATATATTATTTTACTTTTTCAATTTAGGTGAATTGGTGTTTTTATCATCTTTATCACTTACTAGCTACCGCCCGCGGCTTCGATGGCGTGGTACCTACATAAAAAGCCTATATGCTATTCTAGGTATAGAACTCTATTTATTCCAAATTTCAACGAAAATGAGATGCTTGACCATCAATATATACAGTGGTGGTCATCTAATTAGAAACACCTACCTGGGTTTATATTTTTATTGCAAATTCCCTTTCGAACTAATTTTTAACGTATCATTGAGTGTTCCTACGTATTAAAATCGATGTATCGGATATTATATTGCATTGTTATACCATTTTAATAACAGAAAACAACGGTTGTTTTTCTAAAACTGAAAGTTATATTAATAACAAAATAAAAAACGAGATACAAACCGGACAACTAATTAGAAACACTAAAAAAATCATTACTTAAATCATTTTTAGTTCGAACAAAACCCCAATAGTTTTGAAAAATACTAAAAATACTACATCCTTAGACAATTAGTATTTGGTAGGGTAGCCTTTATTATCAATAACAGCTTTGCAGCGACGCGGCATTAATTCAATCAATTTATAACAAGTTTCTACAGGAATACTTCTCCAAGCGTCTTCAAATGCACTGTTAAGTCCATGAATATTAGTAACGTGTTTCTGCGACAGGTTGGTCTTTATAGTGTGCCACAAATTTTCTATGGGATTTAAATCCGGACTATTGGCAGGCCACTCTAATACTGTCACGGATTGTTCTGTAAGAAACGCTTTAACGCTGCGTGCTGTGTGCTTTGGGTCGTTGTCATGCTGAAATATCCAAGTTACTGGCAAATTTTCCTCGGAATATGGAATCATTGTCTCTTCCAAGATCTTTTTGTATTGATATTGATCCATTTGCCTTTCAATCTTTCTCACGGGACCAATCCCGTACCCTGAGAAACATCCCCACACCATTACATTTCCACCACCGTGCTTAACTGTCTTTTTAGTGTACTTGTTATTCAAAGCCTCGTTTATTGGTCGTCGTACATATCGTTTTCCATCGGAATTAATCAGATTAATTTTAGTTTCATCTGAAAATAAAACTTTTTTCCATTGATGAATAGTCCAACTGCCATATTTGCGAGCGAATGCTAGACGATTTTCTCTATGTTGCCTGGTTAGTAGTGGTACTTTTCTAGCGATCCTTCCTAAAAATTTTCCTTCAACCAACCGTCTACGAACTAGTTTAGTGGACACGTGTCGAGGATCGTCTTCTGAAAATACCTCTTTTCTTATAACATTGGATCCTTTAAAGGGGTCCGCCTTAGCTAATCGAAGCATAAGCCTGTCTTCTTGAACTGTAGTCTTCCTGGGCCGAAGTTTTCTTGGCACGTTATCTGATGTTCCGTGTAGTTTGAAATGTGCGAGGGCGTTAAATATCATCTTTACGGAACATTCTAAATAATAGACGATCTTTCTGTAACTCCATTTTAGTTTTAAATGAAAATTCACTATAAATGTTCTCGTTGCTGCATCACAGCTCTTATTTTTACCCATTTTTAATAAAACAACAATAAATAGTAACTTTTCGTAATGAGTTAGAAATGGCGGCAATATTTACAATGTGATTGACAATTGTGAGAACTGTATTTCAGTTTAAAAAATCTAATTTCGAACCAAGTCATACAATGTTTCTAATTAGTTGTCCATTCTGCCAGTCCTAACGATATTGATACTTTTTGTTTCACTGATATTTATTTTTATTGTCGTCTTGGTTGTCAAATATTATTGCTTGTAATTAAACTAGAGATATTAAAGTACATTGTAAAGTAGTGAAAAAAAAATTACCTCCTATTAAATGCTATAATAATGTTAGTTACTTTATAAAAATGTCAGGTGACTAGGTGTTTCTAATTAGATGACCACCACTGTATATTTGATATATGCATATTTGTTTACAAAAATAAAAGTCATTTTACTAAAGTAAGCGATACACATAACAGAAATACTCGCCATAAAGATAGACTTTATTTACCATACTCAAGAATAAAAATGTTAAACCAAAGCCCATATTACATGGCAGTAAAAATTTTTAACAATTTGCCTAAAAATATAAAAAATGAACCAAAATTAACTTTATTTATAAAACAATTAAAATCTTTTTTAATTAAAAACTGTTTCTATTCAATTGATGAATACCTTGAAAAATAAAAAATGCTGCTGTACATTTCTTTTCGCCAACGCTCCTAACAAAAATTACGTGCCTATTGTAATGTTTCCTATAGCTAACTTTACAGTGAATGTTGCTTGTATATTATTTATATTCAAAGAGTCCTGTTTCTGTATTATACCCAAAAATTTACTAAGTATAGTATGTGTAAAGTTTACAGTCTTTCGTCTAAAACAATAATTTGCGATGCTCGAAAAGAGTGAATAAGTTTATAAGTGCCATATTCATAGCTTTAAGACCTCTCTGTAACACTTATTTCTGCAAATAAACATCTTGAATCTTGAATCTTGAGTGTTATATAAAAGGCTAAGAAACTTTAGTAATATATAAAACTTTATTTGTTAAAGTGACACTGTTCATAGCACAGCTTTGCAATGTTGAAGAGAATGAATATGGCCACCGGAAGTGGTCATAACAAAAAATTAATATTAGTGTCGCAATTTAATAACTATAATTACTACTACTATTTTACTATTTTTATACATTTTAGAAGTTTTTATGTTCTGTATTGAACATAAGTTGGGGCGGGCAAAGGTGCACCCAACAGTAAGTAACAAAGTTTTTTAAATATCGAGTTATAAATTATGTTACATAGATAGGATATGTTTGAAATTAAATATGATTTATAAAAATAAATATTATTTCTTTTAATCAACACAGAAGGTATGACTCTAATTTATTTACCTAATTTAAGTTTGCAAAAACTAAGATTCTTATATATATTTTTATCTTAATTTATTCTAAATTATCATTCAGAAGTAACGGACATAATTTGGTATAAGACCTTAGGTATACATTGCCTTTGGGCCCCATTCTCACTTCAGCTACCCTGACTCTACCATCAGGTCCTGGTATGGTTTTCACATTCGCCACATGGGCCAATTTAGAGGTGAGATATCTTTTTGTTTAACAATAACCAGATCTCCCTCTATCAAATTTTTACTAATATATTTCAATTTAGGTCAATTTTTTAATGAAGTTAAATAGTCTTTTAGACCAGAGATTCCAAAAATCTTGTTTTAATCTTGTACATAGATCCAAAGTGCCAACTAATCACATTATTATGTTACGGCGTGATTTAATAACAAACATCCTCAGAAACTTTCGCTTTTATAACATGAGTAAGATAAAGCAACTTAAAAAAATAATTAAATTTAAGGCCCCAGTTACACTCACCGCTTGTACTTGGCTGACTGCTTAGGCCCGCCCTCCACGACGACCACACAGCAGCCGCGGTGCAGCACCACGCTTCCCGTCATGTGAAGTTGCGAAGCGTTCACCTCCACCTTGAACTTCGCCGAAGCACACTCAAAGAGGTCCTTCACTCTGTTAACAGAATGAAAGATTAATAATTAAATAAATAATAAATATTCCGGACATAACACACACGGTCAACTGATCCCAAACTAGACATAGCCTGTACTATGGGTACCAGAGACTGATATACATAATAGATATATATTTAACACCCAGACACAGAACAAACATCTGTATTCATCCTACAAATGTTTGTCCAGTGCGGGAATCGAACCCACGACCTCCAGCGCAGAAGGCAGAGTTACTACCAACTGAGCTTTGAGGCCAGTCAAGGTCGCGAGGAACAGGCATAGCTTCACCTAGTTTCTAAGACGTTTCAAAGTGATCCAAGTGATTTTATTCAAAATAAACGCCTTTTGACTTTGATAAGACATGCACTGCCAAAGGAGTTGTTTCATAAATGTATGGAGCTTGGTACTGAACTGTGTACACTGCTCTAAAATATAGCCAAGCAATAAAGTAAACGTTTTTAATTGCTTATTTTCTGTAAAGGAACCATTTCATTCTGGGCCTGGTCCATGTACACTACATAGAAAAATTAGGGAAAAATAGGAGATTACAAGAAAAATACAATTTCATTAATTTGAAGACAAATGCGATGGTACAAGAATAGTTCTTCTGGTAAGTTTTTTACTATGTGAACACTATTTGAAGGCCGCCGTGTTGGTTTATAATTGGCGTTTGACATGACATTGACATATTTTTCATGTCACGTTGTTTGACTTGATGTTTTGGTTTTGTCAGATAAATGTAGGTTGTCAAAATGACATTTCACGCACGTCCATCCGCCATATTTTTGTAGCGCTGTGTGTTGCTCTCTTTGTCGAAGAAAATCTTAATGTACCTTAGAACGAAGTCAATTTAAATAAAATAACCAACTAAATACGTTTACTTTATTGCTGAGCCATATTTTGGAGTAGTGTACACAGTGCAGGCCCAGGCTCCATATATTGATGAAACGTCTCTTTTACTTATTTTGATAGTACTTCAAGATTTTCTTCGATAATGAGAAGAATTACAAGCGAATGCTCTCGTTGAGCATCTTATGATTCTATAATAAACTTCCGCAATACGCAAGGACTACTAATATTATAAGTGCGAAAGTTTGTGAGGATGTTCGGATATTCCTCACGAAACTCACTCAACTCAACTTTTATGGAGGTAGGGCAAATTGAGATTTTCTCGTTCTAAATTGGAGCAGCCCGCCTGGGGAGGTACCTCCGCCTTACAGAAGATCGCAGCCAAATAACATCATTTGTTTCAAATAGTATTTTTTTTATGTTATACGGAGGCAAACAGGCTTACGGCCCTCCTGATGGTAAGTGGTTACCGTCGCCTATTGACATTAGCAACACCTGGAGCATTGCTAATGCGTTGCCTGCCGAACCCCTCCCCCACTAAAGAGCTCCGACAACCTTACTCACCGCAGGAACACAACACTATTTGAAACAAATAATGTTATTTGGCTGCGATCTTCTGCAAGGCGGAGGTTCCTCCCCAGGCAGGCTGCTCCAATTTAGAGCGAGATAGTCTCGAGATAGTCTCTGGTATTGCAAGCGCTCATAGTCTACGGTAACCGCTTACCAACTGGTGGGCCGTATGCTTGTTTGCCACCTCAGTTGTATTAAAAAAAAACCTCACCTGTACACCGAAACATGGACCCCCACCGATGTATCTTCTCTGATTTTGCGATCCACCTGTAATGAAAGCATTTAAACATTTTATTAACACAAGACGCAGTGTTGGAAGGCCCCCGATGGACCGACGACATTGTGAAGGTTGCGGGAAGTCGGTGGATGGAAAAGACTCTAGACCGTTCGTCGTGGAACTCTTTGAGGGAGGCCTATGTCAATTGGCAATAAAGTTTGTTCTTAGATTTTTGGAAATTCGTAATTTTTCATTAAAACAACTCTATGCAAAAATCAGCTGTTTTGGGGTCAAATTAGGTCAAACTTAATATCAGCTGTTTTAGTGTTTTCTTGTACGTTTAGTTACTAGTTCTAAAGATGATAAAAATACCAAAAACAGCTAATTTGAGAAAGTTTGTGATAAAAAATAAAAAAAAATGTTTAATTTTGCTAATATCATTTCTTTTTGTTGATAGAGTAACCCCCTTTGGGGATGGTATACATGTTATGAAACACATTGGATATACACTATTACACTAAACAAGGTGATTCATAACATGTATACCATCCCGAAAGGGGGTTATTCTATCAACAAAAAGAAATACTATTACCGAAAAAAAACACCAATATTTTCATTTTTTATTTTATTTTTTCAAAAACTTTATCAATTTAGCTGTTTTTGGTATTTTTATCATCTTTAGAACAAATAACTAAACGTACAAGAGGTTCGGAATCAAGATTGCTACCTAAAACAGCTGATTCATTGAGTTTGATCTGATTCGATATCAAAACAGCTGATTTTCTCATAGTTTTTTCAATGAAAAATATCGAATTTCCAAAAGTCGTAGAACAAACTTTATTTCCAATTGGGTGTAGAATAAGCACCTTTCGGGATGACATAAATATTATGAATCACTTTGTATAAACCACTCCAAAAACAGCTGCTTTTCTGTTAATGTGTAGTTTATTAAGTTTTTAAGTTCACTGTTAGCCTACCTACCTACTAAGTGCCTAAGCTGTTTGTTTATAGTGATTGTAACCTACTGTTGTTTCTTCCGATTGTTTTTATCTCTGTCTGTGCTGTATTTGTGTGTGTCGAATAAATGATTTATTTATCTATCTAATTAGAGAAAATGGGGGAAAGAAAAAATATTGATGTTTTTTCCCGCTAATATCATATCTTTTTGTTGATAGAATAACCCCCTTTCGGGATGGTATACATGTTATGAATCACCTTGTAGTACAAAATCAGACATATATATACCTTTTCTCGTTTCTGCTCTTTAGTGAGCGCCCTGGCTTTGTTCGCTTCGAGGTGCGTCTTCTGCCGCTTAGCGATCTGCTCGCGGACCTTCGCCTCGATGGCCGTGGGATCTTGGACCGCCTCCGTGCCCAAAGCCCGCATCAGGTTTGATATCCTGACGAATAATAGGTAATATAATAATGGTTAAAGATCTTTATTCTCAAAATAATAATAATAATTGAGTGTTATTATTATTATATATTATTATTAATAATAATAGCACCCAACCTTAACCGGAACATCCCTGAGTAACACCAAAGACTGTAACACTCTTAGAGAGCACTGGTGGATTCGTGGTAGCGGCTCCGCCTTACGATCTACATATCATGGGTTCGAATGGTCGGTATGGGCCAGTGGCATATTTCTCATGTTTGTATAATGCCTCATCATCATCATCATTTCAGCCGAACGATGTCCACTGCTGAACATGGCTGAACAGACAGAGCGAATTCCTTATCATGTGGGGGGATTTGCCCATACTCAGCACGCTGGGCATGCGGGTTGGCGAGCGCAGTTAGAGCTTTCGTTGTTAAAATGAGGGACGCTGCTGCCCATCCCCTAGCTTTTTTCCCTTAGTCGCCTCTTACGACATCCGCGGATAGGTAGATATGGAGGGGCCTATTCTTCAGCCGGGGCTTATAATCACCTGAGCTTTGGCTCCGGTGGCGCCTCGAGGCCCAGTCGCACTTTTTCCTGTTCCTCCTTCCAGGTCTCCCTCCTACTTTGACGGCGAAGCTTCTTGCGCTCCTTCTTCGTCAGGAAAACGGGCATGTACGTCGGCTTCAAGGGTTCCGCTGTGGAAGAATAAAATAAAAATAAATAGACATTTATTTAATTGCAACCAAAACACACACATTTGCACAAAATTTTACAATAAACATTATATTAAAAAGGCCTCATAGCTCAGTTGGTAGTAGCTCTGCCTTCTGTGCTAGAGGTCGCGGGTTCGATTCCCAAACTGGACAAAGATTTGTGAATAACACGGATGTTTGTTCTGGGTCTGGGTGTTAAATATGTATCTATTATGTATATCAGTCGCTGGTACCCATAGTACAGGCTATGCCTAGTTTGGGATCAGCTGACCGTGTGTGATATGTGCGGAATATTTATTTAAAAGAAAAATGAATGTAAGTAAAAATGGTGTGATGTGTGCTGCAGCAAAATGGCCTCGGCTCAGCATTATGCCTACTGTTTTGCAGTAGGCGCTGGTATTCTGCCGAAACCATTACCTTTACAGTCATTTAACCCTGTGAGAACAGTCTAATTAAAATTATGTTAGGATAGTTCCAGTAGAATAAATAACACCCAACAGTCATATACACAGTCCTGACCCCACACTAGGATTCCCTGTGTCGTGGGGATCAGAAACTACGAGTACCATGGTACCACCAAACCGGAACAAATATCGGTAGTTCATGAAAACATTTGTGCGGAAGTGTGAATCGAATCGTGTAATCATTGTTTAATTTTCAATTTGATTTTTGTAATACTATTTTTGACATTCTTCTATTTGTTATTGCCGACTATGGAAGAACATAATTGAAACCTATTTATTTTATGATCATTGATAACCTACATTATGTTCAAGCAAATAAAAGAGACGTTTCATCAATATATGGAGCCTGGGCCTGCACCGTGTACACTACTCTAAAATATGGCTAAGCAATAAAGTTAACGTATTTAATTGGTTATTTTATTTAAATTGACTTCATTCTAAGGTACATTAAGATTTTCTTCGACAAAGAGAGCAACACACAGCGCTACAAAAATATGGCGGATGGACGTGCGTGAAATGTCATTTTGACAACCTACATTCATCTGACAAAACAAATACATCAAATCAAACAACATGACATGAAAAATATGTCAATGTCATGTCAAACGCCAATTATAAACCAACATGGCGGCCTTCAAATAGTGTTCACATAGTAAAAAACTTACCAGAAGAACTATTCTTATACCATCGCATTTGTCTTCAAATTAATGAAATTGTATTTTTCTTGTAATCTCCTATTTTTTCCTAATTTTTCTATGTAGTGTACATGGACCAGGCCCAGAATGAAATGGCTCCTTTATCTTTGCGTCTCAGACGAGCACTCGCCTGCTGCGTCACCGATGTCAGTCGAATAATTTGTTTTAATTAATACGAGTGCATAATCATTGATGCATTACTCTATATTCCATTTTGTGAAAAAGGATCATCGAAAAAAATGCTAGGCCAAGCCGTGTTTGTTGGCTGATTCTTGTAGGCTTGGCCGCGAGGAACAGGCGTAGCCTCAACTAGTTTCTAAGACGATTCAAAGTGATCCTAGTGATTTTATTGAAATAAACAGGAGAGGGCTGTTCGAGCAATCTATAACATGTGCCACAGAGAATCACTTCGTAATAAGTTCAAAGAAATAAATATAAAATAAAATAAATTCAGTTCATAAAAATCATCACTTTTTTTTTGTGTTATACTAGAAACAAAGATAAACTCGCTGTTCCCACAATTAGTCTCGCTAGGCTTAGTAAATCCTTCAAAGGGCAATGTGTACGCTTCTATTACAAAATATCCAAGTATTTTGATGCAAACAGCTTGGCGTTGAATTTGCTCCAAATCGATTATTAATAAAAATGTTTTTTTTTATACCACTGATGTGACAAACATTCTTACGGCCCACCTGATGGTAAGCGGTAAAGTTCAACTAGATTTAAGCAGTTTCAAAATAATCCATGCGATTTCTATGAATAAATGACTATTGAAGTTGAATTTGACTAACATCCTCATTACCTTATATTATTGCACAAATAAGGAAATCCGTAGAAGAACCAAGGTCACCGACATAGCTCTCAGAATTAGCAAGTTGAAGTGGCAGTGGGCAGGCGATATAGCTCGCAGAACCGACAACCGTTAGGGAGTAAAGGTTCTCGAATGGCGACCACAAACCGGGCGACGCAGTGTTGGAAGGACCGACCCGATGGACCGACGATACTGTGAAGGTTGCGGGAAGTCGGTGGATGGAGAAGGCTCAAGAACGTTCGTCGTGGAACTCTGGGGGAGGCCTATGTCCAGCAGTGGACTTTTAAAGGCTGATGATGACTGCACAAGCGTTATTTTATCATATCCATATTTTTTTTATTTTTTTTTATGTTATACGGAGGCAAACAGGCTTACGGCCCACCTGATGGTAAGTGGTTACCGTCGCCTATTGACATCAGCAAAACCTGGAGCATTGCTAATGCGTTGCCTGCCGAACCCCGCCCCCCCTTAAGAGCTCTGGCAACCTTACTCACCGCAGGAACACAACACTATTTGAAACAAATAATGTTATTTGGCTGCGATCTTCTGTAAGGCGGAGGTACCTCCCCAGGCGGGCTGCTCCAATTTAGAGCGAGAAAATCTCTCTGTGCCCTACCTCTCGTAAAGCGTAAACCATATTATATCATAGCGTTATTTTATATTTTAGCTTCAACAAAAATACAAAAAGATTTCTCCAGGGCAGGCAACGCATTAGCAATGCTCCGGGTGTTGCAGATGTCAATAGGCGACGGTAACCGCTTACCATATAACATAACAGGCATACCTTCACCTAGTTTCTAAGGTTTCTGCGGGCGGATATTATGTTAACGAAGAAATTCAGCACAAGGTTGCATTATAAATAGCATTATATTATTGCACAAACGTTATTTTATTATAAAAGGAAAACAACATGAGCACATTGTAACTTTAAAAACAAATTTGAAGTAGTCTCACAAGGTCAAGTGCCTATAAATAGCGGCTTCGGCAGAATACCAGCGCCTAACTACTCCACAGTGGCTCAGTGTACTCGCATTTATGCTGAGCCGAGACCTTTTTGCTGCTGTGGCGCACAATAATATTTCACGTGTTCTTTTATAAAGTTGTTGTGTTGTTACCTGTTTGTCTTTGTTCCATATTTTTGCTCTTATTTATAACTGTTTCTTCCTTCTATTGTGATGTGTATTGTGTGCCAAGTTTGTGAATAAATCCGTCTGTCTTTACCCTTAACTAGTGGTTCGCCTCGAACGGATATCTCGCTATGTCTGCTAAAAGTTGGTATTTCAATACAGAATACAGAATGACCAAGAAAGAATCAGTGACACGACAAAGAAAGGCTAGGGCACTCAAACGGTGAAGGAAAACGTCATTACGAAATCGACATGCCCCAGAACCTAAAAATTAAGAACGGCAAGCACATCGGGTTCACGGTTAGACAGTTCATCATCATTTCAGCCGTACGACGTTCACTGCTGAACATGGCCTGCCCCTGGTTTTTTTTTTTTTGGTAAGCGGTTACCGTAGCCTATGAGCGCTTGCAATACCAGAAGTATCACGCACGCGTTGCCGACCCCTCCCTCCTCCCCCCTAAAGAGCTCTGGCAACTTTACTCACCGCAGGAACACAACACTATTTGAAACAAATAATGTTGTTTGGCTGCGATCTTCTGTAAGGCAGAGCTACCTCCCCAGGCGGGCTGCTCCAAATTAGAACGAGAACATCTCGCTGTGCCCTACCTCCTCCTCAAACAGTTAGACTGGTTAGACAGTTATGCTCAAGCAAATAAACATACAACGCCAAATCGCCAAAAATGTTTGAGAGATCTTCGCTCGCTTCGCTCGCTCGATCAATAATATGTTTACGAGTAAATTCTGCAATCCTGAATAATTATGTCATGGTTAAATATAGACTATTCCAGATTATTATATAAACAAATTATTAGGTATCAAATCTCAGTCGTACCTTGCTCTCGTAAGTTACTTAATGAGTTTTAGGTAAGTGTCCAAAATTCACTGCTTGCCGTGCCACTGATTCATTCTTGGTCATCCCGTGCTAGATCAGTGACCAGCCAGGCTATTGTGTAAGCAAAACGGTAATGAAGATCGCAATAAGGACGATTTTATAAATTTTAGCGACATCTGAAGTTTTTCAAACTAGAAAAGGAAGAAGCTAAGGTCTTGAGGTGCTCCCTTGTCAAGTTTGGAACGTTAACCTCAAAGTTACGATCTTCATTGCCATTCCGCTTACACAATTGCACCACAGATTGTTGTATGGCCTAAAAAGGGCCTATGACCGTCGGTGAAAGAATCAGTGTAGTGAAAGGATTTTTTGAAAGGACATTTTTATACAACTAAGGTAGCAAACAAGCATACGGCCCACCTGTTGGTAAGTGGTTACCGTAGCCTATGTACGCTTGCAATACCAGAGGCGTCACGCACGCGTTGCCAAACATGACACATGTCATCCAATTTTTAGGTTCTGGGGCACGTCGGTTTTCTAATGACGTTTTCCTTCACCGTTTGAGTGCACAAACCTTTCTTTGTCGTGTCACTGATTCTTTCTTGGTCATTCTGTATCCTACTAATATTATAAATGCGAAAGTTTGTGAGGATGTTTAGATGTTTGTTATTCAATCACGCCGTAACGGGTCAACCGATTTCGTTGAAACTTGGAATATAAAGAGTTATTTACCTAGAATAGCATATAGGCATGCTTTTCATGTATGTACCACAGGTCAGGTAATTTTTTTTAGGTCTTTTGTCTTTCAATGGTTTTTTGCTTCAAATATATCAGTTATTGTTTTATTTCAGGTTAAATAAACTACTGCCGTGACTCTAGCTAGCTTACTATCTAAATGATTACTGGATGTATGGTTATACCGTTAATGTAATTTAAAATTCTGAACTGCGAAAATGTTTGAACCTGTGACCATACTAACTGGGTTTGTTACCATTTGGGCCCAATTGAACAACTATGGTATCGACACAGAAAAATATCCCCATTTAAAGGATGTGCGGGTCAGAAGAGAGATCGAAAATGGATTCTATGACCAACAAAACAAAGATCACATGCAGACCGATTTAAAAGATTCACTGATTATGAAAAATATTTTCAGTGATAACAAACGGGATCGCGTGAAGAGATCTTATAATTATAATAACGCAAAAAATAATATGCAAATTGATCATGATTACGTCGAAGCCATAATACCATTGGCAAATTATCCGCCAAACAGCCCCTATTACTCGCAAAACACAGCCGGTGTACCATACTATTATAATAGTTATAACGGAAATTATAAAGCCAATTATGGAAATAATAATGCATATAATGGAAATAATAATGCATATATTGGAAATAATAATGCATATAATGGGAATAATAATGGATATAAACCACAGATTGGGGGATTCGTGAGTCCTTACCAAAGAGATAAATCTATTGGTCAGAATTATAATCGTAATACACAACAAAGAAGTGATAAATACGTTATGTCGGACAGCCTTTCCAGTGGCAATAAAAGAAATAATAATACAGATAACGGAAAAAATAGTACGGTAAATGCGGCTTCTTTTATGGGCGGTGTAGGGTGCCCTCAGTTTATGCAAAGTGTCACCATTTTTGGTACAAAAATGTGTGTTGCTGATGAAGAATATGACTAATTGGTGTAATGTTTAATTTCCCGTCCTCGTCAATAGTGTCCTAGCCGATAACGTTGAAGAAATCGCAAGTGTATCGACCAACCAGGCTATTGAATAAGCAAAATGGTAATGAAGATCACAATTTTATGGATGATTTTTTCCGCCATGCTGGAAGTGCCGCACTGTAGGACCAACCTACTTAAGTTTGCCCCCATGTCACTCGCTGTCTATCTGCTCAATATCTTGTCTGCGAACAGCGTGGATATTTTTTTCAATCACCTACCGAAACTCCTACAACTTGCACAGATAGTGATAGAAACGAAATGTTTCGATTAGTACCTATCTAATTGTACCTATTTATTATAATGTACCTACTAATAACATATGGCATCGCCTTAGGGATAAAAAAAAAACCTGTTATGATGTTATACTGTATTCTAAATAAATAAAATTTTATCAATTTAAGCGATATCTGAAGTTTTTCAAACATGAAAAGGAAGAAGCTAAGGTCTTGAAGTTTTCCCTTGTCAAGTTTGGAACGTTTTGAATGTTGCTAAGATTGTTAAAATGACCCTCAAAGTTACCAACTTCATTGCCATTATGCATACGCAATTGCACCACAGGCTTAGATAACGACCAGGGTAGCTTACCTGATTCTCAGGCTATCGAAACGATATAGCCTAAAGGTGATACAGGTTTACGCACAGACTGGTACACATCCCACTGAAGTGGTGGAGGATATGTACGGAGACATATCCAAAGCCCTTCACAACACCACCAAAGCTCACTTCAACGTTATCATGGGAAACTTTAACGCTACAGACATGCAGCGATACAAGACTGGGCCGCACGGGGTTGGCACTAGGAATGACAGGGGGCAAATGCTCGTCAACTTCTTAGGGGCGAATTATACAGAAACGGCGCCGCGGCGCACACTGGTCCCAATTGATGAAATCAGAATTATGTATTCTATAATCCCTACAAGGTTTGGTTTTAACACTCCGGCCCGTTTAAGAAATAAACAAAAAAAAATATTTTTCTCCATACAAAAAAACGAAACATTTTTTTTTCTTGAAAACGGGCAGGTATATCAAAAACACGTATTCTATAAAAGAGTTTTAGAATCACCCAAAGACCTTAATTACAAAAAACCAGATCAATATTCGGACTTCGACCTCTATGTCCCTGATTTCATCAATTGGGACCAGTGTAGTGTTTAGGAGGAGGTAGGGCACAGCGAGATTTTCTCGTTCTGAATTGGTGCAGCCCACCTGGGGAGGTACCTCCGCCTTACAGAAGATCGTAGCCAAATAACATTATTTGTTTCAAATAGTGTTGTGTTCCTGCGATGAGTAAGGTTGCCAGAGCTCTTTAGGGGGAGGGGGTTCGGGGTCGGCAACGCGTGCGTGATGCCTCTGGTATTGCAAGCGCTCATAGGCTACGGTAACCGCTTACCAACAGGTGGGCCGTATGCCTGTTTGCCACTTCAGTAGTATAAAAAAATAAAAAAAAAGTGTGCGGCGTACGGCGAAGGTAAGGTGGCGCACGGCGCAGACATCGCGCCGCTTCAAAGCGTTTCCATACAAAGTGTAGATAGAGGACACGTTTATTTCTTATACAGGACGACTAGAAATATGCGTGACGATTGTGAATGTTAATGCAGAGTTGTGCCGTCTCTTCGCCTCTTTCATCATCATCATAATTTCAGCCGTTCGATGTCCACTGCTGAACATGGCCTCCCCCACAGACAGAGCAAATTCCTTATCATGTGGGGGGATTTGCCTCACCACGCTGGGCATGCGGGTTGGCGAGCGCAGTTAGAGCTATCGTTGTTAAAATGAGGGACGCTGCTGCCCATCCCCTAGCTTTTTTCCCTTAGTCGCCTCTTACGACATCCGCGGATAGAGATATGGAGGGGCCTATTCTTTAGCTCACGCCTGCGCCGCGCCTTCACTTTACCGTCGCCTTACGCCTTTTCTGTATAATTGGCTCCTTAGAGAAAGAGGGCATCTTCTTAATGAACTCGTTCTCCTTTAACGTCCTGCTCGATTCACCCTGGTTACTTAAGTAGCCAAACAAAAATGCGATTAGTATGTCGCGCCACTCAGCTTATATCCTTATTTCTTGCTTTTCCTTATTAATATAGCCATAAAGAACGAGTGAACGAGAACGAGTGAGATAGGGTTGAACCCTATCTCACTAATATTACGTTCGTTACGTGTTTCGTGGTCGTACGTTTTGTGTTTCCAGTGATTATATTTTTTGAAATTCGTAAAATTAACAGATAGTACTTTGATACTTTGGTGTTTACTTTTCCATATTTTTTTGTTTCTTTTTTTAAGATATAATTTATCATAGCTTCAGGGCTGAATTAAGATTTAAGAATTTACTATTAACCTTGACTTTGTGAAAAAATTGATTAAAATACGTCAGCGAAAAAAACGGCTGACAAATAATGATGTTTGCAATTTGTTTTTATTTTATCGTATTAAAATCTTATTTGACAATTTTTTTGTGTTTTTCTTATTCATAATGAATCTATTAACTCATTTAAAACATCAAAAACATATTTTGGCCCTTTAAATTTAAAATAACCATTATTTTGTTCATAGTCGTCTAGGAATAGACAAAGCCTGTTTTGAACTCTGTCTTGTGCATCTTTGCCTTTACTCTCTTACACATATTATATGTAATTCATCGCGCCTAATCACTACAGACATAAAACAAGCCCAAGTAGGGTTAGGGCTTGCAAATATTCAAAACTGTAGTATTCGATAATTTTTGGGTGGTATTCGAATAGTCGAATATTATTCGAAATTTTTCAATGACAGTTTTTTTTTTTTTTTTTTTATACTACTGAGTTGGCAAACAGGCATACGGCCCACCTGTTGGTAAGCGGTTACCGTAGCCTATGAGCGCTTGCAATACCAGAGAGATCACGCACGCGTTGCCGACCCCGAACCCCCCTCCCCCTAAAGAGCTCTGGCAACCTTACTCATCGCAGGAACACAACACTATTTGTAAACAAATAATGTTATTTGGCTGCGATCTTCTGTACGGCGGAGGTACCTTCCCAGGCGGGCTAATTTAACTAGTTTTTACTGCATCATTACAAAACCGCGTAAGAATGCTCCAAAAGGGCTTACGGTGAACCCTAGTTACCAAAACTAAAAAACTAATCCGAAAAAGGAACTCCAAAACATCCTAGAAATCGTGCGGGAAGAGAAAGAAGAAAGAAAGAAGAAAGAAAAACTATTTATTCGTCCCATAAGCACAAGTTCAGTTCTTTACAGGCATAGACAATTTGCAGAAAATAATATAATATTGTAGTACGCACCTACCCAGGCAAAATACAGACAAAGTCAAAAGTCAAAGTCAAAGTCAAAAGGCATTTATTTCAATAAAATCACTAGGATCACTTTGAAACGTCTTAGAAACTAGGTGAAGCTATGCCTGTTCCTCGCGACAAAATATATTGTCAATATAAATAAATGAAAATAAGTAGTTGGCAGGGATAGGTTGATATTTTATAGAAAGGAATGTAAATTATAGTAGGTGGGTGCATGTACCTGTGCGTTATATGGGACAAATAGGTTCTAGTCTCAGCATAAGCTACACCAAAAATGGAAGTACGGTGCAGCGCTGGTTTTCAGACTGGACCTTGTGACATGACGAGACGAACACCAATAAACGTACATACATATGTAAATATAGCATTATCAGGTAGACGGAACAGACGAGATACAAGCAGAGTCTGTGTCCGCAACTCTAAAACCACTTTTATGCTCAAAAGCATCTTCTGTATGGCTCCTTTTATTTATAATAAATTACCACAGTCATTGAGAGAAATGCCTTGTTCACTGTTTCAAAGGAAGCTGAGAACGCTGCTCATAGATAAAGTTACTATACCATTGACGAATTTATGAAAGATAAAAATATAGTGTAAATTAATAATATATTATATTCATTTTTTTGACAAGGCTTTTATAATCTTTAGTTGTTGTGTATCTAGTCCCTAATTGTTTTTAATATTTTAATTAGTTCATAATGACATTCTTTTTCTTCTATTTTTTATTATTATTTGTTATTTTTTCTTATTAATTAAATTTTATTAAGATTGTAAATTAAATATTGCATGCCTAGATATAGGTAGAATACATTGATTCAATAGTATATAGTAATTGACATCTTTATGACATGTATTTCAAGCAATAAATTATACTTTGACTTTGACTTTGTAGAAGGTATTTTAAAAATATACCTATAGATTATTGCGTGGAACATAAAGATTCTAGGCGTTACCAAAATTGGCGTAAAGAACATTATATGTCGGACCGTGCTTTATCCCACCATAGACTACAGAATGCACCTCCTATTGGTCTATTGGAAGAGGGCGGAAAGATCTGCAGTATGAGTCGTGGTGGCAGGAAATCAGATCTTTCAGATGAGACATTGCGGCAAATGACAAGACGACGGGAGGACAGGCTTCAGCGATGCAACGGGCGGCCGAATTTTTTTTTTTTTTTTTTTTAATACAACTGCGGTGGCAAACAAGCATACGGCCCACCTGTTGGTAAGCGGTTACCGTAGCCTATGAGCGCTTGCAATACCAGAGGCATCACGCACGCGTTGCCGACCCTGAACCCCCCTCCCCCTAAAGAGCTCTGGCAACCTTACTCACCGCAGGAACACAACACTATTTGAAACAAATAATGTTATTTGGCTGCGATCTTCTGTAAGGCGGAGGTACCTCCCCAGGCGGGCTGCTCCAATTTAGAACGAGAAAATCTCGCTATGCCCTACCTCCTCCAAAAAATATTTTATGTGTATAAAAACGATATTTTATGTGTATAAAAATGTATAATAAACTACCTGAAGAATTCAGGTAGTACCTGTAGAACCCTGTTCTCACAGGGTTGAATGACTGTGTAGGTAATGGTTTCGGCAGAATACCAGCGTCTGCTGCAAAACAGTAGGCATAATGCTGAGCCGAGGCCATTTTGCTGCAGCACACATCACACCATTTTTACTTACATTACTTTTCTCTTGTTTCTTTTATTATAAGTACCTAATGTTTATTGTAAAGTGTTGTGCAAATGTGTGCGTTTTGGTGGCAATTAAATAAATGTCTATGTCTATGAATTAAAATCAGTACAAGGGAACATATTTTAGAACAGGGAATCCCAGTGTGGGGTCAGGATGTGAATGTGACTGTTGGGTGTGACGTTCAAACAAATACTCGAAAATGGGCGCATGCACCCAATGCCTCGACGCGCCTCTGACTACTCCTAGACATGTTCAAAGATACAGTTACTTACTTGGAGGCCTCAATTGCTGTGGATGCTCCACCAGGTTCGTGACTGCGTCCTCATTCAAGTTGTCAACTGGAAAGATTAAAATAATTAATAAATTAAAAGTTTAAACAGTAAATTAAATACAATATTTTTTATTTTTCGTATTCTTCTCAGCAAAGCCTTTAATTTGATACCCATATCATGGGAGTTCACAAAAATAATTAGCCCGCCATCTTGGGCGGGCCGCCATATTGGATTTAGTGTGAAGTCATTTTATTTTTAGTATTCTTCTCAGCAAATGATACCCAAAGATGGAAGGACTGTGTGAAAGTGGATATGGTTAAGAATGGAGTGACGGCTGAGATGACTACTGTTATAGGGAAATGGAGGAAGAATGTGTTGTGCCGACCCCACATGAAGTGGTTTAAGGGCAGGGAGATGATTACTGCACTGATTCTTCTACCGACGGTCATAGGCCCTTTTCAGGGCTACCATACCTAAGCCTGATCACTGACCTAATACAAGATGACCAAGAAATAATCGGTGACACAAGAAGAAGACTCACCGATATTGTCAGCACCGGTGTGACAGGCTGCCACAAGCTGCGCTTCGGTCCTGTAGTCTGTCTTCCGTTTTGCTTCTCTCTCTTCCGGGGTCAACAGAATTACGCTGTCCCACCTGGGAAATTAATAAAACAAATAACAGCCAACTGTCAAATACATACCCCACACTAGTGATGGTGATGGTGATGATGATCATCATTGTGATGATGACGGTGATGATTTATTTAAACTTAATTAACACGGTTTGTTTACCAATTAGTGAAGGATACAATAAGGTTATAATCTTAAGTACTTACATATTATATATTAATTAATGTGAAATAAAATTGATAACAAAAAGTACAATTTAAAAATTAAAAAAATAACAACGACAAGTAAAAAATGACATAATGTCAAATTAAATATAATTATTATAATATTTACTTATGTACCTAAATAAAAATAGGTACATAAGTAAGTGTGAATGGGACCGTTGGAAGGGGAAGACCTAGGCGTACGTTTAGCGACTAAATCGGTGACGTTTTGGAAAAAAGCCAGGTCAAGAGTACCCTAAACCGACGAGCATGTATGAGGAATGTGATGAGAGTGAATGAAGCAAAAGAGGTATGTCAGGATCGTAGAAAGTGGAAAGCCGTGGTCTCTGCCTACCCCTCTGGGAAACAGGCGTGATTTTATGTATGTATGTATAAAAATATGATGATTATGGTGATGATGATGTTGATGATAGACATAGACAAACATTTATTCACAAACTTGGCACACAATACACATCACAATAGAAGCAAGACACAGAGAGCGAAAATATGAAACAAAGACAAAGAGGTAACACACAAAAACTTATTAAAAAGAACACGTGAAATGTTATCGTGCGCCACAGCAGCAAAAAGGTCTCAGCTCAGCATAAATGCCTTACCACTAAGGAGTAGTTAGGCGCTGGTATTCTGGCCGTGGTGGCCCGGCTGAAGAATAGGCCCCTCCATATCTACCTATCCGCGGATGTCGTAAGAGGCGACTAAGGGAAAAAAGCTAGGGGATGGGCAGCAACATCCCTCATTTTAACAACGATAGCTTTAACTGCGCTCGCCAACCCGCATGCCCAGCGTGGTGAGTATGGGCAAATCCCACATGATAAGGAATTTGCTTTCTGTCTGTGGGGGAGGCCATGTTCAGCAGTGGACGTCGTACGGCTGAAATGATGATGATGATTCTGCCGAAACCGTTATTTATAGTCACTTGACCTTGTGAGACTACTTCAAATTTGTGGAGTGTTATAAATAAATAGTTGATAAATAGATGATGGTGGCGATGGTGATATACAACCGGTGTTATGTGTAACTCACCATTCAATATCCGGCACCTTATCGGAGTCGGGTGCGTCAGCTGACAGCAGTGCCAGTTTGGTCGCCGACGAGATGCCGGTCTTGCGAGCGATCTGAGATATCTCGTTCTGTAACTTCTCCAATTGCGCCTGAAATTACAAAATTAAAAATTATTTTATCCTACTAATATTATAAACGCGAAAGTTTGTAAGTATGGATGGATAAATAAAGTAGCGATCACAATAGGCCAGTTGTGGCTGCAGTGATGCCATAGCCACAAAAAATAAATAAAGAAAAAAAAAGTATGGATGGATGGATGGATGTTTGTTAATCTTTCACGTAAAAACTACTGAATGGATTTTAATGAAACTTCACAATAATATAGCTTATATATATATAGATGTTTGTTCTGTCTGGGTGTCAAATATTTATCTATTATGTATATCAGTCTCTGGTACCCATAGTACAGGCTATGCCTAGTTTGGGATCAGTTGACCGTGTGAATATGTCCGGAATATTTATTTATTTATACATCAGAATAACACATAGGCTACAATTTATATCAGGACGTCTGATCGAAGCGACGCGTGACCCGAGAGCTGGCTCTTATTTGGCCCAGCGAATTAGCATTGCCATCCAGCGTGGCAATTCCGCCAGCGTCTTGGGGACGCTTCCGATTGGATCTGGATCAGTTGAACTATCTATAGATCGTTTGTACGGCCCACCTGCTGGTAAGCGGTTACTGTAGCCTATGAGCGCTTGCAATACCAGAGGCATCACGCACGCGTTGCCGACCCCGAACCCCTCCCCCCTTAAGAGCTCTGGCAACCCTACTCTACTGACAAATAATTTTATTTAGCTTATAGGCTACAGATATTAAGTTAATTAATTTGAATATTCATAAGTAACTTTAGTTATTAATTTTAGCCTTTTACCGCCTGAGACAAAGGTTTTCCTAGTTCAGGCATCGTTTAATTTGTTACCCTTAATTAGATATTAATTCTCAATGTTATTCGTAGCACTAAAGTATTGAATAAAGATTTATTTATTTATTTAATGTTATTTGGCTGCGATCTTCTGTAAGGCGGAGGTACCTCCCAGGCGGGCTGCTCCAATTTAGAACGCGTAAATCTCGCTGTGCCCTGCCTCCTCCTAGATGACTTGGGCTTCTGATGATTATGATGATTTGCCTGTGATTTTTTCACTTTCCTTGGTATATGGTTTACATACCTTCATCCTGAGCCGCTCGGCCATTTGCGTGAACTTGCCCGGCTCGTGGAACTTCAGGGGGCGCTTGGCCCTGGCCGCGGGCCTGGGGGCCAGCCGCCCGTCCATCCAGGACTCGGAGCCCGAGGGCGCCTCCTCCGTCACCTGCCCCGACAGCTGGGCCTTGAACTCCTCGCGCCGCTTCGCTCTGATGTTGGCCTGGGGAGTTAATAAACAATAAATAAATATTCCGGACATATCACACACGGTCAACTGATCCCAAACTAGGCATAGCCTGTACTATGGGTACCAGAGACTGATATACATAATAGATATATATTTAACACCCAGACACAGAACAAACATCTGTGTTAATCACACAAATGTTTGTCCAGTGCGGGATCGAACCCGCGACCTCTAGCACAGAAGGCAGAGTAACTACCAACTGAGCTATGAGGCCTGTCTGAAATGTATTACTTATTATTATTTTTTTATTTCTGTTGTTCACCATAATTGTTAGTACATTTATCTACCTATAAACTATGTTAGTAACCATAAAAACAGATTTCAAATTATTCGCTCGCGTGGTACCTACAAAAAAAGTTGCCTATATGCTATTCCAGACTATAATCTATCTCTGTGCCAAATTTCATCCAAATCCGTTTCGGCGTGACTGAACCAAAAACATCCAAACATCCTCACAAACTTTAGCATTTATGTTATTAGTAGAATTATAGAGAAAATATTATTATTAGATTATTTTTCTTTTGAGCCTCACCTAGTTCGATCGGCACCACACTGAAGCTCTACATTCCTTTTTGTGAAAAAGGATCATCGAAAAAAATTGTTGCCTGATTCTTGTAGGCTTGGTCGCGAGGAACAGGCGTAGCTTCACCTAGTTTCTAAGACGTTTCAAAGTAATCCTAGTGATTTTATTGAAATAAACGCCTCTTAACTTGGGCTGTGGTGGCCCCAAGAATATGCCCCTCCATATCTACCTATCCGCGGATGTCGTAAGAGGCGGCTAAGGGAAACAAGCTAGGGCAGGCCAGTCCAACATACGGCCCCCGGGCCACCATGTGGCCCGCGTAAGTCCTTCATCCGGCCCGCGACCTGGTTAAAACTTTATAAATAATTAGGAGAAATAATAAGCAATACTGAAACTTTCTTTTTTAATAAATCATTTGGTTATATGAAAAATACCGTTGCATTTTACTTTACATATGACATTTTTTTTGGCCCGCTACGATTACAAAAATATTAAACCAGGCCCTCTAGAAAATTGTTTTGGACAGGCCTGAGCTAGGGGATGGGCTGCAGCGTCCCTCATTTTAACAACGATAGCTCTAACTGCGCTCGCCAACCCGCATGCCCAGCGTGGTGAGTATGGGCAAATCCCCCCACATGATAAGGAATTTGTTGTCTGTGGGGGAGGCCATGTTCAGCAGTGGACGTCGTACGGCTGACATGATGATGATGATACCTTGAGTGTGGGCGCCACCTGCGTGAGCTGCACCCGCTTGCCGGTGGTGTCGATGGTGCGGCCCTCGCGGTCCAGGATCAGGGGCGCAGGCCCCGCTGTGCCTTGCAGCGCTCCGCCTGGATATAACATCATATTTAATAAATGCAAGGTGACTCATAACATGTGTATTTATTTATTTCAGTAATCTGATTCTTTCACGGACGGTCATAGGCCCTTTTCAGGGCCACCATACCTCAACCTGGTCACCGACCTAATACGGGATGACCAAGAAAGAATCAGTGACACGACAAGAAGAAGAAGAAGAAGTAATCTAGGATTCACAGTTTTCTTATCGTTTATTAATGGCTAGATGTATACAGGGTGAGTTTTTTTTTCAGGGCCACTTAGGCGAAATCTGAAACCGTGAGAGTAATCGAAAAGTGATGTTAGGAGTTACGGGCTCGATTTTGAAAAAAATAAGATCTTCAAAATAAAAGTTGTTTTTTTTTTAGTTTTTCACAAAAAAAATTTAATGTTTTTTTTTGCATTGCTGTGTTCTATGTTTGAATATAAATAAATAAATATATGATAAGAATGGGTATAAAGTTGTTGAAACACCTTCAAAACTGCAAATTTGTAAAATAAACAATATTGATTTATCTAAGGTTTATTATTTTGGTTGGACTATGTGCAAGCAAAGCAATTAATTAGTAAAAAATAACTTTCGGTAAATAAATATTATTGTATTTATTAATTTGTAGTTTTGAAGGTGTTCCAAAAACTTTAGACACATAGTTAGTAGTTAGTCATTTATTTATTTATTAACAAACAAAGAACCCTAGAATGCAAAAAAATAAAAAAACTTTTTCTGAAAAACTGTAAATAAATTTCAACTTTTTTTAATGATGATCTTATTTTTTCAACATCAAGCCCGTAACTCCTAACGTCACTTTTCGATTAATCTGACGGTTTCAGATTTCGAACAAGTGGCCCTGAAAGAAAACTCACCCTGTATATGTCGTACTTGAACCAATTTGTATCCACATTTTGTATTCCACTCGCTTCAAAGTAACATTGTGCGAGTATGCTACGTACCTCTAGGTAACTATAGTGTAAGAAAATATATATAAAAAAATACAGTAAGAAACAATAACTAATTATAACTACTATACTAATTATACTATAATAACTATACTATAATAACAGTGGACGACTTTAAAATGAGAAAATTAAATGTAATGTGAACGTCTTCATTAGTGTGTGTGTTTTTGTATTGTGCATTCTTGTATATTTAGAAGTAAGTTTATATTTCAGACACGATGTAAAAATTGTTATGATGAATAAGATAGATAGATAAGATAATTTATTCATAAGATTGATAAGGTACACAAAAATTTACAGGTTAATGGTCATTTTTACATATAGGTAGATATTACATAGGAGCCTGAACTAGGTAATCCTGTGTTTCAGGCGAGAAGAACACATTTAATTATAAAATTATCAAAAAAATCACTAATTGAACAGCTTTTAGTTACTAGGTAGGTATAAAAACATTTATTATTAGAGTTATATTAGGTGATACCAACTCATATCACCTACTAAACTTACTTATTAAACTATATTTTAAACGATTATAAGATAAATAAATCTGAAATATCTACAGAGGTACTAGCATAAGTTATTTTATTACAACTAACAAATTCTCTGTATCATCGTAGGACATACTTAGTAAGGCATCCTTAATGGTTGTCTTACACTTGTTGTAGTTTAGGGGATAAATATTAACTAATGCATTTAATCTATTGTAGAGTAGAGGACCATTGAAAGTGAAAAACCTATTCGCAAAAGTATGTTTTGTGCCTGCTGGTTGTTGAGGGCAAACTTTATCTTTCCGTCTTTTGTTAATGAAAATTTCAGTGTTGTATGGAAGGCCTGCGTGCTGTTTTAGTACTGTGTGCATAATAAATAACTGTCGGACTGTTAGGACTTTACAAGATTGATACAAGAGGTTAGTAGGAAAAATAAAAGGGCGGAAAGTGGCTACTTTGAGTACTGCTCTTTGGGCTCTCTCGGTAGATAAGAGAAGAGTTTTCCCAGCTCCACCCCATGTGGTAATACAGTACGATAGTATAGATTTACAAAGGGCAAAGTAAACTTGTCTAATAAGTTCCCAATCCGCAATGTGACGTAGCTTTTTGAAAACAAATATTAATTTACGAACTCTATTATTAAGAGCATAAATGTGCGGTTTAAAGGAGAGAGTCTCATCTAATATTACCCCCAGGTATTTAACTTTATTTGCTCTACAGATGACGGGACACATACATTGGGTATCAATAGAATTATTACAGTAATGAGCAAGTAATTTAGGTGTCAGTAGGGACGTCAGTCCTTTGCGCATTGAGAACTTAATATAATTAGTCTTGTCCGTATTTAATGTTAGTAAGTTATGCTGTAGCCATCTATTCACAACATTAAACCCATTTTGCGCATAATTGTAAGCGTCTTCTTCAGAGTCAGCTGAAAATAGGAGAGCAGTGTCATCAGCATATGAAACAATTTTTACATGGTCCAGATTGAGGTTACAGAGGTCATTTATGTAAATCAAAAATAGAGTTGGACCTAAAATAGATCCTTGAGGAACTCCAAAATTAGTGTTTTGTTGATCCGTGCTAGTGACATTGCCTATCCTCACGCATTGGGTGCGTTCCTCTAAATAGCTCTTGAAGAGTTTCAGCTGTGATCCTCTAATGCCTATCGATTCAAGCTTGCGCAATAGCACAGAAATAGAAACTGTGTCAAAGGCCTTGGCGAGGTCCAGAAAAATAGCTACTGTATGATTTCCTTTATCAATTTCTTGTACCAGATAGTCAGTCAAGTGATGTACGGCATCGTCAGTCGAGATTTTATTTCTAAAACCAAATTGCGTATTAGATAGAATAGATTTCTTCTCCAAATAACTTACTAGTCTTCGGTTTATAATTTTCTCTAATATTTTAGAAATAGAACAAAGAAGGGAAATCGGTCTGTAATTTGTTACTTGATTTTTACAGCCAGATTTATACACCGGGACAACAATAGATTTTTTTAGGCATTTGGGAAAGATTCCTGAGGATAAACATCTGTTAAAAATGTATGTCAAAGGCGGGATTAAAATATGTCTGAATTGCTTGATTATTTTAGTTGGAATATTATCCCATCCTGCTGCACAATCGCTCTTTAAACCCATAATTATCCTTTCCAATTCTTCTTCATCAGTATCTAGTAACGTAAAGGACGATAATGTTGTGCAAAGTTTAAAATCATCAATTGTTACATTTTGTGAATGGCCCTGAACTTTTTGAGCCAGACATTTACCTACGTTGACAAAAAAATTATTTGCAAGATTAGCAGACGTCTGGTGTGGTGTGTTAGGTAGTAATAAACACGATGATGACTCACGTTGTTTCGAGGTATGAGTTACATTTTTAAAATGTTTCCATATTTTTTTACTATTGGTTCCGGCCTTTTCTAAAATATTTTTGTCATATTCTTTCTTTATTTTTCTTAGCAAATTATTGCAAAAATTCCGATATCGTTTGTATGACAGTTGTAAAATTAAGTTACTTGGATTTGACTTGGCTTTCATATGCAGTTTATCCCTGTGCTTCATACAGCGAATGAGGCCAGTCGTAATCCACGGTTTTAAATTATAATTTCTGCTGTTCAAGTAAAATTCTTTAGTGTTGTTCTGAATTGCTTGTTGTATATTTTCAATTACAAAAGACATGCAAAATTGAAGGTCAGTGGATTTGTAAACGGGGTTAAAGTCTATGCAACGTAAATCATCTTCAAGTTTATTTATATTTAATTTACAAGATTTGCGGGCGTTATTTTGTTTAGGTAATTTGCAGTTTAAGGTTAGTAGGGCAGCATTATGATCGGTTATCGATGACTCAATAACCAGTGCAAGCGAGGGGAAATCAGATTTTAGTATGATATGATCTAAACATGATCCACTCTGAAATGTACGAAGCGTGTGAGCTGGAAGCAATCCATGAAATGAACATAGGTTGAGGTAGTCCTGGGCAATAGGATCGCTGTTTTCTGGGAGAATGTTGATATTGATATCTCCAATTAAAATAATATTTTTGAATGACGATAATTCATGTAGGGTTTTATTTAGGGAGTCAGTAAAATTTTTAAGGTTTTTAAAACAGGGAGGTCTATATAAAGCCAGTATTGCAAACTCAGATCCAATTTTAATTAACAGACCTTTGCCGTCTTGTATATTGGGCTCTTCGACAGATACGTTAATGTGACTTCTGACGTAAACTACAACCCCATCATTTTGGTTGTAATTTTTTTTAGAGTAGTACATATTATATCCCGGCATAAAGGGAACATTGTATTGTTGGGAAAGCCAACATTCTGTAAGGATAATAACGTCGAGAGGTATGTTGAGCCTTTGTTGAAAAATACTAAAATTGTTATAATTTTTGAAAATACTGCGAATGTTTTGTGTTAGTATGGATAATGGATTATTGTAAGAAGACAGATATTGCTTGCACTCTTCAACTTTGCAGCGGTTAGACTCTGATACAGAGAAATTATCTAAGTCATTTAATAAATTATTAATCATTTTAACAAAAGAATATAAATTAATAGAGAAAAAGGGCAGAAAAAATAAAAACTTACGGCGCTCTTAGGCGCCTCCATAGTCAACCGAATTCAAATACCTTTTTTCAGCCATTATTTTAGCAGGACAATCAGCGGAACCTGTAATATGCTTACTTGGCTTTTTGAAATGTAAACATGTAGCGCACTTTGGTTCTTCTCCTTTCTTTATACATTCCTTTATGGAATGACCTCGTTCACCGCAGTGACCGCACGTATCTGCTGTATCCCGACATGATTTGGCTGCGTGTCCATACTGCTGGCACTTGTAACATCTTGTCACTAAGGTAAAGTCCCTCACTGGGCACGATGACCAGTTCACAAACACTCTTTCTTTACATATTAGGGCTTTGCGAATATTCGCTGGTACTTCTAATATATAATTGCATGTCTCAGCATTCTTACTTCCTGATTTGTGGCTTAGTTTGAGGGAGGCCAAGAACTGGTCAAGGTTGCAGTCCTGGATCGTATCGGCTAGATTTTGGTGGTACAGGCAAGTTAAAACTTCCTTTTCGGGCATTGAAGTGGGCACTCCGATGACTACAACTCTCGGCTTTCGTTTGTGCGACTCGTCGATTTGAAGGCCTGAGGTTGTGAGCTGCACCGACTTCTTGAGCTTTTCAATATCCTCCTTCGTTTCAGTGCTGATAATAACGCCGCCGTTCCTAGTCTTGCGAAGGCCTCTCACCTGTAGCTTCATTGCTTCCGGGTTTATAATTTTCTGGACTAGGGATTTTGTTTCCTCACTTGACTTTAGTTTATCGTTAGGATAAATGGCCACAGAACTTAGATTTAATGGCTTTACGAAGTTATTGTTGCCTTTTTTAACCATGTCCGCAAAAGAAGTTTCCGCGGCAGGTTTTGAAGACACTTCAATCGAGTGTTTTAGATCTTGCAGTTGACGGGACACATCAAGCTGGTCTTGCAGGGCTTGTATGGTGGAATGGGCGCGGCAGGCTCTTAACTTCACAGACTGGTACTGGACCGCCATCTGTGATGTACCATGTCCCACTTTACGGCACAAAGAACTTATTCTGAGTTTTTGCTCAGAATTCAGTTTCCCATCAGTGGAAATAGCACAAACTTCGTTAAGGCACTGCTCGATGGACTTCATCCAGTTCTGAATTTCAGCAGTTGAGACTACATCCAAGGTATCATCTTGGGCCGCAATTTTGTCTTCTGTTTGGCGCGGCACCGGTTGGGGCGCGGGCGCGAGCACGGGCGGGGTGGGGGGAGGCGAGCGACCCGTCCTGCTGCTCCGGTTGAAGGGGCTGCTATCCATCTCGATAAATTGATATTTATTTTATAAATTGTTCATTTTCTTTTGTTTCAAACACACACTTGACACAGTTTAAGTTGCTACGGAATAAACTAGGTCGCGATTCAGCAAAGTGATTATTTAATTATTTAATCAAAATTTCACACACGTCTGCTCTAAACAATCAGTACAAAAAGAGAATGAATATGAGAATGAATAAATGAAAATGAAAATAACTACTAATCCCTAAGGTAATTATTCCAATTTATTTTTTGATGTCCTATCAACTATATAGGCCAGGTCAAGAGTACCCTAAACCGACGAGCGTGTATGAGGAATGTGATGAGAGTGAATGAAGCAAAAGAGGTATGTCAGGAACGTAGCAAGTGGAAAGCCGTGGTCTCTGCCTACCCCTCTGGGAAATAGGCGTGATTATATGTATGTATCCACTCTTGTAACTTTTTTGTATTTTTTTATCTCACACAACGTTTTGGCCCATAGCTGTAAGTTTTGTGAGCATGTTTTGTAATTAATGTTATTTATTACATTAACATTGTAATTTTATTCGACGTTCTACTCACCGAACCGGGCGACGCAGTGTTGGAAGACTTGGAAGGCCCCCCAGCCGATGGACCGACGATATTGTGAAGGTTGCGGGAAGTCGGTGGATGGAGTAGGCTCAAGACCGTTCGTCGTGGAACTCTTTAGGGGAGGCCTATGTTCAGCAGCGGACTTCTACAGGCTGATGATGATGATGTTCTACTAACCGGCCAGTTTCCTCTGTATCCGAGCCTGCAGTTCCGCTATCTTCTGCTGCTTCTCCAACTCCTCAGGAGTCAGGGGCACCGGTGCTGGAAAACAAACAAATACATTATATTCACTTCTTCTTCTTGTCGTGCCACTGATTCTTTCTTGGGCATCCTGTTTTAGGTCAGTGACTTAACCGTCGGTGAAAGAATCAGTGTAGTGAAAGGATTAAAGTGCGCCTCTTAGAGGCTCCTTTCATGCACATGTCTTCGAAGTTCTAGGACATGCCGGTTTCCTCACGATGTTTTCCTTCACCGTTTGAGAGCACTAGCATAGCGCATATACATTTTCCGAATGGAAAATCCATTGGTGCACGACAGGTTTTGAACCCACGATCTGTGTTTTTTTTTTTTTTTTTTTATACTACAGAGTTGGCAAACAAGCTTTCGGCCCACCTGATGTTAAGCGGTTACCGTAACATATGAGCGCTTGCAATACCAGAGGCATCACGCACGCGTTGCCGACCCCGAACCCCCTTCCCCCCTAAAGAGCTCTGGCAACCTTACTCACCGCAGGAACACAACACAATTTGAAACAAATTATATTATTTGGCTGCGATCTTCTGTAAGGCGGAGGTACCTCCCCAGGCGGGCTGCTCCAATCCAGAACGAGAAAATCTCGCTGTGACCTACCTCCTCTTCGTGGATCGGCAGGCGGGGCCACTACCACCCATCCACCAGTGCTTTCTAATATTCTTTCTTTTTGTTGATATAATAAGCCTTCGGGTTAGTATTTAGTTAGATATTGAGAAGGTTGCGAGTCGGTGGATGGAGAAGGCTCAAGACCGTTCGTCGTGGAACTCTATAGGGAGGCCTATGTCCAGCAGTGAACTTCTACAGGCTGATGATGATGATTATCAGTATATGTATCAGGTCGGTGACCAGGTTGTGGTATGGTGACCCTGAAAAGGGCCTATGATGATTAAGTTTTGGAGAAGGTAGAGCACAGCGAGATTTTCTCGCTCTAAATTGGAGCAGCCCGCCTGGTGTGGTACCTCCGCCTTACAGAAGATCGCAGCCAAATAACATTATTTGTTACAAATAGTGTTGTGTTCCTGCGGTGAGTAAGGTTGCCAGAGCTCTTTATGGGGGGAGGGGATCGGCAGGCAACGCATTAGCAATGCTCCAGGTGTTGCTGATGCCACTTACCATCAGGTGGGCCGTAAGCCAGTTTGCCTACGAATAACAAAAAAAAAGTGTGGGTCGGTTAAAACTTTAAACACTTACCAGGCCTAGAATAGAGAGATGGTTTGATGACGCTGGGCGGGGCGTTGCTGGGGCCCAGCTGGGCCTTCAGGAGCTGCGCCTGGCTCGCCGCCGTCGTCACCGCCTTGGATGGGCCTTTCAGCACAGCCAGGGCCTTCTTACGCTCCTCAATCTCCTTCTGCGCGTTCACCATCATCAACTGCAAGAGAGTATGTGCGTGTTTTCCGTCACCGTTTGAGAGCACTGGCCCCCAATTCTACTCTTCTTCTTGTCGTGTCACTGATTCTTTTTTGGTCATCCTGTATTAGGTCAGTGACCAGGTTGAGGTATGGTGGCCCTGAAAAGGGCCTATGACCGTCGATGAAAGAATCAGTGTAGTGAAAGGATTAAAGTGCGCCTCTTGGAGGCTCCTTTCATGCACAATTCTACTAATTAAATGACTTCAAAATGATAATAATCGCACCATAACCATTCAGTTACGAATGTCGCCACCTACGTTGCTTTGATTTCATTGGTTCATTGGTATCACAATGACTGCCATTGATGTATATCGGATGGTAACTACCCTTTCTAATATAGAGCCGCCCAACGAATAAGCTATCATTTTAGGCACCCGGAGCCTTGTGAACGTTATCACCTTGCATTTCTCAATATTGAAAGCGAGTCTGTTCGACCGACTCCATCTTTCCACGGAGTGGATGTCCTGTTGCAGTTGCTCGCAGTCTAAGTCTGTTATAGCAGAATACCATAAGAATGAATGAATGAATGAATGAAAATTCTTTATTGTACACACACCTTAATAACTAACTACAATTGATTATAGACTAAATAAATTTATATGTACAATGGGCGGTCTTATCGCTAAGAAAGCGATCTCTTCCAGACAACCTTTGGATGGAGAGGAGTCTGAATTGTACGGAAGATTGGTCGGGGTGAGAGAGTGTCGGTAAGAGTGTCAAGTGGCCATTTTGCCTTTGAACCATTGTCATTTTGAAGCCATTGAATTAGTAGTATTGGGCCCCTGGTGGAGGGTAGTGGCCCCGCCTTCCGATCCACAGGTCATAGGCTCGAAACCTGTCGCACACCAATGGATGTTCCATTCGGAAAATGTATGTGCGCTTTGCTAGTGCTCTCAAACGGTGAAGGAAAACATCGTGAGGAAACCGGTGTGTCCTAGAACCTAAAAATTCGAAGACATGTGACATGTGCACGAAAGGAGCCTCTAAGAAGTGCACTTTAATCCTTTCACTGCACTGATTCTTTCACTGACGGTCATAGGCCCACCATACCTCAAACTGGTCACTGACATAATACCTACAGATACTGATAATACTGACCAAGAAAGAATCAGTGACCCGACAAGAAGAAGACTCGTTTAATCGCCGCTTATCGGTTTCAAAATCGCGCATTTAAAAAATAAATACACGTGATATCTCACTACAAACCCACCCCCACTGTGATATTTCATGTCTTTTTTAGAACACCCTCCACACCCCTTTCAAACCTCATATGATTAATGTACGACCCCTAAGAGGCTCAAAGTTGCCCAACTGGCTATGGAGAGAGCTGTGCTCGGAGTTTCACTACGTGATAAGATCCGAAATGAGGAAATCCGTAGAAGAAACAAGGTCACCGACATAGCTCTCAGAATTAGCAAGTTGAAGTGGCAGTGTGCAGGCCATATAGCTTGCAGAACCGACAACCGTTGGGGAGTAAAGGTTCGCGAATGGCGACCACGAACCGGGCGACGCAGTGTTGAAAGGCCCCCCGATGGATCGACGACATTGTAAAGGTTGCGGGAAGTCGGTGGATGGGGAAGGCTCAAGACCATTCGTCGTGGAACTCTTTAGGGGAGGCCTATGTCCAGCAGTGGACTTCTACAGGCTGATGATGATGATGATGATGAAGAGGGTAAGGAGCATACCTTTATCCTGTCTGCGCTGAGTCCAGCTATTATCTTAGGCCCCACAGAGTTCTGTGTGTCCGGCAAGCTCTCCGGCTGCTCCGAGCCATTCTTCTTCTCTTTCTCCTTGTCTTCCTTATCTCTTTTCTCTTCCCGTCTGTCCTCTCGCTCTTTCTCGTCATGTCTCGATCTGAAATTTATTTATTTTATTTATTATGACAGGCCTCATAGCTCAGTTGGTAGTAACTCTGCCTTCTGCGCTAGAGGTCTCGGGTTCGATTCCCGCACTGGACAAACATTTGTGACTAACACAGATGTTTATTCTGCGTCTGGGTGTTAAATATATATCTATTATGTATATCAGCCTCTGGTACCCATAGTACAGGCTATGCCTAGTTTGGGATCAGTTGACCGTGTGAATATGTCCGGAATATTTATATTTTATTTATATTTATTTACTAGCTTCCGCCCGCGGCTTCGCTCACGTGGTACCACCATAAAAAGTAGCCTATACGCTATTCTAGGTAACTTTATCTATTCCAAGTTTCAACGAAATCAGTCGAGCCGTTACAGCGTGCTGCTGGACATGGGCCTCCTTCAAAGAATTCTGGGACGAATGGTCTTGAGCATTTTCTATCCACCAACTTCCCGCAACTTTAACAATGTCGTCGGTCCATCGGGTGGGGGGGCCTTCCAACACTGCGTCGTCTGGACTGGTCCATTCGAGAACCATTAAACCCAAACGGTTGTTTTTACTGCAAGTGGATGGAAAAGACACAATACCGTCAATAATCATCATGGAACTCTTTGGGGGAGGCCTATGTCCAGCAGTGGATTTCTACAGTCTGATGATGATGATAATAGTTTACAGAATCTGTACATAGACATAGACATTTATTTAATTGCCACCAAAACACACACATTTGCACAACATTTTACAATAAACATTAGTTACTTAGAATAAAAGAAACAAGAGAAAAGTAATGAAAGTAAAAATGGTGTGATGTGTGCTGCAGCAGCAAAATGGCTTCGGCTCAGCATTATGCCTACTGTTTTGCAGCAGACGCTGGTATTCTGCCGAAACCATTACCTACACAGTCATTCAACCCTGTGAGAACAGTCTTATTAAGATTATGTTAGAATCGTCAGGGAATAGGTTTATAAATATAAAAATTAATAAAGGTTAAAAATAATAATAATGTCAAACTGCATAGTGTAATAATGATAAAAATTATATAATAATAATAAAATTAAAATGATATATGTGCACCATTTTCTTACCTTTTATTATCCTTATCTTTATCCCTATCACCGTCGTGTTTCCGTTTCTGCGTCTTCGAAGAGGAGACCAGCTCCTGAGCAAGCGCTAAAACCTTGTCCGCGAGCTTGCTTGCCTTCTTCGAGTCAATGTGGGATGACAGCCGGTCGATAATCTTACGGCGTTCATAGCTGGAAGAAAAGGATAGAAAGAAGTTATTTGTATAGTTTATTCTCATCATGCAGTCCCACCCGTGGGTGTCGTAAGAGGTGACTAAGGTAAAAAAGCTAGGGGATGGGTAACAGCCCTCCCAAGCTATATCTGCGCTAGCCAACCCGCATGCCCAGCGTAGTGAGTTGATTGGACAAGGTTGGTTGTGCTGAAAATCTATGGGGAGGCATAGGCCTGCAGTGGATGTCCTACGGCTGAAATGATGATGATTCTCATCAACGCTAAATCTATTACTCTGCCTCAAGCAGGAATAATTTACAATTACGTTACACTTATGATACAATAGTAAATGTCAAATGTTAGCCTAGACATCTGCATAATCAAGATGAGGCTGGTTACTTGAAGCATTCAAGGAGTGGTGTCGTTACGATAAGGTGCCGTGCCGGGTACTTTTTACGCCTATGACTCTCGCTTCAAGCTTCAGGCACACACTGCAACATTTATCTCGACCTCTGCACCACCACAGCATTCAGCATGCACTTTCAACTCTGGCCTGACATGTTGTAACTAGTAGCATCGAAGTGTGTAGATACTAAAGTGCTGATCCAACAATGCACCACCAAAATTGCACACTAAAGAACTAGATACTGCTTTAATATATGACTTTAATTTAAACAAAAAAAAAAAAACCTCGGTGGCGCAGCTAGGTGTCCTATATCCTATTTGTTCCGGGTCTGGGTGTTGTGGTACTCGTAGTCTCTGTTACCCATGACACATGGAATCCTAGTGTGGGGTCAGAAGTATATAGAATAGAATAGAATAGAAAGCTTACCCGTTATTCAGGCAGGATGAAACAGTGGAGAGCAAAGAGCTATCAGACTTCCCAAGAGTCCGGTAAATAGCGCGGTCCAGCGTCGGACGGAGCTCCTCCACCTCCCGCCGCGATAGCTGCAGCGCCATATCTTCAACCACAACGAGATTACAAGCAAAATAACCCAAATACAATCACTGGGAATCCTTTTCGAGGTTAGGTTTTACCTTTTCGATTTGCTGTTAAAAATTACATTCTATTGATGTTTGAATTGTGAAAATGTTCTTTATAATCACTAGTATACGATTGTTTCGATAATTTACGCCTAATTTTTAGGCAAAATGCGCCAAATCCACTAAACTTCGTGACAAACTGACTTGACGTAAACAACGACCATAGACAATTATTTGATACATCAAGCAGGCAGAGCAGTGTTGCTATCGTAAAGAGTTGTGTTGCCGTATGTCACAGTCTGGTTTGCCGTATTTTAGGGAAAAAAAATTAAAATTACCGTATTTCATTATATAAAGTCAAAAAAAATCATTCATCATTTGCTTCCTCTCCATTAAGGTTTCTTATAGTTTCAATCACTTCGGATTCGTGTTTTTCTAGAGCGTACTTGTCCTTACTTTTCACATGAAAAATACATTTAAGATTCTAAATGCAACGCAATAAAGTTCATTTCGGATTGCGTTGAACAGAAGGCATCTCTTTCTAGCCTATGCAAACTGAGCGAGACTTCAGACCCAGTTAGTCCACTAACGCACTTACAGTGTAAATCCGCTATAAAATATGACTCTATGTTTATAGTCAGGATTTCCCCGGCTGTGTTCTTAACAGTGGTACATGTAGGTATGTACGTTTCATTTCATTTATTACGCTTAGTGAAAAACGTTTCGTTTCGCCTACAGCCAATTGCCGTATATTGTGATACGACAATGAGAGGCCTGCCGTATGCCGTATTTGCTGAAAATAAAACGTGGATTGCCGTATAATACGGCAATTGCCGTATCAATGGCAACGCTGAGGCAGAGGCTGCCATGGTTAAATCAAAGTTCTCCCTGAAATTAGTTAAATTACAATGGGTAGAAGGAATTAAATAATTAGACGAAATTATGTCCCTATTAAAATGTTAAGTGTTAGTACTATGGCAAACATTCCTCTTTACTCTATGGACCACGAATGTATGTTCTGTTCTACGCATCTATACATTACATTTCTATGAACTCGATTGCAAGACTATTTCATTTTAGTGCATTCAAATATTTCAAATATATAAGTATCTCATTTACGTAATAAATATCATATGAAACGAAGGATGAATTATTATTAGATATAGTCAGCGGAGGTTTTAGTTTGATAAATGACACAGTGAGTCAGTCAGTAGAGGCGTAGAACGTGCGTAGAACGGAACGGATAATAATAATTGTTGTTTGAAGCCCTGCGGTTCACGGCTTAACTTTCGAATAAATGCAATTAAATGTACTAAAATATTGTACCAATTCACTGCAGCTGTATATTTATATCAATTTCCACGCATTGAGAACCACGATTGTGATTAGCGAGTTATCAACCAAAATATAAACATAACCTCAAAATGTCCGACGACGACGATGTAATATTGGTGAAAAGGTCCAAGAACATCCACTATGGATCGCTGGAGGAGCAGGAGAAGGCGCGACTGGCGGCCCTGGCTGCCGCCGCGAAGGAAGGCGCTGGTGATGAAGACGGTCAGGAGTTAGGCGACATACAGATATCAAATGGTGAGTTTCTTGTTTGCTTCTGTAGCTGAATCAGGCTGTTCTACCTGTTAGCTGCTAGTTTCATAAACACAACCTGTCCTAATATCCTACAGATATAAATGCGAAAATTTGGAATGATGTTTGTTACTCATGCCAGAACCAGTGACCGAAATATGAACAGATTGGAATTTATGTGTAAATAACTTAAAGAGTACTTTTTATTCGGGTACCACACGAGCGAAGCCGCGGGCGGAAGCTATAATAATAATATACATTTTATTTCAGGTAACTTAAGAATAGTACATATGGTAAAAACTAATTCTAAGACCCATAGAAATATATACAGTGGTGGTCATCTAATTAGAAACACCTACCTGGGCTTATATTTTTATTGCAAATTCCCTTTCGAACTAATTTTTAACGTATCATTGAGTGTTCCTACGTATTAAAATCGATGTATCGGATATTATATTGCATTGTTATACCATTTTAATAACAGAAAACAACGGTTGTGTTTCTAAAACTGAAAGTTATATTAATAACAAAATAAAAAACGAGATACTAACCGGACAACTAATTAGAAACACCAAAAAAATCATTACTTAAATCATTTTTAATTTGAACAAAACCCCAATAGTTTTGAAAAATACTAAAAATACTACATCCTTAGACAATTAGTATTTGGTAGGGTAGCCTTTATTATCAATAACAGCTTTGCAGCGACGCGGCATTGATTCAATCAATTTATAACAAGTTTCTACAGGAATACTTCTCCAAGCGTCTTCAAATGCATTGTTAAGTCCATGAATATTAGTAACGTGTTCCTGCGACAGGTTGGTCTTTATAGTGTGCCACAAATTTTCTATGGGATTTAAATCCGGACTATTGGCAGGCCACTCTAATACTGTCACGAATGGTTCTGTAAGAAACGCTTTAACGCTGCGTGCTGTGTGCTTTGGGTCGTTGTCATGCTGAAATATCCAAGTTACTGGCAAATTTTCTTCGGAATATGGAATCATTGTCTCTTCCAAGATCTTTTTGTATTGATATTGATCCATTTGCCCTTCAATCTTTCTCACGGGACCAATCCCGTACCCTGAGAAACATCCCCACACCATTACATTTCCACCACCGTGCTTAACTGTCTTTTTAGGGTACTTGTTATTCAAAGCCTCGTTTATTGGTCGTCGTACATATCGTTTTCCATCGGAATTAATCAAATTAATTTTAGTTTCATCTGAAAACAAAACTTTTTTCCATTGATGAATAGTCCAACTGCCATATTTGCGAGCGAATGCTAGACGATTTTCTCTATGTTGCCTGGTTAGTAGTGGTACTTTTCTAGCGATCCTTCCTAACAATTTTCCTTCAACCAACCGTCTACGAACTAGTTTAGTGGACACGTGTCGAGGATCGTCTTCTGAAAATACCTCTATTCTTATAACATTGGATCCTTTAAAGGGGTCCACCTTAGCTAATCGAAGCATAAGCCTGTCTTCTTGAACTGTAGTCTTCCTGGGCCGAAGTTTTCTTGGCACGTTATCTGATGTTCCGTGTAGTTTGAAATGTGCGAGCGCGTTAAATATCATCTTTACGGAACATTCCAAATAATCGGCGATCTCGTTTATTGGTCGTCGTACATATCGTTTTCCATCGGAATTAATCAAATTAATTTTAGTTTCATCTGAAAACAAAACTTTTTTCCATTGATGAATAGTCCAACTGCCATATTTGCGAGCGAATGCTAGACGATTTTCTCTATGTTGCCTGGTTAGTAGTGGTACTTTTCTAGCGATCCTTCCTAACAATTTTCCTTCAACCAACCGTCTACGAACTAGTTTAGTGGACACGTGTCGAGGATCGTCTTCTGAAAATACCTCTATTCTTATAACATTGGATCCTTTAAAGGGGTCCACCTTAGCTAATCGAAGCATAAGCCTGTCTTCTTGAACTGTAGTCTTCCTGGGCCGAAGTTTTCTTGGCACGTTATCTGATGTTCCGTGTAGTTTGAAATGTGCGAGCGCGTTAAATATCATCTTTACGGAACATTCCAAATAATCGGCGATCTTTCTGTAACTCCATTTTTGTTTTAAATGAAAATTCATTATAATTTTTCTCGTTGCTGCATCACAGCTCTTATTTTTACCCATTTTTAATAAAACAACAATAAATAGTAACTTTTCGTAATGAGTTAGAAATGGCGGCAATATTTACAATGTGATTGACAATTGTGAGAACTGTATTTCAGTTTAAAAAATCAAATTTTGAACCAAGTCATACAATGTTTCTAATTAGTTGTCCATTCTGCCAGTCCTAACGATATTGATACTTTTTGTTTCACTGATATTTATTTTTATTGTCGTCTTGGTTTTCAAATATTATTGCTTGTAATTAAACTAGAGATATTAAAGTACATTGTAAAGTAGTGAAAAAAAATTACCTCCTATTAAATGCTATAATAATGTTAGTTACTTTATAAAAATGTCAGGTGACTAGGTGTTTCTAATTAGATGACCACCACTGTACCTTAACCTAAAATACCTTAAATACCTATTAATTATTTAATTATTGCACTCGTGATGTGTGACGTTTCTGCTCGGTGGCGGCGCCTCTGGTGTCTCTTGTCAGGCGTCCGACAAACCTCCTGAATTTGACACCTTTAGGCCACATCTTCCCAGTCATGAACATCGTCAAGCTATAGTTACAACCCAGCCGACCCCAACGTCACTGGAGGAACCGCCCAGCCGAGACCAGCACATACTGGAAGAGCCGCCAGCCGAGCCCAGCGCCCACTGGAGGAGCCGCCCAGCTGAGACCAGCATATACTGGAGGAGCCACCCATCTGAGCCCAGCATATACTGGAGGAGCCACCCAGCCGAGCCCAGCATATACTGGAGGAGCCACCCAGCCGAGCCCAGCTGACCCCAGCACCAGCGGAGCCGCCAGCCGGACGAGCACCAGCCAGACGAGCCCACCGCCTGGCCCATTGGACGAGCCGCCCAAGCGAGCCAACCAGCGCTGAATGCGTCATAACTTTTTAACCTTTCAGCTTCCTCTCGCTGCGGCCAAGACACCTTTAGCTGTCAGCAACTGTTTGGTCTTATGAGTCTTCTTGACCAGCAGTGAGAAAATCATTCCCTATGTACATTGCACGCCGTACACATCCCTCATTCCTACCCACCTTCCGTTTGTTACCTTAGGTCTCCAGTAACAGACATCCCTCTCTATCTATATATTTATATATCACACTGTTTTATATGGTTAGGGCTAGGTTGGTAGGAACATTTTGAGTCGTTTATTTTCCATCCATTTATTTTCCATTTATTTGACTTCGTGCATCCTTCACAATAATATGTCATCAGTTCATCGGGGGCTTTCCTTCACTGCGTGGTCTGGTTCTTGTGATGTACATGATATTATTTTCAGAATACATGGATCTGGAGGATGAGGTTTCCCGAGACAAGAAGGCATTGCTTGAGGAGTTCGAGCGGAGACGAAAGGCTCGACAGCTGAATGTGTCAACAGATGATGATGAGGTAAACTAGTCGTTCGAATTATTTACCAGCTTCCGCCCGCGGCTTCGCTCCATAACCTACATAAAAAGTAGCCTATATGCTATTCTAGGTAAACTCTTCATATTCCAAGTTTCAATAAAATTGGTTGAGCCGTTATGGCGTGATTGAACAACAAACGTCCCAACATCCTCACAAATCTTCGCATTTATAATATAATTTAGTAGTAGTAGGATTTTATCAAAAAGCTTTTATAGGCGCCTTAGCCTGCCCAGTTATCCTACTAATATTATAAATGCGAAAGTTTGTGAGGATGTTTGGATGTTTGTGGTTTAATCACGCCCTAACGGCCAACCGAATTTGGATGAGATCAATGTTCCAAACGGAATATTCATTGATGCACGACCAGGATACGAACCCCCAACCTGTGGATCGGAAATCGGGGCCACTACCACCACTTCATCAGAGCTCTCTCGTTTGTCCACTATTATTTATGCAAATCCATGTACATTTTCAATGATAAATTGAAAATGTACATGGATTTGCATAAATTCTGGTCTTCTTGTTGTCTTATCATTGATTCTTTCTTGGTCATCCTGTTTTTCGTCAGTGACCAGGTTGAGGTATGGTGGCCCTGAAAAGGTCCTATGACTGTTGGTGAAAGAATCAGTGTAGTGAAAGGATTAAAGTGAGGCTCCTTTGGTGCACAAAAAACTCTTTTGATAATATCGGAATACCTACCACTAGGCCAACACAGCTCAAAAATTCTTGTGATTTCCAGGTGCGGAGAAGTCTCAGGCAGTTGGGGGAGCCGGTCTGCCTGTTCGGAGAAGGTCCAGCCGAGAGACGGGTCAGATTGCGGGATCTACTAAGCTAGTAGGTGCATTTTTTTTTTTTATTGGTATGACTAAGCATTTGACCACCATCTCACTTTTGCAAGTGAGATGTGGCCTAAGATGGAGCACGCTTTACCAGATAGAACTTATTCACTCTAGATTTAAAGACACCAAGATTGTACACTTCTGGTAAACAGTTGCAGGCAGATTATACTTATATGGTGCTTTTGTTCGTTTGTCGTGTCACTGATTCTTTCTTGGTCATCCTGTGTTAGGTCAGTGAGCAGGTTGAGGTATGTTGGCCCTGAAAAGGGCCTATGACCTCGATGAAAGAATTAGTTTAGAAATTAGAATTAGACATGTGACATGTGGAAAAAGAGCCCCTAAGAGGCGCACTTTAATCCTTTCACTACACTTATTCTTTCATCGTCACTTAACATCAGGAGATCACACCAAAGAAAATCCTTCAGTTTTTAACAGCTGCTGGGCTTTGCGGTGAACTTTAAAGGCCTTACAAATAAAGTGGCGATCACAATGGGCCAGTTGTGGCCGCAGTGACACCATAGCCACAAAAAGTAAAAAAAAAAAGATACATCAGGAGATTCAGGTTATAGTTAAAGGTTAGCATATCTTGTATTAAAATAAAAAAACAAGCATACGGCCCATCTGTTGGTAAGTGGTTGCCGTAGCCTATGAACGCTTGCAATACCAGAGGAATCACGCACGCGTTGCCTAACCCGAACCCCCCCCCCCCCCCCTTAAAGTGGCTTTCTGGGTTGACCCCATATAAATAAAAATATATATTTTTTTTTATACATGCAGGCCTATGAGCGCTTGCAATACCAGAGGCATTTCGCACGTTGCCGACCCCGAACCCCCCTCCCCTTAAAGAGCTCTGGCATTCTAACTCACCGCAGGAACACAACACTATTTGAAACAAATAATGTTAAATCTCTTTCCAGCCTCGGAGAAGATGCCATAAACAAGAAACTGGAGGAGGAGGAGGCTCGGATGTCGCTGACCCGCGCCCGGGAAGGAACCTGGTACCACGAGGGGCCCCCGGAGCTGAGGGTAGCCAGGCGGGCAATAGCTGCATATAGCCTACCTAGGGCTAAGGAACGGTGAGTTATAAGTTGACGACTACCCCACAAGCTTGTCCTGTCCTACTACAGTTTGAGGTACTTTTGCAGACAACTATTTGGTTAAGGTTAAAGTATCTAGTGGTTTCCTCACTAGGCTAAGCCTGTATCGAGGAAACCAAGCTACGATTAAATCAAAAGGAAGATGGCTCGGACAACAGGTGCGATTACCATGGTACCAATATTCTAATAAACTTATATAGGTATATTATTTTATGATTAAAGCTAAACATTAAAACTAAACAATATATACATAAATATATAAACTAATATTATAAATGCGAAAGTTTGTGAGGATGTTTGGATGTTTGTGGTTCAATCACGCCGTAACGGCTGAAAGGATTTTTATGAAATTTGGTACAGGGATGGATTATAGTCTGGAATAGCATACAGGCTATACTTGTTCCTACAGAAGCGGACAAGAGCCTATCAAATCCACCAATGGCGGAAATCAAAAACAGACTGAGAGAATACTTTGAAAAAGAGCACCAGAAGCTCTGGGAAAGCAGAAAGGACTGTAAGCAGGCGAAAGTCATGCTCCCGGGCCCAGACAAGAAGTCCACTAACACCATAATAAAGATGAAACGCGAGGACCTGCGAATGTTGGTGGGCATCATCACAGTACACTGTGAATTAAACCATCACCTGTACAAGACAGGGGCTACTGACAGCGGATTATGTCGGGGCTGCCTACAGGGGCATACTGTCGAAGGTGAGGCAGTACTTCACACCGGGACAGCTCCTTAATCTGTACCAAGCACAAGTCCGGTCGTGTATGGAGTACTGTTCACACCTTTGGGACGGTTCAGCCAAATACCAGCTTGAGGCCCTCGAAACCATAGAAAGACGAGCCAAAAGACTCATAGGTAATGATGACTTAGTTGAGTCTAAGCTTCTGAGCCTCGATCATCGTCGCCGAGTAGCCAGCCTATCGGTCTTTTATAGGATACATTTCGGAGAGTGTGCGATTGAACTCTTTGATTTAGTCCCCCCATCCCCATTCCATCATCGGACAACCAGACGCACGGACACGCGACATCCGTTCATGGTTGATATACCACCTTGCCGCACCAAGCGCTTTGCGTGTACCTTTATAATGCGGACAGCCAAAGAGTGGAACTCGTTGCCGGCGTCTGTGTTTCCGAATACCTATAATTTGGGTGTCTTCAAGACCAGAGTGAATAGGTTTCTTCTAGGCAAACGTGCTACACCGTAGACCACATCATTACTTAACATCAGGTGAGATTGTGGTCAAACGATAGACTATTTCGTATAAAAAAAAAAAAAAAAAAAGAGAGAAGAAACTGTACAGCCACGGAAGAGGCCAGGGCCACATCGGGTCTGCGGGCCGTGCTCGGAAGCGGCTCCCAGACACCGCCGCATACAGGGATACTGAGAGAATGTTACCAACGACCCAAAGTCCTGCTTCGCTATTTTAAGGAGCTGGGCTGGCTGGGGTAGGGTTAGCATAGGGGGACAATGCACAAAACACCCCACAGCGGGAAGTCAGTGCAGGTCTAACCACCCCCGATTAGAATTAGAATTAGCATACAGGCTACGTAGGTACCACGCGAGCGAAGCCGTTAGCGGAAGCTAGTTGATTATATAAGAGATTTTCTTGGAGGAGGTAGGGCACAGCAAGATTTTCTTGTTCTGAATTGGAGCAGCCCGCCTGGGAGGTACCTCCGCCTTACAGAAGATCGCAGCCAAATAACATTATTTGTTTCAAATAGTGTTGTGTTCCTGCGGTGAGTAAGGTTGCCAGAGCTCTTTAGGGGGAGGGGGTTCGGGGTCGGCAACACGTGCGATGCCTCTGGTATTGCAAGCGCTCATAGGCTTCGGTAATCGCTTACCAATAGGTGGGCCGTATGCTATATGTATAAAACATATATATATTTTTATTTATATGCAGGTTAGCAAAGGCCCGTGAGGAGTTGAAGCTGGCTGGCAGTGTGAGAGCGGCGGCCAGGCAGGAGTCGCAGCGGAAAGCATCTGCAATGTCCATATACTGCAGTCAGGTACATACACAAGCACAGTACTGAGAACTAAATTAGATGCCTCTTCAAATTTCTTCTACTATCGGTAATAAGCCGGTAATTGATTTAACAGCTCTATATAAATATAACATTTACATAGAGCTGTTACAATAGTACCGTATTATTTTTATAGTAAAGCTCTGGCAACCCTACCGCACGAACACAAAACTATTAGAAACAAATAATGTTATTTTCAATTTGTTTATTTGCAACTATAAAAAAGAATTCGACATACTTAGATGCAGCAAAATATGATTATGACTTAATTAAACTTATATGTAGTAGGCAACTTATAGATAAAACTGGTAAAACTGTTGCAAAAAGGCCCCGACTCAGCATAACCTGGGCTAGTCTTTCGTTGAGGCCTTTGAGACCGGAGAGGTACCTCTGCTAAAATCTAGCTGTGCCCTACCTCCTCCTTAATAAGCTTATAATACAACAACAGAATGAACACCAATGAACATATTTATTTACAGATTGGAGACACGCGTCCAATAAGTTTCTGCAGATTTAGCAGTGACAGCAAAATGCTAATAACGGCAAGTTGGTAAGTTATTAATTAATTATTATTAGTGGGATGAATTCAAGGAGTTAAACTTTAAGAAGATCTACGAGGCGATGATGAAGCCGGCTTATCTCTTCGATGGAAGGAAGATCTTGGACCACGAGGCGTTGCAGCGCATAGGTTTCCACGTTCAGACGATTGGGAAGAGACTGGCCAGGACAGGCAACATTCGGGTACATGGGAGCCAGACGATGCCTTAACCTTAGTAAGTTTTTTGTGTTTTTTGTGCACGAAAGGAGCCTCTAAGAGGCGCACTATAATCCTTTCACTACACTGATTCTTTCATTCGGTCATAGGCTCCTTTCAGGGCCACGACAACTCAACCTGGTCACTGACCGAATACAGGATGACCAAGAAAGAATCAGTGACACGACAAGAAGAAGAATTTATTTATTTGAACGTAAATACATGGATACAGGATACAATTTAGAATACTGGAAATTGCAGAAGTATAGACTGTGTCGCAATTTCCAGTGCCCGACCTAGGGACTAAAAGAGATTTATACATTCAAAAATAAATTAACTAGGTACTAACTATGGAAATTAAAGGATATATATATAGATATAAATAAAAGAAATAAAAAATGGCTACAAGTTACGCAAACTTTCAACTTTGACTGGCCTCATAGCTCAGTTGGTAGTAACTCTGCCTTCTGCGCTAGATGTCGCGGGTTCGATTCCAGCACTGGACAAACATTTGTGACTAACACAGATGTTTGTTCTGTGTCTGGGTGTTAAATATATATCTATTATGTTTATCAGTCTCTGGTACCCATAGTACAGGCTATGCCTAGTTTGGGATCAGTTGATAAGGTGTGATATGTCCGGAATACCTAAAAAAAAATACTAAAGTATATTGTTTAAAAATCATTATCATCAGCCTGATGAAGTCCACTGCTGGACATTGAAATTCAAAGAGTTCACATTATAAGATTGATGACCTCGGTGGCGTAGTGGGCGAGTGCGGGTTCGATTCCCGCTGCGGGACAAATGTTTGTAATAATAAAAATAATCTGCAAATATTCGTTCCGCGTCTGGGTGTTGTGGTACCATGGTACTCGTAGTTTCTGATACCCACGACACAGGGGATCCTAGTGTGGGCTCAGGACTATGTATGTCACTGTTGGGTGTTATTTAATTATTCATTTATATTATTTATTGATTTATAGGTCGGGACTAAGCAAGGTGTGGTCTGTCCCGGATTGCGTGGAGCTGCAGGTGCTTAAAGGTCACACGTGCAACGTCAGCGGCGCAGCGTTCCATCCCGCCGCGGTGATGCCGGCGCACTTCCAGAACAAAGTAAACAATCCTACTTTCTACTTATATCATCATTATCATCATTCATCAACCTGTAGATTTTCACTGCTGGACATAGACCTCCCCCAAAGAGCTCCACGACGAACGGTCTTGTGACTTTTCCATTCACCGTATTGTAAACTTATAAACAAGCCTCCGCAAGTGGCCTTGCTCGCGTGGTACCTACATAAAAAGGCATAAAATAACTCTATTTAATGCAAGTTTCATCGAAATCGGTTCAGCTGTTACGGCGTGATTTAACAACAAACATCCTAACATCCTCACAAGCTTTAGCATTATAAATACTGTTTACTAAATAGAGAATTTGTAATTTATTAAGTAATTTGTAATCTAATTAATATTGGTTTTAATATTTATTATGGAAGTATGAAAACTTTCGTCTTCATCATCATCAGCCTGTAGAAGTCCACTGCTGGACATAGGCCTCCCCCAAATTCCACGACGAACGGTCTTGAGCCCTTTCCATACACCGACTTCCCGCAACCTTTACAATGTCATCGGGTGGGGGGCTTTCCAGCACTGCGTCGCCCGGTTCGTAGTCGCCATTCGAGAACCTTTACTCCCCAACGGTTATCGGTTCTGCGAGCTATATGGCCTGCCCACTGCCACTTCAACTTGCTAATTCTGAGAGCTATGTCGGTGACCTTGGTTCTTCTACGGATTTCCTCATTTCGGATCTTATCACGTAGTGAAACTCCGAGCATAGCTCTCTCCATAGCCCGTTGTGCAACTTTACTGGTAATCTATTTTATAAATTGTTAGTTTATATTGTACTCTTTATTTCCCAAATAAAATGAAATAAACTTTTTTTTTTTACTTTAATTGATACGTGTCAACCAATTACATTAATTAAAGACAATATTAACACATCAACAAAAAATACGATAATAATACGATAAATAATTGAATACTCTAATAACACGGTCAATAATGTTAGAAATTATATCTAAATAATGTATTTGAAATACTACTAGCGCCATCTCTTGAGTATTAGTAATAATTGTGTACCTACCTACTTCTATGTTGTACTGAATAAAGATGTCAGTCTAAAAGAAAGAAAGAAAGAAAATTTATTTATTTGACCCACAACGCAGTAAGTAGGTAGGTAGGTAGGAAGATACAACGAAAGAAAAAAAAATACTTAAATCTAGTAATACAAAAAAAAACACAATAAGAAAAACAAAAACATGTAGGTAGGTGAGGCGGTAGATAGGTTGAGTAGGTATGCGTTGTGTGGGGCAAATAGGTCCCGTCTCAGCATAAAGCTGCACCAAACATAATATGTCTAAGCAAAGCCACTACGTGTGTTTCAAAAGGTTATGGGCCCAGCACGCTTCCACTGCAAATAATTAATTACAATGAAGTCAGATGTCAAATACAATAAATTGAATAATCAAATAATACGATCAAAAATAATTAAAATTAAGTCAGATGTCAAAACAATTAAAGTAACAAATAGTGCAAATTAGATAGATAGATAGAAAATTCTTTATTGCACATTAAAATAGTACAAAGGCGAACTTTATGCTAAAAAGCATTATCTTCCAGATAACCTTTGTGTTTGTGGACAGAAGATGTGAAGGTAGTGCACAGGAGAGGGAACAATTGAGATCATAAAAACGAAAATAAAAGGAAATATGATGCTAATTACTTACTAAAATTTTGAGAGAAATAGGATTTTTAATACATACTAGTTTAAAAATAAATAAGTTCAATACATAAATATATAGATACCATAATAAATACATATGCACACCAATAAAATATTGTAAATAAGAAAACAATTGCTCATTTTTGTATCATTTTATCAAGATGATTGCCTGGCTGGCCTCATAGCTCAGTTGGTAGTAACTCTGCCTTCTGCGCTAGAGGTCGCGGGTTCGATTCCCGCACTGGACAAACATTTGTGACTAACGCAGATGTTTGTTCTGTGTCTGGGTGTTAAATATATATCTATTATGTATATCAGTCTCTGGTAGCCATAGTACAGGCTATGCCTAGTTTGGGATCAGTTGACCGTGTGTAATATGTCCGGAATATGTGTGTAATATGTGTTTCCGAATACCTATAATTTGGGTGTCTTCAAGACCAGAGTGAATAGGTTTCTTCTAGGCAAACGTGCTACACCGTAGACCACATCATTACTTAACATCAGGTGAGATTGTGGTCAAACGTTAGCCTACTTCGTATAAAAAAAAATATATATATATTAAAAAAAAATTATAGATTCTGGACCTGAAAACCTCCACCGATGTGGGTTGAAACACACAGTCATACATCACGCTCACAAAAACTCACGCCATTCTGACAAAATCTTCGTCCGTTATGAATCACTTTGTGTATTGGTTTCCAGGCAGAGACCACAAAAGAAGAATCGACAGACACACCCGCAGCGATGGACACAGAGGGTGGCTCGGAAGTGTGCAGTATGGCGACATGCGCGTACGACGGGAGCGTTCATCTGTGGAACTTTGTCAGGTAATTATTAACCAAAGGGTTAGATAGATAGATAGATAACTCTTTATTGTAAGCCGCATCAAAATTTGAGACATTGAGAGGAGGAAGGGCACAGCGAGATTTTCTCGTTCTGAATTGGAGCAGCCCGCCTGGGGAGGTACCTCCGCCTTACAGAAGATCGCAGCCAAATAACATTATTTGTTTTCTAATAGTGTTGTGCTCCTGCGATGAGTAAGGTTGCCAGAGCTCTTTAGGGGGAGGGGGGTTCGGGGTCGGCAACGCGTGCGTGATGCCTCTGGTATTGCAAGGTAACCGCTTACCAACAGGTGGGCCGTATGCCTGTTTGCCAACAAAGTAGTATAAAAAAAATAAAAATTTAACACATCACAATTAATTCGACAAAATATAAGTAATAATAGTGGAATACAATGGGTGGTTTTATCACTAAGAGTGATCACTTCCAGACAACCTTTGGATGGACTGGATTTTACGAGAACGATAGAGGACGGTGGTGCTAAGGAAACAGGAAAATATGAACTTACAAAATAAATATAATATATAAATATGAATATGGGTTACTTTGTCAGGTAATTATTAACCCCAGGGGTTACTTTGTCAGTAATTATTAATCAGAGGGTAACTCTGTCAGGTAATTGGCGTAACTTGGTCGAGTAATTATGACTGCGGGGGTAACTTTGATTGCTAATTATTACCACTAGGGTAACTTTTGTCTGGTAATTGGTGTGATTTTGTCGTGTAATTATTAATGTTTGGGTAACTTTGTCAGGTACTTGGTGTGACTTTGCCAGTTAATTATTACTGTTAGGGTAACTTTTGTCAGGCAATTATAACTGTTAGGGCAGCTTTCTCAGGTAATTGTTACTGCTAGGATAACTTTTTTGGACAATTATAATTGGGGTAACTTTGTCGGACATAGTCCCCAAGTAACACGACGATAGAGTCTTGAGCTCTCTCCATCCAGACTTGCCGGAATCACAATGTCTCCGGAAGACCAGCGTTGTGCTGCCAACACGGCACAACAAATGCTGAGTTGGACTCCAATTTGTGACGAAGCGTGGACTGGGTGCTAGGACACACATTCTTACAACTTGTACCTTTTTTCTTATTTTTTATTTGCCTGTGTTTTTTGTTTCTTTTTTGTTGTTTTTGTTTTGTCAACATTTCTATTGTTATTATTATTATTATTATTTTCTGTGTGTCTCATTGTTGTATTGTCGTCACAAATAAATGTCTTTTCTTTCTTTCCGGTCCATCGGGTGGGAGGCCAGTTCTGGGAGCTATTTGATTTTTGTTTTATTAATTTTTTTCTTTGTAGTGAATCACCAATGGCGTCGTTGGAGGGGCACGGGCCGAGCCGGGTGGCGCGCGTAGAGTTCCACCCGTCGGGCCGGTTTCTGGCCACCACGGTGTTTGACAACTCATGGCGGCTGTGGGATTTGGAGACAGGTGATATTCTGAATATCTCACACTAGAATCCGCCCATGGCTTCGCTCGCGTGGTACCTAGATAACCTATATGATATTCTGGGTATAGAACTATATCTATTCCAAGTTTCATCGAAATCGGTTGAGCTGTTACGGCGTGATTGAACCACAAAAATCCAAACATCTTCACAAACTTTCGCATTTATAATATTAGCAGGATTTAGGATATTATGATACACAGTTCTGACTCCACACTAGGATCCCCTTCTTCGTGGGTATCAGAAACCATGGTTCCACAACACCCAGACCTGGAACTAATATTTGCAGATTATGCAAATATTTGTCCCGCAGCGAATATCGAACACGCACCCCTTGCATCTCAGACGGGCACTGGACCGCTACGCTACCGAGGTCATCCAAAAATTAAAAATATGCTCTCGACTTTTATCGCCAAGAATGTTAGACGAAGTCTCAGATGTTCAGACCATCAGAAACTTGTAAATGTTTAAAAGGTGTTAGTCAGAGTCATGTCCGAACAATTGGCAAAAGCCCACATTTAGCAGTTGTGAGTATTCCATATGAGACAGTTAGCAAGCTCGTCGCTGCTTTTAATTGCGCGTTTTTTTCTATTATTCAAAATATCTTTATTTTTCCAGCAAAAGAAGTATTACATCAAGAGGGCCATGCAAAACCGGTGTATAGCATAGCTTTCCAGGGAGACGGATCGCTGGCGGTCACTGGGTAAGCAACGATGAGCAGGCTTGCATCAGGATGGTTGACAAACTATTATTGTACGCATCATCATCAGACTTTTATTTATTTATTTAATCTTTATTGCACATAAAACAAAAGTGTACAAAAGGCGGGCTTAATGCCAAGGCATTATCTACCAGCCAGCCTGATTGGGTAGAAACAGGAGGTTGGCGTGCGACAGATTGTTTAACTTAACTAAAAATTATACTATATATAACATTATATTTATATACGAATATATATAATGTACTATAATAGATTCACAGCTAGTACAAATCAGTGTTTTATTAATTAACATGTAGTGTAGATGCTAAATGTTCACGAGTTAATCGTTAAAAGGACACTTTGGAGTCAACTTTTTTGAGACTTCATAATTTTTTTTGAGACATCTTTTTTGAGACATCGTTTTTGAGACATTATTTTTGAGACTTCTTCTTTTTTTCAGACTTCATCAGTCTGATCAACCTGGTCACTGACCAAAGACAGGATGACCAAGAAAGAATCAGTGGCACGATAAGAAGATCAGTCGGATGATGATGAGTCCAAAAATAGTTTGGTTTCTGTTCAATGCTGAATATAGGCCTCCCCCAAAGAGTGCCACGACGAACGGTCTTGAGCCTTCTCCGTCCACGTTCGTGGGCGCCATTCGAGAACCGTTATTCCACTGTTGTCGGTTCTGCGAGCTTTATGTATCAAGTGCCTGTGCCATCTCATCATAAATCTTTAATAAAAAACGTCGCCTCCTGAATTTTAATTAATAGTGTTTTTTGTAAAAAAGTTAAAGAAATGGCTATCTGAAAAATCATTTTATACTGTCAGACTTCTTGAGCCATGACCATAGATAACATCATATTACTTAAGCCATGACCAATAGTAATTTTGATATTTTATATTATCCATTATACGAAATTGTATGACTTTATTTTAATTTTTATTTCTTTGTTTGATTGTGTTAATAAAAACTATTATTATTTGCACGCCGTAGCAAAATAAATAATTTGATTTCATATCGACAGGGGTATGGACGCATTTGGCCGCGTGTGGGACCTGCGCACGGGCCGCTGTGTGATGTTCCTGGAGGGACACCTAGGCCCCGTGCTGGCCGCGGCCTGGGAGCCGCACACGCCGCGCCTGGCCACCGCGGCCGCCGACCATCAGGTAACGCCTGTTCTAAAAGCATTCAATCGCTTTACTCTACTGCAAAATGCGGGCATGTACGTGTTTGGGCGTGCCTCTGACTACCCCCCTTAGACATCTTCAAGGATTTGATTGGAGAAAGTCTGAGCCTATATATTCGAGGTGATCCTACTAATATAAATGCGAAAGTTTGTGAGGATGTTTGTTGTTCAATCACGCCGTAACGGCTCAACCGATTTCGTTGGAACTTGGAATATATAGATGTCTTTATCTAGAATAACATACAGGCTACTTTTTATGTAGGTACCACGCGAGCGAAACCGCGGGCGAATGCTAGTTCATAATATCTATAATATATAATACTAGCTTCGCGTGGTACCTATGAAGATAAAAAGTAGCCTATATGCTATTCCAGACTATAATCTATCTCTGTGCTAAATTTCATCCAAATCCGTTCGGCTATTTGGCTGTTTGAACCACAAACATCCAAACATCCTCACAAACTTTCGCATTTATAATATTAGTAGGATAGGTATATAATCGATCCATCTTTCGAATTAGGATTTATTAAAAAATCTTTTTCAATTTCAAAGCCTTTATTGCTAAACATATATGGGTATTGTTATATAACTATTAATCTCTACATTGTTTAGCGTGTCTATGACACAAAAGCCTCCTCCAGCTTTTTCCATTCTTCCCTATCTCCTGCCAGTCTTGTCCAAAGTGGGCCAGTGATTTTCATTATGTCATCAGACCATCTTTGGAGCTGTCTGCCTCTTTTTCTTTTTGTGTTGTGTCGGGGGGTCCAGTTTGTTAATGCTATGGTCCATTTTGGTGTTTGCTCCCTGAGCATGTGACCTGCCCATCTCCATTTTAGTGTTTTGATCTTAGTTTCGGCATCTTCCCATTTTGTTATTAATCTTATGGTTGTGGCTCGTATTCTGTGTAACCTTGTGTATCCTAGTATGCTCCTTTCCATGCTCCTTTGACATATTCCCAACTTTTGCATGTTTTTCTGGGTGTTTGTCCAGGTTTGGCTGCCATATGTCATTATAGGTAGGGTGCAGGTGTTGTAGAGCTTTCTTTTCACTTTGATGGAGTATTGTTTGTTTTTCATTATGGTTTTTAGTGACCAGAATCTAAAAAAATCTATTCTGTTGTTAATAATTTTGTAATGTTGTTTTCAGGCTAAGATCTGGGATATGCGGAAGAGATCCTGCCTCTATACAATACCTGCGCACACGCATTTGATAAGCGGTATGCTACCATCATTAGTTATCCATCCTACTATCCTTACTTCTCGTCTGTAATCTGATTTTCTACAAAGAAAGAATTATATTCTTCCTGCTATCCTAATTTCTACTATCGTTATTTCTACTATAATTCTTCCTACTGTCATAATTTATACTATCATGCTTCCTGCTATCCTAAGTTCTACTATAATTCTTCCTACTGTCATAGTTTATACTATCATGCTTCCTGCTATCCTAAGTTCTACTATAATTCTTCCTACTGTCATAATTGACACCCTGATTGCAACATCGACACGTCGCAGTAGTCACAATGTTTTAAATAATTAATAGGTATTTTATATATTTTAGGTTAAGGTATATATTTCTATGGGTCTTAGAATTAGTTTTTACCATCTGTACTATTCTTAAGTTACCTGAAATAAAATTTATATTATTATTATTATTATAATTTATACTATAATGCTTCCTGCTATCCTAAGTTCTACTATAATTCTTCATACTATTTAAAAGTAAATTTCAACTTTTTTTTATGCTGATATTATTTTTTCGTAACTCCTTACATCACTTTTCGATTACTCTCACGGTTACCGATTTCGCCTAAGTGGCGCTGAAAAAAAAACTCACCCTGTATACAAAATATCCGACTATTTGACTATTTAGATGACAAAAAATCTTGGGACTGAATATGCTCCAACTCGATTATTAATAAAGTTTAGTCAAAGTCAAAGTCAAAAGGCATTTATTTCAATAAAATCACTGGGATCACTTTGAAACGTCTTAGAAACTTTAAAAAAGTTTCTTGACTGTATCTTCTTGGTCGCAAGAAAAGACGTAAACTTAAAGTAAAAAAGTAAAGTAAAAATGATTTTATTCATAAAGGTCTTAACATACATATGGTGCTACATTATTATACAACGAAATATACATAAATATATATAGATGTATAAATATTATATTGCAGATATAATGAAGTGCACAAATGATTATTAGGTATATAACATAGACCAGTAGTTGTTATTTTTAGACCTATAAACTAGTTATGCATTGAGCTCCTCGTACTAACTAAGTAACAACTTGTATATAGACACGAGGAATCGCTGCTTCGGTCTAATCCAGTTTCTAGGTACTACCTAAGTAGAAAGAGACGTGGATGTGCTTAGGTAAGCAAGAGTACAAATGAACAAAAGTAAATAGATTAAAGTAAAACTCAACTAGATTTAAGATATTTAAAAATGATCCATGCCATTTCAATGCTTGCTTGCTTGTCGTGTCACTGACTCTTGGTCATCCTGTGTTAGGTCAGTGACCAGGTTGAGGTATGGTGGCCCTGAAAAGGACCTATGACCGTCGGTGAAAGAATCAGTGCAGTGAAAGGATTAAAGTGCGCCTCTTAGAGGCTCCTTTCGTGCACAGTAAATAAATGCGATTTCAATGAATACAAAGTGATTAAATAAATAAATATTCCGGACATATTCACACGGTCAACTGATCCCAAACTAGGCATAGCCTGTACTATGGGTACCAGAGACTGATATACATAATAGATAAATACCAATTTAACACCCAGACACAGAACAAACATCTGTGCTTATCACACAAATGTTTGTTCAGTGCGGGGATCGAACCCGCGACCTCTAGCGCAGAAGGCAGAGTTACTACCAACTGAGCTATGAGGCCAGTCAATTCATAATATGTATGCCATTCCGAAAGGGGCTTATTCTACAACCAATTGGTAATAAAGTTTTTCTACGACTTTTGGAAATTGGACATTTTTCATTGAATACACTCTATGCGAAAATCAGCTGTTTTGGGGTCAAATCAGGTCAAACTCAATGAATCAGCTGTTTTAGGTAGCAATCTTGATTCCGAACTTCTTGTACGTTTAGTTATTAGTTCTAAAGATGATAAAAAAACTAAAATCAGCTCAATTGAGAAAGTTTTTTAAATATCGAGGTTTTTTTTCGCTTAAATTATTTATTTTCGTTAATAGAATAACCCCCTCTCGGGATGGTATACATGTTATGAATACCCTTGTATTGAAATTTGAAGTCTATAATTTTTTTTCAGATGTGCGGTACCAACGCAGCAATGGCCACTTCCTGGTCACCTCGTCTTACGACAAATCTGTCAAACTGTGGTCTAACCCGTCCTGGCACCCGCTGAGGACCCTCTCCGGGCACGATAATAAGGCAAGTCCAGACAAGTAGCTAAATTTCATGTAGAATTGACGGTTTCAAAGTTATGCTCTAACAAATTAACATACATGACTGGCCTCATAGCTCAGTTGGTAGTAACTCTGCCTTCTGCGCTAGAGGTCGCGGGTTCGATCCCCGCACTGGACAAACATTTGTGTGATGTACGCAGATGTTTGTTCTGTGTCTGGGTGTTAAATATTTATCTATTATGTATATCAGTCTCTGGTACCCATAGTACAGGCTATGCCTAGTTTGGGATCAGTTGACCGTGTGAATATGTCCGTAAAAAAAAAGACCATTTATGTACAATGGGCGGAGAATAATAATATACAAAGAATGTGTAGTGATTCAAATAATATTTTTTGTTTCAGGTTATGAGCACGGATATATCTTACGATAATAAGTACATAGCGACGTGCTCCTACGACAGGACTTTCAAGCTTTGGGCGCCGGACTTATCATAAATTATACTAGTTTAAACCTGCGGCTTCGCTAGCGCTGTACCTGTTTTTTTTTTTTTTTTATATACAACAGATGTGGTAAACAAGCTTACGGCCCACCTGATGGTAAGCGGTTACCGTAGCCTATGAGCGCTTGCAATACCAGAGGCATCACGCACGCGTTGCCGACCTCGGACCCCTTTCCCCCCTAAAGAGCTCTGGCAACCCTACTCACCACAGGAACACAACACTATTTGAACCTGTCTAAAAAGTTGCCTATACAAGTAATCCTACTAATATTATAAATGCGAAAGTTTGTGAGGATGTTTAGGTGTTTGTTATTCAATCACGCCGTAACGGCTCAACCGATTTTGTTGAATCTTGGAATAGGATAAAGATATTTGCCTAGAATAGCGTATAGGCTACTTTTATGTAGGTAGCACGCGAGCAAAGCCGCGGGCGGAAGCTAGTTTATAACATGTATGCTATCCTGAAAGAGGATTATTCTAAAATCTCAAAATTTGTTGTACGAAATTTGTTCTTTTGAAAATTTGATTTAATAAATAAACATATTTATTTATTTCGGACGACTAAAATCCATAATTTGTTAGTAAAATTATATAAAAGAACTTTTAGTTTAGTATAGTTTAGATTTGTTTCATTGCAAAAATCTACTGTTTTGGGGTCAAATCAGTTAAAACTAAATGAATCAGCTGTTTTAGGTAGTAATCTTGATGCTGAACTTTTTGTTATGAAGATTATGAAGATGATAAAATTACCAAAAACAGATAATTTGAGAAAGTTAGGAAAAAAAGGATTTTTTTCGCTGCTGTTCTTTCTTTTTGTTGATAGAATAACCCCCCTTCCCGGATTGTATACATGTAATGAATCACCTTGTATGTATGTTATTCCGGGCTATTTACTACATACATGGCAAATTTCATTGCAATCTGTTCTGCGGTTGCGCTGTGAAATAGTTACAAATATCTTAACATCCTCACATATTTGCAAACTTTCGCATTTGTAATATTTGTAAGAGAAAATAATTGTAAATAAATGACCTGAAATTGTCTATTTTATTTATTTCGCCTAAAATCCCATTAGTGCACAACCGAAATTAGAACCCACGACCTTCGAAGCAAAAGTCGAAGTTCCTCCTACTAGGCTATCATTTCAGCCATACGACGTCCACTGCTGAACATGGCCTCCCCCACAGACAGAGCATATTCCTTATCATGTGGAGGGATTTGCCCATACTCACCACGCTGGGCATGCGGGTTGGCGAGCGCAGTTAGAGCTATCGTTGTTGAAATGAGGGACGCTGCTGCCCGCTCACCTAGATTTTTTCCATTAGTCGCCTCTTACGACATCCGCGGATAGGTAGATGGAGGGGCCTATTCTTCAGCCGGGGCCACCACGGCCTACTAGGCTAACACTGCTGTAACTATAATTATCATCATCAGGGTTCGATTCTCCGCCGGAGAGATAGCTTTTGGCTTTTTCTAATTTTTGTTTTTCTAAAGTCAGAACTTATATTTTGATTATAAAGATTTCAAAAAACAAAATTAAAAAAAGTAACAAATACCACTACTACTAGTTGTACTTTTAGTAGTTACTTGCTTGCTTGTCGTATCACTGATTCTTTCTTGGTCATCCTGAATTAGGTAAATGACTAGGTTGAGGTATGGTGGCCCTGAAAAGGGCCTATGACCGCCGGTGACAGAATCGGTGTAGTGAAAGGACATCCTCTATGATCTCCAGGCGATCAGATCTTTGAAAATGCCTAAGGGGCAGGGGCACGTCCGTTTAGTAAAAGATGTAATAATTTTCACCATTTATTTTATACGGCAATTTACACCAAGTGCGTGGGCACATAACACAAACAATGCAATCAATATTTACAATTTGCGTAATAGAAAATTATTTATCCTAGGAAATATTCAGTGAGACGAACATTAGAACTTCACAAATTCATACAAACGTTTGTTTATGATTGCTTCCCGAATATCCATCGAAATTTGTAATAAAATAGGCTCTCGACAAATATACCTAACGAATAGACGTTAGCGTAGCGGGTGAGTCTGAGACGCAAGGGGTGCGGAGTTCGATTCCCGCTGCGGGACAAATTCATGATTTGTAAATATTCGTTCCGGGTCTGTGTGTTGTGGTACAATGGTACTCGTAGTTTCCGATACCCACGACACAGGGAATCCTAGTGTGGGGTCAGGACTGTGTATGTCACTGTTGAGTGTTATTTATTTATTATCATTAATTTGCAATGCCGAGACCGAGAAGCAATAGTAACAATGCGTTTGTATGATTGGTGGTCAAGTGGTGGCAATAAGCCATAGCGCACATGCACTCATTTAGATATACCTTAATAATTACCAATATTGGTAGAATAATAATAAAATATCTACAGTGGAACAATTGAATAAAATAATTTGAAAAATTACTAAAATTATCTCACTCATAGTAACTTAAAACCTCAATTAAAAATTAAAAATAGTACTTAAACAATTTTTTTTTCGGAAATTGGTATAATTTTAACTTCTAACGCTCGTCACACACCAAGAGATATTATTAAGTATTGGAACTACAAATTCAGCTACTTATAACAGGGTGTAAAAAGACTATACGTGAAAAATACATTTTTACAAAAAATTGAACTACCTTCGGGAATCAAGCGATTATCTTACACAGTCTGTTTAGGGATAGATTTGTTTATGGTTTCAGTTTTTGGGAGCTGTCTTTTACACCCTGTAGATAATGGGGTTATTCAAAATAATGTACCAATAAACTTTTCACTATTGAGGATAAAATTAACATATTTAGACTAACTTTAAAATAATGTTCAACATGAGGTGGGCATGTCATGAGGAGGGACGAAAGTCATGTAACGAGGAGAGCGTCATCCCTCCAAATTATTGTTTCTGGTAATCTATGGGGGAGGCTTATGTTCAGCAGTGGACGTCCTACGGCTGAAACGATGATGGTGATGATGATGATGGTCAAAGCCGCGGGGCCTAAAATACATATTTTTAATAACCCCTAGCCTAGATAGTATACGACCGACGAGCCTATAACAACCAAACGGCCATTTTCAGATATAAATTATACAGGATGATTCATAATATGTTTGCTATCCCGAAAGGGGTTTATTCTACACCCAATTGGCAATAAAGTTTGTTGTACAACTTTTGGTAATGCGACATTTTTCATTTAAAAAAACTATGCAAAATCTGCTGTTTTGGAGTCAAATCAGTTCAAACTCAATGAATCAGCTGTTTTAGGTAGCAATCCTGATGCCGAACTTCTGTTGACAGAATAACCCCCTTTCGGGATGGTATACATGTTATGAATCATCTTCTAGTCAGGTTTTGCTGCATCGGTCTTAAGAGCTAAAAAAATAACAAAATTACAAATGGCGCTGACTCGTTGTGTACGATACATTTTTGAACGAATCGATAAAGACCAATCGATTCTGCGCTCACTCGCCGGCCGATCGAGAAAGAATTCAATATTTAGATTTATAACGATAACTAGTATTTACACTAAGAAACAAATTACTTAAAATTGTTCCCAAAACTTTCGTTTCTCCAATTTACACACAGTTGAGAGATCAAATTATTTAGGCATTGTTAATCCTAAATGTTAACCGGACCATTCGAATTATTTCGCTTGCTTTTCGTGACACTGATTCTTTCTTGGTCACCCTGTAGTCAGTGACCAGGTTGAGGTACGGCGCGGCGGCCCTAAAAAGGGCCTATGACCGTCGCTGAAAGAATCAGTAAAGAGCCTCTTAGAGGCTACTTTCGTGCGAATTATTGTAGGTAATTATCGAAAATTTATCGTCAATATTATCAATTCAACATCGATATTGCAAATAATCGAATCATTTGGTTATTTTGGTCATTATAATTAGTTATATTATTTATACATCGAAACAAAGTATACAAAAGGGATCGTTTTATTTTACATTATCATTCACTAACTATATCGTCACTATTTTACAAATTAGAACCTGGAATTACTGACCAAATCTTGAAAAACTGACGCCCCCTTTATACTATACATGGTGTATTAAACATGAATCTTAATCAAAACTAAGCCCCATGTATTTGGGTGTTTTAGGAAAGTTTAGTACACTTCCGGGTAAATCTGTACCCGTAGGAAAACATTGAACAAATAGTTATTCCTCTCACCACACTGGTTTAGCCAACGATCATTACCTAGATGGACCAGTGATGGCGAAAACTGAACGAATTTTGAGCTCATTGTCTTGACTTGCCTAGTATACACAATTAAAATTTGGTCAAAATTGGTTCAGCTTTTTGCAGGCAAAGTGCGTGTGAAACTCCTATTTATTTACAAATTGACATAAACTGCCCACTATTTATCAGACAAGTCTTTTTTTCAGACTTTGACAACATCAAAACAATAGATTTATTGAACATCAATTGATTTTGAACCGATAAAGAACAACCCCATAACAATAACCACAGCGCCTTCGCACACCATGTCGACTCAATAACAACTGACAAAAATTAAAGCATTGAAATGTGACCTCTAATTTCGAGAATTTCGCCTGGAGGTACCTCCGTCTTACAAAAGATCGCAGCCAATCTCAAAATAACGTTATTTGTTTCAAATAGTGTTGTGTTCCTGCGGTGAGTAAGGTTGCCAGAGCTATTCAAGGAGGGGGGTTCGGGGTTGGCAACGCGTGCGTGATGCCTCTAGTATTGCAAGCGCTCATAGGCTACGGTAAACACTTAATAACAGGTGGGCCGTAAGTGAGCTTTTTTAGTAGTATGTCTGGAATATTTATTATTTTATTTTATTAATGCTTGTTGCATGCGAGTTGATGTGGAGTGGTTATTGTGTCCAAAGGCCTTTAGTGATCACACAAAATTATAAAAGGGTACAACATAATTTCTGCGTGATTTTGACTGGCCATATAAATGACTAGAATTCAATTCTTCGTAGTAGGGTTGGCTACCCCCATATTCAACAAATGCGAGTAACCCCTAAATTGGTTGACCATCGCCTCCCTATACGCGGCTATATGCCTGGGGTCGATCTGGCCCCCCATCAACTGCCGCGGGTCCATTTGACCGGCTAAACTGTAAAGCGCCATGTACGGATCGAGGAACGACGACATTGGCACCGGCTTTTGAGGCTCTTTCTGGCTCTCACGAGAGCTAGTCGAGTGCACAGAGCCAGTGGGGGAGGGGTCATCGCGGACTTGGTAGGTGGGTACGTTTATCGTCGGCTTTTTTGGAAGTTTTTGGTCCTTTGGGGGCGTTGGGGTTTTGGCTACGAACTTGCCGTTAGATGAGCGTTTTTGGGGGCGGACCGCGTCCTTTTTTGGGGGGGTTTGCGCTTTGTTCACTAGGGTGATTTCTAAATTGGACCCGACTACAGCCTTCCCGTCTACTATGGAATAGTTCTTTGCAACACTTTGATTTTGTTGCTTCGATGGTGATGGGGCCGTGGGGACCCTCACAATTTCCACAGCAGGCTTCGCGATCTTACAAGTCAGATCCAAAATGTCTTGCGGCTGGTTCGGGAGGTTAGGGGTGAGTTGCACCCGGTGGGGTTTGATCGGCACCCCGTGCAGGGTATGCGGGGGCGGCATGAAGGGGTCTTTCGGGTTACCGTAGACCGTCTTCTCCGGGCTGGAGGAACCGTAGATTGACGTCGCCTGGATGACTCTGGGGGGTAGAACCCCGTTGGGGTAAGCTGGGGCTACGACCACGGGGGTGTTGTAGTAACCGTACATTTGCGAGGCCATTATCTGCTGTTGGACTGGGTTGAGTAGTAGCGGGTTGGGGGCGATGACTGGGGTGACTGGGGTGGGCCAGGGGGGTAGGGGGGTGACTTCCAGCCCCCGCTCCTTGAGGATGTCCAGCCGCTTCTTCTTGGAGCCGGATTCTGGGCTGTCCGTCTCTGGGTACTCGTCCAGATCGATGATTTCCGGTGTCTTCGGCTTGTATGGAACCTGGAGACAAAAACCTGGTGAAAAACCATTCAAATGCCGTTGGAGAATGTCGGGTGGCGGTGGAGAAAGTCGGGCACCGGTGGAGAATATATGATGCCAATCGAGAATTTTGGATCCCGGATGGAGAATGTCAGATGCCAGTGGAGAATATCGGATGCCGTTGAAGACTTGGACTTTAATAAGTGAACTATGAACAACTGAAATAAACTATGTACTTTAAATTGAATTGAAGAGTATCATGTAGGTTTAGAATGTCGGATGCCAGTGGAGAATGTTTGGATGCAGTTAGAGAATGTCGGAGACAGGGGAAAATGTCGGATACCGATGGAGAATGTTACTGACATTCTCCAGATAGTCGATGGAGAATATCGGAAGCCGGTGGTGAACGTCGGCTGCCGGATGAATAGAATAACGGATAGAATAACTGATTTTGTTGGAGAAAGTCCTTTCGATGGATAATGTCAAGGATGAATATCGGATGATGGCGCGGAGAATATCTGATGTTGATCGGAAATTTTGGACCGCGGCGGTGGAGAATGTCGGTTGCCAGTGGAGAATGTCGGGTGCCGGTGGAGAATGTCGGGTGCCGGTGAAGAATGTCATATCTAGTGAACAAGAATGAAATACCTCTACGATCTCGTCGTCGCTGTGGCTGGCGGTGGGCGGAGGGCGGTGGATGCCGAAGTTGGTGATGGGCGGCGCGGAGTTGGGCGGCGCGGGGGGGGAGCTCGACGCCGAGAGGGATTCCGCTAGGAGGGGGTAGTTCGTCGGTGCTGTAGGTAAAAAAACTTAGTTATTGTAATCAATACTAATAGTTTATGATTCAAAATATATAATAAAGATTGTTCTACAACTTTTTTCATTAAAACTACTCCCTATGCAAAAACCAGCTGTTTTGGGGTCAAATCAGTTCAAACTCAATTATTTAGCTGTTTTCGGTAGCAATCTTAATGTCAAACTTCTCTATAAAACAGTCGGGTTAGTCACACCATTAGTCATACATAACTCAAGAACGGCTGAACCGATTTCGATGAAATTTGCAATATGTAGAGTTGTTTAACTAGAGGAGCTTAAAGGCTATTTTTTATGTAGGTACCGCGCCAGTGAAACTGCGGGCGCTAGCAAGTTACTTATAAATGATAAAAAGACCAAAAACAGCTTTTTTAAAAGACGGTAGGTATCATGAGTTTTATTTAGCATGATTTGGTTGGAGCAGAATAGCGCTTACGTGTGTTAGGTGCGGTGGCGGGCAGCGCATTCTGGCGCGTGGGTTTGACTCTCACGGCGCGCAGCGAGCTCCGACCAACAGGACGATTCGGTTTCTGTTGAAAAAAATATATATTCTACTTTAATAATAATCACCTCATCGTTGTGCACCTCATCAGTGCCAGTGTGGTAAAGCGGTCGATCAGCTCGGTCACCACGGATTATCGTGCACTAGGGCTGCCGGAAGAATATCCCGCCACGCTAGCCTTAATGACATCATCCGCCGGGCTCTTACCAGCATTAACGTCCCAGCCATTCTCGAACCGAATGGTCTGCTACGTGATGATGGTAAGCGGCCTGACGGTATGACTTTGGTCCCTTGGGAGAAGGGTAGGCCTATGGTGTGGGACGCTACTTGTGTTGATACACTTGCGCGCACACATCTTCCGGGGACATCAGTTAGGGCGGGTGCGGCGGCAGATTCGGCCGAGGATCTCAAAAGGCGCAAATATGTTAGTCTTGATAGGGCTTACATATTTGAGCCTTTTGGGGTTGAGACCCTGGGTCCGTGGGGAAACGGGGCCCTCCGGGTTTTCAAAAAGATATCAGGACGTCTGATCGAAGCGACGCGTGACCCGAGAGCTGGCTCTTATTTGGCCCAGCGCATTAGCATTGCCATCCAGCGTGGCAATTCCGCCAGCGTCTTGGGGACGCTTCCGACTGGTAGTGATCTGGATCAGTTGAGCTATCTATAGATCGTTTGTAACGGTCTTTAGATGGCTCAACTGTTTCTTGTGTATTTTGTAAATATTAACTTGTATTAGTAATAGAAAGCAGATTTTAAGAATATATAATTTTTCTTATAATAATCATAATCATTTATTGCCTTTTCATCATCATCATTTCAGCCGTACGACGTCCACTGCTGAACATGGCCTCCCCCACAGACAGAGCGAGTTCCTTATCATGTGGGGGGATTTGCCCATACTCAGCACGCTGGGCATGCGGGTTGGCGAGCGCAGTTAGAGCTATCGTTGTTAAAATGAGTAATATTAAACAAGAGCAGGATACACAAAAAAATTATAAAAAGGCAAAGGGAGTAAATTCAGCATTCGCTCTTCTTTAATCCCTAAGCATATACAACTTCTCAGATCAGATCCTTGAACACGCCTATGGGGGGTATTCAGAGGCACGTCCATAAAATACATCTGACACATTTGGAGGAGGTAGGGCACAGCGAGATTTTCTCGTTCTGAATTGGAGCAGCCTGCCTGGGGAGGTACCTCCGCCTTACAGAAGATAGCAGCCAAATAACATTATTTGTTTCAAATAGTGTTGTGTTCCTGCGGTGAGTAAGGTTGCCTGAGCTCTTTAGGGGGAAGGAAGTTCGGGGTCGGCAACGGTTGCGTGATGCCTCTGGTATTGCAAGCGCTCATAGGCTACGGTAACCGCTTACCATCAGGTGGGCCGTAAGCTTGTTTGCCACCTCTGTTGTATAAAAAAAGAAAACATGTCTACATTTTGCAGTAGTATTCTAAATTGTCGCTTGTTGTGCCATAGGTTCTTCGTCGATCAATAGACCAGGTTGAGGTGGTGGCTCAGAAAGGGCCAATGACCGGTGGAGGAACCTTTTATAAATAAATAAATATCTCTCTCTTTTATATCGGTTTCCTATAAAATATGTATATAAATTTACGCTTGTTCTGTTTCCTTTTCTGTTGTTTTTTACTATAATTTTTTAATTGTTTGTTTTAGTTTTGTGTGTTCCAAAAGTTGTTGTATATTTTGTATTGTAAATGTTAGTTACTTTTTTTGTGCTTCGTGTTTTAGTTATGTATGTATCGTGTTAGTGTACGTGACGTGTTTTGGTTTCCGGTTCCGACGGAAGATCAGCGATGTGATGGCCATGCTCAATGGCTATCACAACATAATGCTGAGTCGGACGCCTTTTCGTAGCATTTATTATTTTTTTCTTTCTCTTTCTTAGTCTTAGTTTGTATAGTTTAATCCATAAGGTGTTGGGTAATTTTAAGGTTAATGCTACGAATAAAAGTATTTTCTTCTTCTTTCAGTGTAGTGAAAGGATAGCAGTACGCCTCGTAAAGGGTCTTTCAGTGCACATGTCATGTCAGACATGCTTTTTCCTCATGATGTTTACTGTCACCGGAGTGCACTGACATTGCGTACCCTGAAAGGCCAATGACCGTTGGAGAAGGAACCAGTGTGGTGAAAGTGCACATGTTAGAAATGCTTTTTCCTCATGATGTTTTCCGACACCGGAGTGCACTGACATTGCGTACCCTGAAAGGCCAATGACCGTTGGAGAAGGAACCAGTGTGGTGAAAGTGCACATGTTAGAAATGCTTTTTCCTCATGATGTTTTCCGACACCGGAGTGCACTGACATTGCGTACCCTGAAAGGCCAATGACCGTCGGAGAAGGAACCAGTGTGGTGAAAGTGCACATGTTAGACATGCTTTTATGTCATGATGTTTTCCGTCACCGGATTGCGTTTACGTACCTGTTCTAACGGGGCGCCGTTATGCGCGTGCCCGTTGACGCTGGTTGGGGGGTAGGGCGCCGGGAGGGGGTGCATTAGCGTCACATCGCCCTGATACTCTTGAGGACCTGAAAAAAAAAGTTAAATTGGAATTTCATTGCTTTCTGTCTCCTTGCTCCTTCTTGTCGTGTCACTGCTTCTTTCTTGGTCATCTTCCATCTTCATCAGGTCAGTGACCAGGTTGAGGTATGGTGGCCCTGAGAAGGGCCTATGACTGTCAGCAAAAGAATCAGTGTAGTGAAAGGATTAAAGTGCACCTCTTAGAGGCTCCTTTCGCGCACATGTCACATGTCTTCAAATTTTTAGGTTCTAGGACATGCCGGTTTCCTCACGATGTTTTCCTTCACCGTTTAAGAGCACTAGCATAGCGCACATACATATTCTGAATGGTCCACATCCATTGGTGCACGACAGGATTTGAACTCACGACCTGTGGATCGGAAGGCGGGGCTACTACCACCCCTCCACCAGAGCGCCGGCCGACGTGACGGCCATGATGTTGTCACGAAGTATTGAATTTGATGTTCTCGTGTAAGTTAATTTATAATTGGGCGATATAAAAATTTCTGTAAGCAGTCTGGCCATGGTTACATAATTTTTTCGCGACCCACCTTCACACTTAGCCTTTTCCCGCCATTCACACTGAGTTCCCCTCTTTAACACTAGTATGAAGGCCGGGATTTCTTTCCCACTGGTGTTCATCATCATCATCATCAGCCTGTTGAAGTCCACTGCTGAACATAGGCCTCCCCCAAAGAGTTCCATGACGATCGGTCTTGAGCCTTTTCCATCCACCGACTTCCCGCAACCTTAACAACGTCGTCGGTCCATCGGGTGGGGGGCCTTCCAACACTGCGTCGTCCGGTTCGTGGTCGCCACTCGAGAACCTTTGTTCCCCAACGGTTGTCGGTTCTGCGAGCTATATGGCCGGCCCACTGCCACTTCAACCTGCTAATTCTGAAAGCTATGTCGGTGACCTTGGTTCTTCTACGGATTTCCTCATTTCGGATTTTATCTCGCAGCGAAACTCCGAGCATAGCTCTCTCCATAGCCCGTTGGGCGACTTTGAGCTTGTATATGAGGCCAATAGTTAGCGACCAAGTCTCAGTGCCATATGTCATCACTGACAACACGCACTGATTGTAGACTTTCGTCTTGAGGCTCTGCGGTATCTGCGACGAGAAGATATGACGAAGTTTCCCAAACGCTGCCCATCCGGTGTTAAAGCGGGGAATTTAATTTCCCTACCTTAACACTGGTGTGAAGGCTCAGTGTGAAGGTGGGTCGCGAACGCCAGCTTCAGCTGCTGCTCCGGCAGGGAGGCGAGGAACTTGTGTGGCCGTACCTTTATCAGCCGTCATCCAGTGCGGAGCCTCCCCGGGCTGCAGCAGGGCGCCGGCTTTTGCTTGTCTTTCTTGATCGCTAGGTCATTGAACTGGTCGAGTTATGATGGCCAATGACCGGTAGAGGAACCAGTGTGGTGAGAGGATAACAGTGCGCCTTCAGTGCACATGTCAGACAAGCTTTTTCCACATGATGTTTTCCGTCACCGGAGTGCACTGGCATTGAACCACGAGAGGCCAATGACAGTCGGAGAAGGAACCGTAGTAGCCGTACCTTTATCAGCCGTCATCCAGAGCGGCGCCCCCCCGGGCTGCACCAGGGCGCCGGCCGACGTGACGGCCAGCTTCGGCTGCTGCTCCGGCAGGGAGGCGAGGAACTCCAGGTTCAGCTCCGATGCCGGCTTCGAGATCACGCTCGTGTTCTCCTCTTTGATTTCACCTGGAAAATATGATATATTTTAGGAGGAGGTAGGGCACAGCGAGATTTTCTCGTTCTGAATTGGAGCAGCCCGCCTGGGGAGGTACCTCCGCCTTACAGAAGATCGCAGCCAAATAACACTATTTGTTTCAAATAGTGTTGTGTTCCTGCGATGAGTAAGGTTTCCAGAGCTCTTTAGGGTGGGAGGGGGGGAGGGGTCGGCAACGCGTGCGTGATGCCTCTGGTATTGCAAGCGCTCATAGCTGTTAGTTTTCCAAATACCTATATATACTATACTTCATGCAAATAAAAGCCATTCACTCATTCATTCAAAAAAATGTCTAAAATAAATTTTAAAAAAAATGATGTGTATAAGATATGGTTACGAACCAGTCTCGCAATCAACGTTAGGTCTGTGGGGAGAGTGAGTTTTCTCCTCTCTGAGTGGAGAGTCGCTGAGGTGGATGGTGTCTATGGGCTGAGTGAGGCCGTTGGCCTTAGTGCCGTTGCGGCGCTCGTGGTGCTCGAACGCCAGAAGGTATCTGAAACGACAATTTATTATTTATTTATTTTTTTATTGGTGATGGTTAGGCGTTTGACCAACATCTCACTTTTTTTTTTTTTTTTTTTGTTTTTTATACAACAGAGGTGGCAAACAAGCTTACGGCCCACCTGATGGTAAGCGGTTACCGTAGCCTATGAGCGCTTGCAATACCAGAGGCATCACGCACGCGTTGCCGACCCCGAACCCCCTTCCCCCCTAAAGAGCAAGTGAGATGTGGCCTAAGATGGAGCACGCTTTACCAGAAGGAACTTATTCACTCTAGATTTGAAGACTCCTAGATTGTACTCATCCGGGAAAACAGACGCTGGCAGATCGTTCCACTCTTTGCCAGTGCTTATAATAAAGGTGGAGCAGAAATGTTTGGTTCGACACTGTGGTATGTCGACCAGGTCTTAATTAAAATAAAGCTGTGTTCAAACGGCGTTCGATAACTACTAATATTATAAATGCGGAAGTTTGTGAGGATGTTTGGATGTTTGTGGTTCAATCACGCCCAAACAGCCGAACGGATTTGGATGAAATTTGGGACAGAGATAGATTATAATCTGGAATAGCATATAGGCTACTTTCTATCTTCATGGGTACCACGCGAGCGAAGCCGCGGGCGGAAGCTCGTGTCATCTAAATGTATTTCAAAATTATCCTTATCTCTACTGGATACAGTCAATTTTGAGTTTGACTTTTAAGGGGGCGATTGCGTTTGCGATATCGTAAGCCCTCAAATGTCAAATTCAAAATTGACTTTATCCAGTCCAAATAAGGATCATGTCGAAATACATTTTATATGACACGGTCGTATGAACACGGTTTCAGCATGTAGAAGTCCACTGCTGGACATAGGCCTCCCCCATAGAGTTCCACGACGAACGGTCCTGAACCTTTTCCATCCACCGACTTCCCGCAACATTCACAATGTCGTCGTTCCATCGGGTGGTCCGCGATCTATCATAAGTAAATAATCAAATAAATAACACCCAACACTCACATACATAGTCCTGACCCATCACTAGGATTCCCTGTGTCGATTCCCGCTGCGGGACAAATGTTTGCATGCAAATATTAGTTCCGGGTCTGGGTGTTGTGGTACCATGGTACTCGTAGTTTCTGATACCCACGACACAGGGAATCCTAGTGTGGGGTCAGGACTATGTATGTCACTGTTAATAAAACACATTAAAAACATAACTCAACTCCCTAGCCTCAAAAGTTGGCTGGAAGAAAACTCTTTTTAGGGTTAAGCTCGCTCGCCTTTGTACATAACTTTCTTTCAAATTTTTGTATCTGTATTTTTCTGGTGTACAATAAAGAATAAAGGAATTACTCAAAGATTTTCAGAACACGTTAAAAACATAATTCGACTCTCTAGCCTCAAAAGTTTGCTGGAAGAAAACTCTTTTTAGGGTTAAGCTTGCCTTTGTACATACCTTTCTTTCTAATTTTTGTATCTGTATTTTTCTTGTGTACAATAAAGAATAAAGGAATTATCCTTTACTATAAGTAACAGAAAAATAATAATAATAACAGTTGAAAATTAAACTAAAATAATACTATACTAGAAATGAACTCTGTTTTCTACGACTACGACTACAAGTAGAAAACAGAGTTCAGATCACCAACCACAGGCAGCGTGCCCAATAGGCTGGCGACGTTACCTCGTTGGATCGCTATACTGATCCTTTGTATCCGAGGTAAGCACCAGCCCTTCGGTCATTAAGGAATTACTCAAAGATTTTCAGAAAACTCTGTTCAACTTGGGAAAGTACCTTTCATAATGCCTCCGAGTGTAAACGGGCTGGTCCGTGAACAGAACCCGCCACAGTTTGTGTCGGCACACCGCGTCGTACCCGCCCCGCGATGTCACCAGCGCATATACTGCGTTCAGTGTAACTGGAACAAAAAGTCAAAGTCAAAATCACTTTGAAACTTTTTTTTTTTTTTTTTTTTTTTTTTTTTATGTTATACGGAGGCAAACAGCCTTACGGCCCACCTGATGGTAAGTGGTTACCGTCGCCTATTGACATCAGCAACACCTGGAGCATTGCTAATGCGTCGCCTGCCGAACCCCTCCCCCCCTAAAGAGTAAACGTCTTAGAAACTAGGTGAAGCTACGCCTGTTCCTCGCGACCAAGCCTACAAGAATCAAATATACATACATACATGAGAGTAGGTGATGGTTTCCGCAGAATACCAGGGGCCCAATTCTACTAATTCAATGGCTTCAAAATGACAATGGTTCAATGGCAAAATGGTCAATTTTGACACTTTTGGTATTCTGCTATCACAGTCGTATATCAATGGCAGTCATTGTGAAACGAATGAACCAATAAATAAATAAATATTCCGGACATATCACACATGGTCAACTGATCCCAAACTAGGCATAGCCTGTACTATGGGTACCAGAGACTGATATACATAATAGATATATATTTAACACCCAGACACAGAACAAACATCTGTGTTAGTCACAAATGTTTGTCCAGTGCGGGAATCGAACCCGCGACCTTTAGCGCAGAAGGCAGAGACTACCAACTGAGCTATGAGGACAGTCCAATAAAATCAAAGAAACGAAGGTGGTGACAATCGTAACTGAATGATAATGGTACGATCATTATCTTGCGGCTATCATTTTCTAGTCATTGAATTAGTAGAATTGGGGGACTAAGTGTCTGCTGCTAAAACAGTGTGCACGAAATGTACATGCGCACTTTAATCTTTTCACTACACTAATTCTTTCACCGACGGTCATAGGCCCTTTTCAGGGCCACCGTACCTCAACCTGGTCACTGACCTAATACAGGATGACCAAGAAAGAATCAGTGATTCGACAACTGTCACCAATGAGAGTTTCTATTCAAAAAATTGTGCACGAAGCACGTCTTCCAATTTGGTGCAATACCGGTTTGAATCCACGAACTTCACATCAAAATTCGATGAACCTAGAATAACACGGCTTCACATATGGTTCCGTTTTTCCAAACGAGATGCAGAACCCTAATAATGTAGTACTTACTGTGTTTCAACGTGATAGCTTTTGACAGTGACTCGTTCCTTCCCTTATAGAAGTGCTTGAGCCTCCGCAAGAAGTCCCTCTCCTCTTCCGGGAAGTACTTCCTCTCTGTCTCCTCTCCGCTCTTCTCCGGCCCGTTGCGGAGGGAGAGCCGCCGGGGGCCGGAGGGGGGACTCTGAGGAGAGAGAGTCAAAACATTAATCAACAGTCGCATACATTCAAAGTTCAAAAAGTTTTTATTCCTAAAGTTCCATGCGCCATGATCACGAAGTAAACGTATTTACGTGATAATGGCGTAACAATCATGGTAAATATCCCGTCGAAAATTATGTTCATAAACATGATAATTAATACAATTAAAATTGATATAATTCATATTTAATAACAGATAAATTTAATATAATTCAAATTGATAATTTCATGAGGTCGCCGTAAAGGGTAACATCAAGAAAACCATGTAGTGTACATGGACCAGGCCCAGAATGAAATGGCTCCTTTGAATTATCAAGTTGGTAACACCAATTTGTTTTCTTTTTGTTTGTGTACGAACGATCAATCGATCATTCATTCATTCATGATTTACTTATTGTCAAAGTCAATCTTTCAGCTGTGTACGTTTAATCTGTGCTGTGTATAAATTTTTTGTCTTGTCTATTGTTTGAGTAAACCGCACAAGTGAAGTGAAATAGAATGATTGCGTGGTTCGTCATTTTTCGAGTTGGCGCCAAGAGGTCCCTCGAGGTTTTAGTAAAATAGCCACCATCATATCTTACTAAAACTGAACTTGACTTGACTTGACGATGACTTGACCATGAATAAGATGAAAAATAGAGACGAAAGAATAAAAATAACAAGGAAAAATAAACGTAAGACTTGGCTGTAAGGCCTAGATGCCATAGCCATCCCGAAAGGGGAAAAACATCAAAAAAATAAAAAAAATACATGTTATTATTTTGTTTGTCTACATAATTACTATGTAAGTAAAAAAATGTATCTGTAATGTTCTAACCTATGTAAATGTAAATATGTCAAAAGATGAATAAATTGAAATTGAAAAAAATTTAAAATTACAGATGTATTCTGAGAGGTAATAACGACGGTAGTAAAGAAAAATAACGAATACTACTTACGACATAACTAAAATCCTCCGGTTTCTCGTCATCGCTGGAGCGGGACTCCGGGGACTGCGTCCGCGAGCGCTGCTGCCGCCGGCGGCGCCCCCGCGGCCGTCCCTTCAGCTTCGGCGCCAGGTGGTTGCACACGAACTCGTGCCCCTCAAGCTCTGGGTACTCGAATGTGTCCTGTGAACAGCACAGGTGTTGACACCACAAACAACTTGGGCGAATGTGAAGAGCGCAGGTGTTGAGTGTGAAGAAAACAAACAACTTGGGACAAAACGGCGTTGGATGTTTTAAAGACTTGCCTCCCCCAAAGATCTTATCATGTGTGTGTCACCCATACTCAGCACGCTGGGCACGCGGGTTGGCAAGCGCAGTTAGAGCTATCGTTGTTAAGGCGCTATGAGAATCATAATAAACTGTCGAGTGGGCGGAGTGAAGAAGATGACAGCGCTATGTACTATAATTGAATACGGAAAGAGATAGCAAGCGTTAGAAGGCGCTCGAAAGTAATCGACGTAAGCAACATTTAAGAAAATCGATAAACAAAGTTTTTTTTTTAAAAGTGTCTTGGTTTTAAGTTCCCAATGCTATAGTCTAACACAATATTTATGATTGATAGTTTCTGAGTATTTTCGAAAAAACTGTTGCAGAGGACCGTACTTTAAAAAATAATTATATCGAGAAAAGTTTTACCAATCGCGTTTCTGTCTTGGATTTAGTAAATAAAATGCTCAAGTTATCTTTGTCATAAAAATGAACACTGTGCGTTTTGCGGTTATTGAAAAAAACAGTTCAAAAATCATAAAATAATTTAACCCTCACCTTAAAATAAGGGACGCTGCTGCCCATTCCCTAGTTTTTTTACCTTAACAGCCTCTTAACACATCCGCGGGTAGATATAAGAGAACCTATTCTTCAACTGGGGCCAACATGACCACCAAGCAATTGTGAAACTAAAAGTTAGTTGGGGGGCGACTTAGAAAACCAGGTTAAGTCACCAGGCTGTACGGTGTAGCACGTTTGCCTAGAAGAAACCTATTCACTCTGGTCTTGAAGACACCCAAATTATAGGTATTCGGAAACACAGACGCCGGCAATGAGTTCTACTCTTTGGCTGTCCGCATAATAAAGTTTGAAGTAAAGCGCTTGGTGCGGCTAGGTGGTATATAAACAATGAATAGATGTCGCGTCTCCATAGACAAAGTCAAAAGTCAAAAGGCATTTATTTCAATAAAATCACTAGGATCACTTTGAAACGTCTTAGAAACTAGGTGAAGCTATGCCTGTTCCTCGCGACCAAGCCTAGAAGAATCAGGCAACAAACACGGCTTGGTGCCTATCATTTTTTTCGATGATCCTTTTTCACAAAATGGAATTTAAAGCTTCAGTGTGGTGCCGATCGAACTAGGTGAGGCTCAAAAGAAAAGTTATCTAATTATAATCCCTAATAAATAAGAGCTTATAAAAATGTGAAAAAATGAAGACATATGTGAGCTTCAACAAATGACCTAAGGGCAGCACACGCTACACTTGATGACATACGTCTGGTTGTCCGATGATGGAATGGGGATGGGGGGACTAAATCATAGAGGTAAATCGCACACTCACCGATATGTATCCTATAAAAGACCGATAGGCTGGCTACTCTGCGACGATAGATTAAACTAACTAACCTTACAATACAATATCCTGGTGTTTCTTGTGGGGGCAGCGTACCCCCCCAGGGCGGCGACCAGGGAGTCCCGCAGCCAGTCGGCCTGCAGACCCTCGAGCCTCGCAGCCACGGCGCGGTAGCGGCAGTACCGCGGGTACGAGAACACCACCACACCAGCGTCGTCCGGTTCCACCACTGGAATACCAAAGTCTTATGAATGTGAAATGTCTTTTATGAAAGTCGGTGACGTTTTGGAAAAAGGCCAGGTCAAGAGTACCCTACACCGACGAGCATGCATGAGGAATGTGTTTTTTTTTCTTTTATTTTTATATAACAGAGGTGGCAAACAAGCTTACGGCCCACCTGATGGTAAGCGGTTACCGTAGCCTATGAGCGCTTGCAATACCAGAGGCATCACGCACGCGTTGCCGACCCGGAACCCCCTTCCCCCCTCAAGAGCTCTGGCAACCTTACTCACCACAGGATCACAACACTATTTGAAACAAATAATGTTATTTGGCTGCGATCTTCTGTAAGGCGGAGGTACCTCTCCAGGCGGGCTGCTCCAATTCAGAACGAGCAAATATCGCTGTGCCCTACCTCCTAAGAAGAGTGAATGAAGCAAAAGAGGTATGTCAGGATCGTAGCAAGTGGAAAGCCGTGGTCTCTGCCTACCCCTCTGGGAAACAGGCGTGATTTTATGTATGTATGTAAGAAAGTCTGGTGGACGAAAGGCATTTTCTGTTGCCATTTAAAAGTAACACGACACGGAATCCTAGTGTGGGGTCAGGACTATGTATGTGAATGTTGAATGTATGTGAATGTGCGTACGTAGGTATATATATCTCTATAACCATGTAAACTATATACGTAGGTAAGTTATTTCTAAGTTTAGTTTAATTGTCACGCCTCACCATCTTTTTTGCACGGCCAGGATGACTGGTAGAAAATGCTTTAGCATTAAGTCCTCCTTACACTAAGTTTAAGTGTGAAAGTATAAATAAATAAATGTTTAATTATACAAATTATTATTATTAATTTTTATCTGCATGTATCTGACTTGTATTTTAATGTGCCCCATTTATGTTGTTATTTTTATGGATTCAGACCCGATTGTAATAATTGTTATTGAATAAATAAATTAAATGTTATTTATAATACATTTTTTTTTCTTTGATGATGATTAGGGGTTTGACGACCGACTCACTTTTGCAAGTGAGATGTGGCCTAAGATGAAGCACGCTTTACCAGAAGGAACTTATTCACTCTAGATTTGAAGACTCCTAGATTATACTCATCCGAGAAAACAGACGCTGGCTGATCGCTCCACTCTTTGCCAGTACTTATAATAAAAGTGGAGCAGAAACGTTTGGTTCGACACTAAAATGCCCCCCTGTTTCCCAGAGCAGGGACCACGGCATTCCACTTGCTGCGATCCTGACATACCTCTTTTGCTTCATTCACTCTCATCGTTACGATTATTTATTTACTTTATTGGGTGTTATTTCTTACCAATTGTACTTTTCTCCTTGTCAATATCGCTAAAGTCCAGCTTAGTGTGGTGCAGTGGAGCCGTCTCCTTGTCCTCGGCTGGCGGGGCGCAGGCCCCTCTCCAGACTGCCCGCATGCCCCATGTCCAGGAGTCGCCGGTGCAGATCCAGCTCAGCAGATCCTCCGCTTTGAGGACCACCTTATCATTGATGGCCAGGACCTCGTGCTGGAATGAAAGATTCAATAATGTATGCTCCATCTACACTATCGCGAGGCGCCTCGTAGAGGCTCTCGGCACGAGTCTCGGCGAGTGGAGGCGGCAGGAATGTTAGCCATCCACACTCTCGATTTATTCAGTTGCCCGCTACGTCTTTTATCTCGGGTCCTTTGACTCGCGCCCGAAAAGCCAACACGAAGCGGAGCGACAGCGAGGCGAGGCGAGGGAAGACGAGGGGACACGAGCGCACAGTCCTCACTCTCGCACTCGCGTTCCCTCGTGTACCCTCGTAGAGAGTCTGGATGGGGCATAACACACAAAGATCGAATCAGAAATGAGGGGATTAGTACGACTTGTACCGTTGCGGTACAAATTTCTGATTGTTGTGGTATAATGGTTTTTCTATTATAATACAAGTAAGGTAACAAACAAGCTTATTGCCCACCTGTTGGTAAGTGGTTACCGTAGCCTATGAACGCTTGCAACACCACAGACATCACGCTTTGCCGAACCCGTAAGCTCTGGCAACCTTACTCACCGCAGGAACACAATACTATTTGAAACAAATAATGTTATTTGGCTACGATATACGATCTCTGTAAGGCAGAGGTACCTCGCCAGGCGGGCTGCTCCAGTTTAGAGATGGTACCCGTAGTTTCTGATACCCAAGACACAGGGAATCCGAGTGTGGGGTCAGGAGTGTTTATCTGACTCTTGGGTATTTTATTATTATGAGCAAATTTTATTTACACAAAGAAACTTAAAACTAATACAAGTTAATATTTACAAAATACACAAGAAACAGTTGAGACATCTAAAGACCGTTACAAACGATCTATAGATAGCTCAACTGATCCAGATCACTACCAGTCGGAAGCGTCCCAGAGACGCTGGCGGAATTGCCACGCTGGATGGCAATGCTAATACGCTGGGCCAAATAAGAGCCATTATTATCAATTATTATTATCAATTATTTCATTTCATTTTTCATTACATTCCATTTCAGAGCCGCCCACCTCAACCTGGACCAGCAAAGAACCAGTGGCACGACAAGCAAGCACCAACGATATGTAGCTTGGCCTTACCTCGCAAGCAGGCAACGCGAAAGAAGTCAAGGGCGTTCACTACATGCTCATAAAAATACATAATCTTTACATAAAATAAAACGGTAAATAAAAAAATTATGTACAATGTTTTTTTCTTCAAAAACGTGTTTATGAAATCCTGTTATTTCCTTACTCTACAAGGTGATTCATAATATGTATTCCATCCCGAAAGGGGAAGCAATAAAGTTTGTTCTACGACTTTTGAAAATTCGTCATTTTTCATTGAATAAACTCTATGCGAAAATCAGCTGTAGGTAGCAATCTTAATTCCGAACTTCGTGTACGTTTAGGTATTCGTTTCAAAGATGATAAAAATACCAAAAACAGCTAATTTGAGAAAATTTGAGAAAAAAAAACAAAAAAAAAATTAATATATTGATGTTTTTTTTTCGCTAATATTATTTATTTTTGTTGATAGAATAACCCCCTTTCGGGATGGTATACATGTTATGAATCACCTTGTATACTGTGGCTCGACGCGAGTGAAACCGGGCGGGTACAAATAGTAAGCTCATAAAAATACATAATTCAGTAAATAAATATTATAATAAATCGGGAGAGACAAGTCGCAACCCTGGGAAATTACATACAGACGCAGAATACGTAGTAGTAATACAATACAGGGCCGGATTCAAACCATATAAGACTTTATTTTCATCTATCCTACTAAATATTTATAAATCCTACTAATATTACATACTAGCTTCCGTCGCGGCTCCCTTTGGTACCTACATAAAAAGTTGCCTATATGCTTTTCTCGATGAAGAACTTATTTATTTATTTATTTGTTGAAAGTGCACAAACATTATGTATATACCAATTACATAAAATATCTTCATAAAAACAGGGTCTGATATACATAAAAATAAAAGTGCACTATAGCAACTCAAAAAAATAAAGAACTTAATCTTTTCCAAGTTTAAACGTAATCAGTTGGGCCGTTACGGCGTGATTGAATATCATACTTGGCCGTGGTGGCCCCGGCTGAAAAATAGGCCCCTCTATATCAGTCTATCCGCGGATGTCGTAAGAGGCGACTAAGGGAAAAAGCTAGGGGATGGGCAGCAGCGTCCCTCATTTTAACAACGATAGCTCTAACTGCGCTCGCCAACCCGCATGCCAAGCGTGGTGAGTATGGGCAAATCCTCCCACATGATAAGGAATTTGCTCTGTCTGTGGGGGAGGCCATGTTCAGCAGTGGACGTCGTACGACTGAAATGATGATGATGATGGCATAGCTTCACCTAGTTTCTAAGACGTTACTAAGTGATCCTAGTGATTTTATTGAAATAAATGGCTTTTGACTATGACTTTGATGAATAAAATACATCCAAACATCCTCACAAACTTTCGCATTTATAATATTAGTAGGAAGTAGGATAAAGTGAGGATAAGGTTAACTTACAAAAGATTACTAAAATCAAGTAGCTATGCTTGTACTCATTAGCGTTATGCTAATCATTTTATTTAAAAATGTTACTTAGTCAAGTTACGGCGATTTACCAAAGTAATTAATTATTTTTACTATAAATTTCAAGCACAACCCTGGGATTTGAGTGGGCGGAGGGGGATGGCAGGGCCGAACTCAGTACGTTTGTTTGTTTTAATTAATAGCCGAGATCACGTTCTGCTACCTTGGTACTAGTATTCTTAGTCTGTAATATTTCCTCACTTCACTCAAATTATGTTAATCGGAATTGCTGTCACACTATGTACACAGTTGAAACACAACCTTAACTACATTTAGATACGATACCACAAAATCACACAGTTAAGTTCAAACGGCGTGATATATCATCTAATTATGGATGCATTTTATTTCAAAATGATCTTTACGTCTCCTAGTTAAAGTAAATTTTAGGTTGACATTTAGAATAGAATAGAAAACCGTTTATTTTGTTACCAACACAATTAGACAACATTTGAGGGCGATTGATACGATACAGCTTTTTATCGCAAGCTCTCAAAAGTCAAACTCAAAAATTGACATTTTCACAAGACGAAAAGGTAAGAGGATACAAAAATCAAAATAAATTGTCAGGTGGGCGGAGTGAAGAAAGTGACAGCGCTATGTGCTATAATTGAATGCGGAAAGAGATAGCAAGCGTTAGAAGGCGCTCGAAAGTAATCGACGTAAGCGAAATATAAGAAAAGATTATCTTAAAAACTGTCTATTTTTTTTTAAAGTGTCTTGGATTTAGGTACCCAATGCTATTGTCTAACACAATATTTAAAAAAAAAGTTATTTTTGTAAGATAGTCTCAGAGTATTTTCGAAAAAATTGTTGCAGAGGACCCAACTTTAAAAAATAAATCGATCGAGAAAAGTTTTACCAATCGCGTTTCTGTCTTGGATTTACGTAAATAAAATGCTCAAGTTATCTTTGTCGTAAAAATCAAAACTGTGCGTTTTGCGGTCATTGAGAAAAAACAATTCAAAAATCATAAAATAATTAAAACCTAACTAATTAAACCTAAATAATTAAAATAAATTTTAGATGACATTTCGCAACCTGTTTGAAGACGGCTTTAGCCAGAATTAGTTCCTTCCAAACTTTAACCCTACATTGCTCCTCCATAGGGGTTGTCGGGAATTCCTAAGTGAATCCCTAGACCACAATAGAAGGATCCACCCAGATTTCTAGGACTTAGACTGAATGGTTGAATAGGCCGTTGGTTGAAATGCAAATTTTAAATATTTAGGCTTAAAGTTAAGGACATCGCTATCGATCAATACTTACAGCAGATGAACTGAAACCATTTTAGAACAAATTAATATTTCAAACGGTTTTTGCACGAGTTTGTGTTTCGTAATAGATTTGAAATTAACTTTTTCAGTCATAGATTACAATAATTAAATTAAAACCTAATTATTTTATTCAGTAGGTGATTAAGTATAATAATTAGGTTTGATAATTAATTAGGTTTTGATGTCGATTTCAAAGTTCGGACTTCTTGATATATGCTTTTTAATCCTACTTATATTATAAATGCGAAAGTTTGTGAGGATGTTTGGATGTTTGTGGTTCAGTCACGCCGTAACGGCTCAATTTCGATGAAACTTGGAATAGATAGAGTTCTCTACATAGAATGGCATATCTATAGGCTACTTTTTATAAAGGTACGCAAGCAAAGCCGCGGGCACAAGCTAATGCATAACACCTAGGTATGGGCAACCCAGGCTACCTAGGTTACTTACTGCCATGTTTTTCCCATTCGATAAAAAGTATTTAATTGGAATTTCGTTTTTGTTTTAATGAAAATACTGTACAGATTTAAGTAAATAATTAAATATTTTTCAAATAAATCGGCGTTGGCACAGCCCTGAGTTATAAATGGGTGGGTTGAGGGGGGAGACAGGGCCGCACTCTGAGTCACACACAGAGTTCTGAAAGCTTTTGTATAAAAAGAGAGATCTCTGTGTTTTTGGAGTAAATGATTTTACCAATACCTATTCTACTAATATATTAAATGCGAAAGTTTGTGAGGATGTTTAGATGTTTGTTATTCAATCACGCCGTAACGGCTCAACCGATTTCGTTGAAACTTGGAATATATAGAGTCCTCTACCTAGAATAGCATTCTGCAAGAAATATAGACGCTATGACAGGTTTTGTTATAAAGTCGTGGTTCTTATCTGGCGTCATACAAGCTCTCAACCCTTAGTTCATCCCTGTTTAATTCTAAATGAGGGTAGGGGGAGGGGGCTGAACTAAAATTGCTTTCAAATAAGTAACCAGCTGGCGGTGGTATCACGGCTATCTCGTTTTTAAATCGCGATTGTTGCGCACCTTAATCCTTTCAGTACACTGATTCTTTCACGGACGGTCATAGGCCCTTTTCAGGGCCACCATACCACCTCTTCACTGACCTAATAGAGGATGACCAAGAATTAGTCATACTACAAGCAAAGGAGATGATTCATAAATGTATCGAGCTTGGTACTTCACTGTGTACAATTACTTATTTTCTTTAAATTGTCATGTTTTATGGTAAATCAAGATTTTCTTGGCAAAGAGAAAAACACAGCGCTCCAAAAATATGGCTAAAACATCAAATCAAACAACAACAAGAAATGAAAAATATGTCAATGTTACGTCAAACGTCAATTATATAACATAGCGGCCCTTAAATAGTGCGCACATAGAAAAAGCTAGATTTTTTCTTAAACCTTTGTTTTTGCCTAAAATTAATGACATTGAATTTATCTTGTAAACTCCTTTTTTCAGATTTTTCTGTGTAGTGTACATATACCTGACACAGGATGAAGCATCTCCTTTTATCTGCTCGAGAGTACTAGGTATATGTTTCAAGGCGCGACCGAGAAGCGATCTTCAGAATAGGCCTTTCAATTTACTCAGGCATTTTGTGAGAATGTTCTTAAGTAATCTACCCTTTATGCTTACGTAAACGGCGGGTCCGTTTGTCCGTCATCGGAAATATCGATGTATTGGTTAACTAGCTAAAAAGATGCTATGCCATGTTAAGGACGCGACATGTTACATGCAACATGTTTATTTTTATTTTTTATACAACTAAGGTGGCAAACAAGCTTACAGCCCACCTGGTAAGTGGTTACCGTAGCCTATGAAGGCTTGCAATACCAGAGGCATCACGCCCGCGTTGCCGACCCTGACCCCACCCTTAAAGAGCTCTGGCAACCTTACTCACCGCAGGAACACAACACATAATGTGAAACAAATTATGTTATTTGGCCGCGATCTTCTGTAAGGCGGGGGTACCCAGGCGGGCTGCTCCGATTCAGACTTCAGAGCGAGATTATCTCGCTGTGCTGTCGCACAAAACCTTGTCAGGTAACCTTCCACTAGGCCAACACGGCAATCAATATCAGTCAAAAAATGCATCGGGAACCCAAAACACGCTGTTTGGGTTTACAATTAAATTTAACATAAATGTATGTACTCACACATACACACGCACACACACATGTAATATACATATGGATTTGTATAAACAATATGTGTGAGTTGTTTGCTTCCAACAAGGTGAAACTATAGAGGCTGTTGTTTTTATTTTTTATTATTAACTCATCATTATCATTTCAGCCGTTCGACGTCCACTGCTGAACATGTCCTCCCCCACAGACAGAGCGAATTCCTTATCATGTGGGAGGATTTGCCCATACTCACCACGGGGGGCATGCGGGTGGGAGAGCGCAGTTAGAGCTATCGTTGTTGAAATGAGGGACGCTGCTGCCCATCCCCTAGCTTTTTTCCCTTATTCGCCTCTTACGACATCCGCGGATAGGTAGATATGGAGGGGCCTATTCTTCAGCCGGGGCATCCACGCCATTATTAAGTATTAGCTTATTTCTAGTGTTCGAAGGCCGCCCACCCGATGGACCGACATTGTGAAGTGGACCGGTATCGGGAAGTCGGTTGATGGAAAAGGCTAAAGACCGTTCGTCGTTCGTTCGTCGTTCGTTCTTCTACAGGCTGATGATAATGATGACTAGCTTGTCGCCGCGGCTACTTTTTATCTAGATACAAGGCGAACGAGCTTTGTATCTAGATTAAAAGTAGCCTATATGCTAGAATAGCATATAGGTAAGGAACTCTTTCAATTCCAAGTTTCATCGAAATCGGTTAACCCACAAATTAAAAATAGTCATTGTAATAAGTTAAGGATTAGTATTCGTTTAATTTTCATTCGGTAAATAAACGTTTATTTACACATAAAATGTACAATAGGTTAATATTTTGTCCGTAGTTGAAGGAAAACTTTGATTTCATAAGACCGTAGGAAATTGAAGTAATTGAGCTGATTCTCAAAACTAGAAAATACATTTAAAGTGAAAATATTCAATTCTACAGTAATATCTACTAACAGTTCTTCATAAAAATGTATAAATCGGCAGTTTAATTATTATTTTTAATTATCATTGAAAATATAAAAAAAAAAATGTCGATGAGTACAAAAAGGACACTAACTATTCCTAAAAAATATAACAGTAATAATTATCAATATCGAATTAAAATATAATAATTATAAAATTGTGAACGATTCAAAATATTTAAATCAACAATAAGATAAACGTTAATCCGTACCAAAACATCAGCCTGTACGCGACATGTGACACGCACACACGCGCAGCACACACACACAAGCGAACTGATAGCGGCGGATCTATTCGGTGCAACGCCCGGGACTTAAGGCGAGTGCGCACTGGCGAGCCGTCCTGAACCAATTTCCTTGAATTATAGGTCAATTTCTATTTATCAAAAACGAGAAGTATATTACATTGCTTACTGCTACAAAATTGGACGTGCCGCTGGCTATCTCCTTAGTCATCTTTCAAGGGCGCTTGTATTAGAATAGCATGTTTGGTGTTTGCAATCGTAACGTGAATTTCTTTCATTATTCTTATCGGAAAATTATAACTGTACATTTACAAACATTGACTGTTGTCGTCAGTAATCGAGCTGACAAAGTTTCTGAGTGAGTATGAATAAGGGGTATTCATACTCACTCAGTAACTTTGTCAGCTCGATAATTCTCGGACTATCCATTTCATACAGTAAAAAAGAGGAGATTTTATGAAGACATAATTTTATTGAACCGATGCAGTTAGTTAGTGATTATGTATATGGCTAAGAAATTCATTACCTACACTAAAGTTGCAAAAAATTTGAAGTGGGTATGGGAAAACCTTACAAATACTATGTAGGTGTGCCAGTCTGGCAGTCAATAATCGTTCCCGAAGGATATTAAATTAAAATTTCTCCTTTTGTGTGCTACGAGGATAAAATAATAAAATACCTATTTATTCTCAAGGACTGTATTCAATATTATTTTTAATTGGTTCAGCCTTCAGCCTTAACGGCATTGATATACCATTTAGATTAGAATTAGAATTATTTATTTCAGTTAAAACAGCAAGCTTACAGTAAAATTTTTTAAAAATAAAATAAACATTTATTATGTAAGGGTTCCCACTATCGACTAGTTTAATATGAATACCAAATAACCGCATTCTCAAAGCTGAACTTTTGAGCAAGAACGTTAAAAATATCGTAAATTTTAAGTTTCAGTTTACTCTATTACTTACAAGACTCAGAAAGCTGTAATATTTTAAGTGCCTTCTTTATTAGTAGTACTTTTAGAATATGCTACATGTACTGATACCAAAACAACTTTAAATTTTTGTTTTTGATGTTGATTGTAATATTTGTAAGTACGAGTAATAATAAGACAATGGTGTCGATTCTGTTGTTGGACTGAAAAATTAAAAATGTTTTTATTTACTGCAAAAAGTACCGAATAACTGATCTTAATAATGCTAAAGCATTATCTTAAATGATGAATGATTCATTTGTTAGTAGATAGTAAAACTTGCAGTTAATAGTATTAAATATCATACTCTTGGTACCTACGGTTCTACATTTCATTTCTTGGTCATGAGGAACAGGCATAGCTTCACCTAATTTTTAGGACGTTTCAAAGTGAACCCAGTGATTTATTGAAATAAACACCTTTTCCCTCTGACTTTGGATAATATTTCTATTTATAGTACTGAAAATATATTGAAAGCGAGTATAATTTACGAAATTAATTAAAATTCCCATAATCGCAAATATACGTATCGAATAGCGAAGCCGGTAGTGTGCACTCTGCCTAACCGACATAAATTCTCAATAACACGAAATGGCGGCGCGGGGCGAGGGGGGCGCAGGGCCGTATTACGGAATAAATAATTTTATTATTATTATTACTTTATAAAATTATTATTTATTTTCATTATATACATTTTGAGTACGTAATTTTGAGGTAATATTGAATTAAATTAAATTAGGTAATGTTTTTACGTAGGTATTTAATGATTAGTCATAGTCATAGTCATAATATTTATTCACCTTTGGAACACTGGGAACGCTTGGTTTTGTTAATTACATCAAGTTTTAGCGGCTGTACATAGGCCTTGTCAATATGTTGTAATATAATAATAATAATTGCCAATAAAACATGTCATTATAAATCAGTAGGTACAATCAACAAATCAAACGATTGCATAATAAATGCGATAGTTTGTTAGGATGTTGGGATGTTTGTGGTTCAATCACGCCGTAAAGAGTTAACGGATTACGATTAAACTTATACTACTAATAGCATATACAACTTATTATTTTGGTAATTACACGCGAGCGAAGCAGCGGGCGCAAGCTAGTGTAGTATTTTTTTATTATTATATCGTATTTCCTATTTATTTTTTCCTTTTTATTATTTGATTCGTAATATTGATGGTAATATTAGATAAATATTAATATTTTGAGTAGGTATCTATATAAATATAAACTTTTTTCAGATGTATTTTATGCTGATAGTATAACCACATCTACCCATTTATAAGTACCTACCTCGCTTATTTTCCATAAGTGAGTAGATAGGTATTCGGTTCTGCTGTACCCTATGACTCGTCTGTATGAAACAAATAAGAACTTTCTTACTTAACTAGCTACCTAACTCATTACTTATTTATTTTAATTGGTTCCAACATTACGAACATAATAGTGATTAAGTACTTACCCACGTAATTTAGTGGTTAACCTTAATTTTTACCACATAGTTAAGTAGGCGAGTAGGTAGGTACTTAACCTATTTTTGACACACAATAACATCATACATAGGTAGGTAACCAACTGTAGGTATGTTCGGTATGTACCTATTTTCTTACCGACATAAAAAGAAAGAAAAACGAAACTAAGAAAATTGGTAGAATGCATATAGTTTTTTTTATATATTATTTATTATGAAACTAGCGCCTTTACTAATCTATCACCATACCAAAATTCATCAAAATAGGTTCGGCATTTTAGTCCTGAAAGTGTAACAGAGGGATAGATAGAGAGAAGAAGAGATAAAAAATAACCAGAAGATATAAAATTAACACAGATGAAGGTGTTGTCGTAGGAATTATAACTAAGTATTTTTTGTTAATAATTTTAGTTAAATTACAATAAAAAAATAACTAAAACACGGCTCGAGTTCGTCCCTGGCGAAAAGCAGTGAAAGATGAGAGTTGGGTCGAATACAACGATACAGCAATCTTGATACTTTTAAAACTCCTTAGTTACGTAACTTGGTGACAAAGTTTTTTTTGATATTTCTTTGTTACAGCGCGGTAGGACGGAGGGGGTATATGCGTTTAGGGTTGTAGAATACGTGTGTTTGTTTGTTTGATATGAATAGTGTTTTTTTTTTCATTCCATATAATCTAGTGGCAAACGGCTCACATATGGTATGTATAAGTGGTAATCGCTTGCAATAACAGATATGCAATACCACATAATAGAATATCATTTATACTTAGGCTACTTTTTATCTAGGTACCACGCGAGCAAATCCGCTGGCGCAAACTAGTAATTATTATACTGCCTCAGTAAGAAAACGTTTTTGAATTAAAACTATTATATTATACCGTTAAAAAAAATGAAATGGTTAGGTACCTAGCATAACCTCTGAACAATCAATTTTTCTAAACAATTGTCAGATTGATTAATATAAAATCATAATTTTCTTAGGAATAAAATATATACAGTATTTTTCCATATAGATAATAATAATAATAATACAAATTTTATTTCAGGTAACTTAAGAATAGTATAAATGCTTATAAAAGCTTTTTAGAATTAGAATTAGAATTATTTATTTTAGTTAAAACAGCAAGCTTACAGTATATACCAAAGTGCCTACTGTCTAAAATTAAAACTTAATTTTCTTAACTTACTTAATTTTCACTAAAAACGGGATATTTACCATGATTTGTGAGTTAATTTTATCTCCGATATTTCGGCACAAACAATAGAACAATGGGGAACAAATAAACTCACAAATCATGGTAAATATCCCGTTTTTAGTAAAAAAAATATGTTCATAATCATGATAGTTTCAAATGCTTTACTTTTCTATTATTAAAATTGTAAATGACAAAAAAAAACGAAAATCAAGTTTCAAGACTGCACAGTCGAAGTAAACAACTGCTCACGAAGTTTCAAGGCATAATGAACACAAAAGGGTATAAGTACCAAATTGTACATTTTCGATCCGAGCCAATTTCGACTTTACACTTCAGGCAACAAAGTCCAACCCCACTTCTGTTTGTTTAACTTATTAATATAGCTAGCTTATACAGAATTTCGGAGATTAGGAAACCATGTTTTTTTTTCTTTTTTTTTGCGTTCGTTTTATTTGAAGTTATTGCAAACTAGTGATGTGCATTGTTATGCATTCTTTTTAATTGCTTGTTTGTTATCGAATGTCAAAATGTAAACATTTTTCTCACGATTGTTTTTCGTTCGATGCTTGCTTCACGTGTCACTGGTTCTTTCTTGATCATCTTGTAACAGGTCAGTGACCAGGTTGAGTTATGGTGGGCCTGAAAAGGGCCTATGGCCGTCGGCAATAGAATCAGTGTAGTGAAAGGACTACAGTGCGCCTCTTAGAGGCTTATAGGTTAGATACATTCAAACTTCAATGCTCATTTATACATTTGAGGTAGGGCACAGCGAGATCTTCTCGCTCTTAAATGAAGCCTCTCCTGGCGGGCGCCTGGAGAGGCTTCATTTAAGAGCGCCACCTGTCACGAGGTACTGTACACAAGACTGTACTGTTACAGAAGATCGCAGCCAAATAACATAATAGTTTCAAATAGTGCTGTTTTCCTGCGGTGAGTAAGGTTGGCAGAGTTCTTTAAGGGGAGGGGAGTTCGGGTTCGGCAACGCGTGCATAGGCTACGGTAACCACTTACCAGCAGGTGGGCCGTAAGCTTGTTTGCGATCTTAGTTGTATAAAAAAACGAACCAAAGGTCGTGTGAAGTTCTTAGTTGCAGAGGCTCGATATTCCTCAGTAGGGTTTTACTACTTAGTCTTTAATTAAATTATTGAACTGTTTGGTTAATTATACGAATATGACGCAGAGTTGGAAGGTCCCCGATGGACCGACGACATTGTGAAAATTGCGGGAAGTTGGTGATGGAGGAGACCTCAAGACCGTTCGTCATGCATGACACTCTTTGGGGAAGGCCTATGTCCAGTAGTGGACATCTACAGGCTGATAATGATGATGATGATGATGAGTAATACAAAGAACTGAAAACAAGATCCATACTAAAACGACCAACGGATATCACAATAACAACATAAGTAATTTGCTGATTAGAGGCCGCCATCTTGATTATGCATGGAATCATAAAGAGCTGGACATTTTCGGCTTCGGCTAAACTGGACCGAATTTTCAATTATATTTTCTAAATCTACAAGAAACAGGCTTAAGACTGTGGTAGATCTAACAGAAGCTCTACATTCGATATTGTTGAAAGAATCAGATAAAAAATTATAGGCACGCGCGCTGTTTGTTGCCCGATTCTTCTAAGCTTGGTGGCGAGGAACAGGCGTATAGGTCAGCTTAGATTCTAAGGCGTATTAAAGTGACCTTTGTGATTTTTTGAGCAGACACTCTGTCTGTTACGTTTTCTCGCCTAAGCCGATGAACCGATTTTGAAGAAATTTAGTATGGACCTAGCTTTAACCCTGAGGAAGAATATAGGATATTTTTTATCCGCGCGAGCGAAGCCACGGGCAGCCACTGGTAGACAATAAGTGTCACGCACAACGACTGCAGCGCTGCATCTTCTAATTAATTCGCCATCGCCTATATGTCAGTGATTCGGGCCCATTTCGGCGTAAGCGCATACGTCCGTCCCTATCGACTCCTACGTAGAGCATTGAATTGGGCTAGTTATTTTTACGTACCACATGTCAGCTTCCTTACTAAGACTATTGTTATTCATAATCGTACTGACACTCGTAGCTAATATTATAAACTAGCACGTGTCTGCGGCTTCGCTTACGTGGTACCTAGATAAAAAGTAGCTAGTAGGTACCTAGATAAAAGTAGACTAAGGGAAAAATAGCTGGGGGATGGGCAATGGGCAGCAGCGTCCCTTATTTTCACTAACATAGCTCTAACTACTCTCGCCAACGCGCGTGCCCAGCGTGGTGAGTAAGGGAAAATCTTACATGCAAGGTGAAAATAACAGAACCAGTGTGAGTGAAGGCAACGAGTCGCAATAATACGAAGGTACAATAACAGTACATACTGTCACATTTAAGTACGTTTATCGATTAGCACTAATAATAGAAAGGGGAGCCGTGGTCCAAGGGGCGAGAGAAGAGCGTTTCTGTCCAAAAATATTGTTTTTTGGTTATTTACCTACAATTTAACTAGTGGTTCGCCCCGAACAGAAATCTAGCGATGTCTGGTAAATATTGGTGGTGATCATTAAAACACAATCAAGATAAACTTTGAAAATAGCACCTTTATCGTTCTCTAACTAATAACTAATCTTACCTGAACTATGAAGTCGTGGAAACTTTAACAAATGGGAGCTCACGTTATATCGGTTCATAAATGTTACTACTAATAATCTTTGAATCCCAAAAACCAGCCTAGAATAAAAATGATGACCTAGATTGTATGAACAAAGCTATTTCATAATATGACACTTGATGATATTTGTATAACTTTTAAGACCCCTCTACATTTTAGCAACCCCTTATTTTTACCAGCAAATTTTGATAGTACAACCTGTTGACCTACTAAATTCCATGCAGAACTGATTGAAAGTACGAAAGTTGAACTCTAACTAAACATAAAAATCTACAAAGCCTCGCCCAAGATTCTCTCCATACTCTTTAAAGAAGCTATCAGACTTGTGGCATGCCTAGTAGCTTGATCCAATTGATGGCCTATGCCACCAATTGTTGGTCGTTTGAAATGCAGATTCGATTTTTAGTTCCAAATAAATCTATTGCAAATCCAAACGAGAGCCAACAGAATAAACATACTTAATGGTACTTGTAAAATACACGTCATTATAAAAACATTGTCAATTAACAAATTGAGAACCTACTTAGATAAAACATTTCAATTTTTTGAGGAAATCCTCTATTTTATAGACGGCTTTCTCCACGAGCCAGTGTTTTAGTGGACTGTCTACACAAGGTACGCCAAAAACGCGCTACGCTTCTGCCGTGACCAATGCTATAAACCGGTACGTACTAGATTACTGACCGGGAGTAGATTTTAAGGCATCGTGTCCACGAAAGCGGGCACCGTTATAAAGCGGACAAAGAGCTTACTTTTTGGTGTCATCATCATCATGATAACTTCCACTACCTACTGAATTTAGGCTACACAGCAAAAAAATGTCTTTTTGGCGAGACTGAAAAGCAGCGTAGCTGAGCCCTCGACCATTTCACTTGTCTACCTATACATACCAATAACTTGGTTTCTGTAACTAAATCGTGTATGTTCTTAACTGTGTGTAGCAAGAAATTCTGAGTGAATAAATGCCCTTTTATTTGTTATTTTATTTTTAACCCTGAAGTATTCCACGAAAACCTCTTATGAGCCTTCTTCATCCACCGACTTCCCGCAAGCTTCAGGCCATCAGGGGTGTTGGCCCGAAGGTTGCCAGTGATGAAATATCGCACTGAGACTTGGTTAACTATTTCCGTGGGGAAACGGGGCCCTCCGGGTTTTCAAAAAGATATCAGGACGTCTGATCGAAGCGACGCGTGACCCGAGAGCTGGCTCTTATTTGGCCCAGCGCATTAGCATTGCCATCCAGCGTGGCAATTCCGCCAGCGTCTTGGGGACGCTTCCGACTGGTAGTGATCTGGATCAGTTGAGCTATCTATAGATCGTTTGTAACGGTCTTTAGATGGCTCAACTGTTTCTTGTGTATTTTGTAAATATTAACTTGTATTAGTTTTAAGTTTCTTTGTGTTAATTAATAAATAATTTACTATTGTCTTCATACACAAGCTCAAAGTCGCGCAACAGGCTACGGAGAGAGCTATGCTCGGAGTTTCACTGCGTGATAAGGTCCGAAATGAGGAAATAAAAATGTCGAAACCAAGGTCACCGAAATAGCTCTCAGAATTTAGAAATAACATATTGAAGTGGCATTAGCCAGGCCATATAGCTCGCAGAACCGACAACCGATAGTGAATAAAGGTTCTCGCATGGCGACCACGAACCGGGCGACGCAGTGCTTGAAGTTTTTTTTTGGTAATAAGTACTTTGATGTAAGTACAAGTTAAATTGATATTTGTAACCGCTGTCGACCGTGAAATAGCAGATTTACATAAACGGTCTAAAGATACATACACCGGCAATTTAAATCGCACCATTTAATGGTACAAAATATATATTGTCATGACCATATCAAACACCTAATTAGGGCAATGCAAATCGCTGTAAATTCCTCTCTCCTTGTAAATTGTAGTATTTATGTATACACAGGGTTCCGTAACTAGTATGCTATCCCGAAAGGGGCTTATTATACACCGAATTGGAAATAAAGTTTGCTCTACGACTTTTGGAAATTCGAGATTAAGATAAAACTCAAATTTACAGAGCTTACAGAAGATCGCAGCCAAATAACATTACTTGTTTCAAATAGTGTTGTGTTCCTGCGGTGAGTAAGGTTGCCAGAGCTCTTTAGGGGGGAGGGGGTTCGGGGCCAGCAACGCGTGCGTGATGCCTCTTGTATTGCAAGCGTCCATAGACTACGGTAACCACTTACCAACAGGTTGGGCAGAGCGTATGTTTCTGCTCCACTTTTATTATAAGTACTGCCAAAGAGTGGAATGATCTGCCTGCGTCTGTTTTCCCGAAAGAGTACAATCTAGGAGTCTTCAAATCTAGGGTCAATAAGTTCACTCTGGGAAAGCGTGCTCCATCTTAGGCCACATCTCACTTGCGAAAGTGAGTTGGTGGCCAAACGCCTTACCATTATCAATAAAAAAAAAAAAAAAAACATTAGTTGTATTAAAAAAATATATATTGAATATTCTCTCTTTATTACGGAACACGTTGTATAGGTAAAAACGTAAATAATTCATTATGTATGCATTCCTAGCACGACAGCTAAAGTACCTACAAAATGACGAATTACTAGCTTTCAAACTCGGCTTCACTCGCAAAAGTTGTATATATGTTTTTCCGGATATTTACTACATCATATATGCCAAATTTCATTCCGATCTCTTCAGTTCGGCATGAAAGAATAACAAATATATCCACATCTTTACAAACTCTCGCATTACTTTTCTTCGTTTCTTTGATTTTATTGGACTAGGCTCATAGCTCAGTTGGTAGTAACTCTGCCTTCTGCGCTAGAGGTCGCGGGTTCGATTCCCGCACTGGACAAACATTTGTGACTAACACAGATGTTTGTTCTGTGTCTGGGTGTTAAATATATATCTATTATGTTTATCAGTCTCTGGTACCCATAGTACAGGCTATGCCTAGTTTGGGATCAGTTGACCGTGTGAATATGTCCGGAATATTTATATTTATTTATTTATTACTAATATTAGTGGGACCTGATACTTGTGATATTGACCACGCGAGCAAAGCCACGGGCGCAAGCTAGTTAACTATAAATGAGAGAGTAACGCTGTATTTCTGTTTGTAACGTTTTGACTAACAGCTGGACCGATCATTATGAAATTTATAAACCTAGAGATAGAGCATTGCCTGAACCCTGAGGAACATAATATTTTCTGCAAACATTTGTTCCTGGTCTTGGTGTGATGTTTTTAAGCATTTTTTTAAATCCCCCCCCCTTATACCTCGTGAGGTTTTAGAGTAACCCGCCCTCCTTGCAGCGTTCCACAAATAAATGCACGTGATATCTCACTACACCTCCTCCCCCCTTGTGATTTTTAATATTTTTTTCCGAACCCCCTCCCCCCTTTTGAGACTCACGTGATTAACGGACGACCCCTTATCTGGGTACCCCGAGAGCGAACTATAGCCATAGTGAAGAAATAAAATTGTGCCCCGTCGCGCTCGTACCGACGCCATGACGGTCAGCGGTTTTACTGAAACAAGGTCTACCGGTATATTCGGGGAGGGGTGCTGGGGGGGGGGGTCTGGATGACCTATTTCTGTACTTAAGTTTATCTATAATTCCAGAACATTCAAAAACTAGCGAAAGCCCCCGCGACTTCGTCCGCGTAAAAAAATTCATACAACCTTGAAACCCCCCTTGGGGTTGAGTTTCGTGAACCATTTTTTTAGTGATTGAAATAAAGAAAGAATCTTTAAAGTTTATTCAACGAAAATACAGACAACAATATAAGTAGGTAATATTAGTGCCTAATTAAACAAAAATAGGTACATATCAAAAGAAGAACCTAAGAAAGAGTACCTACATTGTCTGCATGTTCATAAGGCAACAAACTCAGATTCATGCCTAGTCCGAAAAACAGACGCTGTTTTTCAGTCTTGCCTAAGGGAGGCTATTTCCTAGTGCACCCCTACACTACAACGGGAAGCTACCCTCCAAGTTTCATGCTCCTAGGTCTTCTGGATGAGGCTCTGCGTTGTTTGTCAGTCAGTCAGTCAGAATTTTATGACTTTAATGATATTGAAATATTGATTTGTCTGCTGTACCTAGAGGTATAATCTTCATCATTAGCCGAAGGACGGCAACGGCTGACGTGAATTCCACGGCGAACGGTCTTGAGCCACGAGTCACCAAGGATTTTTTTTTTGGTTTTGTGGGTCGCCAAATTTTCTCGACGTTCTCGTTTTAATGCCCAATTTCGCGAGCAACTTTATCTTTACTGTAAATAAATATTTTTTACTAGCTTGCGCCCTTGGCTTCGCTCGCTCTACATAAAAAATTGCCTATACAAGGTGATTCATAATAGTATGCTATCCCGAAAACTTATCCTACACCCAATTGGCAGTAAAGTGTGTTCAACGACTTCTAGAAATACGACATTTTTCATTGAAAAAAATTTAAAAATGATGAATTTCTCAGCTGTTTTAAGTTACAATCTCGATGTCGAGCTTCTCGTTCTTATAATTATTAGCTAAAAATACGAACAAAGAAAAAATACACAAATTTAAAAAAGATCGGGATAATACTTTTTCTTTTGGATTATTTTCGCTAATATATTTTTCATTTATTTATAGAATAAGCCCCATTCAGGGTAGTATACTAGGTACTTGCGGAACAAGTATGTACGAAATAGGAAAAAAAAACAAGTTTTCGTAGCTAGATAAATCTTTGTTTTGAATTCTTTTATAAGTCATTTCATTGTATTAAGTAATATCAGACAAGTATTGATACTTTATAACCTCTTTATTTTAGTATTACTATACCTAATTATATGAAATACTTTTGTTTATAACATTAAACTTATTAACCATGTAAATCTGCTTGTTTTTGTTAAATTAAAGACGTTAAAATTGATACTTTAAATAATCGATATTATACTAAAGTATCAAGAAGTCGCGATCCGCGTATAGCGGACGGAATCCGGAGTCGCGCGTCGCTTACGAAATGTTAGCGCGACCCACAGGTATAAGTCCGTAAATATAAACGCTGCACTATTTTTATAGATCATAATAAATAATTACAAAAATGTATAGCAAGCAAGGAAATATTAAATTTACCATTGAAAACTTATTTTACTATAAAAATTTACATTCATTCACAGTAATACTAAGTTCAGATATTATTTTAGAATGAGACCAGCCTCTTTAATCTTACCCCTAATTAATAAAAACCAACCCCTAACATATAAACGCTATTTAAATTTAAACAGCAGGGCCTTATAACATCTATTCTAGATGATTTATACAGTGTCTAGTGGAACTTTTACTCACTCACAGGACGCTGTATAGTGCCTACGACATGTTTAAGATGGAGTAGCCTTGCCCAGCACCTATACCATCCTCTCAGCCTAGTCGGCCTTATCCACAGGAAAGACAATAGTCAATACGTGTGGAGCTGACTAAGCCACGGGTTTCATCACGATGTTTTCCTTCACCGTTATGAGCACGTTCGAATAGAAAAATGCATTGGTGCACGGCCGGGATTCAAACCTACGACTTACAGATCGAGAGTCGAGGTATCTCCCACTTGACCAACACGGCTATTTTAAATTTTAACAAATTTTAACAATGCTTAAAGTTATACTCTATTTGTATATACTATTCAATAGTAAGAGATGGCAATTGTCTAAGCATTGTTTATCCTTTGACAGATTTTTATAAGTAATGCCACTAGGTTTTAGTCGGAGTCGGACTAGGAGACAACAAATCTTTTGTTTCAGTTTAGATTGCATTAGAGATTTATCATAAAAACAGTGGAAGCGAAAATTGTTTAAATTAACATCAATAAAAATGTAGGTAACCGTTTTAAAGATGCAAAATGGAATTTAAATATTTTATTTGAATTTGCATTTGTCACCTCTTGCGGCTGAAGCGTGTTAAGTAAAGCAAGCAAACGAAGCAAACCCGAGGGCACAGGGCTGCCACAATATTTTATTATTTTTATTTTTTATTGTTATCTATTTCTAGAATGGTTTTTAATATTCAAAGCTGCTATCATCATCATTTCAGTAGTAGGACGTTCACTACTGAACATAGTCCCTCACCTCCTTATTATTATCCTCCTTATTTTCCTCCTTGGTTTCAGCTGAAAATCAGCGTTGAGTGCTAACACATCCAACATTCATCATCATCATTTCAGCCGTTCGAAGTCCACTGCTGAACATGGCCTCCCCCTGACAGACAGAGCAAATTCCTTATCATGTGGAGGGATTTGCCCATACTCACCACGCTGGGCATGCGGGTTGGCGAGCGCAGTTAGAGCTATGGTTGTCAAAATGAGGGACGCTGCTGCCCATCCCCTAGCTTTTTTCCCTTAGTCGCCTCTTACGACATCCGCGGATAGGTAGATATGGAGAGGCCCATCCAACATTAATGCTGAACATCTTTTTTACCATTCGGATAATATTGTTATGTTATTATATTACCTAGGTCACAGATAACATAATACTATACTAGTACCTAGGTATACCTAAACTATGCGATATATTTTAAGTTATATGTATATCTAACTAAATGTGTATACTTTTGTGTTCACCACCTAATCGGTTTTAGGAGGAGGTAGGGCACAGCGATATTTTCTCGTTCTTACAGAAGATCGCAGCCAAATAACATTATTTGTTTCAAATAGTGTTTTGTTCCTGCGATGAGTAAGGTTGCCAGAGCTCTATAGGGGTGGGGGGGTTCGGGGTCGGCAACGCGTGCGTGATGCCTCTGGTATTGCAATCGCTCATAGGCTACGGTAACCGCTTACCAACAGGTGGGCCTAATGGTTGTTATTCAACCCAGTTGTATAAAAAAAAAAAAAAAACATCGGCCATGTAATCTATTGCTAAAATAAACGATTATTCTATTCTATTCTTCTTTCCCCGATTCTTAATCATTATCATCCCACTTTACTTACAAACAACTTACTTCTTCTTCTTCTTGTCGTGTCACTGATTCTTTCATGGTCATCCTGTATTACTTACTACTTACTTACTTACTTACAAATGCGAAAGTTTGGATGGATGGATGTTTTTTACGCTAGAAAGCTACATTGGCTACTTTGTATCCCGGAAAAAGGACCGTTCCATACATATTATTTAAAAAGATTCAAATTAACAAAAGACCGAAGAAGTGGTGCTTACCTCAGACGATGGATCAGTATAGCGATCCAACGAGGTAACGTCGCCAGCCTTTTGGGCACACAGCTTGTGTGGTCCGAACTTTAGTTAAAGTCAAAGTCAATTGAATTAATCAAGAATTGAATTAATTAATCAAGTATTGATTGATTGATAATGTCCATTCATGAGAATAAATAAAACATTTATGTTTGAAAGAAAATTAACAATTAAATAATTCTATGAGTAATAATAATAGTAACTCGCGCCAGCCCTGGCAGAGCGAGTATGCGCCGGCCGATATTTTTTCACTGACGCCGACAAAAACCATAGAGACGAATCAGAATGAACAACTTTTGTTTTAATTTTAACGGTCTTATTCATAATCAGTAATCAGTCACTAACTTTATCGACTCGCGCTGTCCTTTTGTGAGTAAAAAAGAGATTGAGATAGACAGACATACTTATGTCGAGCCGCTTATGTTAGTTAGTGATTATGAATAAGATAGTAAAAATACAAAGTATTCAGTAACTAGTATACCATCGCAAAAGGGACTCATTCTATCAACAAAAAAGAAAAACAAATAGCAAGAACTTTTTTCCGGATCCTTTTTTCCGTTTTTTTTCATCCAAATTCAGCAGAGACTAATCGGTTCAGTGTTCGGTGAAAACCTGGTTCGGCCCATCACTACTAGATACGGTATAACGAGCACAGATAAATAATTGTGCTAATTAAAGTATTATTCTAGATACATACTAAATAGGTAGGTAGGTACCTATCATTTTAATGGAAATTCATTTCCGCAAAAAAAAAAAAAAAAACATTCAATCAATATATATTAAAAATCAAGCAAAATATTTTATATCTTAAAATGGAGTCTGAAACTTATATAACAAAAAACAAAAAGCTATTTATTGACATAAAATATTGGACAAGTAAATGAATCCATAGGCTCCCGAACTAGTAAAAACTGTGTTTCAGGAGCCAAGTAAGTAATAAGTAAGTAATAGTGCAATAAGTGCTAGTTACGTGCAATTTTATAAACAAAAACGAAAAGTGAGTGAGTACCTCTTTGGACCTATTCCGCAATCGTTTGCCACATCATTAAACAAAAGAAATAAAAAAAAAACATCTCCATGCCACCGAATTGAGCACAACAATCGTCTGTCTCCCTCGCACCCCCTCCCACTGCAGTTCGAAGGGTTCATGGCGCGTTTAGGTATGTATCTGATAGATTTGTAATGATTCCTTATCTCATTGTATTCTAATTCTAAAGTAATCTCATTAATTAAAAATAAAGGCGAAGGCTTGATTTTTGAGGTCAACTAAATAAATCGTGTGTGCAATGGGATGCGAAGGGTTCGAGGCCACGAACCGAACAACGCAGCGTGGAAGACGTACGAATATACAGTATTTTTTTTAATTTCTGTCAGGACTCACGACGAATTACGTAAAGTTAATTTATCTGTGCATGCCCCTTATATAGGACACTTTGAGGTATGTACATTACGTGCGTGCACTATATATGGGGCACGAGGCCAAACAAACTTATAGGTTAATTTTAACACGTGTGATTTTATTTCATTTCACTTATTTAATCACAATTGTTTTACAAATCATTATATAAGTCCATTTTACTGAGACTAAGATAAAAATTTACATTATAAAAAACAGTAAATCCATTTACACATCCATAGTCAAAGTCAAAGTCGAAGTCAAAAGGCATTTATTTCAATAAAATCACTAGGATCACTTTGAAACGTCTTAGAAACTAGGTGAAGCTATGCCTGTTCCTCGCGACCAAGCCTAGAAGAATCAGGCAACAAACACGGCTTGGTGCCTATCATTTTTTTCGATGATCCTTTTTCACAAAATGGAATTTAAAGCTTCAGTGTGGTGCCGATCGAACTAGGTGAGGCTCAAAAGAAAAGTTATCTAATTATAATCCCTAATAAATAAGAGCTTATAAAAATGTGAAAAAAAGAGCACATCCACATCAGAACATCATACGACAGAAACTGCATGAATCAGATTGATTAATTTGGATGTTTCGATTAATATTTTGAGTCATAAATTCATCCACAGACCAAAAAGCGCTTTACCAACTACAACAATGAATACATCCACAAAATTTGTTTTCACGTAAGCGGTTAATTCCTAATTCCTAGCTGCACAGGGAAGGCTGCATTTCCACTAGAGATGTGCATGCTAGTGCTAGGCTTGGTCGCGAGGAACAGGCATAGCTTCACCTAGTTTCTAAGACGTTTCAAAGTGATCCTAGTGATTTTATTTTAATAAATGCCTTTTGACTTTGACTATGATGCGAAGATGTGAATGCTGAGCTACGAAACTGTGCGACCGTTTCCACTGATTTCAAGCTACATAGCTGTGCAAGGACGATGCGCTGCTCTGCTCTACCTATGTTAAAGCACTCGCGACCTAGCACGCATCGATCTATATTAAAAAACATAGCTTAGTAGAACCCAAAGGGACGGATGAAAGAAGATTGCACGCAGCGGAGATGCGAATGTTAAGATGGATGTGTGGAGTGACCAGAATGGATAAGATAAGGAATGAGTATGTAAGAGGAAGTTTGAAAGTGGCGCCAGTGACGGAAAAAATGAGGAGTAATCGGTTAGCTTGGTATGGGCATGTCATGAGGAGGGAAGAATGTCATGTGACAAGAAGAGTGTTAGATATGAATGTGGATGGATGTAGGAGTAGAGACAGGCCAAAGAAAAGATGGATGTACTGTGTGAAAATGGATATGGTGAAGATAGGAGTGAGTGCTGAGATGACGACTGATAGAGGGAAATGGAAGAAGTATGCATGTTGTGCCGACCCCACGTGATGTGGGATAAGGGCAGGAAGATAGAATAGAATAGAATATACGTTTATTTGACATACACGCGAAAGCACAGAGCAAACAAGATGATGATAGCTTACTTAGTAGAACCCGTTTTCACCAGTCTTATGCTATGTGGACCAATTAATATGATTGGTGGATATCAAACGCATCCATAGCCACGTAGCATAGCACTCTAGTGGAAAAGCAGCCTAAGTGCCATGCACGCTACTTACCACACCGCGCACACAAAGCTCGGCGGGGGCCATGTGACTGGGTGACGTGTCATTTTATTACTTTTTTTTATTTAAACGCTTATTACCTGGTTCTGACGAGACAGATTTGTGTGGATACGCTTTAGGATCCTACTTCCTATGACTGTTATTATAAATGCGAAAGTTTGGATGGATGTATGTTGGTTACTCAATCAAACCAGAACGGCTGAACGGATCTGAATAAAATTAGGCACAGATATAGATTATAGTCGTGGTGGCCCCGGCTGAAGAATAGGCCCCTCCATATCTACCTATCCGCGGATGTCGTAAGAGGCGACTAAGGGAAAAAAGCTAGGGGATGAGCAGCAGCGTCCCTCATTTTAACAACCATAGCTCTAACTGCGCTCGCCAACCCGCATGCCCAGCGTGCTGAGTATGGGCAAATCCCCCCACATGATAAGGAATTTGCTCTGTCTGTGGGGGAGGCCATGTTCAGCAGTGGACGTCGTACGGCTGAAATGATGATGATGATGATAGATTATAGTCTGGTATAGCAGATAGGTTACTTTAATTATACTCGTAGGTACCACGCAAGCAAAGCCGCAGGCGGATACTAGTATTATAAATTCGAAAGTTTGCGAAAATGTTTGTGGTTCAATCACGCCGTAACGGCTCAAGCGATTTTGATGAAACTTGGAATAGATAGAGTTATTTAGTTTCCTTTAGGTGCGATTTTCAAAGTTCATCATAATTGAGCCTCAACGATCATCGAATCGATCTCAGTTCGGGGCAACCACTAGTACCTATACTGTTACAAAATTTCTGCGCTAGAGGTCGCGGGTTCGATTCCCGCACTGGACATACATTTGTGACTAACACAGATGTTTGTTCTGAGTCTGGGTGTTAAATATATATCTTTTATGTATATCAGTCTCTGATACTCATAGTACAGGCTATGCCTAGTTTGGGATCAACAATGTGTGATATGTCCGGAATATTTATTTATTATTATTTAAATATAATATAGGCAACTTTAAAATATTATATAGTCTTGTTTATCTTACAAATTAAACATTCAGACTGTGACCCGACGCAAGGTTATTACGTATACCTATATAAATATGAGCTACGCTGTCTACTTGAAGAGTCACACTTTTTTAGTACCCCCAACCGATGGACCGACGACATTGTGAAGGTTGCGGGAAGTCGGTGGATGGAAAAGGCTCAAGACCGTTCGTCGTGGAACTCTTTGGGGAGGCCAATGTCCAGCAGTGGACTTCTACAGGCTGATGATGATGATAATGATAGACTAATACAAGTAACAATACAATATACACCAGAGAGACTGTTGAGAGTACGAGTGAAGCCGAGGGTATCCGCTAAGGCATACTATCGATCGTCAAACATACCTTACAGTTCTCTGCGCCTTACGACGCTGCATTGCATTCCGCGAAATAGCAATAAGTACTGAACTCATCTTTTTTTTTTTTTTTTATACTACTGATGTGGCAAACATGCATACGGCCCACCTGTTGGTAAGCGGTTACCGTAGCCTATGAGCGCTTGCAATACCAGAGGCATCACGCACGCGTTGCCGACCCCGAACCCCCCTCCCCCTAAAGAGCTCTGGCAACCTTACTCATCGCAGGAACACAACACTATTTGAAAACAAATAATGTTATTTGGCTGCGATCTTCTGTAAGGCGGAGGTACCTCCCCAGGCCGGCTGCTCCAATTCAGAACGAGAAAATCTCGCTGTGCCCTTCCTCATCTACCTATCGCACCGTCACCGATGGGTGGCCGCTAGTGTCATAAGCAAAGAGGTAACTATCCATCATCATCGTATTCCTACCCTTGCCTGTCGTGACACTGATTCTTTCTTGGTCACCCTGTAATAGGTCCGTGACACTGATTCTTTCTTGGTCTACAGGATAGGTCAGTGACCAGGTTGAGATATGATTTTTCCCTTAGTCACCTATTACCACATCCACGGGTTGGTAGATACAGAGAGGCCTATTCTTCAGCCGGGGCCACCACGGCCAATGTATTTTTTTCCTAAACTAATTCAAAATATTTTTTCTTCATACTTTTATTGCATGAAATGAAATACATGTGTTATAGATGTTTTACTTGGGGTAACTTGTTTGTTTGTTTGTCGTGTCACTGATCGACTGGCCTCATAGCTCAGTTGACAAACATTTGTGACTAACACAGATGTTTGTTCTGTGTCTGGGTGTTAAATATTTATCTATTATATTTATCAGTCTCTGGTACCCACAGTACAGGCTATGCCTAGTTTGGGATCAGTTGACCGTGTGAATATGTCCGGAATATTTATTAATTACTGATTGTTTCTTGGTCATACTATATTAGGTCAGTGACCAGGATGAGGAATTGTGGCCCTGAAAAGGGCCTATTACCGTCGGTTAAAGAATCAGTGTTATGAAAGGATTAAATTGCGCCTCTTAGAGGCTGCTTTCGTGCACAACTTAGAAAGTAACTTTGAAAGATAGATTGAGGAACCGTGTGTGCGACTGAAGTTTTTAGCATTGAAAGAAGACGTAGTGATGAGGATTGAGAAAGGTATGCTGAGATGGTTTGGTCATGTAGAGAGGATGTACGAAAGAAGATTGACGAAACAGGGGAGTGTGAATGGGATCGTTGGAAGGGCCAAATAAAAAAAAGTTTAGTGACCAAATCGGTGACGTTTTGGGAAAACCGCATGGCCTGAAGTCGCTCTGCCCCTCGACAGCTAAAATGCCTTTTTGCAGTGTCTTTACAGTTTTTGCTTGCATCATATTTTAAGTATTATTTAATTTTATATAAGCATTAGGTACATATTTCATCAAGTGTAGCGTGTACTGCCCTTAGATCATTTGTAGAAGCTCACATTTGTCTTCTTTTTTTTCACATTTTTATAAGCTCTTATTGATTAAGGATTATAATTAGATTATTTTTCTTTTGAGCCTCGCCTAGTTCGATCGGCACCACACTGAAGCTTTAAATTCCATTTTGTGAAAAAGGATCATCGAATAAATTGATAGGCACCAAGCCGTGTTTGTTGCCTGATTCTTCTAGGGTTGGTCGCGAGGAACAGGCATAGCTTCACCTAGTTTCTAAGACGTTTCAAAGTGATCCTAGTGATTTTATTGAAATAAATGCCTTTTGACTTTGAAAAGGCCAGGACAAGAGTACCCTAAACCGACGAGCATGTATGAGGAATGTGATAAGAGTGAATGAAGCAAAAGAGGTATGTCAGGATCGTAGCAAGTGGAAAGCCGTGGTCTCTGCCTACCCCTCTGGGAAAAAAGCGTGATTTAATGTATGTATTCAATTCTTTTCAAAGCATCAAGTTGCGCCTAGCAAGGCATTGTTATCAACTAACATAAAACCTTATCAAAATGAGGCTAACGGGCCAGTAACAAACATAGCAAGTAATGTAGGTAAGTACATAGTTAAAATAACTCAATGGTATACAAGTTGATTAATCATATGTATGCTATCCCAAAAGGGGCTTATTCTACACCCAATTGGCAATAAAGTTTGTTCTATGACTTTTGGGAATTCGACATTTTTAATCGAAAAATCTCTATGCGAAAATCAGGTGTTTTAGGGTCAAATAAGCTCAAACTCAAATCTCAATGAACCGGCAATCTTGATACCTAACTACTCGCACGTTTAGTGATTAGTTATATGAATGATAAAAATACCAAAAACGGCTAATTATTATTATTATTATTTTTTATACGAAATAGGCTAACGTTTGACCACAATCTCACCTGATGTTAAGTAATGATGTGGTCTACGAATTTGAGAAAGTGAAAAAAATATATGAAAAAAATTGAGAATTTTTTAGCTAGTATTATTTCTTTTGGTTGATAGAATAACCCCCTTTCGGGATGGTATACATGTAATGTGAATCAGCTTGTATATTGCCTTTATTCAGTAGACGTGAAGATCATATTAAAACGAATTTGAGATGGAATATCGCGGGCAGGGCCTATACTCAAAGCATTTCATTAAAAAGTTGTGGCTTTCATTTTACTTATCAAAAGATAATTAAAATTAAGTAAAATAAAATGCGAGTGAACCCTGTACTCGCATATAGCCAGAAGGAGAAATTACCTCTGAACATTGATATTTATGCTACTGAGAGCCCAAGCGTTGTAACTTAAATGGAATGATATGAAATAAAGACATTGTTGTCATAATCACCTTGTTCGATTCGGCACCACACTGAAGCTCTACAATCCAATTGTTGAAAAAGATCGAAAAAAATGATAAGATACTTCCGTGTTTGTTGCCTGATTCTTCTAGGCTTGGTCGCGAGGAACACGCATAGCATCACCTAGTTTCTAAGACGTTACATGATCATAGTATTTTATTGAAAAACTACTACCAATATTGTAAGTTCAAATGTTAAAGTAACATACAAATTATAAATAAAAGGCGCATCTTACGAGCTCAAACTGAATAGGATTACGTCCGCCAGAACTGATATCCTGTAGCCACCTTCCGTCGCCATCATCAGACCATCTCAATGATAATAATATAATATTGCATTGTCATCAGGTTTATAAGTGCATTTTTTGTGCGTAGTCGGATGGTTGGATAGAAATATGAATAAAATTCAAGTTCATAATTGAATTGCTCATCAGTCAGTTTAAGCACTTTAATTTATGATAGTTGAAATATTGTAAATTGTTATCGTCGTTTGTAATCTGTTTAATTTTCATTACGATTCTTTTTATCTAGAAACAGTATATGATAATTTTCTGTTTAGATTGTATTTGTTGATTGATTGTTTAACGGATTATTATGAATAAGAATGTTTAATCCCTACGTAGTATCTATTATCAATAAGCTCTTATGCCATGCAATCTGGTATTTAAGCGTTACTATTTCTTATAATTTGTAGCCTAATGTAAAATGTTCTAAGTATCGTTTAGTGTAGTAATTTCATATTTTTTAAACATACTAAAATAACGTTTTTCATGTTGTGTGTTGTGTTTTTTCGCAGTTTAATTTGTTATTAATCAATATTTTTATAATGTAGTTCTTTTTCATATCATAAAAAAAATCCGGTTCTGTGGGTTGACCAGACATTAAAAATAAATAACCCTTTATGCATTATTTCATACTTATTATCAGTATATTTTCGAATCGAGTTGCAATATTACACCAATCATTACAATTCAACCTTTAATATACGCACACATTCGTATCTAATTTTATAGCCACGCACACTAGCCTAAAACATCAACAACCGGCCATTCTAATCTCAACATTATACCAACCACTTACGGATGATATTTCTAAGTCGTACAGATAAGTCCTTATATTACGGAATAGCGTTTAACGCTGTTAAACCAAGCGAATGTTTGCTTTGCGATTTTCTACTTTATCTGACAAATTCAAGATTCAAAATCGCATGGCAAGGTATAGTTTTTACAGTAACCTTGATTTTGAGTGCATTCGTATTGTTGTGGGGTATAGGAAATGACGTAACGCATCCAATTAATAGTTTTTATAACGTTAGATTTTCTTTGTCAATTGAATTACTAAGGGTAGGTACACGAGGGCGCGTCTCCCTCATTACTAAGTAGATGTCCACTGCTAGACATAGACCTAGTAGTAATGCTACGTTGAGCGGTCTTGACTCGCCAATTACCCACCTAACTTATTGATCAGGCGAGCGAAGATATCTTCTTGGAAGTATGGGCGTTTTATGTTTGTATGTTTATTTGTTAGAACATAACTTACGAACCGTGAATCCGATCTGCATGGAATTTAGTGGGTCAACAGGTTGTACTATCAAGATATGCTGGTAAGAATATGAGTTAAATCGGCCAAAGGGCTGCTAAGATAAAGGGGTCGGACGTGATGCCTCTGTTAATGGAAGCATTCATAGGCTACAGTAACCACTTACCAACGCGTGGGCCGCATGCTTGTTTGCCAACTCACTTGCTTGGTAATTCCAGCTTTAACCCCTACCCCTACCCCTACCGGAACACATTAATGCATTTATTTGCGGCATTGAGAGGGTAAGATTATACCCTAGCCCTAAAAATCTGCTAACGTAACATAGCGGCCATTGGAACTGGTCCTTTTGCGGGCTATTGATTTTCGAAGCTACTTAATATAACATTATAAAGCCATGAATTGGAGCAGCCCGCTTGGGGAGGTACCTCCGCCTTACAGAAGATCGCAGCCAAATAACATTATTTGTTTCAAATAGTGTTGTGTTCCTGTGGTGAGTAAGGTTGCCAGAGCTCTTTAGGGGGAGGAGGGGTTCGACAGGCAACGCATTAGCAATGCTCCAGGTGTTGCTAATGTCAATAGGCGACGGTAACCACTTACCATCAGGAGGGCCGTAAGCCTGTTTGCCTCTGTATAACATAAAAAAAAAATACATATATTCATCCTCTCAAACGAAATGCACGTCAGTCATGTGCAAGGAAATTGAAAATGACGCATGCATGCGTAGGTCCACGGTCATGTGACATTTTAGGCTGTAACAAACCACTGTTTAAGGAGGAGGTAGGGCACAGCGAGATTTTCTCGTTCTTAATTGGAGCAGACCGCCTGGGAGGTACCTCCGCCTTACAGAAGATTGCAGCCAAATAACACTATTTGTTTCAAGTAGTGTTGTGTTCCTGCGATGAGTAAGGTTGCCAGAGCTCTTTAGGGGGGGAGGGGGGAGGTTCGGCAACGCGTGCGTGATGCCTCTGGTATTGCAAGCGCTCATAGGCTACGGTAACCGCTTACCAACAGGTGGGCCGTATGCTTGTTTGCCACCACAAGTGTATAAAAAAAAAAAAAAATACCATTCACACCCGCAAAGTTAGCTGTCGGTCAACATAATGCAACACTACACAAGTTCGTTAATTACGCTAAGTGAGAGTTGTCTTGCGCAATGGGTGTTCCGTACGTAAATTACCTATGAGAGCTGAACTCTTGTGGATATATTAAATTATAGGTGATGGTTTTTCTAGAGAATGCTCGACCGGGTTCGGACCCACGACCGTCGAATCGCAAGAAGGTACCACTAGGCCAACACTGCTTTTTTTAATGGTATCAATTCTCTTATTTCGCCCTACAAAATGGGGAACCAACATTTTCAGAGCCTAATTTACAATTTTCATAAGATTTTTTTTCTTTTTTTGGGCAACTTTTTAATTCTCTTTATTAATAAGTGATTAGTTTTTTTTTTTTTTTTTTTTTTTATGTTATACGGAGGCAAACAGGCTTACGGCCCTCCTGATGGTAAGTGGTTACCGTCGCCTATTAACATTAGCAACACCTGGAGCATTGCTAATGCGTTGCCTGCCGAACCCCTCCCCCCCTAAAGAGCTCTGGCAACCTTACTCACCGCAGGAACACAACACTATTTGAAACAAATAATGTTATTTGGCTTATTTCTTATTTTTTTTGTAGTTTATTTCCATGAGAAAAACTATGGAGTATGTCGCATAACAACATGGCAGTGAGCTGTTATAACATTAATGTATCGGTGCCAAGGGTAACGCTCATCATAGATTACTTTATGGATAGCGTTGATAGCGTGAGCAAAGAAAAAACAGTTTTTGAGTGTTTTTTTTTTTTTTTTTTATACAACAGAGGTAGGCGGAGAGGTAAGCGGTTATTGTAGCCTATGAGCGCATGCAATACCAGAGGCATCACGCACGCGTTGCCGACCCCGAGCCCCCTTCCCCCCTAAAGAGCTCTGGCAACCTTACTCACCGCAGGAACACAACACTATTAGAAACAAATAATGTTATTTGGCTGCGATCTTCTGTAAGGCGGAGGTACCTCCCCAGGCAGGCTGCTCCAACGCAGAACGTACATATGTCTGTAAGTACATTTTATTATTAGAGAAATTTCATCAATATCGGTTCAGTAGTTTGATTTTTAAATCAAAATAACTGTAAAGAATATGTCATCCAAGCAAAGTATTGATTATTGATTATTTTTTGGGCACAAACAACGAAATTTCACCATTCTCAACAGGAAATAGGTATTTTTTGTTTGTTTTTAAAACGTGATTATTAAGAACTACCTTGCGCCCGCGGCTTCGCTCGCGTGGTTCCCAGGTAAAGCTAGCCCATATGCTATTCTAGGTATAGAACTCTAACTCTTCCAAGTTTCATCGAAATCGGTTGAGCCGTTACGGCGTGATTGAACCATAAACATCCAAAATCCTCACAAACTTTCGCATTTATAATACTAGTTAGTAGGATAAGTTCCTTGCTAAAGCAGTAAAACTATTTTATAAACGATAGCAGTTTTCGCCGCGAGTGTACAGTCTCGTCCTCTTTAAAGTAATGCCAATATTCCGAGTGGCGTAGGAGGGTGGCGGTACCGTTAGCAAAAAAAACGAAGGTTCCCCTAAGGTTTGGAGGAGGTAGGGCACATCGAGATTTTCTCGTTCTGAATTGGAGCAGCCCGCCTTACAGAAGATCGCAGCCAAATAACATTATTTGTTTCAAATAGTGTTGTGTTCCTGCGATGAGTACGGTTGCCAGAGCTCTTTAGGGGGGGGGGAGAGGGTTCGGGGTCGACAACGCGTGCGTGATACCTTTGGTATTGCAAGCGCTCATAGGCTACGGTAACCGCTTACCAACAGGTGGGCCGTATGATTGTTTGCCACCTCAGTAGTATAAAAAAAAAAAAAAAAAAAAAAGGTTCCCGTGCATCGCTAATGTTTCGCTCCGAATTGAGACCTCGCGATGTCTGGTAAAAGTTGGTGATTCGATGTTCATTCAGGCACGATTGACTAAACTCTAAGGCTCGTATTCAGAGACACGACTCAGACTTAGATTTAATCACAGATCAGCTGAACTCTACTTAAGTATTGAATCTCTTCTCAAACATAGCTTTTATTCAAGAACGGTACTTAAACTACTCTCAGCTGAATCGAGTCTCAAATCTGTACTCAAATGTTCTCGTTTACATTTTGATTTATTTATAATTTTCGATCCGTTTTACGCAGAAATTCAAACAGCCAGGATGGAAATAGAATAGAGCAATAAAGTGAAGTATAAATATGCATCAAAGTTCGTGTAACGGAACGAAAATGTCATTTGATAAATGTCAAATCAAATCTAAACTCAAGCACCGATTTCGTCTGATTGACGTTTCAGAATAAGCATTTACTCAGGTGAACTGTTGTCATTGAATCTATACTTAAATACTGTTCAAGAATTAGAATCTCGGCTCAAATCGAGATTTAAGTACAGATCAATGCTTGAGTCTTGTCTCTGAATACGAGCCTAAGTCCCACTCAAATGAACACTCATTATCAAAACGGAATACAGAAACGCTGATTAGCGTTTGACAGCTATATGTATAAAGACAATTGAGAATTTGAGAGCACGCTCAGCCAATCACGGTCTCAAAAGTACTAAGTGCTCTGCTCGCTCTCCTTCAGGTTTTGGCTGGAAATCAGTGTTTTTGCTTTTATGCAAAAAATTTCACTGAGCCATAGCCTATTTGTCGTACTGCAGCACACACAAACTTACCTACCAAATGTTATTTACTTTTTTGTTTATTTATGTTCGTAATTGTTTAACCATGTTAATTGTGTGTGTCTGTGGTGCCAAATATTTTTTTTATCTATCTATCTACGTGCCGGATGAGTAATCCAGAAATAAGTAGGCTTTACCTAAGGGGATGAGTTGAGAGGCGTTTCAGTATTCGGGCGTTAGAGTCTCCTCTCCTTGTTTTTATACCACTGAGGTGGCAAACAAGCATACGGCCCACTGTTGGTAAGTGGCTACCGTAGCCTATGAGCGCTTGCAATACCAGAGGCATCACGCACGTGTTGCCGACCCCTTAAAAATTTCAAAACGCCCTTTTTGAAGAACCCCATACTGTAGTTGTAGTTTTGTGCCAACGCTACCGTCACAACGGCTGACTTCGATTTCAGATGGCCCACGAAGCAAAATAATAAAAAAGTACCTTCCAATTCAACGGTTCTTCAGAAAACGTACGAAAATACAGTTTTTTTGCTCTGTTTTAGAATTTTGTAATAATTACGACATTTGGCAATCATTTGTGAAATGATCGCGGTGCGCAATGGGCGCTTTTAAATCCTTTCACCACACTAGTTCTGGCAATGGCAGATCACAACTAAGACGTGTTACGTAACTAGGCTTATTATAAAAGAATGTACCTATAAGCAAATAAAAACATTTTTTTTCCCGCTGCGGGACAAATGTTTACATGATCGGCGAATATTTGTTCCGGGTCTGGGTGATCTGGTACCGTGGTACACGTGGTACACACCACCTAGTGTGGCGTCAGGACTGTTTGTGACAGTTGGGTGTTTTTTTTTTAATAAATTTTAAACGAATTGATCTCGTTTACTAGTTTTTTTTTGTAAAAGTTATATGTCATTACTAAAACAGGAATCAAATAAAATTAATATTTTATGATAACCATTAACCAATTATGTGAAAGTATTTTACAATCCATTAGTCGTTTAGTTTTTGACGTATTTAGATTTAGGGTTCCCTTGTTGAAATAAATCAGAGAACGGTTTTCTTAATACATTTATTTTTTATTTATCATTGTTCTGATTGTTTTACAAATAAAATAAAAAGCCTGGGAAGCGAAAAAGCGAAGCCACGGGCGGCCACTAGTTTATAATAGATTTGATGAGGCCTTACTTGCTTATCATCATCATCATCACAAGACAAAGGCCTTCCCCAATACACGTCACTGAGCTCGGTGTTCGGCCCTTCTCATCCACCTACTGCCCGCCGCCTTTCGTAGGTCATCGCTCCACTTAGCCTAGCTTACTTGCTTATTTAATCATTATTTAATACTAATGTTTGAGAGGCGCACTTTAATCCCTTCACCACACTGATTCTTTCACCGACGGTCATAGGCCCTTTTCAGGGCCATACCTCCAGGTGACTAAGAAAGAATCAGTGACAAGCAAGACCTAATGTTTAGTATAACGTTTCTCTAAAGCTTCTTTAGTGGGTTTGTTTAGTTTGCACTGCAAGTATGCTTCAGTAATGTACAGAACCCATCACAGTTTTTACGACTCTGGCCTGGCCAGTTAACTATTTTACTACAACAATAAAATCAATAGTGAAAGGCTTTAAATTTCTTCATAGGCAATACAATATCGCTGTCTATTATTTTGGAATTTGATGAACGAAGATTTGCTAGTAATTATACAGACTGATTCATAATGTGTATGCAATCCCAAAAGGGGCTTTTTCTACACCCAATTGGCAATAAAGTTTGTTCTACGACTTTAGCAAACTCGATATTTAACATTGAAAAAAGTTTTTTCAATTAAATTATTGAAACAGCAGATTATTGCATAGAGTTGTTTCAAAAAAAATATGCAAAAATCAGTTTTTTTGGGGTCAAATCAGTTCAAACTCAATGAATCAGCTGTTTTAGGTCGCACTCTTGATGCCGAACTTGTGGGGTCAGGCAGGACTGACCCCACAAGGAGGTATGTGACTGCTGGGTGTTATTTATTTATTTAAACCGCAAACTTCTTCGTATTAAACGAGACTACATTTTTGACTAACAAAATGATATTCAGAAAACCATAGATAATGAAACATAAGAACTCTTTCTCACGCTCTGAGAAAACAGGTCAACATTTGAATTTGTTTTGTTAAAGCCTTTAACACACTTGGGGACAAATGGAGCGATATGCTGCGCAACATGTCGCTCAACAACTACGTGCAGACCCGGATACACTATGGGACATTTTGTCCCGCAACATGACGCGCGACACTCAATCTACGTGACGCTGCAACGTTGCACAGTGTTTCGCAATATGCCTTGCAACATTTTAGCGGGACATATAACTTGCACTAGTCACTACTCAGTGCAGGAAGCAAATAACATGTCCCGCGTCAAGTAAAATATTGCGAGGTAAAATGCGAGACACTGTGCAACGTTGCAGCGTCACGTAGTTTGAGTGTTGCGTGTCATGTTGGGGGACATTTTGTTTCGACACGTGACGCGGGCGGGACATGTTGCTTTGTACCGCACTGAGTAGTGTGACCTCTAAAAAGTGTTGCGTGACATGCTGGGGGACATTTTGCCCTGCATTTAACGTAACGTGGTACATGTTGCTTGGTCCCGCACTGAGTAGTGTGACCTCTTAAAAGTTCCGCAACATTGTCCCCGAGACATTTCACATGTAGTGTATCCGGGGCTTAAGTATTACCATAGACAAGCTCATACCTAGCTTAGTATTCTTATTTTATTGCAATGTTGGCATCATTAAAAAATATAATCGGGCAGGTTGGCAGCCCTGGGCTGTGGAGCGCCGCGTCACTGGTAAATAATTGCTAAACTGAAAAACTGTGGAGACGGCCATTTTGTTGCATACACAATCAAAATCGTACGCGAGATAATTGTATTTTTTGAAAGATTCAAGGTTCAAATTCGTCTAAAAAATAGAACACTCGTCAAAATAGCGCTGACGCGCTTACATTTGAATGGAAATATGACGTCATGGTATGGTAAGGCCCCTATCGATTTATACAAATGTATGTGTCGTTGATTCAAAAAGTGTTTATTTCAATAAAATCACTAGGATCACTTTGAGACGTCTTGGAAACTGATAAAGCTACGCCCTTCTCTTCGAGCAAGCCTGAATTCTACTATGGACTTATGGACTATAAGTAGGTATGGATTCCATATAAAAAAAATAAAATGATAAAACCTTAAGCCACTAGGTCAGTGGGAGGTTCCCCAGCTTTCCATCCGAAGGTCGTGAGTTCGAGCCCGGCCGTGCACCAGTGAGTTTTTCTATTCGAAATATTTTAGTGCGCTTTAACATGTGCTTAAAACGGTGAAGGAAAACATCGTGAGGAAACCAGTTAGTATTCTAAAAGCGGCGATGGGCTTGCAAACTGTCACTTCTGATAAATGTGGGCATTTGCCTAACGATTGGACATACTCAGACTACCCCCCCTTAGACAACTTCAAGGCTCTGATCGCCTGGAGATTTTCAGCGATGCCTACCATTCTTGGGGACAAAAGTCGTGAACCTATTTTTTAAATATTTGTTTATAATTAAAATACTAACCTAATCTATTATACATTTTTTATAAAAAAAAAACAATTCCAGTCCTTACAATGTCGATTTTAGATAAACTGGAAGATTCTCTAGCTAGCCCAGTGGGCAAGTAAGTACACTAAGTACGTAACCTATCTACCTACAGGTACTTGACATCTAAGAGATATCATCGCTTATCTCTGTGAATAGCTGAAAACTGGAATTCGACGACACTATTATTATTTTTACAGCGTACGTTGGTACAGTGACGCACAAAATGACTATTTATTCGACCATTTACTACCGGTACTTTAAGCTTTTGTTGTATAATGTAAAGCAAAATCGAAGGTATTGTATAAATTACAAACTCTTTGGTACTCTATTTTAATAATAATATGAAATGTGATGAACCAACGTAGTGGTATTCGAAAATATGTACTGACACTATAAGCGGACACTAAATTTCATCGCAATTACCGTCTTTCACGTTTTTGCCACGTCGAGATTACTACTTACTAGGGTATCACTTCCTCACTCGCCTGTACATTTGAGCACTATCAGTTATTTGTGTTGTATGAACTCTAGATAAGTTAACGGCTCCGAAAGATATCCGCGCGACCGATTTAGGAGAGTTGAGTCACTAACAAAGTTGTCGATTTTCAACGAATTACTGCAAATGTTAGCATTCTGAGACGTTGTCATTTGGCATTTTTGAATTTTGCATTGAACTCGACTGTGTCACGATAAAAAATCCTGCGAATCCTACTCAAATTATAAATGTGAAAGTTTTTGAGGATGTTTAGATGTTTGTTATTCAATCACGCTGTAATGGCTCAACCGGTTTCGTTGAAACTTGGAATTTTTCGAGAGTTCTTTATCTAGAATAGCATATAGGCTACTTTTTATATAGGTACCACGTGCTTAAGTTTTTGATAATGTTTGTGATTCAATCACGCAGTAACGGCTCAAACGATTTGGAATAGAGTTCTTTACCTAACATAGCATATAAATATAATTTTGATATAGGTAGGTACCACGCCAACTCTGTCTTTGTCTTTTTGTTACCTTTTCACGACTAAAACGCTGAATGAAATAAAAACAAAAGTTTCATTTTATTCGGGTACCGCGCGAAGGCAGTCGCTAGTTGTAATGAAAACATCTCAATTATTGCATTTTTCGTTTGTTTTTAAGTTTATGGAAAAAAATATTAAGATTTTCATTAGTGACAATTTAAAAGCTTGAATAAAACTCTCTTAAATTTTTTAGTATAAAATCCTCTCCACGGCTCTCTATGTTTCAAAGTCGTCACATGGCGACGCGGGCCGAGTGTATTGTGCGAAGGATATCAACGGTCTTGGTACTTGCGGTATTATTATTACATTTATTATTTCAAATTGTACAAGTACCTACTTAGATATTTTGATTGATACTGTTAAAGAGTACATCACATTTCATATTAAAATAGAGTACCTACCTAAGAGTTTGAAATTTAAACAGTACCTACCTTCGATTTTGCTTTACAATATACAACAAAAGCTTGAAGTAGCGTTACCTACGTATTTGAAACAAAAAAGTTATTATGTTACTAAGAGAAACTATACTACGAGAGACTACTACGAGAAAAACTTGTAAAAATAGAAATAGGCTCACGACTTTCACGCCTTTTCTAAGGGTTTAGTTATAGGCAAACATTTGGCACAATCCCACATTTTGCAGTGAGTATTCCATACGTGACTGGTTGCAAGCCTATGGCCGCTTTAAGAATACTTACTGGTTTCCTCACGATGTTTTCCTTCGCCGTTTTAAGAACATAAAATAACATTGATAGACGATCGTTTTCGAACCTTTGGATCCAAAGTCGGGAAACCTCCCACTAGGCCAACAAGGCTAACGTCGAGAAGATTCAAAACCCATTTAAATATAGTATAATAATGAACTGCAGTGTGCCACATCACTGACCTTAATATACCAAATTCCAAAGGGACTATCATAAAATGTAGGTATTAATGGTCAATCTACATAGCAATAAGCCGTTATTGACTGATACACGTTCCTCATGTATGGGGTGACAGCCAAACCGTGCTGAAGTATGCGATGATATTAGTTTAACCTTTACATTCACACATCGTCAATCGCCCATTCGCCACAAATTAGGCTAATTATACGACATAAACTTTTTTATCAAATACCAAGACTGCATGAGCAGAGTGTAAAAATCCCATAGAGTCTACAAAATTACTCTTCAAGTAGCGCAGGGGACTCTCACGGTTATGACTACGGAATAAGAGTCAATTTGGCCTGCGAGTGGAAAAGCAATAGGTATTGATGTATGGCGCAAGTGTAAGCTAAATTTTTTTAACGTTCTGTAACAAAGGATATTTTAAAGTTGTGGTTGTGTTTTTAAAGTGGAGCAGGCTTAATAATTTAACTTTATCTAAATGTAATGATCTTGGTCATACCAGCACACATTTATCGTGCTTATTATTTCAGAGAAGGAAGAAAGTACACACATGAACAGCATTATCTAATCGGAAAAGATACTACATGATACAGAGAGATGAGAAACTGAAAAAACTTAAAACAAATTAGCGCGTGCTGAAGTGCGTGCGCCAAATGAAAACCATCATGCACGTATTGTTTTTACCTATACTTATTTCATAAGTTTTCCTAGCTTAATAAGTACCTGGTGGCCCCGGCTAAAGAATAGGCCCCTCCGTATCTACCTATCCGCGGATGTCGTAAGAGGCGACTAAGGGAAAAAAAGCTAGGGGATGGGCAGCAGCGTCCCTCATTTTAACAACGATAGCTCTAACTGCGCTCGCCAACCCGCATGCCCAGCGTGGTATGGGCAAATCCCCCATATGATAGGAATTCACTCTGTCTGTGGGGGAGGCCATTTTCAGCAGTGGACGTCGTACGGCTGAAATGATGATGAATAAGTACCTTGTAAAACGTTTCTTTACAAATAAAGACTTATTTTATTTTTATTATTATATAAACCGCTATCGCTACATCTTATGCTATGAACTGCAATTCAACAGTAATTTCATCCATGAAATAGTTGGCGCTACCAAATAGGGATTAGAAAGAGACTGCACGTACAACACGACGAGTGCGAGGGAGACGCCGCATCGGCTGTTCGTAGAAGCACGCTCTCGATTTTTGAGGTTTCCTTAGATAATACAGTTTTTGGGGTCCCGTAATACAATGAAAGGTTTAGAAATAAACAACGTACCCTACTAATATCATAAATGCGGAAGTTTGTCAGGATATTTGGATGTTTTTTGTTCAATTACGCCGTAACGGCTACAAAGATTTCGATGCAATAGGTATTCTTACCTAGAATAACATAAGGCTACTTTTATCTAATATATATTTCAAGTTTCATCGAAATCGGTTGAGCCGTTACGGCGTGATTGAACAACAAAAATCTAAACATCCAAATATCATGAACCAATTTTGATAAAATTTGGTACATATGGCATTTTTATAATAGCTTATATACAAAAAGGCATCAACACAACATTTATCGCAATTTTACAAAACAATAATAATATGACAACAATTGCCATTAAAATAATGTAAGTCTGATGTCATTGAGTGAAAAAATTAAGTCTACTAAGAATGTCATGGGGGAGGCCTATGTCCAGCAGTGGACTTCTACAGGCTGATGATGATGATGATGATGAAAAATGTCAGGTGCCCGTAAGAGTATAGTGCCCGTCTGTGTAAGTAATAAGCAACAACACATAAACTCGGTATTATATCCGCGGAACCCTACTCAAATTGGCGAGCTCGCGCTTCGCTTGTTTGTCCCTAAGTTGTTTCTTTGATAAGATAAGATCGAGATGTAGTTTTTAATGTTACGGCTGTTATTATTTACTACTAGTGTCAGCCCGCGGCTTTGCTTCCAAACAACATTATTTGCTTCAAATAGTGTTGTGTTCCTGCGGTGCCAGAACTCTTTAGGGGAGGGGTCGGCAACGCGTGTGTGATGCCTCTGGATTACGAGCGTTCATAGGCTACGGTAACCACTTACCAACAGGTGGGCCGAGAGCTTGTTTGCCACCTGAGTTGTGTAAAGGAATGGCTTAAGCAATGGCTTAAATTCGGTCGCCCCGTTCTTATAATAAACTTAGATATATAGATATAACACGTTATTGATCACACGGAAATAATACATGAGATTAACACAATTACAGTTGCAGATGTCTATAGGCGACGGTAACCGCTTACCATCAGGTGGGCCGTTAGCCTGTTTGCCTCCGTATATTAATAAAAAGATGGTGTGGCCTAAAATATATCAAGTAGAGGTAGGAGACCAAGAATTAGTTTCATGAGACAGATAAAAGAGAAGACTGCAGTCATGTCGTCTAAGGAAGTAAAAGGAAATTGCATCATTACACCGACAAGAGCTAAGTTAAAGTAAAAGGTCTTAAGTAGAAGTTCTTTCTGCTCAGTGCTCGGCGAGGCAACACGCCTCGGAGTTACCAACGCACAGCAAGTCAACTCTTCCTGATGATGCCTTGTAGAGAGGCTAAACACGTGTCGAAATCTTATTAAGTTTGTTTTATTATTTTTAGTTTTATTATTAACTTATGAGGAATAGATTAGCGGAATAGTACTATATATTTGTGTGTCTTTGTAAAAGCTTAGAATGGACTTCCGAAAAGTCACGCCTGAATCAATTTAGAGCTAAGCTCTTAAATCATAGTAGTCGTAGTAGAGGTAATAATAAACTTACCTCTCCATGAAGGTTCCTGCCGTCGGGAGTGTTCTCTGGCAGGAAGTAGAGACGCAGACTGACCAGGGTCTGCTCCGAGACCCTGTCCTTCCACAGCAGTTGGAGCTCACCTGGAAGATTGCATTGGATTTGGTTTTTTTTATACAACTAAGGTAGCAAACACGCATACGGCCCACCTGTTGGTAAGTGATTACCGTAGCCTATGTACGCTTGCAATACCAGAGGCATCACGCACGCGTTGCCGACCCCTTAAAAAGTTCAAAACGCCCTTTTTGAAGAACTCCATACTGTAGTCCTTAGGGAAAACCTCAGCAGGGAGATCATTCCACAACCTGAGTGTTCGCGGGAGGAAGAGATTACATTGGCAACATCAAAAAATAACTAACACCCAACAGTCACCAAGTGACCCCGCACTAGGGGCCGTGGTGGCCCCGGCTGAAGAATAGGCCCCTCCATATCTACCTATCCACGGATGTCGTAAGAGGCGACTAAGCGAAAAAAGCTAGGGGATGGGCAGCAGCATCCCTCATTTTAACAACGATAGCTCTAACTGCGCTCGCCAACCCGCATCCCCAGCGTGGTGAGTATGGGCAAATCCCCCCATATGATAAGGAATTCGCTCTGTCTTTGGCCATGTTCAGCAGTGGACGTCGTACAGCTGAAATGATGATGAATGATGAGGGTTCCCGTTCTCCATAGCCCGTTGCGCGACTTTGAGCTTGTGTATGAGGCCAATACTGGCCAAGACTGGCCTCATAGCTCAGTTGGTAGTAACTCTGCCTTCTGCGCTAGAGGTCGCGGGTTCGATTCCCGCACTGGACAAACATTTGTGACTAACACAAATGTTTGTTCTGTGTCTGGGTGTTAAATATATACCTATTATGTATATCAGTCTCTGTTACCCATAGTACAGGCTATGCCTAGTTTGGGATCAGTTTACCGTGTGTGATATGTCCGGAATATTTATTTATTTATTTAAATAGTCAGCGAAAAAGTCTCACTATCACCCTTTAAGGAGGTAGGGCACAGCGAGGTTTTCTCGCTCTAAATTGGAGCAGCCCACCTGGGGACCTCCGCCTTGCAGAAAATCGCAGCCAAATAACATTATTTGTTTCAAATAGTGTTGTGTTCCTGCGGTGAGAAGGCCAGAGCTCTTTAGGAGGGGTTCAGCAGGCAACGCATTAGTAATGCTCCAGGTGTTGCTGATGTCAATAGGCGACGGTGAACACTTACCATCAGGAGTGCCGTATGCCTGTTTGCCTCATTATAACATAAAAAAAAATATAGGACGTCCGTCTTCATAGGTATAACTACCGAGTTACTGCTACCCCGTCATGGCCATATACATGCCACGTGGCTTATCGTAGACAGTATAACACTAGCCGTAGTGGCCACATGTTTGCCACATGGCTTATTGACTAAACTAACAGTCACATATCTTACCGATGGACACCAGCTCGGAGTCCTGCCAGATCCTCACGAACACGAAGTCCCCGATGGCTATGATGCGCTCCTTGGGTCCCGTCAGCCTCAGGGCTTTGTAGAAGGTGTACTGGCCATGGTGGCCACATGGCTGACCCACCAGCTGGAAATAATACATTAAATTGACTGAGAAAATCCTAAAAAAATCCTACTTATGTTACCTACTATCCTTACTCCTATAAATGCGAAAGTTTGTGAGGATGTTTTCATGTTTGTTATTCAATCACGCCGTAACGGCTCAACCGATTTCATTGTAACTAGGAATACCTAAAGTAATTTCCTTCACCGTTTAAGAGCACTAGTATAGCGCACATATACATTTTCTGAATGATGATTTTTCAGATGAAATGTCGTGGTACTCCCACTAGGCCAACACGGCTTTTATTTGGTAATCGAATGAATTTCGTTATAGTTGAGTTAGCAACAATCAAGTCCGGATGTGGCCGATTTCTAATGTACCGTCAACAAAAACACCAATAAGTAACTAATATAGTAACTAGGTAGCTCATTCTACATCCAATCCTACTAATTCCTTCCTATCCTACTAATATTTCACAGATGTTTGTTCTTTGTCTGGGTGTTAAATATATATCTATTATGTATATCAGTCTCTGGTACCCATAGTACAGGCTATGCCTAGTTTGGGATCAGTTGACCGTGTGAATATGTCCGGAATATTTATTTATTTATTTATTTATTTAATATTATAAACGCGAATGTTTGTATGTGTGGATGGATGGATGGATGTTTGTTACTCTTTCACGTAAAAACTACTGGGTGGATTTTAATGAATCTTTACAATAATATAGCTTATACATCAGAATAACACATAGGCTAAAATTTATAAAGATATTGTGTAAATTGTAACGCCACGCTAATATAAGCTACTCGAAATACTAATCTTTCTCTAATCTTTTCAGTCCAGTCCATCCTAAGGTTGCCTGGCAGAGATCGCTCTTAGCGATAAGGCCGCCCATTGTATTGCCGTGTAAATTTGTAATTGTGATCTTATGTATTATTTCCGTGTGGTGATCTATAAAGTGTTATCTATCTATATATCTATCTATCCTGCGCAGACGAAGTCCCGCGCACCAGCTAGTACCTATTATAAATGCGAAAGTTTGCTAGGATGTTTGGATGTTTGTTATTCAATCACGCCGTAACGGCTCAACCGATTTCGTTGAAACTTGGAATACAAAGAGTTATTTACCTAGAATAGCATATAGGCTACTTTTATGTAGGTACCACGCCAGCGAAGCCGCGGGCGGAAGCTAGAATTATTATATACATCATATTATACATTATACAAGGTGGTAACATGTTATACCATCTCGAAAGGAGGTTTTTCTATCAACAAAAAAAAAAGTACTTTTACCGTTATGCGTGGTACCTACATAAAAAGTAGCTTATATTCGATTCTAGGTAAATAACTTTATCTACCACTGAGCCGTTACGGTGTGACTGAACAACAAACATCCAAATATCCTCACAAACTTTCGCATTTATAATTAACTAGGTATATCCTTGGTATATCTTATGTGTTGGGCGCTCGCTGTAGTACCTAATGTTATTTATTCCGTGACTTTACCGAGGTTTAACAGTTCATTGTTGAGAGAAAATCTATTTTGAAATAAAGACAGTCAAGCCCGAGTAGGCGCGCAACCTGAGGCTTCCGTGCACACGTAACACGCTAACACGTGGTCGGAAAATCGATCAAATGTACGAACTACGAAGTGACAAGAGTCAAGGTTAGGTACTTGAACACGCGGGCGAAGTCGGGGGCAGTCATCCTACTAACCTATGTTAACCTACAAATCCTACTAATATTATAAATGCGAAAGTTTGGATGTTGTTCAATCACGCAGAAATAGATATTTTTCAGATTAATTTCAAATCCTTGTGGAATTATTAGGAAAAATACAGGTAGCTACCTAAATATGTATAAGTTTGGCACATCCTATTGACTGGCCTCATAGCTCAGTTGGAAGTAACTCTGCCTTCTGCGCTAGAGGTCGCGGGCTCGATTCCCGCACTGGATAAACATTTGTGACTAACACAGATGTTTGTTCTGTGTCTGGGTGTTAAATGTAAATCTATTATGTTTATCAGTCACTGGTACCCATAGTACAGGCTATGCCTAGTTTGGGATCAGTTGACAATGTGTGATATGTCCGGAATATTTATTTATTATCCTACACTTGTCATTCTGATTTTCTAACCCCGTGTAATGGTGCGGAAGCCTCAGGACGCGAGTTGCCGTGACCGTCTTTATTTTTTTTTTTTAACTTCTTTTTTTTGCGAACGCTATCAACGCACGACCTCTAAATCAATAAAGTATAAAATTGAAACAGCCCACAGAGCGAGATAGCGCGAGTGAGGGAGACAACTAGGTACCTACACATCTTAGACAAACGTCCATCCGAGCAATCAAAGTCAAAAATCATTTCAATAAAATCACTAGGATCACTTTGACACATCACTTTCTAATACCTAGCATACTGCGTAAACGAACGCAACGTGGCGTTGACCTTCAGAGCATCAATCACATAAAATTTTTAATCAATATAAATAAAATTGAATAGGTTATTGTGTTGCTAAGTGCTAACTCGAAAACGGTTGGACTTATTTAGCGATTTTTTTTAAGTATTCCTTGTAGTTCGAGGTTCAATTACGAAAAGAAAAATTTGAAAAAAATGCCCCAAAAAACATAACCCCACTTTTCTTTTTCCCAAACAAACTGTTCTATCTGTATAAATTAAAAAAAAACAAAAAGGTCCAGTGCGCTTAGGGCACGCGCTCTGAGGCTTCCGTACACACGTAGCACTGGGTCGGAAAATCAACATCTCAGATGTACGAAGTGACAAGAGTCATTGGTTGGAACATAATTGAACACGCGAACGAAGTTGCGGGCAGGACAGCTATATAGAATAAAAATTTTACAAAACGTGGGAGAGCATTGCTTTGCTTTAAGAATGTGGGTCATAATCTCAATATTATCGAGAGCTACCTAAGAATTAAATTAATTTTTCTTTTGTGCCATAAAAATGAAAACACGTTTAAAAAAACAAAAAGAAAATTACGTTTACATACGTTTTCGGTACCCGTAGATTTTGGATTTATGATTAACTAGCTAGTTATCGCTGCTTCGCTCTCGTGGAACCTAGATAAAAAGTAGTTTATTATGGTATTCAAGGTAAATAACTCTATCCATCCACTCCAAGTTTTATCGAAATCGTTTGAGCCATCCATAGTATACTATCCCGTGAGGGGCTTAATCTATCAGCAAAAAGAACTAGTATATTAGCGAAACAAAATAAATATAGGTACATAATAAATATAGATATATACAGTAAGTAGATAACCTTAGGTACCTAATAAATAAAAACCAGCAAAAATATCTATAAATTCATAAAATGTACTTATCAGGGCCACCGTACCTCAACCTGGTCACTGACCATATACAGGTAACCAAGAAAGAATCAGTGACACGATAAGCAAGCAAGCATAGACCATGTATGATCGCGTAAGTACCTATCCGCGTGTGGTACTCGAGATGGCCGCGATAGTCGCATTCTAGGTTTAAGGACGACGCAAGGTCGCGACCTAGCTAAGAACTCCGTTTACAACATTATTGCGGGAACCCTAAAAATGTCCCAAGTCATAATGCCAACGAATGACGATGCGCTGTATGTAGTAGGGATGAGGTGAAGGTCGATGACATTTATCGATGTTATAAAAAATGTTGACCGAATATCTACATATTGATTTATTTTGTGTATTAACAATCTTTATCTGTCACGAATGGAATCACTCCTGCAAAATGTTGGCATATCGGAATGCTCGGACTGCCTCTGACTAGCCCCCTGAAATACCTTCAAGGTCATCCTCACGGCGCCGCCGGCACGGTGGAACATTGTTGAGATAAAAGTCGTTAGCCTATTTTTAATCTGAATGTTTTTTTTTAAATATAAATGGTTAATAAATAACCCTGTTTAGTAACCCTCTATCCTAAAATATCCATATTTTATCACTATTCTCTCATCCAAATTAATCCTAATGTTATATGGAATCCTACATTGACACATTAGTTGTACATAATACATAAGTTAAATAAATAAATAATAATGAATACATATCACACAAGGTCAACTGATCCCAAACTAGGCATAGCCTGTACTATGGCTACCAGAGACTGATATACATAATAGATTATATATTTAACAGATGTCTGTTCTGTGTCTGGGACACAGAACAGACATCTGTGTTAGTCACAAATGTTTCTCCAGTGCGGGAATCGAACCCGCGACCTCTAGCGCAAAAGGCAGAGTTACTACCAAATGATTTATTTATTTAGAATACAGTATAACATCATAACAGGATTTTTTTTATCCCTAAGGCGATGCCATATTATGTTATTAGTAGGTAGTAGGTACAATTAGATAGGTACTAATCAAAACATTTCGTTTCTATCACTACCTGTACTGATCTATGAGGCCATTCAAAGTTATAAGATCAATGAACTATGTATACTTTATTATATTACGACACGATGACAATCGTAAATCGAGATCAACTAATAAAACACGCTGATAATAATCATTGTTATGATATTCAATTACAATTCTTGACATGGCCCCATATTATCATATTTGCGATTTTGTTTAGGCGGTGACGTAAGTTGACAGCCTCAAAGCTCAAATTCGTTCAAATTCGTATAAAATGCAGATACATTTGCATTTGAAATGCAATCCTAGTATAATATTATAAATGCTAAAGTTTGTGAGGATGTTTGGATGTTTGTTGTTCAATCACGCTCAAACGGCAGATCTAAATTGGATGCAATTTGGCACAGAGATATATTATACTCTGGAATAGCATATAGAATAATACTTTTTATCTTCATAAGTACCACGCGAGCGAAGCCGCGGGCGGGAGCTAGTAAGACTAAGACTTCATGGTAGGGCCTGTGAACTTACGGTTTAATTTATAACTAAATATAATAAAAATAATAGGTATAATTATGTTTGCTGCGTCAAAAACAAAACAATGGTAGTATCGATAGTCGATGAAAAATATATTTACCCCAGCACTAAATTTTGCTGACATGGCAAATGGCGAAGACTGCGACGAGTAGCTATTATTATTATTTTATTTAACTACTATTAATTTTTTTTATTTTATATACTTTTGTTAACATCAATGATTATGTCATTAACTATATAAATTAGGAAGATGATTGAGGGTCGTATCAATAATACACAAAGTGAAAAAAAAATTGACAGTCTTTTTTTTAAACTAATGCTTGCTATCATCGCTGTCAGTGGAGTGAATTTGATTAGTAGTTATTTTATTATCAAGGTGAAACTAGATTCTATCAAACAAAATGTTTGCTTGCAGTTGGAAATTGTAAAATCACACGAACGATGCCATTTTCTTCCGGTCAATTGAATTGTTATCGGAAACAATAGGTGACGTCACTTTGTCTATAAAAAAAACGAATCTTGATAAACAAAATGGTGTTGTACGGTGTATCGATTGATGATCGTAATTCCTAGGTAATTTGCTTAAATTTTAATTAGGTCATTTGTGTTTTAATTGCCGTATGCTTACCTTGTAAGTAGGTTTTTCCATTTTACAATCCAGACAAAGGCGTTAATAATCCAAAAATATGGTGTCACAACACAACACTACATTAGAACAAGATCTTCGACATTAATGGCAAATGCATTCATATTTTAACTTTCAGCTTAGACATTGCACTATAAATAAACACTAAACTGTACCGTTTATTTTTAAAACTTTATTCCGGAAACAAATAAATGGCATTACGGCCTATCGAGGTAAATCAATCATTTTAAACAACACACAAATCACAGCAAAAGATGACAAGAACGCGTTTTTTTTTATTTTTTGTAATGCAATCAGAATGCATTGCGTTCGGTTTATTTTTAAAAGTCAAAATTCGCGCGCGGTTTTATCCCATAGTGACGGGTACCAACCGTATCGGTTCGCGGCCGGTCGCTGTGTGCGATTGCTTTGCTTCTCTTGCTGTTTCTCACCCGCTCACACGCTGGTCTAGGGTTGACCCTGAGGGGTGCCATTGTTTTTGTATATGACTATTGCTGAAATTCAAGATTTACTTACGGACAAAACCGTTTATCAGGAAACAACATTTTGTATTATTTTATTTTATTTCGTTCGTAATTGGTGTTTTTTACTCAGCTACTTACCTACATACAATTACTCAATTACATGATTTCAAGTTAAACATGTTAGGTAGGTACAACACTTCTACGATTATCACATCAAACAAAGGTTCAATAACTTAACTTTTTAACTAGATAAAAGATCTACCGTGACTATTTCACAATGAGTTACTATTTTTTATAAATACCTACTACTTTTTCGTGTTTTGTTCTAAATATGTATGTTTATGTACCTACCTACCTTAAATAATAGTTATCAAGCATTAGGTACACAATGCTTACTTATTAAAGTATAAGATAATAAATATTTTTTGTCTTGTTATAATCTGTACCTATTACGTAATTATGAAGAAAAACATTTTAAATTCCTCAATGATAAATACAAAAATACTTATTTTGAACTTAATAGATATAAAGTTATAAAAATAATAGATAGGTAAGGACAACGGTTTTGTAAGACTTGGCGGCCCTGAATCAGTACATACATACACAGCACGCTCACATACAAACCTTCGTGTCTATAGGTACATTTTTTACGTAAATAATGATTGGAGTAGTACATCTTTGCAAATGAGAGTATTTACCAACCTGTTTATTTGTATCATCATCAATTATTGTAATGAATAGTATTGATTCAATCATAATCTTTGCTTTGTTTCAAAATATTTATTAGAATTTTTTGTAACACCAAGCCTAAATTATTACAAATTAGGTAGGTATGTGAAATGCTTTGAAAACGGAAGCAAATAATTATTGATTTCAGTTCAATAGATACGTAATTTGTTGATAAAAAAAACTTAAGAAATATATTTTTATCTGAAGATTGCAGTTGTACTGAGCACCACTCATACAGTGTGTCCGATGTTTTGGTTAATTTATTTTTAGTTTAGCATTTACAGAAAAAGTTATTGAATTAGGTTTTAGTAACGTTTTCTAATTCAATTTCTTACATTTTCACTCGATTTTTGTACGTAAATATTATTATAGAATGACTCATTGTGATGACTTGGTTAGCTCATATATTATTTGCAATTTTGAGTTGTTTGTTTCTTATAAATAGTTGATTGTAATGTATTACTCACACTTTTATAAGGCAATTAATTGGCTTACATTTATTATGTAGTACATGGTTATATTATACCTTTCATGGTAGATAATCCTGGTAGGTAGCTAAGTGGCACTTATGCTCACATCACTAAAATTAAAAACGCCTAGGTAGGTATGGACTTGTAGGTAAGTACTAAATAATAAACTACGTACCTACAATCATGAGCAGTGACCAAGAAATCACCAGTCACACGATAAATTACTTTAAAATTATTAGTGTAGGTATCTATCTACCAAATTTTATCATACTGTTTATTCACTGCCGTTTTTGTACTTAAAAACATAATAATTACCTATGTTAATAATGCTAACATAAAAATACATAGGTAGGTGCCTAACTATTTAATAAAATTTAGTAGGTAGGTACATAACAGTTGCATCCGGTCCTAATACCTATGTAGGTACATTAATATGGGTATATGGGACACAATGTACCAGACAATAGGTATTAAAAAACGGTAACTTTACTGATAAAACATGATCAAAAATATCGAAGTTTAGGCAACTCTATTAAAATTCCAAATTTAAAACAATTTTATTAATTCATACGTCTCACACACACAATAAAACGTGGGATGATGGCAGCAAGAAACACGCGACGTTCCGTGTGTGCATTCGAATTTTAAATTATTTCAGTTTGAATGTTGATATCGATAAAGCAGGTATCGGGTACTTCCGGTGGGTAAACAGATTGGTGTTTTATCAATAATAATTCTGATTAGCATTCTTAAAGATTTATTAACTTATAAAATGTAACCCATTCTATGCTACGAAAGATTTGAATTTTCATTCGAATAATTTTATAGCAATTGGATTGACCAGTAAATGATTTTTTACACACCTAAGGCGAACGGAATTTTTTCGATTGGCCGGAAAATATACTATTTTTTACTATACTATAATATAATAAATAAATCCAATTTTAAGGTAAAATTAAGTACATTATTGTCATGCCCATTAAACATAAAAATTTAATAACTCATTCATTACCCATAAACTTGATCCAATACGGATTTACAAAATCACCTCGTGTGTTCGAACTAAACTCACACCACCAAACGGCATTCGTTTTTCAAATAATCCTTATGCTAATGCTTAAAGTAATTTATACTTTATAGTAAAGTCCTAAAGTATAATATTGTCTAAACGCGTTACAATCTTTATCACAAACAAAAGTTTTTTGTTTGAACTAACTTCAACCTTATTAATTTGTTAATAGAGTTTATATTTCTAGTTGCGATGGATTTGTTATCACTAGTAAACACTAATTCATAGTAGATACGGGAAAAAACGGGGTATCTTCGATTTTCGGAACTATGATAGAATTTTGTGCATGAAGGGAGACGCGGCTTAGTCCTTTCACCACACTTGTTATTTCAGTATAGGTGATACCTACTACCGTTGCCTGGGCTAAATACATAATATGGTGGTTAGTACCTACGTTACATAATATAGTTGTAACTAGCTTGCTCCCGCGACTTCGCTCACGTGGTTCGTACCTTGAAAAAGGAGATGTTTCATAAATGTATGGAGAATGGAGCTTGGTACTGAACTGTGTACACTGCTCTAAAATATAGCCAAGCAATAAAGTATACGTTTTTAATGGCTTATTTTCTTTAAATAGACTTATGTTAGATTACCTACTTCAAGATATTTTTTACCCGACTGCCGAGAAGGAAGGAGGGTAATATTTTGTGTATGTATGTATTAGGTTCCTTTGTGCTTCAGCGCAGCCTAAACGGCTTGACGGATTATTTTCCTCTTCTATCTGTCTGTTCCAAGTTTCATCGAAATCTGTTGAGCCGCTACGGCGTGATTAAACCACGAACCTCCAAACGTCAAAACTTTCGCATTTATAATATTAGTAGGGTAGGAAGTAGGATTTATGTTAGTAGGTTAGAAGCTAACAAATAGGTTACCTATCTGATAAGTCCCATACGTATAAAAAAGTGTTTATTTGACCCAACCTGACGCGACTTGGATCATCTTTCACCTAATCTTTTACCTATATGTACTTTACTAGGCAGGATGATCGCGAACGTTTTATTAATTCCAATGTTATTATTATAAATATTTCGTATGTAAATACGAGTAGAAACTACTATTTTTTGAATAGGAATCCCTTTTCATTATCTAAGAAATCTTAAGAAACTATTTAAGTGTATCATTTGTAAATCATTGTTATAAGCTAAGTTGTTTATGCAGCAATAATATATATATTTTTTTTTATTTTTAGCTGGGGCTGATTATAGTTATGTATTTATTTTCGTACTAATCGATAATCGTTATTCATATTGGTAATTTGGTAACAAGAAATACAAAATCGAAAGTTTAATTCATAAAACATTTTTGTACAATTGTTCCTTCATTTACTTTTGATGTTGACTGTTCTCTAACTTACTTATTTATCCAAATTAAATTACAATTAGCAAAACCTGATGATGACAAATAAATAATGCAAAGTAATAATAATAATAAAGCTGCAGTGTGAACGTAGCCTAAAGAGCAATTTTAACCAAATGGATACGACACGCGGCGCGGACACACTACTTGATATTTTACATATATACCTATTGTTATTATTTTAATACATCTGCGAAATATTAAATATTCCAGTATTATTAAAATGTGGTACATAGCTAGATTATTATAAATAGGTAAATATTAAACACGGATTTTTTTTTTATTATATCACTGCTACCTAAGCAACGAAATATTTCTTTTTTAATTATTATATAGAAAAAGTTTAACTTTCACCATCTTATTCATAATCACTAATCAGTGACAACTAATAAGTGAAAACTTAATCGGCTCGATAACACTTGGTCTGTCCTTTTCTAACAGTAACAGACAGGCGGACATACTTTTATCGAGCCTACAAAATTATTGAGGAATCCCTCAATAATTCATAATCATGAATGAGGGGGTTTTGTATAGTTTGTATAATACAATTACAAAAAACAAAAGTGGAAAATATAGTTTTTCGGTGAATTTTTTTATGCATTTATAATTTTTTCGAAATTGAGCCCTAAGACAATTTTCGCAAAAGCCCCTCTGAAAGATTCAGGCTAGCCCTACATATTATTAGAAAATATTTAGGGCTAAATCTTTTGTCTTGTTGGATGTACATTTTTATTATTATTTAACAAAGGTGTATTCAGTGTTATAGTTTATAAAACAAGGCAAAGCCGGTAAACCTTTATAAGTCCTATTTTCTTATTTTATATGGGTCATTAAGTTAAGCCTAAAGCTGATACCAATTAAAAAAAAAACACAGCAGATAAAGAATCCATCCGTGTGTTCCGTTGACCCGAGTGCTACTAGCTTCGTCCAAATGAATGTGTACGAGTCTCGATCACACGGGGGGAATTTTTTGTAATCTCTTTTTCTATGAAGTAATTTTATATTACTTTGATTAAAAGTTATTTAGGTAGGTAAATAGGTTATTTGCATCTCGTGCACTTGACCTTTTAAAACAGCATACAAAATAATTTTGAAATCCTATACAATGCAATTCGAACCTCTTTCTATAAGGTTCAAATTGCATAGTGGAAGAGTAAAACATTTGTGCCGACCCCACATGAAGAGGGATAAGGGCAGGGGGGAAGATGATGATGATTATTTTGGCTAAAATGTATAGTTACCTAAAACAGATTTTGTATTAAAACTGATTATTTTTCAACTAATTTGAGTTTTTTTAATTCCCAAATTAGGTACTTGAGTTTTCGATACACAAGGAATCCTAGTGTGAGGGTCAGGCAGGACTACCTATAATATATGTTACGGTTGGCTGTTATAATGATAACTTTATCTCGTTAAATGAAGGTCAAAGAAACGAAGATTTAATGCATCATTTTCTTGTAGGTGAGCTAAAGCAGACTTTAAACGGAATTCAATGAAAAATATATTCAAGCAAAAACAGAACAGGGAAAGGCATAGAGTCGACTTTTATTTTATTTGTAAGAAAGGAAATAAGTAAATAAATGACATCCAACAGCTACATAGTACTACAGTGATAGGCTGACACGACACCACACACTCCCTGTCATGGATAGAAACTACGAGTACCATGGTACCAGAACACCCTGACCCGGAACAAATATTTGCAGATCATGCCTACATTTATCCCGCAGCGGGAATCGAACCGGCATCTCTTGCGTCTCCGACGGGCATTCGCCCGCTGCGCCAACGAGGTCTTCATAGAAATAAAATGAATAAAGTATTTCTCGCCACGTAATGTAACAAAAAAAACTTAAATTATTTTAGAAGTGGAGAATTTTCCCCCACGTGTCAATGATTTTTCTTGGTCATCCTGTATTAGGTCAGTGACCAGGTTGAGCCAAGGTGGTTCTGTGTGTGAGCCATGGTGGCCTAAGACCGTCGATGAAAGAATCAGTGTAGTGAAAGGATTAAAGTGCGCCTTTTAGAGGCTGCTTCCGTGCACATATTAAAAGTACTACTACTATTTAAAAATTACTCTACTATCTACGTAACTCTACATATTTCTATAGTCCTCTCATCCGTATCTCGGAAAGGCTGTTGCGACAAAAGTTTTAATTATATCGCTATCTCGCTCTTACATTGTTTGCGTTGCCATGATGCTGTCTCTTTCGCACCGCAGCTATCTCGCTTCCACTTGTTTTTGCATCACTGTGAAGATTTTTAATGAAATTGAGAGTTTTGTTCATAGATTTTAGAACGAAAAATTATTTACGTCTAATCAGTTATGTGTTTAGAATAGGGCATAGGCAGATTAAATATGCACTTATTACGTAGACAGGCAGCAATCGAATCCCGCAGCGGGAATCGAACCAGCACCCCATCGCGTCTCAGACGGGCACTCGCCCACTACGCCACCGAGGTCATCATAAATACCTAGGTAACAGTAACCTATCTATGTCTAATCGCAATCGCCGCTGTTTGAATCGCAATTGAATGGCAATACGACGACATAATAGGACCACTTGCGGTAATCAAAATTAAATACTAGCTCAAACAAAAAAATCCAACCTCTGACTCAAACTTGAGTGGACTAAAGATACGAGTGTAAAACAGGTGAGTACAATAATGAGTTTTATTGTAAAGTAAATCAAATCTATGGGTTTATTGTTTGGTCCTTGAGTTAGCCGCAGCGCATACAAGCTGACTGAGGCTGCGTTCACGCTGACAACTGAGGCCATAGTCATCATGGTCCGCGAAAAAAAATGTGTTTGTTTCAATAAAATCACTATGATCACTTTGAAACGTCTTAGAAACTCGGTGAAGCTACGCCTGTTCCTCGCGACCAAGCCTACAAGAATCAGGCGACAAACACGGCTTGGCCTAGCATTTTTTTTCGATCCCTTTTCACAAAATGGAATGTAGAGCTTCAGTGTGGTGCGAACTAAGTGAGGCTCAAAAGAGAAATTGTCAAGGTTCTCTCACTTTACTCCTTTCGACCGTGAAAAGTGAACAGCTTGGTAGTACCTACATGATTTTTTTAGATGTTGGATTCTTTACAAACATACCTACCTAAGAGAAGCCTGTAGTGTACTAGTATAGTATTATGTTATCTGTGGTAGAGTGTTGAAATGCATATAACCATTTTGTCTCAAAATAATACTGACTTATCCAATGTAATCGCACCTTTATCTGAGCTAATAATAATACCAACGTGTACTGAGTCCTGAACCTGCGCGGACATCGATATCGACGAATTTATCGATAACATGAATTATCGATAAATGTTGAAAAAGATGTTTGTCTATGTCTGGGTGTTAAATATTTAATTTTGTCTATTATGTTTATGTGTGTGATATGTCCGGAATATTTATTTAATTATAGATAAATGACAATAATTTTCGTTCTCAGTTTGCTTGCTTGTCGTGTCACTGGTTTTTTCCTGTTCATCCTGTATTAGGGCAGTGACCAGAATGAGGTATGGTGGACATGAAAATGACCATCAGTGAAAGCATCAGTGTAGTGAATGGATTAAAGTGCTTGATTTTTTTATTTAAAAAAAATATATATATTCCGGACATATTCACACGGTCAACTGATCCCAAACTAGGCATAGCCTGTACTATGGGTACGAGAGACTGATATACATAATAGATACATATTTAACACCCATTTTATTTATGTCAAGAGTCTTAACCTAAACTCCTGAGAAGCAGACAGATAGTTGGACAGCAAAGTGATTATATTATTATTTAGGGTAGGTAGTATTTTGCCTGTTGAGGTACGTACGATATCCTAAAAACAAATGATCTGAGAAGAGTAGGTACCTACCGTTATTATTTTCATAGTGATGAAACAAGGCAAGCAACCCAAACGAATAGAATTTAAATTATTAAGCAGATTATGGATAAAAATTCATAAATAAACAATAAAATTCAAGATGTAAGAAAGAAAATATAGTTGTGTGTGACGCTAAATACAATTATGCGGCAATCACAGCAAATAAAGATCAAAGAACATTTTGTCAAAAAAAAAACACGGGCAAAATTATAACCAAAAAAAAAAAAGTAAGGAAATGAATGCGTCATCCAAAAATCTTTCATCGACATCAATACTCGGTGTTATCCCATCACTACCTACCATATCCATTTAGTTTGACAAGCATTCGGTTTCATGCGGCCGTGTGTGTGTGTGTGTGTGTGTGCGCTTAGGGCTGCCGCGAGCTGACGAGGCAGATTTGAGATGTACATCTCAAAGTACCTTACTCATTATCATCATCAGCCTTTAGAAGTCCACTGCTGGACATAGGCCTCCCCCAAAGAGTTCCATGACGAACGGTCTTGAGTCTTTTCCATCCACCGACTTCCCGCAACCTGCACATTGTCGTCGGCCCATCGGGTGGGGGGCCTTCCAACGCTGCGCCGCCGGTTCGTGGTCGCCATTCGAGAACCTTTACTCTTACTCCGCAACGGTTAACGGTTCTGCGAGCTATATGGCCTGCCCACTGCCACTTCAACTTGCTAATTCTGAGAGCTATGCTATGTCGGTGACCTTGGTCGAGTACCTTACTCAGTAAGGCATTTACATCCATTCTAGACTAGCTTGCGTCTGCGACTTAGCTCGCGTGGTACTAAGATATTATATTTTAGGTAAGGATTTCTGTCCATTTCAAGTTTCATCGAAATCGGTTGAGCCGTTGCGGCGTGATTGAACCACAAACATCCAAACTTTCGCATTTATAATATTAGTAGGAAGTAGGATGATTTCTACAAGCTGATTCATAACATGTGTATACCAACCAACCATTCCGTACCATAAAACGATGCCGAAATTCTAGTACGTTTGGTAATTACCTAGTTAAAAAGATGATTTGGAGGAGGTGGGGCACAGCGAGATTTTCTCGCTCTAAATTGGAGCAGCCCGCCTGGGAGGTACCTCCGACTTACAGAAGATTGCAGCCAAATAACATTATTTGCTTCAAATAGTGTTGTGTTCCTGCGGTGAGTAAGGTTGCCAGAGCTCTTTAGGGGGGAGGGGTTCGGCAGGCAACGCATTAGCAATGCTCCAGGTGTTGCTGATGTCAATAGGCGACGGTAACCACTTACCATCAGGAGGGCCGTAAGCCTGTTTGCCGCCGTATAACATAAAAATGATTTCAATACCTACCTACATGATTATTAATAGTGTAGGTACCTACATGTTCTAAATCACCTTATATATTTGTTTTTTTTTTTTATACAACAGAGGTGGCAAACAAGCTTACGGCCCACCCGATGGTAAGCGGTTACCGTAGCCTATGAGCGCTTGCAATACCAGAGGCATCACGCACGCGTTGCCGACCCCGAACCTCCTTCCCTCCTAAAGAGCTCTGGCAACCTTACTCACCGCAGGAACTCAACACTATTTGAAACAAATAATGTTATTTGGCCGCGATCTTCTGTAAGGCGGAGGTACCCAGGCGAGCTGCTCCAATTCAGAACGAGAAAATCTCGCTGTGATGTGCTCTTGATACCTAGATATTGGTGTGTTGCGCCTCTCAGCCCTAGCAATGTTCAGAATCATGTGTGTGTCCGCACACAGACACAATTCACACAAACAAAGTAGGTAACGATAATTTTTATAGGTGAGTACGAAACAAATTTTCAATAAGAAAAGGAAAATATTATAAGAAATCAATAATGACTACCTATATGCCACTTAAAGGTCAGGCTAATTATCAAAATCAAGGGACAAATATCATACAAACATTTGTGCCGCAGCGGAAATCGAAACCGCACCCCCCAGATCCCTGGCAACCTTACTCACCGCCTGAACACAGCAGTATTTGAAACAAATAATGTTATTGCGCTGCTATCTTTTGTTATGTGGAGGTATCTCCCCAGGCGAGCGAGAAAATTGCGCTTTGCCCTACCTCCTTCAGTTGCTTAAATTTTATTTACAGAAAGAAACTTTAAACTAATACAAGTTAATATTTACAAAATACACAAGAAACAATTGAGCCATCTAAAGACCGTTACAAACGATCTATAGATAGCTCAACTGATCCAGATCACTACCAGTCGGAAGCGTCCCCAAGACGCTGGCGGAATTGCCACGCTGGATGGCCAAATAAGAGCCAGCTCTCGGGTCACGCGTCGCTTCGATCAGACGTAGTGACACTTCAGTTTGTGGTGACACTCTTTGGGGGAGGCCTATGTTACTAGTATAGTATTATGTTATCTGTGCCTATGTTCAGCAGTGGACTTTAACAGGCTGATGATGATGATGATACTAAGCATAACCCACCTCCGCGCAGTCGGGCAAGCTCACGTGACAACAGATGAACCCAAAACTCCGCCCGTTATGTTGATAATCGATAACCTCTACCACTTCAGATTTCCTAAGTAACGGTCGCTGTTATATAACGGCCATTTTCTCGAAAAATATAAGGTATGAGGATAATTTATAAATGTAGGTTCCAGTAGGTGTAGAAACTTATAGTATAGCCGAACATACAGAGGTGTTATTAAAATATAAATACAACATTTTTGAGAAATGAAAAATGCATTAGCCCCTTCGTCCACGGCGCGACTCAAAAGGAACGCGACTGAAACTGTAGTCACTTATGAGTAGCCTGACTGCGATGGCACTAGTATTTCAATGCGCGTCCGTCCACGGCGCTACTCAAAAGGAACGCGTTTGTAACTAGTCTCCTGGCGACTCGACATGCTGGTCGCCAGGCGACTGGTTTCGAGAATATGTTGAAAAATGAACAAATAAAAAGTAATTATAAGTGATTCTGACGTCTATGTGACTGGAGAAATAATAATTCCATGTCATCGCTCGAATTATCACTAGTCATGTTAATTATTTTCGTTTTCAAAACTTTGTTTACATAAAATCGTGTACTGAGTGACTGAGTTTCAGGAAATTCCAGTAGCGTCGTGGACGAGTCAGAGTTTCCTATCAGTCCGCAACTCTAGTTTCTAATGAGTTCCGTCACTTTTGCGTAGCGTCATGGACGAAGGGGCTTATTGTAATATTTCAGAGAACAAAGGAATTTGGTATAGAATAGTACAAAGTGAACCTCCTCGAATGCCATGGTTTGTAAATAGTACACTTAAAAGATATCTGATTGTGATAGCCCACAGACTGCGCTCTGGACATATACCACTTGCTAAGTTTAAACACCTTATGAAAATTGCTGACTCCAATCTTAACCACCAAATGTGTTACTTGCGGAGTTATAGACGTCCACCATCTTCTGGTGGAATGTGACCGGAGCCAGTCTCTTCTCTAGTATGATGTACTTCTAATGATGATGTTGTATGATGGTGTACTTCAAAGTGTCATATCTGCCCCGTTGGTCGATGCGGCTATGACACTTTTTAAATAGTAAGTAAGTAAGAATTATAAATGCAAATTGTAACAGGGCTGGCATAGTCACAAAGTGACTCAAAGTCCTTACTAAATAAAATAATTAAAAAAAAATGTAGATTCTTTTTGTTTTATAATGAATCATCGTCATACTTCGTGTACCGCCGTCCATTAATTTTTTTGTCCATTACCTTCCATCCTAAGGTTGCCTGGAAGAAATCGCTTTCAGCGATAAGGCCGCCCATTGTACTACATTAAGTTTGTTGTAGATTTAATATGTAATCCTCGTGTACAATAAAGTGTTAATCTATCTATCTATCTCCTTGCAAAATTTTATTATGATCCGTTTAGCCGCATAATCTTGAAAAGGTAACAAACGAACAAACAGACTTAGTAGCGCATTTATAATATTAGTATGGATTGGATTTTCAACCAAAAGCATATTTTGCGTTTTTTTTTTTTTTTATCACACACGGTCAACTGATCCTAAACTAGGCATAGCCTGTACTATGGGTACCAGAGACTGATATACATAATAGATATATATTTAACACCCAGACACAGAACAAACATCTGTGTTAGTCACAAATGTTTGTCCAGAGCGGGAATCGAACCCGCGACCTCTAGCGCAGAAGGCAGACTACTAACTGAGCTATGAGGCCTGTAATTGAGCGGCTCGTGCTCCGTATTTTTCCTAAAGCGGCCGCTATTTTAGGAAACCGAGGTAGGTATATTAACTTATTTACCACGCAAAAGATCAAAGGTCAAAGAATTTTGGTAGGGTTTTTTACCAAAATTCTTTGACCTAGACCTTGGGTTGGGGTGTATTCAAACTACCGTGGTGGCCCCGGCTGAAGAATAGGCCCCTCCATATCTCCTAACCGTGGATATCTTAAGGCGAACTAGTGAAACAAGCTCTTTAGGGGGGAAGGGGGTTCGGGGTCGGCAACGCGTGCGTGATGCCTCTGGTATTGCAAGCGCTCATAGGCTACGGTAACCGCTAACCATCAGGTGGGCCGTAAGCTTGTTTGCCACCTCTGTTGTATAAAAAAAAAAAAAAAAAACAAGCTAGGGGATGGGCAGCAGCGTCCCCTATTTTAACAATGATAGCTGTAACTGCGCTCGCCACCCCGCCTGCCCAGCGTGCGTGGCGAGTATGGGCAAATTCCTCCCATGATGGGAAATCTGTGGGGGAGGCCGATGTTCAGCAGTGGACTTCAACGGCTAGAATGATGATGATGATTTCAACTACACCTAAAACAGAAACTGAAAAAAGGTCTACTAGGCTGAGAGGATGGCATAGGTGCTCATTTCAAAGTCATAGTCGAAGACAAAGTCAAAAGGCATTTATTTCAATAAAATCACTAGGCTCACTTTGAAACGTCTTAGAAAATAGGTGAAGCTATGCCTGTTCCTCGCGACCAAGCCTCAAGCCCCATGCTCAAACCTACTCTAGGAAAGTTTTCATGTTCAATCACGCCGTAATAGCTCAACCTATTTCGATGAAACTTGAGTTATTTAATAAGAATAGCATATAGGCTGCTCTAGGGCCTCTAGGTACCACGCGAGCGAAGCCGTGGTCTCAAGCCAATCTAGAACAGACCTACTTTACTTAATCCCCTAAAATAATTTATTGCGAACCAAACCAAGTCACGGGCGTTTTGCTCTGCCTAAGTTTCTACATATCTAAACGTAGAGGAAAGGATGTTGTGAAAGCAGTGTCGGCCATTTTGAAACTTTTATGAGAATCTGCCAAGTAAATGACAACGGAAATAGTTTTGTTTTTTAATTATGCACCTAACTAAACACACCTACCTTATTCTACCTATCCAATTTACGCAACTAATAAAAACTCTTTAAAATAAACAATGGGTAGGCTATTCAAATTCTAGCATGAAACTAATTTGGCTAAGTATAATTTCTAGATTTTAGTCCAAAACTCAGATTTCCTTATCCACTATCCCACAGTAAATTCATTGTTTTTCATGCTGTTGTGAATAATGTTTGTTTAAATATTAAATTAGATATATATTTTGTAAATTTATACGAAATTTTGACTAAACAATATGTAGCGATACGACATAAGGACACCTACGATGTAAGCATCATAAAAAACCTGACTCTATCGCAGGAGAAGGGTGCAAGTACGAAATTTATTAAATTTCGATTAATGTTGAATAATCTAACTAATTTTAATACTATTTTATTTGTTGATATATATTATACATAACGAACTAATAAAATTATAATTAATATTATTTAAGAATAGAATTACAAAATATAGGTACATGTACTAGCTTCAAACGCGCGTTCGCGCGTTAGTCTAAACTACTACCTTCATAATATACAAGGTACTTTATTTACAGAAAGAAACTTAAAACTAATACAAGTTAATATTTACAAAATACACAAGAAACAGTTGAGCCATCTAAAGACCGTTACAAACGATCTATAGATAGCTCAACTGATCCAGATCACTACCAGTCGGAAGCGTCCCCAAGACGCTGGCGGAATTGCTACGCTGGATGGCAATGCTAATTCGCTGGGCCAAATAAGAGCCAGCTCTCGGGTCACGCGTCGCTTCGATCAGACGCCCTGATATCTTTTTGAAAACCCGGAGGGCCCCGTTTCCCCACGGAACCAGGGTATCAACACCAAAAGGCTCAATTACGTAAGCCCTATCAAGACTAACATACTTGCGCCTTCAAAATATTGTAGTACAGATTTAATTAACATGGTGTAGTAAGAAAGATTCCAAATACTGAAGATCTAGATTTTACCTAAAACGAAGTTAAGTAAAGGGTGAGACTGAGAAGTAGAAATTGTTTTGTACATATTTTTTCATCCAGCAATGTACGTAGGGCGATGCGTTATATTGCGTGCGCCACTAACAGCTTAACGATTCGCTTCATATTGCTGTTTTTGCCATTTTTTACAACGCGTTATAAAATTATATAAGATATGAATTTATTGAAGAAACTTAGTTAGGATGCAATTTTTATAAAACTCAATTATTACCAATTTTAATTCGTTTTTTCAGCCTTCAGTATTCACAGAATCATGTTCTGAATGCTGATTTCAGGAGGAGTAGCCTGGGTTAGGTACACCTTGTATATTTAGGTAATAGTAAACTACCTACCTTATCTTAAATATGATAGATATTCAATTCATTATTTTTTTTAATACATAAAGCTGATATTAGAGTTAAATTAAATACCTACATCATCTTAAAGAAATATTAACTAAAAATTTACAATTTGTAACTTACACTACTTTATTTAGAAACGCGACTAGAGCCGACCCTAATTCGTTAGATATGCGCGTGTGTGCGTGTATCCGCACAGATGTGAACCTTATCTCTGTGTGCAATGATATAACCGTAGGGTTGTCAAGACGAAGAATTATTTTCTAATTATTGATACATGCGGCTGTACGCCGCCTTGCTCGCGCGGTATGAGGATAGAAACTAGACCTATGACCTTCCTCAGGGTTTAAGCTATCTACATGCCAAATTTCGTCAAAATAGGTACAGCCGTTGCCTGTTTAGTCGTGAAGATGTAATTCGAATATAAAAATCTATTGGTTCATGATAACGATTTGCAAATTCGGCCGGATTTTTTTTTTATTTACATCTAAGTTGGCCAACCACTGTTGGTAAGTGGTTACCGTAGCCTATGAACACTTGCAATACTAGAGGCATCACGCACGCGTTGCCGACCCCCCTCTGCATAAAAAGATCTGGCAACATTTCTCACCGCGGGAACACAACACTATTTGAAACAAATAATGTTATAAAAAACGAGAAAATCTCGCTGTGCCCTCGCATAATGTTTAGATTTCCATGTCACTTCAACTGATGTTGGCACAACATGTTTTTATCTCCCTCCCTCCTATGAGCTCCTCCTATGAGATTCCTCCTATGAGCTATGAGCCGTCATGTCAGTACCTCCTTCCTTACTCATGTCGTCTTCACACAACCCATCCATCTTTTCAAGAAAAGATAGATGGGTTGGGTGAAGTAGAGTAAGATTACTAAAGTATTAAAGTAATAATAATAATAAACTCGCGACAGCCCTGCGCAGTTTAGTTTGCATTCCGCTCGCCAACACGCGCGCCACAATCAAGTACAATACCCTAGTGGTGCGGGAGTAGTATGGATACGTCTTTACTTATCTTGAATGAAATTAAATTAATTACATTTATTTGACAGGCACAGACAGAAGACACAGAAATAAACCAAACAACATAAAGATAGACACCAGCTACATTAGGTATTGGCAAGGATAATTAGTAGAAAGGGTTCTAATTGGGTACATTGCAATCATATATAGTCCCTGACTCTAGATGTGGTGTAGTTATTTAAGTTTAATATTATATGTATGTTAGTCTGTAAGGTATTTATTAATATGGGCCATGGCATATTACACATGTTTGTGTAATATGTCAAGTAGCCTGAATAAAAAAATATGTATAATATATAATATAAATATCTTATATTATATATTATACATATTTTTTTATTAAAACTCTTTGTGGATTTAATCTCGCGTTTGTACATGCCTGTATTAATAAGTTATTTGTCTGTATATTTTCTGTGTACGCCAAATAATGAAGAAAGTACACAAAAATTATAGGTATTTGTTGTACCACACAAATATAATCTCCCATGCTATGCGGCTGAAATAGGAGGATAGTCTAAAGGATAGTGAATTTCGACTTACGGAGATAAATAAAATATTATTCCTAAATTATTTATTGAAACATTATCTCCGTGCCCTTATCCCTTAGCCTTATTAGAAACAACAATAATAAATAACACCTTACACATACATACATAGTCCTGATCCCACACTAGTATTCCCTGTGACGTGGCATAAACTTAATAAGAATTCTTATTATGTTTATTTGTTGTTCAATCACGCCCCCGTAACGACTTAGCCGATTTCGATGAAACATGGCATAAATAGAGTTTTTTACCCAAATAAAATAGAATTTAGGCTACATTTTATCTAGGTCTAGCTAGTGTCTTTATAATCTCGTAAGATTCTGCAAGTCTCGTCCATACTATTACTTCTTCCACTCACACAATCACGCTGATAACGCACACGTAAACCCTGCACTTATACATTATGTAAGTTTACTCACACCAGCAGCGTGAAGCACACAGGCATACCTACCATTTTTAATTTTAAAATTGGTACCGAACGGTAAGTAGCTGCCATAGGGAGGTAAATAGGTACATAGTTAAATTTATTTAGAATTTTCTTTTAAGTTTTAGGGTTCTACATAATTTTTTTAAAGGAAATACTAGCATTTTTGATCGTGCAAGCGAATCGAGCGTAGCTCTCTTATACAACTTGGGCGAATCAGCGATGTTTGTTTGATAGAGCATAACTTACGAACCGTCCGATTTGGACATGGAATTTAGTAGGTCGACAGATTGTACTATGAAGATTTGATGGTAAAAATATGAGTGAAATCGGCCAAGGAGTTGCTAAGATACAGGAGTCTTAAAGTGGGATTTAAAAAAAAAATGACCTACCCAATTACATGAAAAAGGGGAAGGGGGAAAGAGCTTTGTTTATACATTCGAAAATGGTTTTTATTTTGATTCTAGGTCATATGATTTTTGAGATACAACGAAAATAGTATAATTAGAAAACCAATATAACATGAACTCCCATTTGGTGAAGTTCAAATGGCTTCGTAGTTCAGGTAAGATTTTAAATATTTAGTTATAACATGCTAAAGATGCAATTTTCAATGATTATCTCTTTTGTGCCTTTTTTTGTTGGTTTTGTTTGTTGGTTTGTCATCCTTTCGCACAGCAACTATGGATTGACGTAATTTTTTGCATGGATATCTTAGATAAGTGCCGGAGAGTGAAATAAGACACCTTTAAATCCTTTATTTATGTATCTATATACCCAAGCGAACGAAGAGCCGCGTGCTGCAACTGGTGCAAATTAAAATCGGTAACTTTATGTGGCTATGGTACTAGACTGCGACCATAACTGGCCTATTGTGATTACGGTAACTTACTAATAATCATCATCATAATTTCAGCCGTTTGTAGTCTACTGCTGAACATCGGCCTCCCCAACAGTTTTTTTTATTTTTCGGACATATAACACACGGTCAACTCATCCCAAACTAGGCATAGCCTGTACTATGGGTATCAGAGACTGATATACATAATAGATATATATTTAACAACCAGACACAGAACAAACATCTGTGTTCATCACACAAATGTTTGTCCTGTGCGGGAATCGAACCCGCAACCTCTAGCGCAGAAGGCAGAGTTACCTACTATCAACTGCGCTATGAGGCCATGCCATAGCTTTTATAAAAGTTCTTGTAAAAAAACTGTTTGTTATATATAAAATTATGAAATAGAAACTTTACTTTAAAAAAATTAACGTTCCGTCTTTGCAAATAAAATCAAGATAATCAAAGGTGTGTTGACTTGTAAAAAAATCATATGTATGCATTCAGAAACCGATTCCAGTACTTCATAATGAAGAGAATAAAAAAAATAACAAATTAGTTATGTGAATATTTTCCACAAAGTTAAAAATTAAATCATCAACAAACACGTCATATCATTGCCGTTTTCCTTGTACTGAGTTTAGTCATTGGGATAAGCAAAGAAAAAAATCTCATTATATAATAAAATTGAGATCTAGAACTAGTCTCCGAATGCATTTTCGTTCCATTCCACTCATTCATTTTTTTAACACTTCCGTTTTTTACTTAAATTTTTCGTCTGTGGGCACTGGCTGGGCAGTGTCCACAACTTAGGGTATGTTCCCTTAAATGTTGGTATTTTATGGGGAAAATATGGCCATGTGAGGAAAAAAAACCGTTAGAATTAAGCATTTTAAGTTTCCGGTAAAAAGTGTGATTTTGCCAAAAAGTTAGAATATTTTGCTCGTTACACTTGTTAGGGAAAAATTGTGCAAATGTTGTTGAATCAAGGGTATGTTTCACTGAGTTTCGGGGGAAACCAAATTTCAGGGCTGGCAGCACTGGCAGCTGGCATTTGGGCAGTATAGTATCTTCCTGATTCTTCCTAGTCTGTCGGCAGTATTTTGCGGTCATTCACGTCATTGCAGTTTTTAAAATGAATTTTTATCACAAATTGCTGTAAATATTAGTGATTTTGGTATAATTGGGCAGTAATTGGGTTACTACATTGCGTGAGAGCGGAAAGCCTTCACCGTGGAGCCTAACGTGGGCTGTAAGTGCATTTTTTTATTATACTTTCGGCGTGTTGTGCTTGTTTTGGTTTGTGAAAAACCAATAAAAATCAGATGGTCGTGTCAGATTGGTAGTTAGCAGTGTTATTGTTGGAAATTCACGAATTAACTATGATTTGTTCAAAACTTAGCTGCATTTTTGGTTGAAAACATTATTGAAACAATTTGATTCGTGTTTATGACCCTACCCTTACCTATGGAGCTATTTGCTCACTTAGATCTTGATATCCTACAGTATGTAACATATTCTTTTCAATATATTTTAAGTACAGATCCCTGGATTAAGATGCACACATTTCATAATTTTAAAAATGATGCCACATTACCTGACGACCTCGTTGGCGTAGCGGGCGAATGCCCGTCTGAGATGCAAGGGGAGCGTGCTCGATTACCGCTGCGGGACCAATGTTTGCATGATCTGCTAATATTTGGTTCGAGTGTGGGTGTTTTTGTACCACGGTACTCATAGTTTCTGTTACCCATGACACGGAATCCTAGTGTGGGGTCATAACTATGTATGTGAATGTTGGGTGTTATAATTAATAACTGCAAAAATTCAAAAACTATGTGTATTTATTTATTTGATTACTAGTGAAAGCCCCTGCAAATTTTTCAATCTTCAATCCATGCTGCACCCCCTTAGGGGTTGAACTTTGAGAATTCCTTTCTTACTACACCCCTATTCACAAAAAGGGACAAACCCTCCAAATTTCATGTCTCTAGGACTATCGGTTTATTAGAAGTTCGCAATTATGAGTATGATTTTATCAATTTTAGTGACATCTGACAAGAGAATGTTCTGAATGTTGCTACTAGACTGTTAAAATACCCTCAAAGTTACGAACTTCATTGCCATTCATCATCATCATCATCATTTCTGCCGTTCGACGTCCACTGCTGAACATGGCCTCCCCCACAAACAGAGCAAACTCCTTATCATGTGGGGAGATTTGCCCATACCATGCTGGGCATGCAGGTTGAGGAGCGCAGTTAGAGCTATCGTTATTGCCATTACCCTTAAATAATTGCACTACGAGTCGTACATTATCAAGCTGTGCAATACCGCGCTGTACACTATCGCCTATCCTTTACAGCCGATATGTGTGGGAGCGAGAGCTGGCGAGGCGGGGTAGCGCGCTCTCCCTCCCACGAGTCAGTCACCACGGATCTCTCCCTCTTCAGCGTCTCGTCTGCGGCGTCGGATGCGAGGGTGCTGCGGCTGCTGGCTTGCAAGGTGAGAAAGAATTCCTCTGGTATTGCTAGTGTACATTTTTTTCTTTTCAGGGTTCCGTACCTCATTTGGAAAAACGGAACCCTTATAGGATCACTTTGTTGTCCGTCTGTCTGTCCGTCTGTCAAGACCCTTTTTCTCAGAAACGGCTAAAGGTATCAACTTGAAATTTATACCAACTATTAAGGTCTGTGGGCTTATGGTGCCGTATAAATATCAAAGCTCCATAATTTTTGTATGGAAATGGCAAAAATTAAAAACCTCTAGGGTACTTCCAGCGTTCCAGTTACCTCACAATTCTGAAATTTGGAATGCTAGAAGCTTTTATGACACAATTAAAGGGAAAAGTCTGAAATTGAGGAATTTCGAAATTTTTTAGGAGACAAATATATATTTGCGGTCAATGTTATACAATGACTACGTGAGCAACCGCAAATATAAGTTTGTCAATTCCTACACTTGGTATTTTGATTTTCCGACTGGTAAATCCATTGGTGCGCGACCGGGATTCAAACCTGCGACCAATGGTACGAAAGCCTCAGGGCGCGAGTTCTCGCACTTGACCATCTTTATTTATATACATACAAATAAGGTGGCAAACAAGCTTACCCACCAGTTGGTAAGCGGTTACCGTAGCCTACGCTTGTAATACCAGAGCAGAGACATCACGGCCCGAACCCTCCCTCCCTTTAAAGAGCTCTGGCAACCTTACTCACCACATGACTGACAACTCATAGCTCAGTTAGTAGTAACTCTGCCTTCTGCGCTAGAGGTCGCGGGTTCGATTCCCGCACTGGACAAACATTTGTGACTAACACAGATGTTTGTTCTGTGTCTGGGTGTTAAATATATATCTATTATGTATATCAGTCTCTGGTACCCATAGTACAGGCTATGCCTAGTTTGGGATCAGTTGACCGTGTGAATATGTTCGGATTTTTTTTTATTTTTTATTAACTGATTTGTGCCCAAAAATAGATGTTTTTTCAATAAAAATTTTAGAATTTCCACTAGTCTTAAAACAGACTTTATCGTCAAGTGGGTGTAGAATAAGCCCCTTTCGGGATAGCATACAATATGAATCACCTTGTATTGCCAAAATGATCATCATCATCATCTCCCTGACCTTATACCACTTCATGTGGGGTCGACTCAACATGTTTTACTCTTCCACTCCCCTCTATCAGCCGTCATATCAGTATTCACTCCTTTGTATTGTATTGCCAAAATGTTGTTGTAAAAAATGTACTTTTAAATTCAGAGCTAGACCTCATAGCTGAGTTGGTAGGAACTCTGCCTGCTGCGCTAGAGGTTGCAGGTTCGATTCCGCACAGGACAAACATTTGTGTGATGAATAGATGTTAGTTCTGTGTCTGGGTGTTCAATATTTATCTATTATGTATATCAGTCTCTGGTAGCCATAGTACAGGCTATGCCTAGTTTGGGATAAGTTGACCGTGTGTGATATATCCGGAATATTTATTTATTTTCAGGCTGGCCAAGGTCCAGATCCTTCTCTCCGTGTGTCCAGCCCAAATCCAGATGGAAAGCTAATGAAGTGAGTATACAGGGTGGAATTTTGTAATGCCACCCGGAGGGAAAGTACTCTTAATACTGTAGATAGAACATTTTACCCAAAGAAAACATTCCTTTATTTTTGAAAAGAAAGAAAACTGCATTCGTAGATTTTCGAAAATCCGCTTGTCAAACCCGGAAATGGAACCGACTAAAATCTGTAAAAATTACACCCTGTACTTTTATTGCATTGATCGTTAGGGTCAATTATAAGGATGAAATCTCTTTAACAAACTTGATACCTAAATTAAATGAAAGGAAAACCATAAAACCTTAAATTATTTACAAAAAAACGGGATAATAATAATAATAAATATTCCGGACATATTCACACGGTCAACTGATCCCAAACTAGGCATAGCCTGTACTATGGGTACCAGAGACTGATATACATAATAGATATATATTTAACACCCAGACACAGAACAAACATCTGTGTTAGTCACAAATGTTTGTCCAGTGCGGGAATCGAACCCACGACCTCTAGCGCAGAAGGCAGAGTTACTACCAACTGAGCTATGAGGCACGTCTCAGCATAATGCGCCACAGACTTGAAAGTTAATACTTTCAAGTCTGTGGCGCACTGTACTTAATAGTAATTGCTAATATTTTTTGCATTATCCAGAAGGCCATCATCAACACTGCCACTGCAGTCCAACGACAACTGCGTGAGTCTTCTAGCCGGGTGTGCAGCCCTATGCGCTCAGCTAGGGCTCCGCCGGTCGTTCAGCGCGGGCGACGTCACTTTAGCTTGCGCTGCCAGCCCCACAAATCTGCGCGGGTAAGTCTTTAGTTCCTCTCTATCTCCCTCTCTTGGGCTTCCCCCAACCCTCCCGTCCACTCACCCCACCCCTGCCTATATTGTCTTTGCCTATACATAGAAGACTATGTACATATTATACCTTATACTATATGACTTTTGGAAATTCGGCATTTTTCATTGTAAAAACTCTATGCGAAAATCAGCTGTTTTGGGGTCAAATCAGGTCAAACCCAATCAATCAGCTGTTTTAGGTAGCAATCTTGATTCCGTACTTCTTGTCCGAACGTTTAGTATTGTATTGTATTCATTTATTCATCCATAGACATATTTAGAATGTACTTGAACAAGTCATAGTGTGGCAAACAATTTGTTTTTAAATACATAAAATCCTAAAACAATAAATTAACATTAAATTTCAGCAAAAGCATCGTCATATTGTAAACTCAAAAATAAAACATACATATATACATATACATAGTTAACAGTTCTAAAGATTATAATAATACCAAAAACTGCTAATTTTAGAATGTTTATGAAAAAAGGAAACATTAAAATGAAAATATTGATATATTTTTTTGCAAATTTTATATCGTTTTGTTTATAGAATAACCCCCTTTCGGGATGGTATACATGTTATGAATCACCTTGTATTTATTTTTATTTGAACTTATTACGAAGTGATTCTCTGGGGCCCTTATGTTATAAATTTCTCAAACAGCCCTCTTCTGCAACACAAATACGGTGCTTAGGCATGCACTCTGCTTGATTTTAAAACAATTTTTCAACGAATTTATATTAGAGTATACATCGAATTTTCATATAACTCTTGTTTGTATCATTGCAGGGCCACATCAGAAGTTGGTCTGTGCGCAGCCCTAGAAGCCCTAACTTTGAGCGCCACTTCGCGTTCTTGCAGCACTTGGGTCGCAGGTAACTAATACCACAGCTGGGAATAGAAATTTAAAAAAAAAACTATTTTAAGGAAATAAGCTAAGCTAAAAGCTATAACTGCGCTCGCCAACCCGCAAGCCCAGTGTGGTGAGTATGGGCAAATCAAAAATACAAATTATTATTTCTGGTAATCTATGGGGGAGGCTCATGTTCAGCAGTGGACGTTCTACGGCTGAAATGATGATGATGAAAGTAAATAAAAATCGATATTCAAACCTCTAGCTGGGTATCTAGCTGACTCTGTAGCAATGTCGTGAAGCCAATGCTGGGAATAGGGATGAGGCAAAATTTAGGTATTAAGAAATACCTATCGATTTAATGGGAACCGGAAATATCGATTATTACATCATATTATATTATAACATCCTTTTTTATAATTATATTTTTCAGTGGGAGGATCCCAGCTGCCGTCCCCTCAGCGATCTCAGCCGTCACAGCCGTCGCGGCAACTGCCCAGCGATAACAAAAAGGTATTGAATACAATTTGTTGTTGTTTTATATATATAAAATAAGGGCTGAGGGTTCGGTGCCATTACCCGGGTCAGAACAACAAAATTCCAAGTGTAGGAAGTGACATACTTATATTTTGCGATCGCTCACGTAGTTATTGTATGTTGCCTCATGGCTCAGTTGGTTGGTAGTAACTCTGCCTTGGCCGTGGTGGCCCCGGCTGAAGAATAGGCCCCTCCATATCTATCTATCCGCGGATGTCGTAAGAGGCGACTAAGGGAAAAAGCTAGGGGATGCGACCCTCATTTTAACAACGATAGCTCTAACTGCGCTCGCCAACCCGCATGCCCAGCGTGGTGAGTATGGGCAAATCCCCCCACATGATAAGGAATTTGCTATCTGTGGGGGAGGCCATATTCAGCAGTGGACATCAAACGGCTGAAATGATGATGATGATGAACTCTGCCTTCTGCGCTAGAGGTTGCGGGTTCGATTCCCGCACTGGACAAACATTTGTTTGATGAACACAAATGTTTGTTCTGTGTCTGGGTGTTAAATATTTTTTCAACACACTTGCTCATAAAGTGGCTCTAATTTCACTGCAATTAGGCACATAATGATACCTGTAATGAAACTGTGACTTTTTCATTGCTATTATTCACAAACGTGAGTTATTTTATTTTATTAGTTGAGTTGCTTTGTTCTTAAAAAAAATTCTATACATAAAAAATCGTGCGCAAAAGTAAAAAAAAAACAACTTTCTTTTAGTCTATGGTCGATCGCAATTGTAAGATGCGCGCGCATAGGAAAAAAATTCACAACTCGTTTTTACAGTTATTTTTAGTATTATTTTATTCTCAAGTGTGTTTAAAAACGTCGTATGATACATTTGTGTATTGTTTTTTTTTTTTTTTTATTCAACTAAGTTAGCAAACAAGCATATGGCCCACCTGTTGGTAAGTGGTTACCAAAGCCTATGAACGCTTGCAATACCAGAGGCATCACGCACGCGTTGCCGACCCCTTAAAAAGTTCAAAACGCCCTTTTTGAAGAACCCCCATACTGTAGTCCTTAGGGAAAACCTCAGCAGGTGATGATTACCGTCCTCGGCTCTCTTAATACCCTCGCGTCTCACTGACGCCTCAGCGGTAATCACCAACGTTACACACTTATACCATAATGTACCAATCTATTATGTATATCAGTCTCTGGTACCCGTAGTACAGGCTATGCCAAGTTTGGGATCAGTTGACCGTGTGTGTGGCCGTGGTGGCCCCGGCTGAAGAATAGGCCCCTCCATATCTCTATCCGCGGATGTCGTAAGAGGCGACTAAGGGAAAAAAGCTAGGGGATGGGCAGCAGCGTCCCTCATTTTAACAACGATAGCTCTGACTGCGCTCGCCAACCCGCATGCCCAGCGTGGTGAGTATGGGCAAATCCCCCCACATGATAAGGAATCCGCTCTGTCTGTGGGGGAGGGCATGTTCAGCAGTGGAAGTTCGTACGGCTGAAATGATGATGATGATGACCGTGTGTGATATGTCCGAAATATTTATTTATAATTTTATGAATTTTCAGGTTCGTCAGAACTACATTAAGCGTCGCCTGTTGACAACATACCGCGCGTTGGAGAGGATGTCTCAATCAGAATTCAATCTGGATCGATTAGAGGTAAAAACCCGTGATATTATTATATTTGACCACCATTATATAGTGGAGTAGTGCCCGTCTAAGATCCAGGGGGTGCGGGTTCGATTCCCGCTACGGGACAAATGTTTGCATAATCTGCAAATATTAGATAACAATATATACAAATTTAGATAACTAAATTTATTTACATTCAAATTGTATTACGTATTATGTAAGTAAAATGTATTATGTAAGTACGCTTTTGGCGTAAGTACGTAAATAAGTAACTTAAGTAGGTAGCATTTACCTATCTACTGACTATGTATATTGTGTTCATTTGACTTGTAATCTGCTTTTTACCAATAAATAACTATGAACTATGAACTATTAGTTCCGGGTCTGGGTGTTGTGGTATGGTACTCGTAGTTTCTGACACCCACGACACAGGGAATCCTAGTGGGGGGTCAGGGCTATGTATGTCACTGTTGGGTGTTATTGCAACGGGCTATGGAGAGAGCTATGCTCGGAGTTTCACTACGTGATAAGATCCGAAATGAGGAAATTCGTAGAAGAACCAAGGTCACCGACATAGCTTTCAGAATTAGCATGTTGAAGTGGCAGTGGGCAGGCCATATAGCTCGCAGAACCGATAACCGTTGGGGAGTAAAGGTTCTCGAATGGCGACCACGAACCGCGCGACGCAGTGCTGGAAAGCCCCCCACCCGATGGACCGACGACATTGTGAAGGTTGCGGGAAGTTGGTGGATGGAGAAGGCTCAAGACCGTTCGTCGTGGAACTCTTTAGGGGATGCCTATGTCCAGCAGTGGACTTCTACAGGCTGATGATGATGATGGGTGTTATTAATTTTATTTTATATTACATGCTTATTTGATCAAGCGAGAAAACAAAAAAAAAAAAAACTCACTGTAGTCCGTCTGTCTGTCCGTCTGTCAAGCAAGACCCTATTTATCAGAAACGGCTGGAGGTATCAACTTGAAATTTATCAATTATTAAGGTCTGTGGGCTTATAGTGCCGTATAAGAGTTAAGTTTCTAGCTCAATGGATTAAAAAGATATGGCAATGAATATCGATATTTTTTTATGGAAATGGCAAAAATAATTTTTCATATTTGCGATCAATGTCATACACTGACTACTATAATACGTGAGCGACCTAGGAATTATGATTTTCTGACCACATGTACGGATTTTTCGACTTGTAAATCCGTTGTGCACGACCGGGATTCGAAGCCAATGGTACGGAAGTCTCAGGACGCGATTTCTCGCACTCGACCGTTTTTGTATTGAAATTAGCACCTTTTGAATTTTTCATGTATTTGTATTTGTCAGGCGGCCGCGGTGTCGGCGGTGGCGGGTGCGGGTTCGGGTCCCGGGCCCACGGTGCTGGCCGTGCCCGCCGCAGTGCCGCACGCGCGCATGCTGCACCCCGGTGAGACATTTACCTTTTTTCCAGAAAAAAATAAAAGATTTTTTTTTTTAATACTACCGAGGTGGCAAACAAGCTTACGGCCCACCTGTTGGTAAGCGGTTACCGTAGCCTATGATGGCTTGCAATACCAGAGGCATCACGCACGCGTTGCCGACCCCTCCCCCCCTAAAGAGCTCTGGAAACGTTACTCACCGCAGGAACACAACACTATTTGAAACAAATAGTGTTATTTGGCTGCGATCTTCTGTAAGGCGGAGGTACCTCCCCAGGCGGGCTCCTCCAATTCAGAACGAGAAAATCTCGCTGTGCCCTACCTCCGGCAAAAAAAGATTTCCCCAGAGCAGTCAATACTTCACAAGAAAAATATAAAAAGATTTCTCCGGGGCGGGCAACAATGCTCCAGGTGTTGCAGATGTCCATAGGCGACGGTAACCGCTTACCATCAGGCGGGCCGTAAGCCTGTTTACCTCCTTATAACATAAAAAAACAGTTAGCGTTTACATGTATTTATTGTAAATTGAACAGCGTTTGCCAAATACACTAACAAATCCTACTAATATTATAAATGCGAAAGTTTGTGAGGATGTTTGGATGTTTGTGATTCAATCACGGCAGAACGGATTTGGATGAAATTTGGTACAGTGATAGATTATAGTCTGGAATAGCATATAGGCTACTTTTTATGATGGTACCACGCGATCAAAGCCGCGGGCGGAAGCTAGTAGTTTATACAAGGTGATTCATAATATGTATGTCATCCCGAAAAGGGCTTATTCTACACCCAATTGGCAATAAAGTTTGTTCTACGACTTTTGGAAATTCGACATTTTTCATTAAAAAAAACTCTATTTGAAAATCAGCTGTTTTGGGGTCAAATCAGGTCAAACTCAATGAATCAGCTGTTTTAGGTAGCAATCCTGATTCCGAACTTCTTGTACGTTTAGTTATTAGTTGTCATCATCATCATCATCATTTCAGCCGTACGACGTCCACTGCTGAACAAGGCCTCCCCGACAGACAGAGCAAATTCCTTATCATGTGGGGGGATTTGCCCATACTCAGCACGCTGGGCATGCGGGTTGGCGAGCGCAGTTAGAGCTATCGTTGTTAAAATGAGGGACACTGCTGCCCATCCCCTAGCTTTTTTCCCTTAGTCGCCTCTTACGACATCCGCGGATAGAGATATGGAGGGGCCTATTCTTTAGCCGGGGCCACCACAGCCTTAGTTCAGCCACAGTTATTAGTTCTAAAGATGATAAAAATACCAAAAAAAAAAATTGATTTGTTTTTTCGCTAATATTATTTCTTTTTGTTGATAGAATAACCCCCTTCCGGGATGGTAGGTATACATGTAATGAATCGCCGTAATATATATATTTTTAAATATTCCGGACATGTGTTATTGTCCACAGAAGCGGCCCACTTGGCTCTAACAGCGGACGACTTGGAACGCGAGAGGGGGCGCCCCCTATCCAAGTACGAGCGCAACATGATGATCTTCAACTGGCTCCACACCCTGGACGAGGCTGCGCCTTTCTAGAAGCAACGATGAACGGCCTTCACCATCATCATCATCGGCCTGGAGACATGCCTCCCACAAAGATGCAATGAAGTTGTTCCATCGTGTGGGGGGCTGCTGTATCTAAATGATCTTCAACTGGCTCCCACCCTGAACGAGGCTGCGCCTTTCGAGAAGCAACGGTGAACGGTCTTCATCATTACCATCAGCCTGAAGGATTCCATGAAGACATGCCTCCCACGAAAATTACCACAATGCTGCTGCATCATGGTCATCTTCCACTGGCACCACACCCTGGACGAGGTTGCTTCTTCTTAGAAGCAACGATGAACCGTCTTCATCATCAGCATCAGCCTGAAGACATGCCTCCCACAAAGATTGCCAAGGGCGTCTGACATCCACCGCTTCCCGTTTCCTTCACAATGCAGTCGGTCCATCGGAAGTGGGGCTGCTTCATCATGATCATCTTGAACTGGCTCCATACCCTGGACGAGAACCCTATCTAAAAACAACGATGAGCGGGTATCATCATCATTATCATCAGCCTGAAGGATTTCATATGCCTCCCACGAGGCTGCCACAACCTGATCATCTTCAACTGGCTCCACACCCTGGACGCTTGATAAGGGCTTAAAACGTTGAAAAAGTATTAATATAAAGGGCGATGGGCTTGCAATCTGTCACATATGGAATACTAACTGCTAAATGTGGGCATGCGCCAAAATGGTCATGCTTGGCCGTGGGCCTATTTTTTTTTTATAAAATGACAATAGATGTATGTAATCAGTGTGATATTTATATTGTAAATTATGATCTCATAATTGACCGGCCTCATAGCAGTTGGTAGTAACTCTGCCGACTGCGCTAGAGGTCGCGGGTTCGATTCCCGCACTGGACAAACATTTGTGTGATTAACACAGATGTTTGTTCTGTGTCTGGGTGTTAAATATATATCTATTATGTATACCAGTCTCTGGTACCCATAGTACAGGCTATGCCTAGCTTGGGATCAGCTGACCGTGTGTGTTATGTCCGGAATATTTATTATTAATTTAATGCGTATAATTAATTTCCTGAGGCATGTACAAAGTGTTTCATAATATGTATGCCATCCCGACAGGGGTTTATTCTACACCAAATTGGCAGTAAAGTTTGTTCTAAGTCTTTCGGAAATTCGACAATCTTCGTTGAATACTATGCGAAAATCAGCTGTTTTGGGGTCAAATTAGTCCAAACTCAATTATTAAGCTGTTTTAGGAAGTAATGTTATTTTGAACTTCTCTAAGATGTTTAAGGGGGTGGTCAGATGCATATCCTTGGTGTCAATATTCTCGTATATTTAATAATTAAGTCACAAAATTAATAGTTAGACCAAAAACAGCTGTTTTGATGAAAACTGAAAACAATATTTTTTTTGTAACCTTTTTCTTTTTGTTGATGGAATAAACCCCTTTCGGGAAAGTATACAAGTTCCGGATCACGTTGTATTGTCTGACTGTCATGCCGAACGCTAAGAAAATCAGGGCTAAAGTTAGATAATAAGCACATTGAATGTTAAATTATTAGGAATATATTGCAAAAATGAAAAATTATAATATGAAAAATTTAAAAAAAATGTGTTCTGAAAATAATATTCGTCTAATTCTAGTGATAGTTAGGATGTTATAATTAAACCCTCGAGAAAGATATGATGCAAATAGAAATACAATACGAATGTGGTAGCGTGTTGTCGAGTGCCCAAAGACTTAAGGGTTGCGGGTTCGATCATGTCATGATCTGCAAAGTTCCAGTGGCGCAATTGAATTCCGTAACTTTGAGGGTAATTTTAACAATCTTAGCAACATTCAAAACGTTCCAAACTTGACAAGGGAAAACTTCAAGACCTTAGCTTCTTCCTTTTCATGTTTGGAAAACTTCAGATGTCGCTAAAATTGATAAAATCCTCATAACTGCGAACTACATTACGATTTAGCATAAGCAATAGCACTTTAGAATTGCAATTGCGTAAGCGATATGGTAATGATATTTGGTTGATATAATTTTGGTTTTTAGGTGACGATTTGGTAGCTCAACGACAAAGCTGCTATAATAAATTGAAAATAAACTACGAAGGTCAACCCTCCTGTACAAGCTGATCCATAATGTGTACTATCCCGGACGGGGCTTATTCTACAACCAATCAGCAATTAAAACGATGGAAATTGGATTTTTTCATTGAAATAACACTGCAATAACCATATGAAGGGTACAGGAAAAGAAGGGGTTCATCAACAAAACATGTTTTCAGAGATAATGGCATTTTAAATGTTCAACATTTATTTATTTATTTAGAATACAGTATAACATCATAACAGGTTTTTTTTTATCCCTAAGGCAATGCCATATGTTATTAGTAGGTACATTATAATAAATAGGTAGTAATCGAAACGTTTCGTTTCTATCATTATCATATATTCTATCTGTGCAAATTGTAGGACATGTGATTAGACTCTAAAATCATTGTTTTTATAATATTATCTGTGATTATAAGAATTTGTTTTGAAAAATGACATCCTTTTTGTCCATTTTTGTATGCAATGGGCACCTTTTTGTCATCTTTGAGCTGTAATCAGCCCCTTTTATTTGTATGCATGATTTTTTGATTGCTGATTATCTACGGAATGGGCGCGTTTTATACCGTTCTCAAATTACCAAATGAAAGGCCCGCTTGAAACGAATCGAATGTCATAGTCAGTCCGATTTTACGAAAAATGGCGATTAGCCCCTTTTATTCCTGTACCCTTCATATGTTTTGGGGTCAAATCAGTTCAAACTTTGTTCTGTTGTTATGTTGTTGTGTGTTTGTCTACAGCTTACACATAGAATCTCTGAATTCTGAGTATGCAAATATTTAGTGCATAATTGGTGCAATCTGAAAATCCAATTCAAAATTTAGGTGCCAGAGGTTTCTGAGATATGAGCTAAAATCTGGTAGCCATATTGATTTAGTTTTATAGACGATTAAACGAAAAATTATTGGTTATGAATTAAAAAAATTATGAAAATCTCTTCGTGTGCATACACAGACATACACACTCACCATAATTTTGAGGTTCGCTATTTTATTTTTGTTTTTAGTTTATTTATTTATAGTAGCTCTTTAGAGGGGGAGGGGTTCGGCATGCAACGCATTAGCTATGCTCCAGGTGTTGCTGATGTCCATAGGCGACGGTAACCACTTACCATGAGGACGCCGTAAGCCTGTTTGTTTTGTAAAACATTAAAAAAAAATGCTCTTTATGGTTTAGTATACTATTACGGAACACGCTGTATTTCTATTCTATACATTTGATTGTCGCTTCCGCACTTACCTACCGATATGCATTCGCATAGGGCTGTTTTGGTGCCTGTGTCACCATATCCTATTAATAATTATTTTATGTATAATTCAGTACATAGGACTATGTATAGTTATTTATTTGTGTTGTAATAAATGGAAAAGTTGAATAAATGTACTTATTTGTGAAAATGTGTTTAATTTTATTATAGGTAGGTACTTTACCCTACTAATATTATAAATGCGAAAGTTTGTGAAGATGTTTGTGTTTCAATCAGGCTCTAACGGCTGAATCGATTTCGATGAAATGTGGAAAGAGTTTTTTACCTATTATAGTAATAGCAGTAGGCCTGCTTTTTACCTAGGTAAGCTTGTACAATATAAGGCCTAGGGGACGACGTTAAGCCATGTTCGAATGGATTGATATCATCAATAATAGATTTTGAAAATGATGTTTCAAAATGCTTCCTTCCGAGGTTTTCCCACTAACCTACAGCATGAAGGGCTTCAAGAAAAATACCTTCAAAAAGATTTCTCCAGGACAGGCAACGCATTAGCAATGCTCCAGGTGTTGCAGATGTCTATAGGCGACGGTAACCGCTTACCATCAGGTGGCCCGTAAGCCCGTTTGCCTTCATATAACATTTAAAAAAAATGATCGGTACGTCTAAGAATACCGCGTTGGCCTAGTAGAAGGTTTCCCTATTTCCGATACGAAGGTCGTGGGTTCGAACTAGGTAGTGCACAAATGAGTTTTTCTATTCGAAAAATTTCGTGCATAAAATGAAGGAAATCATCGTGATGAAACCAATAAGTATTCTTGAAAGCGGCGATGGGCTTGCAACCCGTTACGAATGGAATACTCCTGGGCATGTGCCAAACGTTCGGACATGCCTCTGACTACCCCCTTCCCCTGGAAATTTGAGAGGATGCCTATCATTCCTGGGAATAGAAGAGGTGAGCCTATTTCACTAAATACATTATCCTAATCTTATTGATGGGGCCATTCAGGACCAACAGTTTTTTTACACGCATCCTATATCCTGTACCTAAAAATATTTTGAGCAATAAAATAAACCAAAATTGTCTTCCAAACATTTATTTTAGAAAATCATACATTTTTGTCATCCTTGGTTAGATACTAAAACTAATATGAATATTTTTTTACAGAAATAATACACAAAAATATACCTACAACAACTTTCAACATAAATCTTCGATTTCTATATATAAAAACATCTACCTATATAATTGTAGAATTCCAATGAACGTTGGTATCGCAATTTCAGAGTATTTTTTTAATGAAATAGAAGTGGAAAAACGTCCAAGGACTTTTACAAATTCCCCCATAGAATCAATAGCTAACTTTATCGGCTAGATAAAAGTATGGCCACCATTTTTGTGCTGTCAGAAAAGGACAGGGTAGGAGTTATCTAGCCGATAAAGATAGTGCCTGATTGTGATTAGGAGGGTTTGTCTATCGCCAAAATACATTAAATTTATATTTTTTACATAATAATAATAAAAGTTTAAACAATTCGTGGTATTTACAAAGGTATGAATCTTGTCATTCATAGTGATCTGTGTAAAAACAGTGATGGTAAAAAATGAATTAGATTGCATTTTAAACAGAGACTATAGTAAACAAAACGTAGTAGTAATTTTATATTTTATAAAATAAATTATAAATAGTAAGATTGTTTTAGAAATATATCGAAAACGAATTATACAGAAAATCTACATAAATAGTCTGTTTCAATAAATATATGAAGACAGAACTGCAAATAGAACTGATTTTGAATACAAACAATAAAAAAGTTACGTAACAGTATGAATTTCTTATTTATTCATGGCCATGGATAAATAAGAAAGTTAAAAGGCCCCCGATGGACCGACGACATTGTGAAAGTTGAGAGTCGGTGGATGGAGAAGGCTCAAGACGTCATGGAACTTTATGGGGGAGGCCTATGTCCAGCAGTGGACTTACAGGCTATTGATGAGGTAGGCACCTTACATCGAAAATGGTGCCAAATAAAGTATATAATGTAACAAATTGGCAAAGTTTGAATAAACAAACTTGCTCTAGAAAATTCAACCGTAAAAGTTAGATTTGTGGTAGAAATTAATTCAGAAATAAAAAGTTTAGAACTCTGGTTTATAACAAAGTTGATACCTATTTGGTTACAAAGAGTTATAATCGTAGACCATAGAATTACAAACAATTTTTAAAAAATAACCGGCCTTTGAAAAGTTTACAAAATTGAGTTCAGCAGAGTTTTAGGTAAAAAAAGTTATCATAATACAAAAATCAGACTTGAGATTCATAAACATGCTGATGTTGTGACAAACGCATAGAAATCGTTGCGAGCGGTACTTTTGTTGACGGCTGTACCCGCGTATCGTGTTGTGCGTATAACTAATTAAAAAATATCACATTGTAACTTGTGTATATGGGCTATGGAGATTCGCCTGGCAGAAAGCTGTGTTCTCAGTTTATAACTAGCGAAAATTTATGTTGGTCCTTCGAGCCGGATCCTTTACTATGGCATTAGAGGCCATAGTAGAACATTTTCATTGATACAATTTTGAGTAAATTAGTTTCAATATTAGATTTTTCAATTGGAAAAATAAATTCTTGCGAGCATACAATGAAATCACAACTTTCTGACAGAAAAATCTTTAAACTATTGTACGTTGTGGAGGATAGGGGGTAGGGGGAGTTGTGTATAAGTGTATAATAAATATATCTTCATTCACACTATTGCTATGTATGTGGCACGACGCGCGGGTAGCCTTAAAATCAGTCTTATAAAAAGGTACAGTGTCTTGAAAGTATAATGAGACTAATATTTTAGAAAGTACATATAATGAAAAATATATTTTGGAAACGGTTTTTCAGCGGAAATTCCCAGCTCAAATAGATGTTAAGCTGACCTTCATTCAAAGCGAATTTACAATTATCACATGAGGAACAAGTTTACCCCTTTCAAGTTCAATGGACTAAGATCTGGTTTACAACCAATATTATGTTTAATTTTAACCGCTAGGGTTCACTTAGTTTCTTTTGCGAATCTTTTGTCCAAAACCAGTTTTTAAACTCCCTTTTCAGCGAAAGTAGAAAGAGCTGTGAGAACTTTTCTCCTTGATGACAGATGGGACCTACCGGATATAAGTAAATAATGGTATTTTTGCAAATGGTGGGAACTGTCCAGTACAAAGTTTCACTCGAGTGCTTGTACCCCCGATTCTGCAAAAGCAGTGCTTTGGCTATACGCCAACGGTCCAAGCTACGTGCAAAACTGACTACCTATCAGTCAAAACTGACATCTAAAACACTTCAAGACACTCGTACCGTGTACAAATCACAACAACTCCTAAAGTTTCTTGGTGCGCTAGGCGCTTTACTGGGCCCGCGTGGGCTTTCGCTGCACGCGGGGACTGTATAACGGGCTTAAAACTACATTTTTAAAGCTGAAATGGTCTATGCTACATTTAGCTAGTTCTGTGTGACAGAGACTTGCGATAATATAGAAGGCAAAGGATTTGATTGCTGAGAAATATGGTCTAACAGCTAGAAAACACTGGAGCCTTTAGCTTGTGGGGTGGATCAGCTTGCCATCTTAATGTGGCATAAACCACTTCAGATTGCTTATACTATGTCTTGCCACAGATAAAACCTTGAATATGACGCGGGCAGTAGAAGCTTACTGAATAAGACAAGTTTTAAAATATATTCGATAAATGAAAATGAGTTTATAGTTACAATGATGTCAAGCATATTTTGCTCAATAGATATCATATTCAGAGTGTCTAGTGTCCGATGCACTCAAGAAATAAAAAATGCAGTATTATAACTTGTCTCCAGAACAAATGTTGCTAATACTGATATCTATAGCAGCTGATATCGGAGCTTCAATGTAAAGATTGAAGTTGCAAAAATATAGGCATTTTTATGTGTTCCTGGTTTTAAAATAGAATGTTATAATGGCCGTAACTTGTTCTAGAGACAAGTTAGTTTTAAAACAGAGGTTTTGTAGCAAGACTCTGGATTTGGCATTGCATGGCTGTGATACAATTATTCAATATGATTTGAATAATTGCAAAAACAAACATCTTTAGACATAAAAATATATTTTTATGTCTAAAGATGTTTGTGGATTCTGTATGGAGAACCTTATATACAATTTTATTGGATCAAGATAGCTACATGGAAAACTGTAATTACAATGTATGAAAAACCTCGTAATCAGGCCCTGAAAATTCTGTTCCCAGCTCTTAAAAAATGGCTTTTATTAAGTTCATACCAAAATTTTATAATACTAGATTTGGTTTTGGGTCATCTTAATTCTTGATGGTTAAGTAATGTTTTACCAGTGAGTAGTTTTTAGTGGAAAAGTTATTTAGGAGACACCTTACAGTGGGATTTCAGTGCAGGGCAAAACCTTAGATATTTTATGATTAAGTAGCATAATAACTGTATCACAGCCATACCGTGAGTTGTAGTAGTAAAAATAATAGTAACTCTTAAGTCTAAGTAAAAAGTTCAGGTTGAACACTTGCACTATGTGAATACATTGATTTAATTACTATGAAAACCATCTCGCAACCTCAAAATTCAGTCATGTGTATGAAAGGAGCCTCTAAGAGGCACACTTTATTCCTTTCATCAAACTGATTCTTTCACCGATGGTCATAACTCCTGGTCACTGGCCTAATGCACCAAGAAAGAATCAGTGACATGACACATTGAACCATGGCCTATATGAAACTTGCTCTTAGTTTTAAGGCTGAATAAATGTTACCAATAACACAAAAAAATTACCGACAACCTAAAAGTCCTGCTTCACTATTTTAGGGAGCTGACTCGGATAGGATTAGCATAGGGGGACAATGCACAAAACAGACCACAGCGGGAAGTCTGTGCAGGTCTAAACACCCCCATAGGAATTAGATGACTGAATCCCGTTATATTGGTTAGCTATCAAGCCAGCTGCAAAAAATCCTGTAATCTACGAGAATTTATTCCAGTCTTGTGGGTGTTTTAAGAATTGTGTAGTCTGGCAACATTCCGCAGAGCAACTGTATCAAAATATTCACATAGAACAAGAGGTCCATATCACATATTTACTATTAACTAATCATAGACCCTTTAGGTCGAACACGGCGTTCATAATTATGCAGTTGAGGGACCCTGCAGGTCTGGTGAAACTTGGTTACGCCACAAAGTCCAACGGCCTATTAAAACCTCCTTTTCGGTTCATGTATTGTCTGTACTTCCGTTTTAGAACTACGTGGACCTCCCCTTCAACATTGTCATCAACTTTCTTACCTTTGGTTGTGTCGAAGCCACAGAAGCCCATCACCTTGAGCATTTCTTGTTCCTCCGCAGACTTTCCCTCCAGATCCGCGGGGGTGACTATGGGGCGTTCTCCGAAGGTTTTCTTCGGCTTGACGAAGGAGGTGCTCGGGCCGGGGGAGATCGAACGTGAGCGGCGTCGGCGTGGTGACGGTGACCGCGACCGTCGTCTGTCGGGCGGCGAGCGGCGGCGGCGCTCTGGAGACCGTGATCGGGACCGAGTTCTAGGCCTCCGCCTCTCGCGGTCCCTGTCCCGGTCTCTGCGTTCGTGCCTTCTGTCGTCGCGCCGACGCGGGCTCGGCGACCGGCCCATGTTTCACCTGTAAACAGGTGTCGCGCCAAACGATATTCTAGGTAAAAATGCATCGATAATTACGGAAATAAATGAACGCATTTTAATAAAGCGACGGGAAAGGATCTTACCTTAATTTTAAGTCAACAGTTTAAAATTTTAATAAAAAGAAATAACAACACGCACAGCCTATACGAACGCCATTTTGGAAGTGAATGGAAGAGAATAAAAATGAATGAACATCATACCATCACAGATGACACATCAGGAATGAATGAAATGCATTTTTTGTTGTCTTGTCATCTTTCTTTATCTTTTCGTAAGTAAACAGGTTATTCACGGTCTACGTTTTCGTACGCAAACAGAGTATAACCGGTCTAGTATTATCGGTCTACGTTTTCGTGGGTCTTGCTCTTAGACAGAGTATATCACAATGTTATACTCTGTCTACGGTCTTGCTTTTGTAGGACTTCAAAATAACGGTACTTGCGTTTCGTTCCACCTTAGAGCGATTGGCAAAAAGATTTTTAAAGATCTAACACTGAACTAGAGGAAACCACCACATTTTAGGTGAATTTCAAAAGAAAAAAGTTTGTAGGCTGAATTAAGTACATATTAAATATAGTTTTTTGCGTACAATGAAACGCATTATAACTAAGTTACAAGAAATAAAATTGTTACATACTTCTAAGGAATTCGGTATGGTATGGACGGACATGCTCGTAGCGCGGCGACCGGCCGGCGGCGAATTTTTGTTCCGGGTATGTCTGGGTTTTGTGTGTTACCATGGAACTGGTAGTTTCCAAAACTCATGCATGACACAGGTAATCCTAGTGTGGGGTCACCCAACAGTCACATACCTACATAGGTATGTGACTGTTGGGTGTTATTTATATATTTAGATAGCGCTACATAGGAGCTGGACAAACGGCATAGATGGCTAGTCTACTTCATGGCAAGGCGACACTTTCTTACTTTAATTACTGGACGATGACGCGCCGGTATTGGTTTAGTATTGATTATACATAAAAAAATAATATTTATACGCTCAAATATTGCGGTGCACCAGCGATGGTTCATGTTGAGAAATTTATTTTAAACATTATAAGATTATTATTTATTTCGAAAAAATAAGGAGTATGTCTCTTGAAAAAATAAATAGTATTGTATGAGTAAGCCCCTTCGTCCACGGCGCGACTCAAAAGGAACGCGACTGAAACTGTAGTCACTTATGAGTAGCCTGACTGCAATAGCACTAGTATTTCAATGCGCGTCCGTCCACGGCGCTACTCAAAAGGAACGCGTTTGTAACTAGTCTCCTGGCGACTCGACATGCTGGTCGCCAGGCGACTGGTTTCGAGAAACTGTTGAAAATTGAACGAATAAAAAGTAATTATAAGTGATTCTGACGTCTATGTGACTGGAGAAGTAATAATTCCATGTCATCGCTCGAATTATCACTAGTCATGTTAATTATTTTCGTTTTCAAAACTTTGTTTACATAAAATCGTGTACTGAGTGACTGAGTTTCAGGAAATTCCAGTAGCGTCGTGGACGAGTCAGAGTTTCCAATCAGTCCGCAACTCTAGTTTCTAATGAGTTCCGTCACTTTTGCGTAGCGTCATGGACGAAGGGGCTAAGGACAAGCAATGTTGTTTCGTATTATTTTATTGGGTAATTGGCTGGTAATTTATGGCAGCACTTTTGGGCGTCAGCGGCAGCGCCACCTGTGTCCAGTTTCTGAACTACGCGACGCTAGCGACGTCGCGCGCGGCAATCGCGGCGAAAAAACGAAACTCACGCCGACCGACATCGATCTAGCCCGGTGGCGTGTAGAGGATTTTCTTTCCCACGAACGAAATAAAGTAATTTCCGCGTTTACGCGTAATGTATGTGGTGCTAGTGCTTCGAAAATAAACGAAGAACGTACAGTGCATGTTATTTTATAACATGTTACTTCGTCCGAGTGCTTAGTGTTGCAAATAGCTTGACTACAGTGCAGTGATCTGCAGTGATTGTGGAAGTGATTATAAATTCGGTTTCGCAGTGTCTCGGAGTCCACTGCCGGTATGTATTGCGTGCATTCAGCTTTCTTCCGATCCATTCCGTTTAAATTTCCAATAGGACCGCGTTAGATCCCGCGTGAAACGTCGTTTTTTGTCTGATGCGATTTGGGTGTGTCGTCAAGGCGCCGTCGCCTTTTTTAGTTTTCGTTTTCTTTTTACTTTATTTGTAATAAGCTCAATCAACTTCATATCACCTCTCCTCATCCCACTTTACTCATCACAGTCGGACTACCAGGACCATATCCCATCTTAACTTTCTCCAAAAAACAAAGTAAAACACGGTTTTTGTGTTACAAAACCCTTGATCAAAGACCTTTTTTGATGTTTTTTTCGCATGTTGGGCGTGCCTTGTAATCAATTACACTTTTTATCAACTGAATGAGGTATGACATCACCACTGGGCCGGGCCGAGGATATTACCCGACAAAATGCGGTACGCCAATATATCTGTACAATTACCAAACACTTGTTGGTTTTGTAATTTGACCGGATTATGTGGTGTTGAGTTGAGATTTGATCAGTGGTGATCAAATCTCAACTACTGATTTTGGGGGAAATTTAATGAAGATGATACGCCCACGGATCGCGGAAGCCGCCAATGTCTTATTTCCTTAGATACCTAGAACTATGCTTAACCCCTGGCTTTGTCTGCAATAGAAACTTGGATGATATGTTGCCATGGTGGCTGAAGAATAGGCCCCTCCGTATCTACCTTCCTATGGATGTCGTAAAAGGCGACTAGGGAATTAAAGCTAGGAGACAGGCAGCAGCTTCCCCTATTTTAGAAACAATAGCTCTCACTCCGCTCGCCAGCATGCCCAGCGTGGTGAGTTTGGGCAATTTCCTCCTATGTGACAGGAAGTCGCACTGGAATTCTGTGGGGGTGGCCTATGTTCAGCCGGAGTCTAAGGAAATCCTACCACTGAAATGATAATGTACCAATAGGACCATCAGGTTGAACCTGAGAGTGCAAAAGGTCAGGTTTCAACTTTTATAAGGATAATATACTTCTTCCACATGTGTCTTTGCTCAAGTATTTCCTGGTTATAGTACTTATTTATATGATGAACACAGATGTTTGTTCTGTGTCTGGGTGTTAAATATTAATCTATTATGTATATCAGTCTCTGGTACCCATAGTACAGGCTATGCCTAGTTTGGGATCAGTTGACCGTGTGTAATATGTCCGGAATATTTATTTATTATTTATAGCTCTTTACCTAATATCATATAGACTACTTTTTATGTAGGTACCACGCAAGCGAAGCCGCGGGCGGAAGCTAGCTTATAATACTAGTAGGATGTGACATCTATGTGCTACACAGTGACAATAGTTTTACAAGATAAGAGCTGCTAAGTACCTACCTATTTAGCAAATTGTATGTCAAGTGGGCTAACGATTAGGTATTCCGTGCTCATAATACTGCACATTATTCTGTGTCAGTGATAACTAAAATTGCTTTATTATTTGCCTATGATATATCCCTTACAATTTTGAATTGGATGGGTACTTTTCTATACCTATTTGGTTTGTGTAATTTATAAAGTCTCTAAAAGTAAGTTTAGTAAGTCTTAAATTTATAAGGTCTCGGGTTCGATTCCCGCACTGGACAAACATTTGTGACTAACACAGATGTTTGTTCTGTGTCTGGGTGTTAAATATTTATCTATTATGTATATCAGTCTCTGGTACCCATAGTACAGGCTATGCCTAGTTTGGGATCAGCTGAATATGATAACATCGTGAAGAAACAGGCATGTCCTAGAACCTAAAAATCGAAAACGACCCGAAAGGAGTATTCTTGCACCGACGGTCATAGGCCCTTTTCAGGGCCACAATACCTCAACCTGGTCACTGACCTAATACAGGCTAGAAAATAATCAGTGACACGACAAGCAGGGGGGTAGGAAGAGGTAGGGCACAGCGAGATTTTCTCGTTCTGAATTGGAGCAGCTCGCCTGGGGAGGTACCTCCGCCTTACAGAAGATCGCAGCCAAATAACATTATTTGTTTCAAATAGTGTTGTGTTCCTGCGGTGAGTAAGGTTGCCAGAGCTCTTTAGGGGGGAAGGGGGTTCGGGGTCGGCAACGCGTGCGTTATGCCTCTGGTATTGCAAGCGCTCATAGGCTACGGTAACCGCTTACCATCGGGTGGGCCGTAAGCTTATTTGCCACCTCAGTTGACTAAAAAAAAAAAGCAAGCAAAGCAGTACTTAGGTTCATCGCGGGCAAAGCCACCGGCATGTCTGTCTTCAATACAAAAAAAGCAATTTTTCTTGCATGCGATGACGAAGGGCTGGCAGCTTGCCAGGACCAGTTGACGTCAAATATCTACGCTCTATTTAGGACTGGATAAAACTAGGTACCTGAGTAATTTGTATGAGTAATGCCTAGTTTCTATAATATAAAAAAATCTATTCGTTTTTGCTACGGATGGTCACAGAAATCTCATATTTTGCGTATTCATAATTTTGTTATGTCAGTAGGTAGGTATTTGTGTAATCAAAGTGACATTTAGTAAGGCCTATACCTTTTTTTTACATACATATATAAAATCACGCCTAATCCCCAGAGGGGTAGGCACTAGGCAGAGACCACGGCTTTCCACTTACTACGATCCTGACATACCTCTTTTTCTTCATTCATTTTCATCACATTCCTCATACATTCTCTTCGGTTTAGGGCAGGGACTGAATAACCGGAATATAAAGGTATTAAATAACGATATGACGTCATACCGATAAATTCCGGTTACCCGAATATTTCTCTACCGATAAATATAACGGTACCGGAAAATCTGGCTTTGCAGTTCATTTCGGTTTATTTCGCTACCGGTACCTATAACCGAAATAAATAAAGGTTGATGAAACGCCGCCACCCCGCCACCGCGGCGCGACTGTCCTAGCGAACTAGCCGCGGCTCAAAATTTAGGTACCGAAATCTACCGGTATGAAATAACGGTACCGTAATGCCCTACCGGTATAGCATAATGGTACCGAAATGTTTTAACGGTACCAGTACCTATAACCTCTACCGCTTTCAGTCCCTGGTTTAGGGTACTCTTGACCTGGCATTTTTCCAAAACGTTACTGGTTTGGTCACTAAACGTACGCTTAAGTAGGTCTTCCCCTTTCAAAGGTCCCATTCACAATCGCCTTTGACACTTTTTTTAACGATGGAAATATACTTTACGCATCCCCTCCGACTCGAGGAGAGGCAGAGGGGTATGTCGGGCTCCGCTAGCTACTAATGCTAATGAGACACTAGCAACCAGCGGCACAGTACACACTTTAATCCATTCACTACACTGATTCTTTCACCGTCAGTCATACCTCAACTTGGTCACTGACCTAATACAAGAGATTGACTGGCCTATTAGCTCAGTTGGTAGTAACTCTGCATTCTGCGCTAGAGGTCGCGGGTTCGATCCCCGCACTGGACAAACATTTGTGTGATGAACACAGATTTTTGTTCTGTGTCTGGGTGTTAAATATATATCTATTATGTATATCAGTCTCTGGTACTCATAGTACAGGCTATGCCTAGTTTGGGATCAGTTGACCGTGTGAATATGTCCGGAATATTTAAAAAAAAAAAAAAAAAAAGATGACCAAGAAAGAATCAGTGACACAACAAGAAGAAGCGGCATACCGACAAAAAACCATCGATGTTCCGTCATTCACCGTAGTGCCAATGCGTCATCGAACCAGTCAACGTCCGACGTTTGGTTCAACGGCGCATCAGCACCTGATAGGGTCACGGGTTCCCGTTCGTATTCTACCGCGGCAAAGCAAGACCTATTCCAAGTTTCATCGTAACCGGTTCAGCCGTTCTGGCGTTATTGAGTAACAAACATCCATCCAAACTTTCGCATTTATAATACTAGCTTCCACCCGCGGCATCGCTAGCGTGGTGCCTACCTATATATAAAAAAGTAGCATATATGATATTCTAGGTAAAAAACTCTTATGTTCCAAGCTTCAACGAAATTGGTTGAGCCGTTACGGCGTGATTGAACAACAAACATCGAAACATCCTCACAAACTTTCGCATACCTATTTATAATATTAGTCCAGGATTAGTAGGATCTGTGAGCATATCAAAGATCCTAACAGGCTGATGACCTCATAGTAACCGGTAGCTAGACTTTACCACTACACATTGAATAGAATACATGGCTGTATGCCAAATGTGCCATAAACTCCGTTGTGAGTGTTGTTTAGTAAATATTGAGGGTATCAGCATTGGGTAACGTATATTTAGGCACCATTAATGGGTCATGTTTTGAGATTTTGAGCTAAAAAGAAACCTTAACCTCGATATGCTTAAAGATCGACCTTATCTGGTCGACATACCACAGTGTCGAACCAAACGTTTCTGCTCCACCTTTATTATAAGCACTGGCAAAGAGTGGAACGATCTGCCAGCTTCTGTTTTCCCGGATGAGTACAATCTAGGAGTCTTCAAATCTAGAGTGAATAAGTTCCTTCTGGTAAAGCGTGCTCCATCTTAGGCCACATCTCACTTGCAAAAGTGAGCTGGTGGTCAAAGGCCTAACCATCTACAATAAAAAAAAAAGATCAAAGTTATATTTAGGTGAAGAACAAAATTCTAGACACCCAAGCTTCTGACTTCACTCATTAACTTTATCGGCTAGATAAATGTTTGTCCGCCTCTGTCTTTGTTTACTGTTAAAAAAGGACTGGGGGCTTGCTTGCTAGTCATGTAACGACAAGCAAAGAACTTTCTCAAAAGGACAGGCGATAAAGTTAGTGACTGATTATGAATAAGAGGGTAATTATTTAACACTCACATATTCTCAAAAGCTTTCTGAGGGCACTGATCGATGGGCTCAGCAGCACCATATTGTCGGCGTAACTTATGTTATTTACTGTGACGCCATCAATAGAGCAGCCGATCTTGGCACTGCTGAGCTCTCCGACCAGCTGATCCATGTACAGATTGAAGAGTCGGGGGGGAGCTCAATCCGCCCTGCCGCACCCCGCACTCCAGTCTGTACTCGTCCGATAACGACCCTGACCAGTTAAGGTAATGGACCTTGTGTCTGATGGCAAAAGTACCAGCGCGGTGAGAAGTCAAACATTACCCGACCTGACCATGTTTACTTCATCTTCTTGTCGTGTCACTGATTCTCTCTTAGTCATACCGTATTAGGTCAGTGACCTGGTTGAGGCATGGTGGCCCGAAAAGGGCCTATGACCGTCGATGAAAGAATCAGTGTAGTGAAAGGATAAAGTGCACAAGTCACATCTCTTCGAGTTTTTAGGTTCTAGGACATGCCGGTTTCCTCACGATGTTTGCCTTCACCGTTTGAGGAGTAGCATAGCACACATAAATTTTCCGAATGGAAAATACATTGGTGCATGAAAGGTTTGGAACTCACGACCTCTGGCTCGGAAGGCGGGGGGGGGGGGGGGGGGCACTACCACCCTTCCACCAGCTCTCATGTTTACTAGAACCACATCAGAACTACATTCTAAAATGCTCACGAATAGGAAACTTAAACAAGAAAGTTTACAAGCAAACCTTAAACCATCGAAGTCTATCCTACCTTTAGTACCGTTTATTCGGTACTAGGTACAGCCCGCGGCTTGTCTTTCGTACCTGGATCTGCACCTAGTACCTATCTTCTCCAGACAGAGTTCTGATTTCAACATGTGATTGAGTATTTCGAGCATATATTTATACAAGGTGATTGATTCCAAATCGGCGACGTTTTGGAAAAAGGGTAAGGTCAAGAGTCACCCTAATTCTAATTCTAAATGGGGGAATAAGATCAGCACTGACGTCCCGCGTTGGGGTGTATTGTACATTGTCCCCCTGCTGACCTCACCCCAGCCAGCCCAACTCCTTAAAGTAACGGAGAAGGACCCTGGGTTGGTGGCAACATTGTTCGAGAATCCCCGTTGATGTTGTGGATGAAGAGGAGCAGGATCCGATCACCTCCTGCATTCCTGTTTTAAGCCTAGCTTCATTTGTGGCAGTGCAATGTAGTACAGCGTGCTCCACTGTTTCCTTGTGCTGAAGACAGCCGCGACAGAGGCCGCTGTCTGTAGCTCCAATCTTAAGGAGATGGTGGTTGAGATCACAGTGGCCCGTGATGATGCCCACCATCAGCCTTCGGTCTTCGCGTTTCATCTTCAGTAGCGTTGTTGTCACGTGTTTGTTTAGTGTGGGAACAGTGGGAACATAATCTTTGAGTGTTTGCAGTCTAATCTACGCTCCCATAGCTTCTGATGTTCCTTTTCGGAGTTCAGTTTTAACCGGTTTTTAATCTCTGTTGAGTACCCTAAACCGACGAGCATGTATGAGGAATGTGATTAGAGTGAATGAAGTGAAAGAGATATGTCAGGAACGTACCAAGTGGTAAGCCGTGGTCTACCCCTCTGGGAAATAGGTGTGATTTTATTTATTTATGTATGTATGATTGATTCCAAATTCCCAAACTTTCTCAAATATTTGAGCAGATTTTGGTATTTTAAAAATGTAATAACTAATTAGGTACCTATAGGTAGATAAGTAAGATAAGTTCGGCAAAAGTTCAAATCCTACTCATCATCATCATCTCCCTGCCCTTATCCCACTTCAAGTGGGGTCGGCACAACATGTTTTTCTCTTCCACTCCCCTCTATCAGCCGTCAAATCAGTATTCACTCCTTTCTTACTCATGTCGTCTTTCAAACAATCTATCAATCTTTTCTTTGGTCTACCTCTCCCCTTATATCCTTCCACATTCATATTTAACACTCAAAAGTTCAAATCCTACAATATTATAAATGTGAAAGTTTGGAAGGATATTTGGATGTTTGTTGTTAAATCATGCCCGTAACGGCTCATTCGTTGAGACTGGGAATATAGAGCTCTTTACCTAGAAAAGCATATAGACTTCTTTTTATGTAGGTATCGGAAGGTAGCGGAAGCTAGCATCTAATCATCCGAACAGACTTTCCTATCTATAGTTATTAGTAGACGTTGATATTCGCAATAAAAGTTGAATTCCGTTGCGTAACAAAGTTCAACCTTATGCTCGGGCGCAGACGCTTGCAATAAACCGGCTGTGCGGACTGTGCTCCAGTGGTGCATAGCTTTAGTCATACTATGCTGTACTAAACTGCTTATTCCGTATCTCAACTCAACTAAAATCTCAGATAGACATTCTGTTCAGTGCTCGGCGAGGCAACACGTCTCGGGGCTTCCAGCGCACAGCAAGTTAATTCCTGATGATGCCTCGTAGAGAGGCGAAACAAGTGTACGGATTCTTATTTTGTTTGTTGTAACTATACTCCGTAATGTTAGCTATCCTACTAATATTATAAATGCGAAAGTTTGTGAGTATGTTTGGGTGTTGTGGTTCAATCACGCCGTCACGGCTCAGGCGATTTCGTTGAAACTTGGAATATAAAGAGTTCTTTATTTAGAATAGCATTATAGACTTTTTATGTAGGTACCACGCGAGCGAAGCCGTGGGCGTTCTAGCTAGTGTTGTAATTCTATGTATATTATATATACATTCTTTATTAAGTCTTCTTGTTGATAGAATAACCCCGTTTCGGGATGGTATACATGTTATGAATCAACTTGTATAGACATAGCTATAATCTATCTATCCTCCTTTTCTAACAGTAAACAAAAGGGTGGACATACTTTTATCGTGCCGATAAAGTTAGTGAGTGATTATGAATAATATATCTCTCCGTCAATGTGCGACATGCCTACCACAACCGGTCTTGCAGACTATCTTTGCGAGACTCGTAAACTCATAACGGTTAGGTTACGAGCTAGCCCATTAGCTCGACGATATCGGTGGCGTAGCGGGCGAGTGGTGGTCTGAGCCGCAGAGGGTTCGATTCCCGCTGCGGGACAAATGTTTGCATGATCTGCATTATTGGTTTCCTGCGTGTTATGGTACCATGTTTCTGATGCCCACGACACAGGGAATCTGGGGGACTATGTATGTGACCGTTATCCAACAGCAACAGGCCATATCTACCTATCCATGGATGTTGTAAGAAGCGACTAAGGGAAAAAGTTAGGATGGGCAACATCCCCTATTTTAAAAACGATAGGTCTAACTGCGTTTGCCAACCCGCGTGCCCTGCGTGGTGAGTATATATGGGCCATTTCCTCACATGTGGGAGGAAATTGCCCATATATCATCATCATCATCATTTCAGCCATACGACGTCCACTGCTGAACATGGCCTCCCCTCACAGACAGAGCAAATGCCCTATCATGTGGGGGGATTTGCCCATACTCACCACGCTGGGCATGCGGGTTGGCGAGCGCAGTTAGAGCTATCGTTGTTAAAATGAGGGACGCTGCTGCCCATCCCCTAGCTTTTTTCCCTTAGTCGCCTCTTACGACATCCGCGGATAGGTAGATATGGAGGGGCCTATTCTTTAGCCGGGGCCACCACGGCCCATATATACTATGTGCCAAATGTTCGGACAAGCCCCTAGACATCTTCAAGGATCTGAGAGGATGTCTTATCTTATCTACCATTCTTGGGGATAAAAGTCATAGGCCTTTTTTTTATATCTCGGTTCGTCTGTACGGAACCTTGAAGCATTCTCATGTGCTATTTACTATTTATTTATTTGTTACTTAGCTTGTTTGAGCTTGCGCACGCGTATTTCCGAGATAAAAAGTTCCCTATTATGCTATCCAAGTTTCCTCGAAATCGGTTTGAGTCGTTCTGGCGTGATTGAGTAACATGTCCGAACATTTCGCACATGCCCAGATTTTGCAGGAGTTATAATTTTTTTTTTTTTTTTTTTTTTTTTTTTTTTTAATGTTATACGGAGGCAAACAGGCTTACGGCCCTCCTGATGGTAAGTGGTTACCGTCGCCTATTGACATTAGCAACACCTGGAGCATTGCTAATGCGTTGCCTGCCGAACCCCTCCCCCCCCCTAAAGAGCTCTGGCAACCTTACACACCGCAGGAACACAACACTATTTGAAACAAATAATGTTATTTGGCTGCGATCTTCTGTAAGGCGGAGGTACCTCCCCAGGCGGGCTGCTCCAATTTAGAACGAGAAAATCTCGCTGTGCCCTACCTCCTCCTAAAAATATCATATCATGCGTGACAAATTGCAAGCGCATCGCCGCTTTAGGAATTCTTACGAGTTGCCTCACGGTGTTTTCCTTCACTGTTTTAATGCGTATTTAGATTTTTCGAATAGGAAAACTCGTTGGTTCACAACCGGATTCGAACCAAAATCAAAGTCAAGTCAAAGTTAAAAGGCGTTTATTTCAATGAAATCACTAGGATCACTTTGAAACGTCTTAGAGACTAGGTGAAGTTCCCTTGTTATTCTCCTTCCACCCACGACGATCTTCGGATCGAAAGTCTGGGGACCTCCCACTAGCCGAACGCGGCTTCAGTGGTTAAATAACAAGCGTTTTGCTCGGGTTACGGCCTTAAGGAAGCCAATAACGCATATACCACCCAAAAACACACACGCACTTGTTATGGTTAGCTAGTAATGTTCCGGTGGCTAAAAATAGAGAATGTGTTACGAATGGATGGACCGCTAACCTAGTGGAGCATAAAGCTTACATTATCGTAATTTTACAATATACTAATGGTAGGAGACCATGAGAAGAAAGGAGTGAATACTGACGTGACGGCTGATAGAGGGGAGTGGAAGAGAAAAACATGTGCCGACCCCACATGAAGTGGGATAAGGGCAGGGAGATGATGAATGATGGTGTGAGGCGACGGAAGATGAGCGTGCTACTTACTCCCAAGTCTGCAGCACATTATGCTGAGTCGTTATCCCAGTTTGTTTGTTGTGCATTAGAGGAGCCTCTAAGAGGCACAATTTAATTCACTACACTGATTCTTTCTCCGATGGTCATAGGCCCTTTTCTTGGCCACCATACCTCAACCTGATCACTGACCTAATGCAGGATGACCAAGAAAGAATCAGAGACACGACAAGCAAGCATAACACCGATCGGTATCTGTAGGACGATACTAGAAATATATATACAGTGGCCAGGTTGAGGATGGGGGCCCTGAAAAGGGCCTATGACAGTTTTTTTTTTTTTATACTACTGAGGTGGAATACAGGCATACGGCCCACCTGTTGGTAAGCGGTTACCGTAGCCTATGAGCGCTTGCAATACCAGAGGCATCACGCACGCGTTGCCGACCCCGAACCCCCCTCCCCCTAAAGAGCTCTGGCAACCTTACTCATCGCAGGAACACAACACTATTTGAAAACAAATAATGTTATTTGGCTGCGATCTTCTGTAAGGCGGAGGTACCTCTCCAGGCGGGCTGCTCCAATTCAGAACGAGAAAATCTCGCTGTGCCCTTCCTCCTCTAAAGAAACAGTCTGTGAAGGAATCAGAAGTGATAGGATTAAAGTGCGCCTCTTAGAGGCTCTTTTCGTGCACAGTTTTCGGTTTTATGAGAAACGGGCGAAGGTTCTTTCGAGCCTCTACTAGGGTAAATGCGGGTTTTTTACTGTTTGTGTTTTTTAGTGCAAGTTTCTAGGGCAATGGCATTTTGAACCTAAGAACCCTGTAGTAAAGTTTAGTTTACTTAGCGAGCTGGAAGAGACACGCCTGCTAAGACGAATCACCAACGAAAAACCAGATGAACCGGTCCCGTCGAAATCCTTTAGACTGAGATAATAAGTAATGTTAGAAAGAGATGGATGCGTCAAGAGTTTGAATTTATTAGGGTTCTGTCCGTAACAGTGCCGTGGTGGCTCCGGCTGAAGAATATGCCATATCTACCTATCCATGGATGTTGTAAGCAGCGACTAAAGGAAAAAGTTAGGATAGGCAGCATCCCCTATTTTAAAAACGATAGGTCTAACTGCGCTAGCCAACCCACTTGCCCTGCGTGGTGAGTATATATGGGCAATTTCCTCAAATGTGTGAGGAAATTGCCCATATATACTATGTGCCAAATGTTCGGACAAGCCTCTGACTACCCCCTAGACATCTTCAAGGATCTGAGAGGATGTCTATCTTATCTACCATTCTTGGGGATAAATGTCATAGGCCTTTTTTTTATATCTCGGTTCGTCTGTACGGAACCTTGAAGCATTCTCCGCGTTCACCCACTTGTCAGCACTTTAGGTTATTATCTCCCAACTATAATAATGGTCTGTCGTTTTGAGTTAACGATTCATGTTTTTTGCGCTACATTTTTCTGGGTCTTTGACTGGTCGTGACATTTTGACAGGAAGCAATGACCGTTTGAACCTTGGAGCTCGGTTACACAGGATAGAAAGAAGGAACAAGAATTTTGATACAGAAGGAGCTATTTAATCCCTTCACCACACTGGTCCTTCCACCACCGGCCACAATTTTTTTAAACGTTGGGATATCCTCATTGGTATCCTCCCGTGTCGCGAAGGCAACTGAAGGATTATGTTTGACTCTTACCGAATACCCAGCGGTGTCGTTTTTCGCGACTTTGACTGGGTACGCTTGCGCATTCTTCCATGGCCCCGACGTCGGTGGCTAATTGAGCCACATCACAATAGTGCTTTCAAACGGTGAAGGAAAACATCGTGAGGAAACCGGCATGTCCTAGAACCTAAAAATTCGAAGACATGTGACATGTGCACGAAAGGAGCCTCTAAGAGGCGCACTTTAATACTTGCACTACACTGATTCTTTACCTCAACCTGGTCACTGACCTAATACAGGATGACCAAGAAAGAATCAGTGACACGACAAGAAGAAGAAGAATAATAGTTTAAAGAATGCACCCATTCGTCATAACATAATACAAGATCAATTATCAACATCGGCACAAAAAAACGCATGATAAAAATTGATAAGGCACCACTACGAAGTCAGAACTAAATAGATTAGCATACAAGGTGATGTAATATGTATGCTATCCCAAAAGGGGCTTATTCTACACCCAATATGAAATTTGTAATTTTTCATTGAAATATAACTATGCAAAAATATGGTCAAACTCAATGAATCAGCTGTTTTAGGTACAGCTCATGTTAGCAGTGAATTAGGTTATTTGTGCATGAAAGGATCTAAGAGGCGCACTTTAATCCTTTCACTACACTGATTCCTTCACTTACGCCTACGGTCATAGGCCCTTTTCAGGGCATGACCAAGAAAATATCAGGGAGACGACAAGCAAGCAGTCAGAAAGTAATGCTAAAAAGATACTCGTTTATATTCGGGCTTATCTGAAATCGGTATCTAATCGGTATCGCCCACTTGAACACTTGGAGAAATAACGAAGCATTGATAAAGCACAATGGCTGCATTTCTTAGTCATTGGGTTTCTTAGAATACTTTACTCCATCTAATATAAAGAGACAGAGACGGGTTAATTACAGCATTTTAACTCAAAAACGGCTGGACAGATTTTTATGATCCTTGATTTGTTGGATTTGTCTCCGCCCCGAATCCTACTATCCTACTAATATTATAAATCCGAAAGTTTGTGAGGATGTTTAGATGTTTGAATGTTTGTTGTTCAATCACGCCGTTACGGCTCGACCGATTTTGTTGAAACTTGGAATATAAAGAGATCTTTAACTAGAATAGCATGTAGGCTACTTTTTATTGAGGTGCTACGCGAGCGAAGCTGGGGGCGGAAGCTAGTAGTAGCATAAACGTCAGATAAATTCATAAACTACCACTAAAAGGGGGTGCGATAGGGTGTTAGAGTTTGTGAGGTAACTTTTTAATTCGACTTACGTTTTACTTGCAAAATTTGATAGTACCTATAACCTGTCTTCGTAAATTCCATGCAGATCGGTTAGACGGTTCGAAAGTGATGCTCGAACATATATGCCTACAAACATACGTCCGTCCGTCATATCTGTTTAAGGGGTCTTCGCTCGCTCGATCAATGATTGATATGACGTCTTATCTGTAAATAAGGGTACCTCAATTTTGCAGTATTTCAGTCCCTGATGCTCAGGAGTCATGAGTAGATAAAAGTGTAACCCAGGAGCGGCCGCATCTTGGTTTTTTATTTTTTATGTTATAAGGACAGGCTTACGGCCCACCTGATGGTAAGAGGAGGTAGGGCACAGCGAGATTTTCTCGTTCTGAATTGGAGCAGCCCGCCTGGGGAGGTACCTCCGCCTTACAGAAGATCGCAGCCAGGAGAAATCTTTTCGTATTTTTCTTGAAGCCCTTCATGTTGTAGGTAAGTGGGAAAACCTCGGAAGGAAGCTCATTCCACAACTTGCACGTATGGGGAAGAAAGGATCGTCGTCGTTTTTGTCGTCGTTCCATCTCGCGATCTCAGATTTAAACCTGAATTAAGACATGTCCTGAATGAGACGACCTTGTCCCCACTTGCTCAGTGCGGTCATACCTAGTTGATGTCATTACTGCCTGGAAGGCCGAGATAATTTGCGAGAGGAACCATATAAATGGCTTAGTGATTACATCATACTGTGACGGCTGTGAATTGTTGTGTCTGGTTCTTAAACTGTTACTCCCTTACTTATAAACGCTAGTTAAATATACCATATTGGCCTACGCCATTTTGAAAAAAACACGTTTTGATTTAAAACAAAAAGTGTCAAAAAATCACCCAAGTGATAGACTTTCTGAGATATTTGGGTTAAAAAAATCATGTTGATTATATTTATTAATTGTCTGTAATAAAAAAAAAATATTTACAGAAAGAAACTTAAAACTAATACAAGTTAATGTTTACAAAATACACAAGAAATGAGCCATCGAAAGACCGTTACAAACGATCTATAGATAGCTTTACTGATCCAGATCACTACCAGTCGGAAGCGTCCCCAAGACGCTGGCGGAATTGCCACGCTGGATGGCAATGCTAATTCGCTGGGCCAAATAAGAGCCAGCTCTCGGGTCACGCATCGCTTCGATCAGACGCCCTGATATCTTTTTGAAAACCCGGAGTGCCCCGTTTCCCCACGGACCCAGGGTCTCAACCCCAAAAGGCTCAAAGACGTAAGCCCTATCAAGACTAACGTATTTGCGCCTTTTGAGATCCTTGGCCGAATCTGCCGCCGCACCCGCCCTAACTGATGTCCCCGGAAGATGTGAGCGCGCTAGTGTATCAACACAGTGTATCAATTGTCTGTAATTATCTGAAATAAATAAATAATAATTATTATTATTTATACCCAAATATCTCTGATCACTCTGGCGAGTCTGGCGATTTTTTTATAGAACAATTTTTGTTTAATTATTATGATTTTCCCAATCGGTTGACACTATTTTAATCATTGGCTGTGTTTTTTTTTTTTTCAAAATTATGGTCCAACTCCGATTCGCCCAAGTTGTTCGAGAGATTTTCGCTCGCTTCGCACGCTCGATAAATCAAAGGGTGGTCAGGACATAACATTTAAAATGGCCGCTTAAACAATGGGTGCTACTTTCGACCGTTTCGATATGATCGGGTCGTTGAACCCTATTGTCCTATAGGCACCTGTCTGTCACGTACGTCGCTTAGGATACCTAGATTGTCACCTGTGGACTATTAACTAGGCTTTTAGCCCCGTAATGGGTGCGGGTTCGATGGCGTTGCTAAAGTACGTGTTGTAATGTAGTTCGATCGGTAGTAGGTTTTTGTTTTATATACAACGTGGCAAATAAGTATACGGCCCACCTGTTGGTAAATGGTTACCGTAGCCTATGAACGCTTGCAATACTAGAGGAATTATGCACGCGTTGCCGACCCGAAACACTCAGGCAACCTTCATTGCAGGAACACAACACTATTTGAAACAAATAATGTTATTTGGCTTTGATCTTCTGTAAGGCGGAGGTATGAATGGCAACGAACTGGCTAACCTCTGACCGAAATTTTATCACCCCAAAATGAGGGTCCATTACAAAGACACGACGAAGTCGACCCCGAGGTGACCTCTAACGATAACAATACAAATGAATCAATAATTTAAGCGATGATTGGCTCTGACAGTTCCAAGAATCAGCTTATGTTTTCTCCGTCTGTCATTTTGATCATCATCATCATCATCGGCCTGTAGAAGTCCACTGCTGGACATAGGCCTCCCCTCCCCCAAAGAGTTCCACGACGAACTGTCTCGAGCCTTTTCCATCCACCGACTTCCCATGTCGTCGGTCCATTGGGTTCCAACACTACGTCGCCCGGTTCGTAGTCGCCATTCGAGAACCTCTACTCCCCAGCGGTTGTCTGTTCTGCGAGCATGCGAACATTTCTTCGATTTTTTTAGGTTCTTGACATGCCGCTTTCCTCACGATGTTTTTCTTCAACATTTGAGAGTATAGCGCATATACATTTTCCGATTGAACAATTCTGTGCACGACAGAGATTCGAGCCCACGATATTTGGATCAGACGACTCATATTCAATAAACTGTTACAGCTGCTTTCATTTATGGTTCAATAGATCACTAAGGCAAACCTTACGGTAAAAATGTGAGCATTGAACATTTTAGAACTTCATTTATATAGCACTCAGTAATTTGCATGACTCACCGCACACAATGTGGTTTTGTGCTGTTTCCGCTCCAATTGCCACGATGAGTGCCGATGGTTGACCCTGGGCGCGGATCAATTGGGGATTTGATTTTAGTGGGCCGATCTGGATTGACTATTTCATCATGGATTGACTATTTCATCATCTCGGTGGCTCACTCTATTAGCTGTTAAACTAGTGGACTATTCCCGGATTGAGATCTCCCGATGTCCAGTAAATGTTGGTGCTTCGATGATCGTTGAGGCACAAATAAGATAAACCTTGAAAATCGCAACCTTAGCATGTTCCAACTAATATACGAAGTCAGGTTCCCAAATGTTACTATTTTTGTTAAATTAATTTAAACCGACTCCGGTCCCAAGTTGGCCGCTGCAGAAAAAACCTGGCTACATGGGGTATAATTGACTCGTCCAGAGTACAGTGCGAGTGCGGAGCCCCCGTACAGGACATGCGGCACCTGCTTTCCTGTCCACTGTGCACGGCCACCTGCACTTGGGAGGACCTAAATGAGGCAGCGGAAAGGGCCATCGAGGTTGCTACATATTGGTCGAGTAGAGTTTGAAAGAGTCCTTGACTCGAGAAGAAGAAGAAGAGGAAACTATTTTTGTTGTAATTTTTTTTAATACAACTAATGTGTCTGACAAGCCGCCGGCCCACCTGCTGGTTAATGGTCACCGTAGCCTATGAACGCTTGCAATACCAGAGGCCTCTTAACTGCTCTGGCAACCTTACTCACCGCAGGAACACAACACTATTTGAAACATATTATTTAATTAATAAATAATTTCCTTGTTTCAGGGTTGTGTATGAAGGGAAGAAGCTAGCATTGCTGATAATCACGACGAACTAACAAGTAAGTTACCTGAAAACTATATATAATCATCATCATCATTATTTCAGCCGTACTACGTCCACTGCTGAACATGGCCTCCCCCACAGACAGAGCGAATTCCTTATCATGTGGGGGGATTTGCCCATACTCACCACGCTGGGCATGCGGGTTGGCGAGCGCAGTTAGAGCTATCGTTGTTAAAATGAGGGACGCTGCTGCCCATCCCCTAGCTTTTTTCCCTTAGTCGCCTCTTACGACATCCGCGGATAGGTAGATATGGAGGGGCCTATTCTTCAGCCGGGGCCACCACGGCTAAACTAAATATGTATAATAATAGCTTCTTGTCGTGTCACTGATTCTGTCTCGGTAATCCTGTATTAGGTTAGTGAGCAGGTTGAGGTATGGTGGTCCTGAAAAGGGCCTTATTCCGTAGGTGAAAGAGTCAGTGTAGTGAAAGGATTAAAGTGCGCCTCTTAGAAGCTCCTTCCGTAGATCATCGACAAATTTATAGGCACGCGCGCTGTGTTTGTTCCCTGCTAGTCTACCATGAAACATAATTTCGTAGTTTCGGACAGATTTTTTTTGCGATTTGCACCATGAAACACATTCATTCCGAATTCGGTCCCGAAGACGGTACGTGACTTGGACTTCGTGTTTCGGACGGCTCCGAAGTTTCGGATAGACATTTTCATGGTAGACCCACTGATTCTTGTGGATTCTGGTGGCGAGGAAGAGGCTCGCGCGGATCCTTGTGATTTTATTGAAATTCAAACCCCTTGACTTTGAGCGTGGGTACCGGTCGAATACCGGTAGTGAACCAATGATTGGTTGCATCTGCACCATTAATGGTGCAAGTCAATGGTGCAAACGGTACGTCGGGTGATTTTTTCTGTTGGAAAAAAATTGTGTGAGCATTACGGATTCAGGCTTCCTCAGCGTGCTGAAAGGTAGCATGAAAGCATCCCATTTAAAATTCACAAAACCCATTGTCCTCTATGAAGGCCTGTCGCATTAGGTATAATGGAATGTCTGCCATGTAATTACGTTATCGTCTATGGCGCCGCGCCGTACAGTCGCGATCGAAGTGCTTTATTGTTTTCCGTCTAGCGTGGGGGAAATATAATGTTCACCCAGGAAAATAAGTTTTTATTTAAAGCAGAATATATTTTGTAAACTTTCAGTATGCACGAATATAAGTTTTTAATTGATTGCTGAAGTATAACTCCGCTTCTCAGAAAATACATAGGCTTTGCTTGTTTGTCACGACAACCAATGACACGTCATTGGTTAGATAGTTTTATATAAGCATTAGGTACATATTTCATCAAGTGTAGCGTGTGCTGCCCTTAGATCATTTGTTGAAGCTCACATTTGTCTTCTTTTTTTTTTCACATTTTTATAAGCTCTTATTTATTAGGGATTATAATTAGATTACTTTTCTTTTGAGCCTCACCTAGTTCGATCGGCACCACACTGAAGCTTTAAATTCAATTTTGTGAAAAAGGATCATCGAAAAAAATTATAGGCACCAAGCCGTGTTTGTTGCCTGATTCTTCTAGGCTTGGTCGCGAGGAACAGGCATAGCTTCACCTAGTTTCTAAGACGTTTCAAAGTGATCCTAGTGATTTTATTGAAATAAATGCCTTTGACTTTTGACTTTGACTTTGATTCTTTCATGGTCATCCTGTAAACTCATAAACTCATTTATTTATACAATTTTTGGTACACGTCAAGGAAAGAAAGTAGGGATTGTGTCAGACTGTATTAGGTCAGAGACCAGGTTGTGGCCCTGAAAAGTGAAAGAATCAGTATAGTGTAAGGATTGAAGTGCGCCTTTAAGAGGCTCCTTTCGTACACATTTCACATATGTTCGAATTAACTAATTATTAAACGTATGAGAAGTTCGTCGCTAAGATTGCTACCTTTCTACCAGCTACCAGCTGATTCATTGAGTTCCAACTGATTTGGCCCCAAACCAGCTGTTTTTACTATTGCATGTTTTCAATGAAAAAAATCTTCTTGGAACAAACTTTATTGCCAATTGAGTGTAGAATAAGTCCCTTTCGGGATAGCATAGCATATTATGAGTTACCTTGTATATTAGTTACGATTATCGGGTACTCCTATTGATCATTTACTTTCATACTTATCTTCTTCTTCTTCTTCTTCCTGCCCTTGTCCCACATTATGTGGGGTCGGCACAACATGTTTTCTTCTTCCACTCTCTTCTGTTAGCCGTCATCTCCGCACTCACATCTTTCTTACTCATGTCATCTTTAATACAATCCATCCATCTTTTCTTCGGCCTTCCTCTAGTCTTATATCCATCCACATTCATACCTAACGCTCTTCTCGTTACATGACTTTCATCCCTCCTCATGACATGCCCATACCATGCTAACCTATTACTTCTCAACTTTTCCGTCACTGGCACTACTTTCAAACTTCCTCTGAACTTCCTTCATACTTATGTAAAGCGAAAAAACCACTTTATTTCTTAAAAATAAATATTCCGTACATTTCACACACGGTCAGCTGATCCCAAACTAGGCGTAGCCTGTACTATGGGTACCAGAGACTGATATACATAATAGATAAATATTTAACACCGAGACACAGAACAAACATCTGTGTTCATCACACACATGTTTGTCCAGTGCGGGAATCAAACCCGCGACCTCTAGCGCAGAAGGCAGAGTTACTACCAACTGAGCTATGAGGTGTGTAAATAATGTAGTTTTTTGTCTATGCTTGCCTATGCATCAAAGGACTGTAACATCAGTAAATAATGAATATTCTATGCCGCTGCTAACCGTCATCCCCTATTCAACCCCTAACGACATCCTTGAGACGGGACTCAATTTGTTTTGATTGCGTAGCTCTAAGGGTTGCAAGGTCCTACCCGAGGGTGGGGGATGTTTTTATAAATGATTGGAACGACTACTGGTATTGCTTAGTTTTGTTCACAGGCCTTTTTCGCTTGGTATTTATTTCACACTAGTGGCTGCCGATGGCTTCATACGTGGTACCTGGATAAAAAGTATCCTAAATGTCCTTAATGAGTTAATTTCGCATTAGTACAACGTGTTCCGTAACTAGTAGTACCTATTCTATCCCGGAACGGAGTTTTTCTATCAACAAAAATAAAAAAACGAAAAATACTAGTAAAATTTCCGAACTAAAATCAGGTCTGTTTTTGTTTTTTTATCATCGTTATATCTATCGTTGTTAAAATAAGGGACGCTGCTGCCCATCCCCAGCTTTTCCCCTTAGACGTCTCTTACAACATCCACGGGTAGGTAACCGTCAGGCACCACGGCGAAATAGTAATCTACACATAATACCAGCCAAATAGATATTATGCGACTGCGAGTCGCTCGGTTGACTTCCGGCGCTCGTTCCGCAGGACGGGTCCAATTGAGCGCGCGCCGGAAGCAGCCGGCTGTCTCACCAGCAGCGTACTTGGACTCCGTTACCTGCTGAACTGTACTATAATATCTGATTATTTCATAAATAATAAATTAGATAGGAAATAGAATAAAAAGAAAAAGATATAAGAAAGGAGGAGGTAGGGCACAGCGAGATTTACCTGCTCTAAATTGGAGCAGCCCGCCTGGGAGGTACCTCCGCCTTACAGAAGATCGCAGCGAAATAACATTATTTGTTTGAAATAGTGTTGTGTTCCTGCGGTAAGGTTGCCAGAGCTCTTTAGGGGGTGAGTGGGTTTGGCAGGCAACGCATAAGCAATGCTCCAGGTGTTAATAAGTAGCTTTATCGTTTGACATAATCAAAATCAACTATTTAAACAAAAAATCGTAAGTCCGCTTTTTAGCCATTTCGACCCACTGTGAGGCGTAGCTTTGCACCTAGTTTCTAAGACGTTTCAAAGTGATCCTAGTGATTTTATTGAAATAAAGGCATAACGGACTCACGAACATAACGGACTTTGAGCCTCTGGACATAACAAAACTTCGTACGCAAGATATAATATGCGTTTAACGATCTAAATACCTAATTAACATCGCATTTGTCACAGCGCCACTGGACATTACCTGACAGAATCACAACACCATGGTATTGTGAGTGAGTACTGTTACCTATTTTGTCATAGACATCAGTATTACCTACATAGAACTGACACTTGCATCCTTCCTATTAATATTATAAATGCGAAAGTTTGTGAGGATGTTTGGATGTTTAGATGTTTGTTATTCAATCACGCCGTAACGGCTCAACCGATTTCGTTGAAACTTGGTATATAAAGAGTACTTTACATAGAATAACATAAAGTCTACTTTTTATGTAGGTACCGCGCGAGCGATGCCGCGGGCCGAAGCTAGTATTAACATATAAACAAGTGATTCGCTCCAAACTGAGATCTCGCGATGTCCGCTGAAAGTTAGTGCTTCTAGGATGGTGACCAAGAAAGAATCAGCCACACGACAAGCCAGCAACAAAAATGTTGATTAAGAATCACGTTTTTATCAATTCTCAGCAGTAATTTTTTTTTATGTTATACGTAGGCAAACACGCTTACGGCCCACCTGATAGAAAGCGGTCATTTATTGAGTTGCGCTTCTATACACGAGTATGTAAACCAATTCTATGACACATTACAATTATTTGTATTGTCATAATATATGACATTGATATTAGTATGCGTGGAGGCTACGAATGACATAATCTTTATGAATTGATGAAAATGAACTTTTCTCGGTGGCGTAGCGAGTGCCCGTCTGAGACGCATTTTTTATGTTTTATGGAGGCAACGAGTCTTACGGCCCTCCCGATGGTAAGTGGTTACCGTCGCCTATTATTCCTAACGATAACTACTAACGGTTACTAACCCGAAAAACGGTTATTTCAATGAGAAAAAAAATATGTAAGTGATGTGGATTTATTATATTATGTGTGATATGGGGATGTATGGGAGAAAACATACAATGCTTCATATCTCAGAATTCATCGAAGTTCTTTCTATGAAACTTAAACTATATATTCTTAACAAGATACCATAAAAACTCGCACCCGGAAGTGTCCGTTTAGGTGCCATGAGAAGGGTAATAAATTTTTTTTTTCAGTTTCTTTCCGTAAATTTGTTTATTGTCTTAAATCATACACACAATCATAAAAAAATGACTAAAAAAAGAAATCATACCTGTTTTAGGCATTTGCAATATGTAATTTAAAGTGATTTTTTTTTCATTTATACTAGTACTAGCTTTTATATAAATGCCGCGGGCAACAGCTCGTATTCGATATAAAGTTCAGCTCATCAGTCCATACATTCGCTGTGGATAATGTTATTTTCTTGCATCACCAGAACAAAATTGCAATTCACGAGCAAGCATTTAGCATTCAACACCGCCTCTCAATTCTAAATAAACCTTGCACAAGCTTATAATGAATCACGACTGGGTATTGAATTCGTATTACGATATATATGAAAATAAAATGTAGCATATCTAACATTCCATTTTATGAAAAATAATCATGAAAAAATGCTAGGCAGTGCGCCGTGTTTGTTGCCTGATTCTTGTAGGCTTGGTCGCGAGGTACAGCCATTTCGAACAGTGGGTCGAAATGGCTAAAAAGCGATTTTTACGATTTTTTCGATCTTAGTGATTTTATTGAAATTTACACCTTTTGAATTGTAATTAAGGCCTACCCTAAGAGTTCTTTGACGAATAGTCTTGAGCTTTTTCAATCCACCGACTTTCCGCAACTTTAACTATGTCGTCGGCTCTCCGACACTGTAACTATACCGAACGTATTGGGTCCTGTTGCCAATTTTTTATGCATCTTAGATCCGCAATAAATCACCAGCCTGCAGGGGTTCAAGTGGAACCGGTTTGAAATAACCGGTTACTGAACCGGCATAGCTAGCAGAACCGACGGCCGTTGGAACAAAAAGGTTCCAGAGTGGAGACCATACACCGAAAAGCGCAGCGTAGGACGGCCCCCCACTAGATGCTTGTCGTTTCACTGATTCTTTCTTGGTCATCCTGTATTAGGTCAGTGACCAGGTTGAGGTATGGCGGCCCTGAAAAGGGTCTTTGACCGTCGATGAAAGAATGAGTGTTGTGAAAGGATTAAAGTGCGCCTCTTAGAGGCTCTCTTCGTGCACATGTCTTCGAATTTTTAGGTTCCTTCACCGTTTGAGAGCACTAGCATAGCGCACACAAATTTTCGCGACACGACAGGTTTCGAACCCACGACCTGTGGATCGGAAGGACCACTAGTAGATAACTTGCTCACGAGTTGCACGCTTACGCAAGCACCCATTTGTAAATTAATAGGACAAACACATGTTAATGTACATATTACATTGGATGCGCAAGCAATGCATACAGTTAATGGTCTTTTGTTACTGTCCGCAACGGATTTTCGATCGCAACTCCACTGCAATAGGTGTTCTTTTTGGTCATCGGAAAAGACATACGTGCTATTGATGTATGTGTGATGTGTACTGGACATTGAATGGCATCATTGCTTGTTTTCGAATGGAATATTATGGTTAAGACAACGTACTCAAGGTCCAGAGAGCAGATTTTAAGTGTGTGTGTAACTCAGTCGTGTGAGCTGCACTCGGCAAATTATGTTCTCACTATCAATGGCCGTGGTGGCCCCGGCTAAAGAATAGGCCCCTCCATATCTCTATCCGCGGATGTCGTAAGAGGCGAATAAGGGAAAAAAGCTAGGGGATGGGCAGCAGCGTCCCTCATTTTAACAACGATAGCTCTAACTGCGCTCGCCAACCCGCATGCCCAGCGTGGTGAGTATGGGCAAATCCTCTCACATGATAAGGAATTTGCTGTCTGTGGGGGAGGCCATGTTCAGCAGTGGACATCGAACGGCTGAAATGATGATGATGATGAATCAATACGCAATAGAGAGCACTGGTGGATGGGTGGTAGTGGCCCCGCCTTCCGATCGACAGGTCTTGAGTTCGAAACTTGCCGTGCGCCAATAGATTTTCCATTCGGAAAATTTATGTGCGCTATGCTAGTGCTCTCAAACGGTGAAGGAAAACATCGCGAGGAAACCGGCATGTCCTAGAACCTAAAAAATCGAAGACATGTGACATGTGCACGAAAGGAGCCTCTAAGAGGCGCACTTTAATCCTTTCACTACACTGATTCTTTCATCGACAGTCATAGGCCCTTTTCAGGGTCACCATACCTCAACCTGGTCTAAAAAGAATTTGTGATACGACAAGAGGAAGAACAAACAATACTGCTGCCGCTTGCTTGTCGTGGCACTGATTCTTTCTTGGTCATCCTGTATTAAGTCAGTGTCCAGAATGAGGTATGGTGGCCGTGGACCTTTCCAGGGTCACCATACCTCAACCTCGCTTAACCTGCCTATGACCATCGATGAAAGAATCAGTGTAGTTAAAGGATTAAAGTGCGCCTCTTAGAGTGCACTTTCGTGCACCTTTAGGAGGTAGGATAGAATAAAATTTTTGACGTAGTTCTAAGTACCTACACCCTAAGGTAAATGATCTAAGCCTACCTATACATAACATTGTTAATACTTAGATACTACCTAGGTACCTAACTAATGTAAACTGTTCTGTTTTTGTTTGGACTTTTTTATATTTTTTGTTGTCAACAGACATACCTACATATTTAATTCTAGTACTACTGATTGACATTATTTAAGTGTTCCTATGCGGACCACAGAAAAGAGGGGACTCTTCTAACACAGGTTATTGCAACTTAAAAGAAGAGTTCCCAAACCATGTAACACAACACCTTGTTTGGAACAATAAACAATATTTTGATTTTGTTTTTTTTTGACCTTTCGTGTACGGTAGTAAGTTGTATAATGACTGTTGAGTGCTATAGTTCGAAACTACAATGACTTCCAAAAAGTCCTTCAGAAAAGTATTCCTACTTACATAAAGGCTCTTAGGGGTCGAGAAAGTGGGTCAACCTTTTGCGCAGTAATGTCAGCCCCTTGCCGTTTTAAGGCTGTAGGTAGGTTGGTATTTGCGGGTCAAGGACCTTTGTTTGATTGGATTATTTTGATCGTTTAATTAGCTGTGTAAAGGTTGTACTTGTATTACGTAGCCATTTTGCCTTCTTTACAAGTGGTTCGCCTCGAACTGTGATCTCGCGATATCTAACAACAGTTATCATCTAGTAACAGTTGGCGCTTCGATGATCGTTGAGGCTAAATTAAGATAGTAAATAGTAATATTCCGGACATAGCACACATAGTCAACTGATCCCAAACTAGGCCTACCCTGTACTATGGGTACCAGAGACTGATATTCATAATATATAAATATTTAACACCCAGACACAGAACAAACATCTGTGTTCATCACACAAATGTTTGTCCAGTGCGGGAATCGAACCCGCGACCTCTAGCGCAGAAGGCAGCGTTACTACCAACTGAGCTACGAGGCCAGTCAAAAGATAAACTTAAATCGCATCTCTAGCATGTTCTAATTACGGACATGGCAAAACTGTAACCCACGAGGTTCAAAGGCCTTCGGAGACCATAAAAGCCTATATGTCTAAAGACTTTTTAGGGTGGCTAGCTTCTGACAGAGAACAGTTTGAGATATGGCTGTGAAAGAACCAGTGTGGTGAAAGGGTTAAGTGTGCCTCAGAGAAGCTTTTATACGAAGTTGATGTTCGATTTGATTGACCTTATGCAATTGTTACTAATAAATTTTATCGTGGTAATGTTCCAGAACCATTACCAAGATAGGATTTGATTCCTGGGGTTCCGCCCTCAGACTGAGTGCGTCGAAGCCCCTTATCGACTGTGTCGAAATCAATTGCTTTGATTAGATCCTTGTACTCCTACCCTGGCCCTACTTTTAAGGCATGTTCCAAAAACCTTTAACCTCATGTTTGGCTGTAGTTTAGGTCAATTTAGTAATCTTTGTGTTTAGGTTTGTTTCATTTAGATTAGGATTTACTATTATTATTTGTGTTGTTTCATTGCAAAATACAAAGAGGGTACTGGTTTAGTGGTGGTTGTGACCCCATCGTGCGTTCAAATCACTCAGTAAATTTTTCTTTTGGATATTATTCTTCTAATATTATAAATGCGAAAGTTTGTGAGCATGTTTGTTGTTCAATCACGCCGTAAAGACTCAACCGATTTTGTTAAAACTTGGAAAAGATAAAAGTTCTTCACCTAGAAAAGCATATAGGCTACTTTTTATGTAGGACCACTCGAGCAAAGCCGCGGGCGCAAGGTAGTAAAATCTAAGTACTAGTAACAAACATGACGAGACACAATTATTGTTTTCAAAAATTTTAAATCGAGGTTTAATTCAATTTTTTACTGTTTCTAAGTAAACATGCCACTCCATTTCCGTTTATTTATAACAGGTGCGGTAAAATCCTGTAAGTTGACGTGCGTGCGTCCGCTATCGATCGACGCTAGTAGGACTTGTGGCGCCCAACGTGGTACTGTTACTATGCAGAGATAGAAGGTCTAATTTGTGCCTTATGTTTTACTGGATAAAGTCTATCGACGTACTGTTTACACGCTGGTCTGAATTCAGTGGTTTTTGCATTTGGGATTGGCGAAGTTGTCTGAGGCAATTGATGTCTTATGCGGGTTCAATCAGGGTTTGATTTAAACCAGCAAGTGTCAAAAAGACAGCGTAGCATACATATTTAGCTAAACTATTCAAAAACAAGATTGTTATCTAACATTTCGCCTACTTTTCAGTTTCCTTACAGAAATGGACATAATAATTTGGACCTTACATCCTACATATTTGAGTCTAAAACGTCACGCAGGCCTTGTCAAAGGATGAAATGGGACGGGCGTCGGACTTGCTGGCCGAACATTGCAAACTGAGCCTTATTTTTGTCCCTTTCTGGTTTATTTTGGGATACCTAAAATGAACTAGGAATTGAGGTTATATTTGAGGAAGACCTTTTCAGGGTGCTAAGATTATACGATGTTATTTATTCCCGTAGCACCAAAAAAAGACTATTACTAGCCTTTTTATCCACCTGCCGAGAAGGAGGGAAATGTTTTTTGTTTGCTTGCTGGTCGTTTTACTGATTCTTTCTTGGTCATGTGTATTAGGTCAGTAACCCGGTTGAGGTATGGTGGCCCTGAAAAGGGCCTTATGACCTTCGGTGAAAGAAAAAGTGTAGTGAAGCTTTAATGTCAACTAGCTTCCGCCCGCGGCTTCGCTCGCGTGGGTAACTACATGATCTAGGTAAAGAAATATTTATATTCCAAGCTTTAACGAAATCGGTTGAGCCGTTACGGCGTGATTGAATAACAAACATCCTCATAAATTTTCGCGTTTATGATATTAGTAGGATGTCTATAGTATCCAGATCACTACCACGCCCCACGAGGGGGTGGGACAGCCGTGCGTCGACCTCGCATCGACCTGCATTCCGGGTAACCACGACTATGGTCATGACATCATGCCTTCATATAGACATTATACTTTAAAACAGTTGGGTCAATAACCCGACATGATAAAGGGCTGGCACCCGTTATACGGAGTTAGTAGTGTTATACGGAGGCAAACAGGCTTACGGCCCTCCTGATGGTAAGTGGTTACCGTCGCCTATTGACATCAGCAACGCCTGGAGCATTGCTAATGCGCTGCGTTGCCTGCGGAACCCCTCCCCCTCTAAAGGGCTCTGGTAACCTTACACACCGCAGGAACAGAACACTATTTGAAACAAATAATTGTAATTGGCTGCGATCTTCTGTAAGACGTTTCACTGCACTTCACTTATAATATACTAGCTGATGCCCGCGACTTCGTCTGCGCAGGATTAGTATAGGTATATACTTACTTGACACTTATCGTCATATTTTGGACATTTCACACAATATCTTTATAAATTGAAGCCTATGTGTTATTCTGATGTATAAGCTCTATTAATGTGAAGTTTCATTAAAATCCATTCAGTAGTTTTTACGTGAAAGAGTAACAAACATCAATCCATCCATCCATACTTACAAACTTTCGCGTCAATTATATTAGTAGGATTTTTTTTGGAATAAATGTACAAAGAAAGCTCTTTCATATGACACCCTTATTCGTATACCTATTTGCATTACTTTTATTTATATCCCCTATTTGGACCCCTATATCTTAACAACCCTTTGGCCGATTTAACCCATATTATTCAATCTTGATAGGTAGTACTATCACCAAAAGTTCCGCCTTACCACCTTAAGGGTGTATTTTGCGTGAAGTGATCTGTGCCTTGCTTGCATAAATGCGTAATCATAAAAAGTACCGTTTTTGTGTAACTATATGTTCGTATTGTTTTGGTTGCAACTGAACAACAGACTGGGTAATCAAAGTCATAAAATGAATGGTTTACCCTCAAAGGACCACAATAAATAAAGAGATGGGCCGGACAGGCTAACTTAGCCGTGTACGAGCGAAACAGTTTCAAAATTGGTAAGGCGGAAATTTTGGTGATAGTACAACCTGTTGATCTACTAAATTCCATGCAGATCGGAATGACGGTTCGAAAGTTAAGCTCTAACGGCCGAAGAAAAGATGGATGGATTGTATTAAAGATGACATGAGTAAGAAAGAAGTGCGGAGATGACGGCTAACAGAAGAGAGTGGAAGAAGAAAACATGTTGTGCCGACCCCACATAATGTGGGACTAGGGCAGGAAGAAGAAGAAGTAATATACATACTCACTCACTGGCCTCATAGCTCAGTTAGTAGTAACTCTGCCTTCTGCGCTAGAGGTCGCGGGTTCGATCCCCGCACTGGACAAACATTTGTGTGATAAACACAGATGTTTGTTCTGTGTCTGGATGTTAAATATTTATCTATTATATATATCAGTCTCTGGTACCCATAGTACAGGCTATGCCTAGTTTGGGAACAGTTGACCGTGTGAATATGTCCGGAATATTTATTTATTTATATTTATTTATACAAACACAATGCCGATTCGTACAAGGTGTTCGAGAGATCTTCGCTCGCTTGTTCAACCAGTCTTAAAACGAACAAAAGTCCCACTGACTCAGACATGAATACTCATCAACAATCAAAGCTCACAGCATTAGACAAACGTGAATAGGCATACCACTGAGTCACGGGCACCGGGCCAAATGCCACGTTGATTATGACAATTAGCGCCGTGATAGATGCCTGGTGTACAGGATAAGGGTCACAGACCTATAGATTTTAGTTTTGGCTACTTATGGAGCCGTGTTGGCTTAGGAGGTACCTCGACTTTCGATCTGTAGGTCGTAGGTTCAAATCCCGGCCCTGCACCCATGGATTTCACTATTCGAAATATTTATGTGCGCATTAACACGTGCTCACGACGGAACATTCAGAGGACACTCGCGACTTTTGTCCCCAAGAATGGTAGACATCCATTCAGATCTCCATCATCATAAACCCAGTATCAGAGGTCCGATTCTGAGATGTCAGTGAGTTCTCACTTCTCATTCTTTGACCACGAAAAATGAAAATATTACTGGTTTTTGTTGGCGCTCTTTTGATGATACCATAGAAAAACGGTTAAGCTATTCACTTTTCACGGTCGAAGAGTGAGAAATGAGACATCACTGACGACTGTCCTCATAGCTCAGTTGGTAGTATTTCTGCCTTCTGCGCTAGAGGTCGCGGGTTCGATTCCCGCACTGGAGAAACATTTGTGACTAACACAGATGTTTGTTTTGTGTCTGGGTGTTAAATATATATCTATTATGTATATCAGTCTCTGGTACCCATAGTACAGGCTATGCCTAGTTTGGGATCAGTTGACCGTGTGTAATATGTCCGGAATATTTATTATTATTATTTATTATCTCAGAATCGGACCTCTGTACGCATTCATAACCTCCGTATCAGTAGTCAAGTTCACAAAGGCCCCCAGACGGGCCGCAGGCTCTAGGCGCCCACGTGGGGTCATCGACACCGGTGAATCACCGCCCTTCGCACTTCCTTGGCACTGCGTGGGTGTACGCGGATCTCGGTTCAGGTTTCGCAGATCGAATAAATAAGCTGATTCGAGTCGGTGCTGCCGAAACGATTTATTATATCACTATTTGTATCATTGTGGCCGCAAATATACAGAGATTGAAGCCAAATAGATAAATAAATAACACCCACACACATTCACATACATAGTCCTGACCCCACACTAGGTTTCCCTGTGTCGTATCAGAAACTACGAGTACCATGGTACCACAACACCCAGACCCGAAACAAATATTTGCAGATCATGCAAACAATTGTCCCGCGCGGGAATCGTACCGAAATATTTGTTCCGGGTGTTGTGGTACCATGGTACTCGTAGTTTCTGATACCCACGACACAGGGAATCCTAGTGTGGGTCAGTACTACGTATGTATGTATGGGCGGTTGTTATTAAATTATGAAATCTGTACTTAGGCTCGTATTCAGAGACACGACTCAAGCATAGATTTAATCACAGATCAGCTGAACTCTATTTAAGTATTGAATCTCTTCTCAAACATAACTTTTATTCAAGAGCTGTACTTAAACTACTCTCCGCTGAATCGAGTCTCAAATCTGTACTCAAATGTTCTCGTTTACATTTTGATTTATTTATAAATCATATCGTTCATAAATCATATAAACGAAAATTATAAATCCGTTTTACGCAGAAATTCAAACAGCCAGTGTGCAAATAGAACAGAACTATAAAGTGAAGTATAAATATGCATCAAAGTACGTGTAACGGAACGAAAATGTCATTTGATTAATGTCTAATCAAATCTAAACTCAAGCACCAATTTCGTCTGAATGACGTTTCAGAATAAGCATTTACTCAGGTGAACTGTGATCATTGAATCTATACATAAGTACTGTTCAAGAATTAGAATCTCGACTCAAATCGAGATTTAAGTACAGATCAATGCTTGAGTCTTGTGTCTGAATACGAGCCATAGTGTCGGTGACTGTACGTATTGTCAAAGCTATCGTTGCAGTAGCCTTATCGCTTTCTTCGTAGTGTTATCGACAAAACTCTAAAACCGGTTTATGATTCCGAAAACCGATAAACAACGAGCTGACCGAATTGCGTTCGGCAAATACCGAGAAATGATAAAGGAAGCAACAAAGCAGCCGTATACGAACGGATAAAATAATATATTTAAAAAAAAAACCTACTGAAAAATTAATACTCGAAAGAGTTGACAAGATTTGGAATTTGGATTTTCAGAGGGGAAAATTTTATTCAAAAACTAAATTACAATATGTACCTAACGAATTATTGTCTCCGCAAGTGAAAATCCAATGAGTAGGGCTAAGACAAATCCAATGACACCTCATTTACAAAAATCCATCGATCCCTTTAGGCAACTTTGACGCACAAAGGAGCATACAAACATACTCGAAAAAGTATGCATGTATACTCGAAAAAATCCCTTCTGCGAAGATTGGAAAAAATTCAACTTGGTGAAAATTTTAAAATTGGAACGACGGAAGCGCATACCATTGCCGCACGTCGTCTATTTCGGTCGTTTTCGGTGTGCTCTATAAAAATGTTTTATTATAGTTTTAAAAATAAGCCAAAAAATCCGTTAAGGCCGCATTCACTATCATAGGGCATTTTATTATCACTGTTTTGTTGCAAATAAATAATTATTCTATTCTATTCACACGCGGCCGAAAATTGAATTATAGTGTTGTTGCAGTTATCAGAATAAAGAATGCTTTGTGATTTCATGGCCTTATCTTTTTGCCAATAGTTTCTTATTACATCTGTTTTAAGATTTATAATAAGTTACGAAATGATTCAAAAGATTTAGGGGGTTCTTAAGGGAAGGGTGGTTTCGAGTCGGCCACGCGTGCGCGGTGATGCCTCTGGTATTGCAAGCAGCTTTTGTATGCTACGGTAACCACTTACTAATAGGTAGGCCGTATGCTTGTGTGCTTGTGTATCTTAGTAGTATAAAAAAATAAATGAAATACCTATGTCAGGGCTATCAATAAGCTTAGGTCCCAGACGCAGGATCCAAAAAGAACCAGTGACTCGACGAACGAACGATACCTTGCCCTTTTACTTGCCTTTAATTAGCAAATCCGTGAAGAACTTAGGTCACCGACATAGCTCTCAGAATTAGCAACATTCTAATATAATATAGCTCGCAGAACCGACAACCATAGGCGAATAAAGGTCCTCGAATGGCGACCACGAATCGGGCGACACAGTTTTGAGGTTGCGGAAAGTCGGTGAAGGAAAAAGGCTCAAAGAAAGAGAGAGGCCTTTGTCCACTAGTTGACTTCTCCAGGCTGATGATGAAGACGATAACTTCTCGCCCTTTTCGTCAACAAATCTGTAGAAGAATGCCATAACACCATAAGTGCCCTCGTAAATTCCACTTCACGTGTCAACGGCACTCACGGCATCTCGTATTTGGCCATCGAGAGATTCGTCGGCTGCCATAGATTTATTATTTACTGGAGACGACGAGTTGACTTTCTGTATGCGTGAAAATATAAATATCTTTAATGTCATAGGTGAAAATCACAAGAGACATTTAATAATGTACTTAGATTAAGTTAGTAGGTATACATAGACTAATAATGTACGTAGGTTGTGAGGTGAAACACACAAAATTTTAATAATGTACTTAGATTAAGTTAGCTGTATACGTAGACTCATCATAATCATCATTTCAGCCGTACGACGTCCACTGCTGAACATGGCCTCCCCTCACAGACAGAGCAAATTCCCTATCATGTGGGGGGATTTGCCCATACTCACCACGCTGGGCATGCGGGTTGGCGAGCGCAGTTAGAGCTATCGTTGTTAAAATGAGGGACGCTGCTGCCCATCCCCTAGCTTTTTCCCTTAGTCGCCTCTTACGACATCCGCGGATAGGTAGATATGGAGGGGCCTATTCTTTAGCCGGGGCCACCACGGCGAAGACGTAGACTATTTTGAACAAAAATATTTTTTCATAACACAGAATTGATCACAGTCACAATCACAGTGATCGTTCCGTCGATCCGTTCCGATCGATTAGAAAATGCTTTATTGCACAGGACAAAAACAAGTATTAGGCGAACTTAATGCTGGTTAGTCTTTTCTTCCAGCTAACCTTTGAGTAGTGAAGAAAGGATAACAAAAAATGAACAAGTGCAAGCGAGACTTTACAGTTTTTGCTTGCATCATATTTTAAGTATTAATTTTATTTACAGAAATAAACTTAAAACTAATACAAGTTAATATTTACAAAATACACAAGAAACAGTTGAGCCATCTAAAGACCGTTACAAACGATCTATAGATAGCTCAACTGATCCAGATCACTACCAGTCGGAAGCGTCCCCAAGACGCTGGCGGAATTGCCACGCTGGATGGCAATGCTAATTCGCTGGGCCAAATAAGAGCCAGCTCTCGGGTCACGCGTCGCTTATTTTATTTTATTTTAAGTATTATTTGCATTAGGTACATATTTAATCAAGTGTAGCGTGTGCTGCCCTTAGATACTTTAGCATTTATAATATTATGATAAAAGTTTCAGAAAAAAAAATGTTCAGGCCAACCGTTGCTCTCTCCATTTGATATATGCTCTGGGGCTGACATTGTTTTGACAGCCCGATTCGAGTGTTCCGTCGGTCCTCTAACTACTTTCAACACGACACTCAGTTTCATTCTTGCTGCGTTGAAATCAGAATTAGTATTCTTTGATGCAATTAATGTGGGGATGAAAGTCATGTACATTTTTTTTAATGTTATATGGAGGCAAACAGGCTTAAGGCCCTCCTGATGGTAAGTGGTTACCGTCGCTTATTGACATCAGCAGCACCTGGTGCATTGCTAATAAGCTGCCTGCCGAACCCCTCCCCCCCCCCCTAAAGAGCTCCTTACTCACCGCACGAACACAACACTATTTGAAACAAATAATGTTATTTGGCTGCGATCTTCTGTAAGGCGGAGGTACCTCCCAGGCGGGCTGCTCCAATTTAGAGCGAGAAAATCTCACTGTACCCTACCTCCTCCAAAAAATATAACGAGATTATATACCTAAATAACACCCAACATTGTTGTGGTACCACGGTACTCGCAGCTTCTAATAAACACGACACAGGTAATCCTTGTGTGAGGGCAGGACTATGTGCACTGGTGGTTGTTTTTTATTTATTATTTAAATTAAAATTAGCAGGGTGACTAAGAAATGACAAGTGGTACGTTGTAAACTCCACGTTGCGGCAGGTCATGTGGTTTCCTGTAGAGATAGCTTGACACGTGTTCGTTGTTTGTCACAATATTATGACAGGGTTAAATATAGATTTTGTTGCTGCTTTACTAATAGAGGTGGGTTTTGTATGCGTTATCCGAACAGACTTAAGCAGTGTTCAAACGGTGTGCGATATGTCATCTTACTACTAGGTACATATTATAATACTAGCTTCCGCCGGCGGCTTCGCTCACGTAGTACCTACATTAATTTTTTTTTTTTTTATACAACAGAGGTGGCAAACAATCTTACGGCCCACCTGATGGTAAGCGGTTACCGTAGCCTATGAGCGCTTGCAATACCAGAGGCATCACACACGCGTAAATGTAGCCTATATGCTATTCTAGGTAAAGAAATTTGTCTATTCCGAGATTCAACGAAGTTGGTTGAGCCGGTACGGCGCGATTGAACAACAAACATCGAAAAGAAATCTTTTTTTTGTAAAATTAATTAGTTAGGTACCACGCCAGTGAAGCCGCGGGAGGAAGCTAGTATTATATAATAGTCCTAATTCATCCCACTGAATCTTGATTTGTTGTAGGAAGTCGCAGGCGCACGCTAGTTCTTAATATGAAAGATCATCTCTGTAATATGTGGCAATCAAATTGACTGACAGATTGTCTACTGGGGTATCCATGTCTTGTGTTACTCTACGACTCGCGTACTGGTTAATTTGTGGTCTTGAAGTGAGGTCTTATCTCTAAGATCTGAGAGCTGATTGGGACAATTAGACTTTCGAATTGAAAATACCATATAATGGCTTAGTCAAGCAGATTGACCATAATAAGTATGGTGGTAATAGGGATCGGCAGCAGCAATATTTTTAACAAAGATAGCTCTAACTGCGATCGCCATGCCCAGCGTGGTGAGTATGGGCAAATCCCCCCACATGATAAGGAATTCGCTCTGTCTGTGGGGGAGGCCATGTTCAGCAGTGGACGTCGAACGGATGAAATGATGATGATGATATGATGAAATACTTGAAAAAGATATTATTACATTCTGTAAATTACAAAATCGCTATTCACGATCACCAACCTACCTATGACCTTTAGGTACCTGATTACACGGGATGTGGGTCGCGTAAGGCTTCGTAATCTCGTGAGGTCACGGCCGAAATCAGTGGAAGGGGAAGGGCCTTTTGCTTCTTTATATAGGCTTGGTCACGAGGACCAGGCGTAGCTTGGATATTAGATAGCTAAAAAAACGCTAAAGAAGCGATTTTCTAAGGTTATCTTAATTATGCCGATTTATGCCTCAACTATTATCGCAGCACCTTTTAGGCATCGCGAGGTCTCAGAAAACTACTAGTTTTTTTTTACTAGAAGCCGCGGGCAGAAGCTGGTGTATCATATAACCGAAAGCCATAAAAAACCCTCTAGCCATCAAAAATGAACACAGGTCATACCACGAATCGGCCCCCTTATGTCAATATTCATGGTTGCCGTAGCGGTTCGCTGACCCGGCCGCCATCTTGGGAATTTCACTGACCAATTGTTCGTATGTCATATGGATATTTGGCCGCTAGACCGCTATATCAAAAGAATGCATTGTCAAGGCAGGGCAGACGTACTATACGCTTTTGTATAGATTTTTTGCCATTACTTTTGTCCCGTAGCGATGGGGTGACCTTAAATTTTATTGACCTTTCCCGCGACAGTACTAGACCAATTAAAATGATGGCTTCCCTAAATGGGGCAAAGTAGGGGTTTCAAATTATGAGGTTCTTCTCATACTACTTATACTTGTCTTACCCTACTAATAATATTATAAATGCGAAAGTTTATGACAATGCTTGGAAGTTTGTTTTTCAATCACACCGTAACGTCTAGACCGATTTCGATGAAACTTAAAATAGATATTAGTTATTACCTGGAAAAGCATACAGGCTACACAAGCGAAGCCGCGGGTACAAGCTAGTATTTCTTATAAATGCGGAACAAAGACGCGGTCTACAACTAGTCCGCTATAATTACGGGTACATAGTTTATCGCCAACGCACCTTGTTACTTCAGGTCATTGAACCCGTGTAATCTTGTTGCGTATTTGTTATGGAGTGCGTTTGAATCGTGATTCTCCATTTATTGCCAACAATCATCATCATCAACAGCATGTAAGAGGCCTCTAAGAGGCGCACTTTAATCCTTTCACTACACTGATTCTTTCACCGCCGGTCAGCCCTATTCAGGGCCACCATACCTCAAACTGGTCACTGACTTAATGCAGGACGACCAAGAAAGAATCAGTGACACGACAAGCAAAGCAAGCATCAGCCTGTAGAAGTCCACTGCTGGACATAGGCCTCCCTGGAAGATTTCCACGATGAACGGTCTTGATACTTTTCCATCCACCGACTTTGCGCAACATTCACAATGTCGTCGATCCATCCCGCCCGATGGTCTTCCAACACTGCGTCGCCCAACGGCTATCGTAAACCTCTGATTCTACTCTAACGGCTGACTCAGAACAGCTGAATCGCAAGATTTTTACAGACTTTTACGATAGCCGTTTTACGAAATAGCGAGATTTCAATGAATCCTACTAATATTAAAAATGCAAAAGTCTAAACTTTTGGATGTTTGGATGGATGTTTGTGGTTCAATAACGCCCAAACGGCCGAACGGATTTGAATGAAATTTGGCACAGAGATAGATTATAGTCCGGAATAGCACATAGGCTACTTTTAATCTTCATAGATACTTACCACGCGAGCGAAACGCGGGCGGAAGCTTGTATAAAATAAATATGGGATTTTGGTGGATTTCACTTCACAATTTGCGAAACAATTGCAATGCTATCGCGAATTCTCAGGCTCACGCGGTGACGCAAGTTCTGCGCTGCAAGGGTTGCGAAAACTGATGTTGTGCTCTTCATAATCGTCAGTGAATCAGACATGATCGCCACGACACGTGACCTTTTTATCTCGGCGAATTATAAAGAAGTTAGTATAATATAAATAAATAATAATAATATAAGCTTTTATTCTCTTACACATTCACAAAATACAAAACAAAAACATCCTAAATCTATAATAAGTACATTCAATATTTATAATCTTTATTTAATGTTCCTGTGTGTAAGGACCGCTTGCAGCGGCAAAAGCCTCCTCCAGCTCTCTCCATCTCGCTCTATCTCTAGCGGCTGTGCTCCACGCTTTTCCGGCTATTTTTACAATGTCGTCGTCCCATCTTTTATATGGTCTTCCCTTTTTTCGTTTTTTCTGGATTGGGTTCCAATTAGTTATTGTCTTTGACCATCTCAGAAGTTATTCAGAAGTTAGTATAGCATAGCATAATTACTATCGCGAATGGGGCTTATTCCAAAACCCAATTGGCAATAAAGTTTGTTCTAAGACATTTGTATATTCGAAATTTTTCATTCCAAAAATACCTACACAATATTCAATATTTATTTAGAATACAGTATAACTTCATAACAGGTTTTTTTTTATCCCTGAGGCGATGACATATGTTATTAGTAGGTACATTATAATAAATAGGTACAATTAGATAGGTACTAATCGAAACATTTCGTTTCTATCACTATCTGTGCAAGTTGTAGGAGTTTCGGTAGGTGATTGAAAAAAATATCCACGCTGTTCGCAGACAAGATATTGAGCAGATAGACAGCGAGTGACATGGGGGCAAACTTAAGTAGGTTGGTCCTACAGTGCGGCACTTCCAGCATGGCGGGTCGGCGGCACGCGCCCAAGTAGTCGTTGGGCGCGCGCTGCCGCAGCGCGGTGCAGCTCTCCGCGGAGCACGCGCACCATGTACTTAACCAGCGCCATGTCTCTCCGCACCGACAGCCTGCAGTACCCTACCATACCTAGGACGAACAGACTCGGGTACATCAATGGGTAGTACGGATAGACTCCATATTCTTTTAGGTAAAGGAAGCGTGTAAATTTGTTTTGGATCTTTTCCACCATGAGTTTGTACTTCGCTTCATGGGGATTCCATATGATGGCGTAATATATTATATTAATATTTTTTTCCAAACTTCTCTTCCTAATACAAATTAATAAACGTAATAGAAGTTCGGCATTGAGATTGCTATCTAAAACAGCTGATTTTTGCTAGATATTTTTCAAGTTACATTCGTTTTACGTTCGTAGTACGAAATGTATTGCCAATTGCGTGTATGATAAAAGAGCCTTTCATAGCATAGCATATATATTATGATCTTACAATATTCCCCATAAAAGTTATATTTACTGTCCCTGGTCTAAATTTTGAAATGCACAATTTATTATTATTCGTAGTGTCATTAAAAAAAAAAAGCTATAATGATACAATTGGTAATTCACAAGTTTTGGTATGTATTAATTACTCTGCATATGCACTGCACACTATCTTAAAGCTAGCAATGTTTTTGAGCGTACAATAAGTTTTCTTGAATACCCAAAAGTAGCATCCTTATCATTGCTATTGTTGTGGGAGTTAGTCACGAAATTATCGTGGGTTCGGGACTGAATTGGGCAATCGCAAAGCGTGCTTAGTGGTAGACGGAGGAGCATCTCGGTACAAGTGTCTAGTTAAATAGAAGTTGGAACTTCCTGTGTCTGAGATCTGGATAAAAACAGAGGTAAATTAGTGATTGTTGATGCGGGAAGAATAACTCAACGTGCTCCGTGTAAATCAGATTTAATATTCAGGATGTTTATTTGCAGAAATAAGTGTTACAGAGAGGTCTTAAAGCTAAGAATATAAAGCATTTTAAAACTTATTCACTCTTTTCGACCAAACATGTATGTTTGGTCGACATACATACATAAAATCACGCCTATTTCCCAGAGGGGTAGGCAGAGACCACGGCCTTCCACTTGCTACAATCCTGACATACCTCTTTCGCTTCATTCACTCTCATCACATTCCTCATACACGCTCATCGGTTTAGGGTACTCTTGACCTGGCCTTTGTCCAAAACGTCACCGATTTGGTCGCTAAACGTACGCCTAGGTCTTCCTCTACCAACGGTTCCATTCACACTCGCCTTATATACCTGTTCGACCAAACAATGTGATGTATTTTTGAAAATTGCTAGAATCGCATATTCGCAGTAGGTACTGTAGTACAGTAGGGAAGACGGTTTCTTGGAGTTGATTGTGGAATACAATATTTTTCTGTACAACATAGCATTAGGTACTGATTTGATTTTTTCTCTTATTTCCAGAGAACAAGCTAAAGAAATGGCGGACGCGGACATAGAGACGTTGCAGAACGGAACTGCAACGCTGTCGCTCGAGGAGGAAGAGAGGCTGAAGCAGCGCCCAGCGGACATCGACGCTGTAAGTGATAAATAATAAATAAATATTCCGGACATAATATCACACATGGTCATCTGATCACAAACTAGGCATAGCCTGTAGGTACTATGGGTACCAGAAACTGATATACATAATAGATACATATTTAACACCCAGACACAGAACAAACATCTGTGTTAATCACAAATGCTTGTCCATTGCGAGAATTGAACCCGCGACCTCTAGCGCATAAGGCAGAGTTACTACCAACTGAGCTATGAGGCAAGTCAAATGATAATAATATTATCATTCCAGCCGTTGGAAGTCCGCTCCTGAACATAGGCATATCATTTGGGCGGAAATTGCCCATACTCACCACGCTGGGCACACGGGCGCATTTAGAGCTATCGTTGTTTAAATAGGGGACGCTGCTGCCCATCGCCTAGCTCTTTTCCCTTAGTTGCCTCTTACGACTTGGCGATTTGGAGGGGGGGGGGATTTGGTAGTTGTAACTTTGCAAACATAATTTTTATAACAATTAATGAGAAACGCGTGTCAGCTTGCTTGCTTGTCGTGTCACTGATTCTTTCTTGGTCATCCTGTATTAGGTCTGTGACCTCAGTGATTCTTTCTTGGTCATCATACTTCAACTTGCGGGGAGTCGGTGGATGGGAATGGCTCGATACCGTTCGAAATAGAACTCTTTGGGTGAGGCCTTTGTCCAGCAGTGGACTTCAACAGACTGATGATGATGAACATCACGCGAAAGGTTCCTCTAGTAGTGTATAAATAACTTCCTCACAAAAACCAACCTTTCTTCTTTCAGGATGTCCGCGAAATGGAGCGACGCAAGCGCGTCGAGGCGCTGATGTCTTCGAAGCTGTTCCGCGAGGAGTTGGAGCGGGTGCTGGACCAGCAGATGCACGAGGGCGGGGACGCGCCACTCCTGCAGCGCATCCGCGAGATGGTGGGCGGGCGGCTGCATAGCGGCTCATTGAGGGTAAGACTATACACCAAGTGGGTTCAGTATGGAGCGGTCTGAAACTATAAGAGAAAGGAAGCGTCGTCGCCGATTTTAGATATAAAAAAAATTGCATACATAGGTTTTCGGAAAATGTCTACGCGACACGAGAATCGACCGGGTAACTTTCGAAAAAAAAAATCTCTTTTATTACGAAAATTGTAAATTACTGAAGTTATTTTGTCATTTTTTCACATTTCTATATGCTTTTATTTTATCATCACCATGGGTCAATGGGATTTTATATTAAATTTTCTGATTATTTTTCTTTTGAGCCTCTCCTTGTTTGACCGGCACAACACTGATACCCTAAATTCCATTTTGTGAAAAAGGATTATCGAAAAAAATTGCCACAGCGATAGATATTTAGAGATATATTATAGTCTGGAATAGCACATTTTTATACTACTTCTTATCTAGGTACCACGCTAGCGAAGCCGCGAGTGCAAGCTAGTACTATTGCGCAATACAAGCGAAATTCGCAGTTTGGATGGATGTTTGCTTGTTAATCAATCACGCCCGAACGGCGTAATCGATTTCGATGAAACTTGGAATAGATAGAGTTATTTACCTAGGTAAATAACTCTATCTATTCCAAGTAACCAATATAGGTCATGATAGGCAATAGCCTATATTGGTCATGTAGAGAGGATGAACGATAGAAGATTGACGAAACAGGTGTATAAGGCGAGTGTGAATGGAACCGTTGGAAGGGGAAGACCTAGGCGTACGTTTAGCGACTAAATCGGTGACGTTTTGGACAAAGGTCAGGTCAAGAGTACCCTAAACCGACGAGCATGTATGAGGAATGTGATGAGAGTGAATGAAGCAAAAGAGGTATGTCAGGATCGTCGCAAGTCGTCGTAGTGTGGTTTTGACAGACCTCATAGCTCAGTTGGTAGTAACTCTGCCTTCTGCGCTAAAGGTCGCGGGTTCGATTCCCGCACTGGACAAACATTTGCGACTAACACAGATGTTTGTTCTGTGTCTGAGTGTTAAATATTTATCTATTATGTATATCAGTCTCTGGTACCCATAGTACAGGCTATGCCTAGTTTGGGATCAGTTGACCGTGTGTGATAAAAAAAAAAAGTGTATATCCGTGGCCTCTGCCTACCCCTCTAGGAAATAGGCGTGATTTTATGTATGTATGTATGTATGTAAATAGCCTATATATCTTATTATGTAGGTACTATTATTATGTAGGTATTATTATTATATATCTTTTTCCAGGGTCCAACCTGCGTTCTGCCCATCAACGATATCCGCGGCATCGAGGGCGTTGGCTACGAGAAAGGCGAGAAAATCCTGAGATGCAAGCTCGCTGCCGTCTACCGATTGGTGGATCTGTTTGGATGGACTCAGAGTAAGTACTTCACCACTAGCCTACAGCATACAGGGCTTCAAGAAAAATACAAAAAGATTTCTCCAGGGCAGGCAACGCATTTGCAATGCTCCAGGTGTTGCAGATTTCAATAGGCGACGGTAACCGCTTACCATCAGGTGGGCGGCAAGCCTGTTTGCCTAATACGTTTAATAATAATAAGTTTATTTTATTTATCAAAATGTAGTGTACAATGACAACGAAAGCTTAGTCTAGGCCCTATTAAAGTAGGTACATTGCTTACAAGCTCTCACACTAGGATACCCTGAGTTATAAATAAATAAATAAATATTCCGGACATATTCACACGGTCAACTGATCCCAAACTAGGCATAGCCTGTACTATGGGTGCCAGAGACTGATATACATAATAGACATATATTTAACACCCAGACACATAACAAACATCTGTGTTAGTCACAAATGTTTGTCCAGTGCGGGAATCGAACCCGCGACCTCTAGCTCCGAAGGCAGAGTTACTACCAACTGAGCTATGAGGCCAGTCAGTTGTGAGAAGTTTGAGTTTGACAAGGGTTACATTGATTATATTTAATATACTCTAAGCGTTAAAGGTAGGTAGGAGCCTAGTACCATTAGTTCAATAGTATGTTATTAGGTGTAATATAACATAAAAAATAAAAATACATGTTTAATATACAAGGTTATTCATAATATGTATGCTATATCGAAGGGGGCTTATTCTGCTCGAATCACCTTGTATATTGGTATCCAAATGATAATATTTTTGATGCATCTTAAAATACATGTGGCCTGGAATAAAAATAGTTTTGGAATGCATGAACAAAGCTCATGACACCCCACTTTATGAATTTGTATATCTTTTTTTTTAGAACACGTTTGAGTCGTCCCTAGTGGTTGCTTAGATAGCAACCCCTTTGCCGATTTAACTCGTATTCTTACCATCACTGCAGTGGAAATGAGAGCTTTGCGAAGTATGTGTGGAGTAACTTTGAAAGATAGATTGAGGAACAGTGTGATAAGAGAGCGTTGTGGGGTGAAAGAAGACGTAGTGATGAGGATTGAGAAAGGTATGCTGAGATGGTTTGGTCATGTAGAGAGAATGAACGAAAGAAGATTGACGAAACAGGTGTATAAGGTGAGTGTGAATGGGACCGTTGGAAGGGGAAGACCTAGGCGTACGTTTAGTGACCAAATCGGTGATGTTTTGGAAAAAGGCCAGGTCATGAGTACCCTAAACCGACGAGCATGTATGAGGAATGTGATGAGAGTGAATGAAGCAAAAGAGGTATGTCAGGATCGTAGCAAGTGGGAAACAGGCGTGATTGTATGTATGTATGTATGTCTTACCTTGATGGTAAGACATACATACATACATCTTGATAGTACAACCTGTTTGACTACTAAATTCCATGCAGATCCTATTGACGGTTCGAAACTTTTTAACAAATATACATCATACATACCTAAATACACTTACCTTACTTAGACACTTCTGCACAAGTGTTGGTTCGGCTAGACAGCGGCTGATCAGTGAATTCTTTGGTGATAAGGTTAATTTGCAATAAAGTTAGCCATTTAGTAGATTATATTCCCACTGGTTTGTGTTTATTAACTTTTCTTTTGAGCCTCACCTATGTAGTTCGATCGGCACCACACTGAAGCTTTAAATTCCATTTTGTGAAAAAGGATCATCGAAAAAAATGATAGGCACCAAGCCGTGTTTGTTGCCTGATTCTTCTAGGCTTGGTCGCGAGGAACAGGCTTAGCTTCACCTAGTTTCTAAGACGTTTCAAAGTGATCCTAGTGATTTTATTGAAATAAATGCCTTTTGACTTTTTGACTTTGACTTGTTCTAATTTGTTATTGGTTCTACTATATTTTTATACGTGAAAACCTGTTATTGGCTACATGTTATGTATACTGGTGTTTAGCAAGAATATTAAGCTATTGGTTTTCCTATAAATAAATAAATACAACGCCGATTTTTCGCTCGTTCGATCAACGAGTGGTTTTCTAATTGCAATCATATTTCAGCTGGCTTGAACGGCCAGATCACGGCTCGCCTCAACACCGCGGTTGAGTCTGTGCTCACCACCCCCCGGGGCTTGCTCCCGCACGAGGTCACCGCCTCCTCGCTGGTGAAGGTGGACATGCAGGGCGCTGTCCAGGACCAGGGTACCACCAACTTCCCCGTCAATGTTGAAGGTATGTTACTACTTACTATTATTATGTTTTTATACAAAAAAATATAATTGTAACATACATGTTTCTAGCCGATTAAGTAAGTTAATTATTATTAATAGGATGGTAGATTTTTAACTGTTTGTTGCTGTGTACAGTTTTTGTCTAAATAATGTATTTTCTTTCAATTTAAGTAAGAGATCATAAGACGTTACAAAATTAAATTGTTATAAATAAATAAATTGGAGAACCGCGTTTGAAATTTGAAAGTTAGTGTTAAAGTTAATACGTTATAGTGGGAATTACCTCGGCTTTCGATCCGAGGGTTTCAAATCCCCCGGGTTTGCACGAATGGATTTTTCTAATCCATAAAATTCATGTGCGCATTGAACACGTGATTAAAACGGCAATGGAAAACATCGGAGGCAACCAGTTAGTATTCCTATAAGCGGCTTCAATACTTACTCCTGCAAAATGTGGGCATGTGCCAGATGTAATGTTTGGACGTGCCCCTGACTACACCTCAGACATTTTCAAGGATCTTTTCACGATGGAGATCTGAGAGGGTGTCTACCACGCTTGCGGATAACAGTCGAGCTTGAAGTTCAGGTTTTGGCTGAAAATCAGTGTTTTTGCTTTTAAGCAAAATATTTCACTGAGCCATAGCCTATTTGTACTGTAGCAACGTACTGCACCACACGCAAACTTGCCTAATCTAAGATACCTACTTAAAAAAATTGCTCTTTTGATTATTTATACCCACCTATTGTATGTACTTTGGTTTAAAATTGTTTATCTATGTTAATTGTGTGTGTCTGTAGTGCCAAATATTTTTTTTATCTATCTATCTAAGTTATCACTATAAAAATTACTTGTAATGGCAGGTTTTTTTGATTTTAATAATTTTCTCGATAGGGTTTTCGCTCCACGCGGCCGTTCACGCCGCTCGCCCGGACATCCGCTGCGTGCTCCATGTCCGCTCAGCGTCCGCTCTGGCCGTCTCCTGCATGGCGGGGGGACTGCTGCCGCTGTGCCACGAAGCCGCTGCGCTGGGTGAATGCGTTTTTCACCGCGTTCCCTTGGGTATGTTCGAATTAGCTATACTAGTGACCGTGGTGGCCTCGGCTGAAGAATAGGCCCCATACCTAACCGTGGATAGACAAGTGGACAAGAGGCAATAAAGGGAAAAAAGCTATGGTATGGGCAAAGCGTCCCCTATTTTAACAATAATAGCTCGTCCTGCACTCTTTCTGTGGTGGGGGGGCTTCCATCCTGCAGTAGTCTTCCTCAGGTTGATGTTATATCATCCAGTCAGCCGTAGGACTTCCACTGCTGAACATGGGCCTCCGCCACAGGTTTCCAGACCGCTGCCCCACTTCCCGCTGTACCACTTCTTACTTCCCGCTTCCCACCATCCCATTTCCTACTATCACACTTCCCACTATCCCACGATACCAACTCCCACTATCCCACTTAGGCCGTAACTACTAAGGTTTTTGATCCCTCCTCATTACATGCCCATACCATGCTAACCTATTACTTCTCAACTTTTCCGTCACTGGCGCTACTTTCAAACTTCCTCTGATGTACACATTTCTTATTTTGTCCATTCTCGTCTCTCCACACATCCATCTCAACATTCGCATCTCGGCCGCATGTACTCTTCTTTCATGCGTCCCTTTGGTAGCCCAACACTCAGATCCATACAATACGACAGGCCTTATGATCGTCTTGTAAACTTTCCCCTCAAGTTTAAGGGGCATTTTTGGATCACTCGTTTCCCTATAATGCAAAAATAAATAAAATAAAAATGTGTATTTTTAATATAAATAACAGAAAAATAATAATAATAACAGTTGTAAATTAAACTAAAATAATATTATACTAGAAATGAACTCTGTTTTCTACGACTACGACTACAAGTAGAAAACAGAGTTCAGATCACCAACCACAGGCAGCGTGCCCAAAAGGCTGGCGACGTTACCTCGTTGGATCGCTATACTGATCCTTTGTCCGAGGTAAGCACCAGCCCTTCGGTCATTGGTCTCATCCACCAGCCTCTTAGATAGAGCATCGAACAGGAGCCACGCCCCTGGGCCCCAAGGTCCTAGCGTCTCAACCCCAAAAGGCAGAAATATGTATCCATCGCCAAGGGACGAATATTTCCGCCTTTTGAGGCTCTCCGCCGCTGCTGCCGCCGCGCCAGCCGTCCTGGAGGTGGACAAAACGTGGGAAGGTGCCAACGTATCGACGCAAGTCGCATCCCAAACCAGCGGCCGGCCACGACTCCAGGGAATCAAAGACATCCCGTCAGGCCTCTTGCCGTCGTCACGTGCGATACCGTTCGGCTCTAGGATAGCCGGCACGTTGACGGTGGCGAGGGCCCGACGGATGATGTCATTGAGGCTGGCGTGGCGGGACTGACGGCCAGCGCTGCGGCGGCAAGAGAGGCCGTGGTGACCTTGTCGGTCGACCATGCTCTCGCAACGACACTGGTGGGGCTCGTTAGTGGTAGCTCCGATCCGAAGACTCACTGACAACGAGAAAGTTGCATTATCCAAAAGTGTTCCTAAGTTTGCTGATGGTAGCGCATGCAGCCAAAAACCAGATTCCCGAGCGCCAGAAGCAATGAGACGAGCCTGCTCTGCTGGAGTAGCAGCGGAGTCAATTAAACTTTGCTGCAACTTTTTGCAGATAGGCTCGTCCCAGTGCCTCTGCAGGTGAGGTTTCTCAGGGATGGTTTCAGCTGGACAAACCAATGACCAGGCATTCTTAGCCTCGTCCATAGAGTCAATTTTGATATGGTCTAACGCTGAATTGATTATTTTGGTAAATAGCATTGCTGTGCTATGGGCAGAGGATAAGAATGCTGGGAGGGATACACTCGAAATTTTGCGTATACCGAGACCGCCGAACCGTATTGGTAGAGAAGCCTGGCACCAAGAAACATCTGAAATTGGGCAATTTAAAATTTTGATAAGAACGTTTTTTAAGGCAATGTCTAAATTTGTTAAAAGGTCGTTAAATATCCAAAGTGGGCTGCACCTGAGAACATAGGTCAGTTGGGGAACAAAAAGACAAAAGCGTATAATATGAAAAGCAATATGACAGTGAATTTTGGAAAGATTTTCTGAATATTCGTCGAATTTCGCACGTTGCTCTGTAATGAAGGATGGAAATGATTCATCTAAAACGGGGGCACCTAGAAGGCGTAAAGATGTTTTGTTTAGAATTTTGATATTTGGAGCCAAAATATTGAATTTGTTAATGATATCATTTTTACGAACTGCTTGTACTGAGTCTGCGATAAATAATTCACATTTTGAAAATTTTAAATCTAAGCCAATAGAACGGAATTTAGTAATTAATGTTTCTAAATCAGCCAAAACCGTGTCAGCGTCGCCTCCTAGTGTGCCATCGTCTAAATACCACATGTTTAATTTTGAAGTTAATGATGAAATAACAGGATGTATGGCAAGGCTGAAAATGGCAGGTCCTAGGGGGTCACCTTGTTGACAACCTGTGGATGAGCTGATTTGGTGAGTTTTGTAAGTAAGCGTTGAATCAGAACCATAGCATTGAAAAATATAATCAAAAATTTCAGGGGTGCAGTTTTGGATTTCGTTTATAATATTGTTTCTGTGTACCGAGTTAAATGCATTTTTTACATCCACCTTCAACAGTACCTCACCTGCATCTCGTTTGAGAAAGGTCCTTAAGGCATGGACGGCGGCCTCACAACCGCCTTTGCTTCCAAAGCCTAGTTGAATTGGCTGAAATTTATTTGTGAGTTTAGGTAGTATTTTCTTGCAGCAAATTTTGGAAGCAATGCGGCGAAAGGTATATCCCACCGCAATTGGCCGGATACCGCCGTCTTTTTTTTTTAATGCGCACAGATTTGCACCGTAAAGCATGTGTGTAACACTACTAGTGACCTTTCCCTCAAGCATCAAATTGATCACAGCAGTAAGGTCCTTTAGAAGAGCCTCACCGGCCTCCCCCGGTGTACTGATCAGATCTTTAAGATGCTGTGGGCTTATACCATCAGGACCACCGGCGGAACCACTTCTAAAAGACATAACCGCGGTAAGGACATCCTGGGTGGTTGCTTGGATGGGCTGTTGACTGAGGCTCAAGGGAGACGTGGCAATTGGTACTGAACAAGGTGGATGTTTTTCCACAAGTGCGGCGAGGGTTTCAGGTGTGTCAGGAGCAAGAACGTCATTACTAAACAGTAATTTCGATGCACCCTTTAGATCGCCATCGCTCACTTTTGATTCAATTTTATGAAAGATAGTGTGAGTGGAGTGTGTAAACTGTGGCCGGTCATCGCGTGGAGGATAAGACTGAACGTTATTATGGTGACAATTGTTTTTGATGGAAGATGTTAGCGAAACGTTTATTTTTCTTTCCGAATGTAGGATTTGAAAAGAAAATGAAAACAAATTCTCCCATGCCTGAATAGAGTTTTCTTTGATTATTTGTTTTAGCCTTGATGATAAATTTTGAGCAACGGAGTAACGAGCTCCTTTAGGTATTCGCTTTACTAATGAAACTGAGGTTTTTAAGAGTGCTAATGATTGCCAAAAAGGTTGTGTAGGTGAAGATGCAACAGGGGCGTTTGGGTAGCTGATTAAAGGCAAGGGGTTATTAGATGCTGGTGAGTTTTGATGGATGCCTGCTGTGACTTTGCTGTGGATTTTTCCAATATGTATATTTAGACCTTTAACCCCTTTAAAAAATTTTGGTTGTGAGCATTGTGAGCACTGTATGAAATTCGAGGAATCTTGGGAGGAAGGGACTAGTGTAGGTGCAGCCAGAGGTAGGCCTGTGGTTTGTGACATTTTGCTGATAACTATATACAACTTAAAAACTATAATACTTACAAATCCAAGAAACAAAATCGATAAAAACATGCACAAACAACGCAAACCACAAATTATAAAAAATGTCACAAATTATAAACTTCAGTTGACGGCTGGCGAGGGGACTGCGCAGCGCACGTCAGGGCTCCGCAAGTGCACGAAGTATTTAATTCAAAATAAAAGCAAGATCGTCTTAGCTTATAATCTTGTCCGACGTGGCCTGCCGTGTTTTGCCAAGCATAGAAGCGAATTTCTGCTGGTGGCATCTATTTGGTGGCATCGGAAATAAATCTCAAGTAGGTAATAGGAGATTCCGCGAGAGCTTTTCTTCTCTACGGCGTTCCCTTTCTTTTAAAAGTGTTTTTCAGGTGCTCGTTGTATTTTAAAAAACCTTTTATGGGGCTTAAAATAAAATAAAATAAAAATATTTTTTCAACACGAGACTTTTTTTTTTTTTTTTTTTTTTTTTTTTTTTTTTTTTTTTTATTTTTTTATTAAATAAAAATTAAATCACAAATGGTCATCACTATCTTCTCAACAGGTATCCTGGACAATGAGGAGAAGGACAAGCTGGTCCGCGCGCTGGGACCGTCTTCCAAAGTGCTGATCCTGTCCAACTCTGGTGCTCTGTGCTGCGGCGCCACTCTGGAGGAAGCGTTCCAGCACGCACGGCTCCTGACTGCTGCCGCTGATGTTCAGCTGCGCCTGGCGTCAATTCCGCTGGACCGTCTGCAGATCATAGATGAGGAAACCAGACAGCAGGTAAATGGTAGCAAGGGCAATCTAGGGCACTTCTAGGACCTAGCTGTCAGTAGCTAGGAGACACCGTTTATAGATAAGGAAACTAGGCAGTCTAGGACACATTTGGGACCCATCAGTCAGTAGCTGTGAGTAGTAGAGGAATGATGGAGGAATGGTTGAACGGATCTGGATGAAATTTGGTGCAGTGTCAGATAAAAATCTGGAATAGCACATATGCTTTTTATCCTCGTAGGTAAAACGTGAGCGAAGCCACGGGCGGAAGCTAGTAGATAGATAGAATAACTCTTTATTGTAAACCACATAAAAACTAACACATCACAATTGAATCGATGAAATATAGCAATCTAATAGTGGAATACAATGGGCGGTCTTATCACTGAGAGTGGTCTCTTCCAGACAACCTTTGGATGTTTTTAGTACCACTTTATTAAAGGTTTAACATCTTAATTTGCAGATCTTCGAGGCAGCCCACAAGGCGCCCAACGACCAGGCGAAGTGGCGCGTCGGAGGCGAGGAGTTCGAGGCTCTGATGCGCATGCTGGACAATGCTGGCTTCCGCACCGGCTACATCTACCGGCACCCACTGATCAAGGTATGAACATCAGCCACCAGTCACATACATAGTCCTGACACGCACTAGGATTACCTGTGTTCTGGGTATCAGACACTAAGATTACCTACCATACACAAGACCCAGATCCGGGACTAATACAGTGGTGGTCATCTAATTAGAAACACCTACCTGGGTTTATATTTTTATTGCAAATTCCCTTTCGAACTAATTTTTAACGTATCATTGAGTGTTCCTACGTATTAAAATCGATGTATCGGATATTATATTGCATTGTTATACCATTTTAATAACAGAAAACAACGGTTGTTTTTCTAAAACTGAAAGTTATATTAATAACAAAATAAAAAACGAGATACAATCCGGACAACTAATTAGAAACACCAAAAAAATCATTACTTAAATCATTTTTAATTTGAACAAAACCCCAATAGTTTTGAAAAATACTAAAAATACTACATCCTTAGACAATTAGTATTTGGTAGGGTAGCCTTTATTATCAATAACAGCTTTGCAGCGACGCGGCCTTGATTCAATCAATTTATAACAAGTTTCTACAGGAATACTTCACCAAGCGTCTTCAAATGCACTGTAAGTCCATGAATATTAGTAACGTGTTTCTGCGATAGGTTGGTCTTTATAGTGTGCCACAAATTTTCTATGGGATTTAAGTCCGGACTATTGGCAGGCCACTCTAATACTGTCACGGATTGTTCTGTAAGAAACGCTTTAACGCTGCGTGCTGTGTGCTTTGGGTCGTTGTCATGCTGAAATATCCAAGTAACTGGCAAATTTTCCTCGGAATATGGAATCATTGTCTCTTCCAAGATCTTTTTGTATTGATATTGATCCATTTGCCCTTCAGTCTTTCTCACGGGACCAATCCCGTACCCTAAGAAACATCCTCACACCATTACATTTCCACCACCGTGCTTAACTGTCTTTTTAGTGTACTTATTGTTGTTATTCAAAGCCTCGTTTATTGGTCGTCGTACATATCGTTTTCCATCGGAATTAATCAAATTAATTTTAGTTTCATCTAAAAACAAAACTTTTTTCCATTGATGAATAGTCCAACTGCCATATTTGCGAGCGAATGCTAGACGATTTTCTCTATGTTGCCTGGTTAGTAGTGGTACTTTTCTAGCGATCCTTCCTAACAATTTTCCTTCAACCAACCGTCTACGAACTAGTTTAGTGGACACGTGTCGAGGATCGTCTTCTGAAAATACCTCTTTTTCTTATAACATTGGATCCTTTAAAGGGGTCCGCCTTAGCTAATCGAAGCATAAGCCTGTCTTCTTGAACTGTAGTCTTCCTGGGCCGAAGTTTTCTTGGCACGTTATCTGATGTTCCGTGTAGTTTGAAATGTGCGAGGGCGTTTAATATCATCTTTACGGAACATTCCAAATAATCGGCGATCTTTCTGTAACTCCATTTTTGTTTTAAATGAAAATTCACTATAATTTTTCTCGTTGCTGCATCACAGCTCTTATTTTTACCCATTTTTAATAAAACAACAATAAATAGTAACTTTTCGTAATGAGTTAGAAATGGCGGCAATATTTACAATGTGATTGACAATTGTGAGAACTGTATTTCAGTTTAAAAAATCAAATTTCAAACCAAGTCATACAATGTTTCTAATTAGTTGTCCATTCTGCCAGTCCTAACGATATTGATACTTTTTGTTTCACTGATATTTATTTTTATTGTCGTCTTGGTTGTCAAATATTATTGCTTGTAATTAAACTAGAGATATTAAAGTACATTGTAAAGTAGTGAAAAAAAAAATACCTCCTATTAAATGCTATAATAATGTTAGTTACTTTATAAAAATGTCAGGTGACTAGGTGTTTCTAATTAGATGACCACCACTGTATATAAATAAAGATGTTATACTGTATTCTAAATAAATAAATATTTGAAGATCATACAAGCGTTTCACCGCGGGGATCGAACCCGCACTTCTCTGATTACTATAGGCTACTTCATACTAGTACTACATAAGAAGCCGTGGGTAATCCTACTTATATTATAAATGCGAAAGTTTGTGAGGATGTTTGTTCAAGCACGCCTTAAAGGCTCAACCGATTTCGTTGAAACTTGGAATAGATAAAGTTCTATACCTAGTTATATAGGTGTTGCGGAGCCGCCAGATGCGACTCCGGCTTACATTCACGCCGGCCGACAAGGCGGGAACCGAGCGTCTGGCTTAGAGCCGCTCGAGGTTTGGCCTAACGCACTTGTCGGCTGCGGGGGGGATGGCCGCGCTGCCGTCCTTAACCTCAGGGGAGAGCGTGGGGTAGATGACCCCCGTAGAGCCCGCTGCTTGCTGAGCGAAATGAAACGCACGGATGTAGTTGATGTGGCGCGAGGGGGTTGACCTTTTGACCCTGTTGACCTAACTGGTGCCAGCTGATGGCTTTTCCTATTCTGCCCCTCAGACTGTTTCTTGCTTCCAGACTACTTCTTTCTTGATTGTACTGTTCTTGAAGTAAATTGCACTCACATCACATTACATTAGTTGGTCTATACGCCTTGCGCGCCATATACCGCAAGGCGTGACCGTAAGGAAAGCGGCAATTTCCGTCTATTCTAACTTGTCCCTTTTCGCGACCAGTCAACCACCTTTTGCCCTCTATTTTATTACCAAATCATCCTATGACCATGGGAATGTAATCAAACGATGGGCTACAAGCCCCCCTATCGCCCCACATAGACCCCATGGCCATAAGGCCTTTATTGTATTAAATATAACAAGTTATTTAATCAAATTTTAACAATTTTCTCGCACTTGAGCCATAATTACCCTTATTTAATCCTATTAATAAGTTTTACATAGGAACTATTTTATTAAATTTAAACTACTCGTTACACTCTACCAATTAAAAGTAACAATATTAATTTTCCACTAATTATTTCTACAAAATCCTACCTATAAGGTTTAACTATAACGTGAAAAATCCTATTTCCTATGTAAGCTATAAGTGCGAGAGAGATGGGGGTATTCGTATCCCGCTCTGCCATTCTAACGAGGAGTGGCATCCTGAGGGGAGCGGGGGGTACCTCCATCTCACCCTTACATTTTTCTACTAAATCCTAAAGTCTAAGGGGTCGTCGCCGACATCCTCCCCCTCGTGCTCAGCACCGACTCCTGCATCGGCGACGTCGCCGCCATCGCCATCCCGTCGTTGGTCGCAGTGGTGTACCGCCCGGAGCTCGTCGATCCCAGCATGCGCCGTCACGAAGACCGATGGTCCGGCCCGGTGACACGTCGACCGTTGACGCCTTAGTTTGCCGCCGCGATGACCGATGCCCGCCGAACTGCCGGCTCCCCAGCGACTTGAGGGTTGTCGCCAGGGACCAACAGCACCGCCTTGGAGGAGGGGCGCTTCAGCGCGCCATGCGCCGTGCGCACGTCCACGACCCTCGTGCGTCCGTCAGGCCCAGGGTAGGTTTGGGTGACGACGCCACGAGGCCATACGTTGCGTGGCAGTGTGGGGTCCACTATGAGAACCGTGTCCCCACACTGCAGGTCCCGAGTCGATGCGCCGCCGTCGATGCGCCTAGGCACGAGAGTTGGTAGGTACTCCCGCACCCAGCGCGCCCAGAAGAGGTCAGCCAACCTCTGCGCCGTCCGCCACGTCCTCCGCCCGCTGAGGTCCTCTTCGAAGAATGCCCCCATCCTGGGGCAGCCGCAGGACCTCCCGATGAGGAAGTGGTTTGGTGTCAGCCCCTCTTCATTCGCCTCGTCTGTGGTGAGCAGTGGTCGAGAGTTGACCACATGCTCGGCTTCCAACAGCAATGTGTGCAGCACCTCTTCTCGAGGGTAACGCTCCCTGAGCGTCACCGCCAGCGCCGTCTTGATTGACCTCACCATGCGCTCCCATGCCCCTCCCATGTTGGGGGCACCGGGGGCGATGAACTTCCACCGAACGCCCATGTGGTCGAGCCGGTCGGTGAAGTCCTCAGCCTTGAGGTCATCGAGCGCCTCCCGTAGCTCCTTGTTGGCCCCCACGAAGTTGGTCCCGTTGTCGCTGAAGATGGTCTTGGGCATACCTCTTCTCGCAGCCATCCTTCGTAGAGCAAGGATCATTGAATCTGTGGACAAAGACGCCGCCAGCTCGATGTGCACGGCCCTGGTAGTTAGGCACGTGAACAGAGCTCCCCATTGCTTCTCGTGACGACGCCCCACTGTAACGGTCATTGGCCCGAAGTAGTCCACTCCTGTACTGGTAAAAGGGTGAGCGCCGATCTCTAGCCTTTCCTTTGGTAGGTCACCCGTTGGTAGTCGCTGCGGTGCACGGCGGTTGACTTGACACCATTGACAAGTTTTCCCTGTTGCTCGTACGGCCGACCGCAGCCCGAAGATCCAGTACCTTTGACGTACCTCGTTTATGACTGTTGTGTGGTTCCCGTGATTGAACTTCTCATGATAGTGACGAACCAGAAGTCGCGTCACTTTGTTTTTGCTGTCGAGGACAACAGGCCGTCGGTAGTTGTGAGCCAAATTACTCGCTGCGTCGATCCTCCCCCGTAGGCGTAGGAGACCATCTTCCTTCACAACGTCCAGTTTCTTCAATTTACCTGTTTCCTCAAGACAGCTCTCGTCCTGACATCGCTTGAGAAGTACCATTTCAGCCTTATCCAAATAGGCTGCATCCAGCGGCAGGTATTGCCGTTCATCCATTTGTTTAGCAGGTCTGTTGTAGAGCTGCTCCTTTTTACGTTTTGGGACTCTTTTCCATGTGGGGTCATGACCCTTTGCGACGCTCACCGTCTCCTTCTTCCTTCGGCATAAGTCGACGAATTGAAGAACTCTCGCCGTCGCCCTCAGCAATCTCGTCCATCGTGAGAATCTAGTGGGATCTGGAGTTGCGTACTCAGTGATCCGGGCTGTGGCGGTCACTTGTATCTCCTTGTCCTCCCCCGTCGATTCACGCTTGAATGAGCGCGCCTTTGGCCACCCCTCTTCTCCTCCCTGAAGAAACTCCGGGCCTGTGAACCATCGATGCCCACCGTTGAAGTTCCTTGGGATATCCCGTGTGGCGTCGTCCGCTGGGTTCTGTGCAGTAGGTACCCAGCGCCATTGTTGAGGTTTTGTCGTATCTTCGATTTCAGCGAGGCGATGCGCGACGAAAGGTTTGAAAGATCTCGGATCCGCCTTTATCCATGAGAGTACCGTGCTCGAATCCGTCCAGTATAACTTATTCGTCGCCTCCACGTCCATCTCGTCTTCGATGGAGTGAGCCATCCTTGCCCCCAGCAGTGCTGCCTGAAGTTCTAGCCGTGGTATGGAGACTGGTTTCAACGGCGTGACCCTTGCCTTCCCTGCTAGCAAGGTCACCGTGTACCCACCTTCTTGGTTTTGTTGTCTCCAGTAGACTGCACACGCGTAGGCCGCTTCACTCGCATCGGTGAAGACGTGCAGCTCTCCCTCGGCGTTGAAGTGCGAGATGCATCTCGGTACTCGCAGCTCGTCCAGCAAGTGTAGGTTTTGAAGATACGCCGTCCATGAAGACTCGTCAGCCGGTGTTGCGTACTTGACGTTTGGTCGGCGTCTTCATCTGGTCGACGACCTCTGCCACGTTCCGTAGATGGGTCCTGAATCCCATCTCATCCTGTTGGGTAAACCAGCGCAGCCCGAGGGTTTTTTCTTCTTTCGACCCGAGCTCGACCTCTGAATTTACCTCGTTCGTGAGTCCCTTCTGGACTCCCTCCCTGTTTGACGCCCATCCTCGCAGCTGGAACCCGGCTCTTTGATGGATGGCGTCGACCTGTTTCGCCACTCGTAACGCTTCTTCTTCATCGCCAAAGCAGTGGAGGTAATCGTCCATGTAATGGTTCCTTACCACAGCTCTGACGGCCTCGGGATACTGGCTCTGGAACTCCTCAGCATTCAGGTTCTTGACGTAGATCGCCAGACTTGGTGAGCAGGTGGCGCCGAAGATAACAGACGTCATACGGTACTCCGTCGGTGTCCCCGTCCTCCTCTCGCCTCTCCATAGGAACCTGAGGCTGTCCCTGTCGAGTTCTCTAATTTTTACCTGGAGGAACATCTCCCGAATATCGGCTACCACCGCGACTGGTCTCTCCCTGAAGCGAAGCAACACTCCAAATAGCGACTGGAGTAAGTTTGGTCCTGATAGAAGTGCGTCGTTGAGGCTCTTGCCCTTGCACTTGGCTGCCGCGTCGAATACCAACCGTTTCTTTTTCTTTGTCGGATGCGTGACGGCGAAGTGTGGCAGGTACCATTTCCTCTTCGACGTAGACTCGTGGGTGACTTCCTCAGCATACCCGCTAGTAAGAAGGTTGTTTACCTGTTTCTCGTACTCAACTTTCAGTTCAGGGTCTTTGTCCAGCTTGCGTTCGATGTTTCTCAACCGATTGAGCGCAGATTCGTAGTTATCTGGCATGGTTTCCTCGTCGGTTTTCCAGAGCATACCTGTTTCGAAGCGACCATTCTCCAACCTTCGAGTGGTTTTTTGTAAGATCTGCACGGCTCGCTCCTCCGAGTCCGTGCTTGGTCGACGTGGTTGCACTCCCAGCGACTCAATCGCGAAGTGCTCCTTGATGAGCTCGTCCCTCTCCATGTCACGGACCGAGACGTGCGCGCAGGTGAGGCGGTTCACTATCCGGGCTGCTCCCCCATCCATGCCGTGAAGCACCCAACCTAGATGCGTCAGGGAAGCAGCCGGCTGACTGCGTTTACCTTTGCGCGTTGTCCGTGACACGATCAGCTCCCAATTATCCTGCCCGATGAGCAGCTTCGGCGATTCTTCCTCGTAGTGGAGTCTACTTACAAGCTTTTGTAGATGAGTGCATTCCTCCAACCTCGCCTTGTCGACCCTTTGAGGCGTCAGCCGCAGATTGTCTATTGTGCGCGCCCCATTGATCTTCCGTCGTTGACTCTGGTGAAGGCCCCTCAGACTTACGTTGACCCTCATTGAATCATCCTTCGTGATGATTCTTCCGCCCACTGTCTCCAGAGAGAGGGCTTCCCTTGGTCCTCTAAGTCCGACTTCGTCCGCCACCGATGAGTCCAGGAGGGTAACTGTTGAACCCTCATCCAATAAGGCCAGGATTTTGGCCTTCCCCTGCGGCCCGTATATCTCTACGGGTACCATTTTCAAATACGCTCTCGCGCCCTTGGTAGCGTTCACCTGCTCGTTGCTGATGTGAACGTTGTTGGCCACCTCCTTCGTGGTTGAGCTCTCCCCCTCTTTGGTTACCTGGTCTGTAGGACTCTTGTCCTCATGTAGCAGATGGTGATGCCAGCGTCGACAGTGCTTGCAAGGCGGTCTCCGGCACGTCTCTTTCCTGTGCTTGCTCCGGAGGCACTTGAAGCAGAGCCCCGATTTCCGTGCTATTACCCAGCGATCCGTCAAAGTTGCCTGTTGAAATTTCTTACATTCATCCATCGTATGGTTCCCCTCGCAGTGTGGACATGCTGGCCGTTGTGGTTGCGCCTCTCTTGGCTCTGCCGCAGCGTGCGTGGCTTGTCGCTGTGGGTTTACCTTCTTGGCTACAATCTCCTGGGTCGCATATGGTCCGCACCGGTCGGCTTCCCGATTAAGAAACTTCGTGATGAGTAACAAGTCCGGGTTCTCGTGGTCAGCAGCGAAGTCATACCATCTGTACCTTAGCACCGTGGGTAACTTTTCCAATATTACCTTGATCATCTCTGGAGAGTTCAGATATTGAGGTTTTTTCAGCCCGTTGATCATCGCGACGGTGTTGTTAATCGTACTGGCAAACACACACACATCTCGCGCGTTCTCCGTTGTCCTCGGCAGGTTCTTTACCTTTTCCAGTTCTGCCAAGACCAGGGCTTCCGGCCTCCCGAATCGACGGCGTAGAGACTCCAGCACCTCTTCCGGTGCGCACTCAGAATATAAAATACTCCTTACCGTTTCTCTAGCCGTTCCCTTTATACATTTCCTCAGCCGTGCCATGTTCTGCACGGGGCTGAAGAGTGGTGCGGTATCCTCGTACACCGTCCTGAAAGCCAGCCATTCTCCACAGTTGCCGTCGAAGGCCGGAAGCTCGTGCATGTACGCAGGTTGACTTGCGTGCCCCGGTCTCGGTGCGGCGTTGATGGCCCTCAGGATAGCTTCGGCTAGCGCTCCGGCGCCACTAGCCTCCAATTTCGTACCTGACTGAGCGGTTTCCTCTGGTTTCACGGCGGCGGTAACAGTTGGTTCCTGGGGTTTTATGAAGCCTTCTCCTTCACCTGGTCGCCCCTCTGCGGACGTCCCCCCTTCCCCTTGATGCCCTCCACCAGACATCCTGCTTACCGTCTGTTGAACCCAGTCATCGACCCCTTCCGCTCGTCCAGCAGGTTCCTCCTCGACAGAGTCCAGGTCATCTTTGTCCTCGTCCTCGTCTGCCAACCTCAGCAGCTCCATCTCTGCTCTCGCTAGGGCGGCAGCGGCCTGAGCTTCCTGCAGCTCCCGGCGACTGACCTCCATACGTAGCTCCACCTCACGGCGTCTGCGAGCCCTCTCTGCCGCTAGCGAGGCGCTCACTGAGTTAGGACGGGCACTGGACTTACCTGTCGGTTTATCGGTATCCGTGTATTTTTCTGGTGCTGGGTTGCGAGGTTCCTGCCTGGTGGTACCTGTTGGCCGTCGTGGTCGTCCCGGAGTCCTCGGTATTCCTTGAAGACTCCTCCTCTTCGTGGGATGGCCTGCGAACGGCCCCGGCCTGACTCCGTGTGACAGGCATGGTGGCAGTGCTGTTGAACCCCCTCACTGGACAGGTGGAACCACAGCCCCTACTGGACTGCAGTGACCTCCAGCAGATGTGTAACCCCTCGTGACCCCCTCTTCACTGGACAGGTGGAACCACAGCCCTTCCTGGACTGCAGTGACCTCCAGCCGTTGACCCCTCTTCCGGTCCAGCCAGGAACAGCTGACACCCGAAAGTCGGTCGGGTCGGGTACTACCACACCCTCGCACCAAAAATAAGCAGAGGCAGCTACTCCCCTTCGGAATAGGTTTCCGGGCAGCGCGTGTATCCGGCTCGAAGGACCAGCTGTTGCGGAGCCGCCAGATGCGACTCCGGCTTACATTCACGCCGGCCGACAAGGCGGGAACCGAGCGTCTGGCTTAGAGCCGCTCGAGGTTTGGCCTAACGCACTTGTCGGCTGCGGGGGGGGATGGCCGCGCTGCCGTCCTTAACCTCAGGGGAGAGCGTGGGGTAGATGACCCCCGTAGAGCCCGCTGCTTGCTGAGCGAAATGAAACGCACGGATGTAGTTGATGTGGCGCGAGGGGGTTGACCTTTTGACCCTGTTGACCTAACTGGTGCCAGCTGATGGCTTTTCCTATTCTCCCCCTCAGACTGTTTCTTGCTTCCAGACTACTTCTTTCTTGATTGTACTGTTCTTGAAGTAAATTGCACTCACATCACATTACATTAGTTGGTCTATACGCCTTGCGCGCCATATACCGCAAGGCGTGACCGTAAGGAAAGCGGCAATTTCCGTCTATTCTAACTTGTCCCTTTTCGCGACCAGTCAACCACCTTTTGCCCTCTATTTTATTACCAAATCATCCTATGACCATGGGAATGTAATCAAACGATGGGCTACAAGCCCCCCTATCGCCCCACATAGACCCCATGGCCATAAGGCCTTTATTGTATTAAATATAACAAGTTATTTAATCAAATTTTAACAATTTTCTCGCACTTGAGCCATAATTACCCTTATTTAATCCTATTAATAAGTTTTACATAGGAACTATTTTATTAAATTTAAACTACTCGTTACACTCTACCAATTAAAAGTAACAATATTAATTTTCCACTAATTATTTCTACAAAATCCTACCTATAAGGTTTAACTATCACCTGAAAAATCCTATTTCCTATGTAAGCTATAAGTGCGAGAGAGATGGGGGTATTCGTATCCCGCTCTGCCATTCTAACGAGGAGTGGCATCCTGAGGGGAGCGGGGGGTACCTCCATCTCACCCTTACATTTTTCTACTAAATCCTAAAGTCTAAGGGGTCGTCGCCGACAATAGGCTACTTTTTATGTAGGAAGCACGCGAGAGAAGCCGCGGGCGGATGCTAGTATGTTACACACTTTAATATCCTGCCCATTCTGAGAGCTATATCGGTGACCTTGGTTCCTCTACGTATTTCCTCATTTCGGATTATATAACCTTGAAACTGTGCAGAGCTCCTTCCAGAAGATGGGTGCCCACTGAGTCCTGAAAACCACCTCGCTGCGTCATGTATATCAGACTCTGGTACCCATAGTACAGGCTATGCCTAGTTTGGAAACAGTTGAATGTGTGATATGTCCGGAATATTTATATTTAATGGTACATATGTTTGTTCAGAACGACGTGCCCAGACCGAAGAACGACGTGGAAGTACCGCCTGCTGTATCCTCGCTGGGATACCTTCTTGAAGAGGAAGAACTATACAAGCAAGGGTAAGTTTTGTAGCTTGCTGCATGTCGTATCACTGATTCTTTCTTGGTCAACCTGTATTAGTCATCATACTTTGTTCCATCTAATCTTTGGATGATGTTGGTCATACGTTTTCTCATTCCCTATGTTTCTGACTGTTTACCTATACAATAATGTATGACTGTTTATCTTCCAAAATCAATAAATAAATTAAGTGACCAGGTTGAGGTATGGTGGCCCTGAAAAGGGCCTATGACCGTCGGTGGAAGAATCAGTGTAGTGAAAGGATTAAAGAGGCTCCTTTCGTGCACATGTCTTCCAATGCCGTTTTTCCATCACTGTTTGAGAGTACTAGTAGCGCACATACATTTTCCAAATGGAAAATCCATTGGCGACCGTCCACGACCATCCAAATGACCGGGATTCGAGCCTACGACCTTTGGGTCGGAAGGCGGGGCCACTAACTATCACCACTCCAACAGTTGTGGCGACATCTGTTGCCACTGTGTGGCAATCTTCAAACTTAAATATTCATTTATTCATTGAAATCGCATGGACCCAGAGCAGATATTTGCAGATCATGAAAACATTTGTACCGCAGCGGGAATCGAACCCCTTGCGTCTCAGACAGGCACTTGCCCGCTACGCCTCCTTATATATTATCTTTAAAAAAAAATCTGGACCATCATTTGTGTGATGAATACAGATGTTTGTTCTGTGTCTGGGTGTTAAATATTTATCTATTAAGTATATCAGTCTCTGGTACCCATAGTACAGGCTATGCCTAGTTTGGGATCAGTTGACAGTGTGTGATAGATATGTAAATAGAGCAAATAGAGGGTGTTCCCAAGCACTTCGTATGCCAAAAATAAACAAAAATATTGTAAGCTCATTTTGTTCATTATTATTATTATATTTTTTCGCACTATTGTCATTAATTTATTATATTTCATATTTTGTAATCATTGATAGCAAATTACACAATCACAACAACACAAATTCACAGCTAGGTACCTACGCATTGTTCGTTTGTACTCGTTCTGCTCGCTCTCGATCAAGTTTTGGCTGAAAATCAGTGTTTTTGCTTTTAAGCAAAATATTTCACTGAGCCATAGCCTATTTGTCGTACTGCAGCACACGCAAACTTGCCTACTCTAAGATACCTACTTTTTAAAAAAAAATTGCTCTATTGATTATGGATACCTACCTAATGTATGTACTTTAGTTTTAAATTGTTTATTGTTAATTGTTAATTGTTAATTGTGTGTGTCTGTAGTGCCAAATAAATTTTTTATCTATCTATCTATAAGCTTTTTCAACCTATTTAATAAAAGATGGTCTACTGATGCCAATTTTGATTTAATATATCTCAAGTACACGATTTACAATCAGTTTACAGAAAAACTACGACTCCCTGACCACTCTCCACAGTATTCCCCGTTCGAATGGCCGTCCTACCGTCGGAATTGACAAAATGATAAATATTTTACGAATAACAATTACCACCGAAATAATGAGAAAAGTCTTCATAAGTTCAATGAGGAATACTCAATTAACCGATTATCTAAATCAAATTGTCTAATTAAATCGTATAAATACAATAAATTATTAAATAATTACTTCATACAGTGTAACTGCTAACAGACGGCCGTCCTATTAACGGAATGTCCCTATTCCGGCTCGGCCATTCGATAAATGTATGTTTCCATGCATACACCTACTTACATAAACATAACAATTTATTTCTATGTAAACTTCTTAAAATTAGGTATCATTTGAGTGAACTTAATATCTATTACAAAATCAATTCAAAGTAAAAAAATAATTCCTTTATTCTCAAAAAGACAAAGAGAGAATCCTAAATATACTAAAATAATCTAAATAACTATTTAAATAACGACTAAGTACTAATAAAAATGCGAGTGGTTTTTTTTACGAGTAGGTGTCATAAAAAATCCAGTCGATCCCTGTCGCCACCAGATGGTAGCGTGCCCAAAATACTGGCGGCATTGCCACGTATAATTATAATTAATTTACTATAACTAAATCACTGATCCCTTGCTGAAGTTGGGCAGAGATGTCATTCTTGATCATCGTTTATACCTATTGCAAAATATGTTTGATAACTGGTTACAAGGATACCTGTGAAATAAAAACAAAATCATTAAATTAAAACAATAGTGCTATTAAAATGAATGTAAGTGCATTGTCGGTAAGTATCTTCTGTCTTCTCATCGCTAATTATTGGAAGTACTCAGGTAGTTTCGTTACTTTAGACCATGACGAGATCGCTATTATTTTGAGGCCTTTTCGCAGCAGTGTTACCTATTTTATTCATTATTAATATTATATATGTATCCTGTCTTTTTTTATTATATCTTACTTATTATATACTTTCGTATCGTTTCGTTTCCTTTCGTTTCATTTCATTTCATTTCATTTCATTTCATTTCATTTCATTTCATTTCATTTCATTTCATTTCATTTCATTTCATTACATTTCATTTCATTTCATTTCATTTCATTTCATTTCATTTCATTTCATTTCATTTCATTTCATTTCATTTCATTTCATTTCATTTCATTTCATTTGACTATAATATGTAGCATGTCTCACTTATTGTGCTTACAGCGATCACCGCATTTCGCGGCATGTTTCACTCATACTTACATTGATCATCACATTATACGAGTGATCACCGCATTACGCGGCATGTTTCACTTATACTTACATTGATCATCACATTATATGAGCGATCACCGCATTACGCGGCATATTTCACTTATACTTACATTGATCATCACATTATACGAGTGATCACCGCATTACGCGGCATGTTTCACTTATACTTACATTGATCATCACATTATATGAGCGATCACCGCATTACGCGGCATATTTCACTTATACTTACATTGATCATCACATTATACAAGCGATCACCGCATTACGCGGCATGTTTCACTTATACTTACATTGATCATCACATTATACAAGCGATCACCGCATTACGCGGCATGTTTCACTTATACATACATTGATCATCACATTATACGAGCGATCACCGCATTACGCGGCATGTTTCACTTAAATTTGTTGAAATTATATCGTCTACTGTTAATAAACATACACAGTTACACGTCACTTCTAGTAGAAAGTGTATTATAAAACTTTGGATTACCCCTGGTCTTTTAAGATGAATACGCCAAAGAGATAAACTGTACCGTAAATTAAAAAGTGATCCCCTTAATGAAACAAACAAATTAATTTACAAGCGGTACAGAACCTTTTGCAATAACCTTCTTAAAAAAATGAAGTGCAATTATAAACGAAATGAATTTCTCAATGCTAAAAATAATCCGAAAGCAACCTGGAAGGTCATAAAAAATGTTGCTATCATTAGCCGCAAGCATAATTCTTCATCTGATCTCTTGGGAATCTCAATTTCTCTCTTAGCGGCAGTAAACAAAGTAAACTCTTTCTTTGCAAATGTTGGAATAGATCTGGCATCTCTAATTCTCAAATCTAGCCCCATTCTATCTAGCAATTCAATCTCACTCTTCTGAGCTTGCTAAAAAATCACCTCTCAGCTCAATAACACTTTTTAGCGTTGAAAATATCGAAATAGAGCTTATAATATTACATCTCAAGGATAAATGAGCCTTTGGCTGGGACGAAATCCCCTCCTCAATTATCAAAGCAGCACGGCATACTCTCATTCCTGTATAACTATGTTTTTAACCTTTGCCTAAGCACAAGTGTCTTTCCAAAATGTCTTTAAAAAGCTATTGTTCATCCAATACTTAAAAGTGGTGATACTACAAAAATTACCAATTATAGACCAATTTCAGTTCTATCAACTATATCAATAAAAGACTTATGAATTATCTCAATACCAATAACATCTTATCTGGCAATCAATTTGGTTTTAGATCAGGTATATCCACTGAGGACGCGGTTATCAATCTGACAGATTATATAATCAAGAGCTTAGATAAAAAACAAAAAAAACCATAGACATATTTCTTGACCTATCTAAAGCTTTGACACTGTCTCAATCCCGCTCCTCATTGGAAAGCTAGAAAATATAAGCATGCGTGGCATACCTTTACAAATTTTCAAAATTTACCTTTCAGATCACACACAATCGGTTAAAATTTATAGCTTTACCAGCTGTGATTTATCAATAACCTTTGGTGTAACGCAGGGAAGTGTACTTGAACCAACTCTTTTTCTAATCTATATAAATGATTTGTGCAACATAAAAATTCCTAACTGTAAAGTCACTACTTATGCTGACGACACTGCACTCCTGATTAATGGTAAAAACTGGAAGGAAACCTTTAACTATGCCGAGCTAGCTTTAAACACGGTAATGGATTGGCTTTCGAATAACCTCTTGACTCTTAACTTGTCTAAAACTAAATTAATCACTTTCTCTCTCAATTCAACTGGCCAACCCCCGCCTTCCTATCAAATTCATGCCCATAATTGTAAAAATCAGATACCTATTCAAGCCTCGTGTTACTGTCCTAATGTGGAATGAATTTCGTCCTTAAAATACCTTGGAGTTATGATTGATCGGAATATGGCATGGAAGCCCGAGTCCACTGTCTCACGCACTCGCAAACTAATATACATTTTCAGAAATCTACGCAACGTAGTGGACCTCAAATGTCTCAAAATGGCCTATTTTGCACTTGCTCAATCATGTTTTAACATATTGCATTACAGCATAGGGAGGTACATTGAAATCTGTAACGATAAAGGTTGAAAGAGCTCAGAGATTTATTCTAAAAGTCATGTCCAACAAACCACGTCGTTTTCCTAAATCAGAGCTATTTTCCCTATGCAAAGTTCCCACGTTTCGGCAGCTCTTTATTTTACAAACCATTCTAAACATACCCAACTACCTTATGACCCCTTCCTGGCACAAACCAAGCGTAGGTCCGACTTGATCTGTAAAATTGAATCACGGAGAACAGCAGTTGCTGTTCGCCATTACCATTACATTAGTTCGATGCTCTATAATACTATAAACAAAGAGCTAAATATATACCCTCTAACAGTTTATAAATGTAAAACTAAAACCTTAGAATGGCTTCAAACACACTCTTACGAGGAGACCGAAAATCTGCTAACAAGTTACCAATGAAGATTAAAGTGTTGTTTTTTGTTAAGCCACGCAACTCACACACAAACACACACACACGAGCACATCCACATATCCAACCTTTATTCCTTAAACTCAAATTTGGGCTTAAATACTTCTCATTCTAAAAAATTACTCAAATAGACGTAGCCCTATGTCACGCATTATGTGAGCAATATTAATATTATTGTACTTTTTTTTTTGTACTTTTGCCTTTTATATACTTTATCGGAGCATTAGCCCAATCTATTGTATTATATCAATTACTTTAAACGGTAGGCGGGCGCTGGAAACTGCGATAGTTTTTAATTTAACTAATGTAGTATTCCAACGTGTTCCTATTGTTTCTAAATTGTAAAATTTGTTCTTTGTTCCAAATAAAATTATATTAATTTTGTTTTTTTTTTGACTTACAGTGATCACCACATTACGTAGCATATCTCACTTACACATACAGTGATCACTACAATACGTAGCATGTCTCACTTATACATAATATCTACAATGATCACCACATTACGCAGCATGTCTCATTTATATTTACAGTGATCACTACAATAAGTAGCATGTCTCACTTATACTTGAAGTAAGATTGCGATAGTAGGTACTTACACACATATATATAAACAATTCCTCAAACAAATAAAATGAAATAGGCAGGTATCAGCACTCATCGATTGATCATTAATTTGCCTGCAACATTTTGACGAAGGGACTTGGACGTTCAGTCGTAACATCGGAAATAGGGATAGATATATAATTATTAATATGTAATTATTATTATTATTTTTTTTATTTACATATTGAAGACCTTATGTATATGGAAAAACATTCACTATAATGACGGACCACAGACCTTTAATATATTTATTTTCAATGAAAGACCCATCAAGTTAATTTAATTTAATAATATTTAAATTACACCAACTTTGGATTTGGATCGACGCCGCCGGTGATACGAGAGCTGGCTCATTCCTTGCATAAAGAATTTCTCTGGCATTTCAACGCGGGAATGCAGCCAGTGCTCTTGGCACATTGCCGCACGACCAAAGTTATTTGTTTCATTACTTTCCATATTATTTGTTTATTTTTAATTAGTATATAGTATGTTTAAGTGTGCATTTTTTTAAATTATCAATTTGTACATTTGTGAACTACATTTATTTTCATGTAATTTAATTTCAATTTTCATTGTTATTTTATTCAAATGTTTATTCAAAAGATAAGTTTCATAAATGTATGGAGCTTGGTACTGGACTGTATACCAGATTTAAGATATAGCCAAGCAATTAAGTAAATAAATATAAATATAAATATTCCGGACATATCACACATTGTCAACTGATCCCAAACTAGGCATAGCCTGTACTATGGGTACCAGAGACTGATAGATATATATTTAACACCCAGACACAGAAAAAACATCTGTGTTAGTCACAAATGTTTGTACAGTGCGGGAATCGAACCCGCGACCTCTAGCGCAGAAGGCAGAGTTACTACCAACTGAGCTATGAGGCCAGTGAACATTTTTAATCGTTTATTTTCTTTAAATTGACTTATTTTTTGTATTCTTACAACAAGATTTTCTACGACAATGAGAGCAACACAACGCTTCAAAAATATATGGCGGATGTACGTGCGTGAAATGTCATTGTGACAACGTAGTAGGTTGTCAAAATGACATGAGCCAATTACAAACCAACATGGTGGCCCTCAAAAAGTGTAAAAAAAAAACATACAAGAAGAAATTTTCTTGTACCATTGTATTTTCCTTCAAATTAATGAAATTGTATTTTTCTTGTAATTTCCTATTTTTTCCTAATTTTTCAAAGTAGTGTACATTGTCCCAAAATAAAATAACTCCTTTGTATTAAAACATTACTTCAATTACTATATTAAATAATTTTAATTTAATTTAATTTAATTTAATTTAATTTAATTTAATTTAATTTAATTTAATTTAATTTAATTTAATTTAATTTAATTTAATTTAATTTAATTTAATTTAATTTAATTTAATTTAATTTAATTTAATTTAATTTAATTTAATTTAATTTAATTTAATTTAATTTACTTACACAAGGAACAGCCATCCAAAGACCGCTTCAAACGATCCACGGCTAGTTCAATTGAACCAGATCGGAAGCGTCCCCAAGACGCTGGCGAATTTGTTACACTGGATAGCAATGCTAATCCGTTGGGGACCCAGCTCTCGGTCGGGTACAAGTGCTAAGTACTATAATTGAATGCGGAAAGAGATAGCAAGCGTTAGGCGCTCGAAAGTAATCGACGTAAGCGACATATAAGTAAATATCGATTATCTTAAAAACTATTTATTTTTCTTTTTAAAAGGTGTCTTGGATTTAGGTACCCAATGCCATTGTCTAACACAATATTTAAAAAAAAAGTAATTTTTGTTAGATAGTCTTACAGTATTTTCGAACAAAAACGTTGCAGTGGACGCAACTTAAAAAAAATAATCTATCGAGAAAAGTTTTACCAATTGCGTTTCTGTCTTGGATATAGGTAAATAAAATGCTCAAGTTATCCTTGTCATAATAATCAAAACTGCGCGTTTTGCGGATGAAATCATAAATAAAACAATTTAACCCTCACCTTAACAACCTGTTTTGCCGTATTTTTACACATATCATGTAGGTAAATAATAAGAACTCAGTCAAAACTAATTATTAGGCTCACAGAAATGCACACAACATATTTTTTTCATATCACACAAATAATTACGGTATGTTGCTAGTCCCTGCATTTGCAGACGTTGCAGGTTGGACGTAATTCCTGCCTGCAACCCTTCTATTTTCCGTTTCCATCAACGAAGCTAGCAAAATAATTGTTTAAGCATGCACTAATGCATAAAGTCTTAGAGTAAGTTTACGCTATCTGCGTACTACCGACTTGCCGAAGTGCAATAGAAAAATAATAAAATGACATACCAGAGTGAGCTGATTTCTATCCACCACTTCTGAAATATAAGCTTTTTCAACCTATTTAATAAAAGATGGTCTACTGATGCCAATTTTGATTTAATATATCTCAAGTACACGATTTACAATCAGTTTACAGAAAAACTACGACTCCCTGACCACTCTCCACAGTATTCCCCGTTCGAATGGCCGTCCTACCGTCGGAATTGACAAAATGATAAATATTTTACGAATAACAATTACCACCGAAATAATGAGAAAAGTCTTCATAAGTTCAATGAGGAATACTCAATTAACCGATTATCTAAATCAAATTGTCTAATTAAATCGTATAAATACAATAAATTATTAAATAATTACTTCATACAGTGTAACTGCTAACATATCTATCTATCATATGTCCGGAATATTTATTTATTTATATTTATTATCTTATCTTTGGCGAGTAAAGGTTCTCGAATGGCGACCACGAACCGGGCGACGCAGTGGTGGAAGGCCCCCCACCCGATGGACCGATGACATTGTAAAGGTTGCGGGAAGTCGGTGGATGGAAAGGGCTCAAGACCGTTCGTCGTGGAACTCTTTGGGGGAGGCCTATGTCCAGCAGTGGACTACTACTACAGGTTGTTGATGATGATGATGATTATCTTATCTCATTATCTTGATAGGCCCCAAGCCGTGTTTGTTGCCTGATTCTTGTAGGCTTGGTCGCGAGGAACAGGCGTAGCTTCACCTAGTTTCTAAGACGTTTCAAAGTGATCCTAGTGATTTTATTGAAATAAAAACCTTTGACTTTGACTTTATAATACTCACTGGCCTCATAGATCAGTGGTAGTAACTCTGCTTTCTGCACTAGAGGTCGTGGGTTCGATTCCCGCACTGGACAAACATTTGTGACTAACACAGATGTTGGTTCTGTGTCTGGGTGATAAATATTTATCTATTATGTATATCAGTCTCCGGTACCCATAGTACAGGCTATGCCTAGTTAGGGATCAGTTGACCGTGTGTGATATGTCCGGAATATTTATGTATTTATTTTACATAAAACGCAATCGTTGTTACAGATTGTGGAAGAAGGGACACGGCAAAGCTGGTGAGCGCACTCGCTGGCTCAACTCCCCCAATGTCTACCAGAAGGTGGAGGTCCTCGAGACCGGTACCCACGACCCGAAGAAGATCACCAAGGTAGAATATCTGAGGGTCGAAGCCGAGTAGCGTGTTTGTATGGTTCCCGTGAGATAATCTACAATATTGTCCAAATTAAAAAAAAAACATCATATTTTAAATTTCACTAAAAAATTTCAAAATTGCAATAACATCAATGTTAATTACTAATACTGATCGGTATCGGTAGACAATGACTACCTTACATTTCACGTGACCACTGGTGACGAGTTGCGTTTTGCGTTTCTAGCTCAATTTGGTTTTCTTAAGGTACTATGAATAATTATTATATTTCTAAAAATAAACTCGCTTTCTACTGAAGATCACTTTTTACCAAAAAATAACGGATAGGCATTCGAAGATATTTGCTTGGGCCGCAGCAGGTAACATTTGTAGGGTAACCATAATTACCTCATTGTAATGAGGATATTTCCTAAAATATAGTCCATTAATCCTAGCTACAGTAGAGTACGTAATGGCTTGAGGAATAAGCATTAGATAAATTATCTCACTTAGAGCCAAAAATACACTCAATTTCTGTATCATCACAAAAATATTAAGTGTTGTGAATCTATGAATTAAAATAATTATTATTTTATTAATCTATAAGAACATTTTTATATTTTCTTTACATTCCATTTATATATATATATCGGGGTTTTGGTTTGTAACTTTTATATATGAATATTATTTTATTATAACATCATTTTTAGTTTTTTTACTAAAACTTTATTACTGTTACGCGTACAATTCTTTTACTAATAAATAATTATTACCGTCTCTTAATACTAAGTATATAGTTTAAAAATGTTAACCATTACTATTCATAGTCTATTAGCATTCCATCATAACTATAACTGTTATTGTATTAAGAGTTATCTCAAAAATAGTGAAGCATTTATGTTCAGCGCTCAAAATGTCTCAACAACTGCTACACTTTTTGTGATCTTTTCTATTCAAAATCATCGAAATCGTGTTTAGATATTATGCGAATATATTATGGTAAATAGATATTATGCGGAAATATTTATAATTATGTAATGTTAACGCTTCTAGCTTGAGTGTGTATTCAAAGATTTTTATTAGGACTGACTCAGATTTATAATGGAGCAAAAACTATTTTACTATAGTTAGTGCCTATTTCACCATCTCTGATTACTTGACGAATAAAAATAAAAAGCTCTGTTTATTTCTGTTTACATGTCAAAAAGAGAAATGGATATTTTTTTTATATGTCACTAAGCTATAATCAGGCATGGTGAAACAGGCACTTTAGTTGAATGTAAAATTAAGTTAATACCTTAGTTTTACTTTCCAACTAAAACTAATTGACAAGTAAGAAATATTTTTTAGTAAAGAGTACTTTCAAATATTTTTTATTATACGATCTAATAAAATAAGTTTTTGCTCCTAAAGACTGATCACAAAAATAGCTTTTCCTATATTGTGCTTATAGAGATGTTTTATTCAATAAATAATATTAAAAAAAAATACATTCTTTTCGTAACGCTTCACTAATAATGAAATGCTCTTGACGGTTCAAATTTTTACTAAACTTATATATTTTACTAAAACTTTACTAAATGTTTTTTTTTCGTAAGTTGTTAATATTATTGTGTATTTTGTGTGACTAATGACATAATGTTTTGCAGTGGGTGGACGCTAACAACGATGAGGTAAATAATATGTTAATTGATGATTTCTATCTCTTCTTTAACTTTCTTTTTTCATTTTCTAACTTAGATTTTTAAAGGTTAAAAGCTTAGCTCATATTGGGTAATTTTTCAGTATTATGTCAGTGTAATTTTTTTTTATGGCGTATGGGCTACTTTATGAATTACGATAAAATTGTTGCCTGATTAAAAAACGTAGGAATAATAGCAATAAATATGAAGTCAATGTTGGATACTGCAGATATAAAAGCAGTTATAATTATAAGTCTTAACTAGATATCACCTCATTACCGGCCATAATTATAATTATTTATAATTTCCGTAATTTAAGCTTATGTTATATCTATTTTTCTTTTTGGGGTAAGCCGCCTAACTTCTTTCGCTCTGGGGATTGTTGTGGTGTCCATAAATTTATATTTTCCCAGGATATTTAAAAAAAAATAATCAGCTTAAACATAAAAGCCTTATTAAAACCGTATCAACAGCATTTCATTATAATCCCCTGGTTAGAATAAAGTTATTTAATAATTTTATTCGAATACATCGAGTTTGTACAGTGAGTGAGAAAAGGAAGTAAAAATGTTGCCATACTCTACCTTTCCGCACAACCTTTTTTGTTTTTCCTCAATATCCTGTTCCGTAAATCAATCTAGGCACGCTGATGCATGATTGTTTTAAATTATTATAAAGTGTGGAGTGACACAGTTTTTCTTATAATAAAACGTAAAAACTTATATTTTTAATTTAAAAAAAAATGGCGTGGAGCCTTTTTCTTTAATTTACTTACTATCATTTAAAATCAGCTTGCATGGGGAATGGCGTTAACAAACATTATTGAAAATAAAAATATATCTCTCTGTACATGCTCGATGACCAGGTTGAATCGAAAAAAAAAACCATTTGAACCTATTACACCTTTCTCTTTGCACGACTGCACTAACCCAACCGCTCCTTACTAAAAACTATAGGATCATTAATTACTATAGTTTTTTTCCTGGCAACATTTTTACTAATTTTTCTTTTTTCCCTCCACAAACAATGGTCGCGGTTGTCATTGGAATTTGGACCGTATTCCGAACGCAAGTGGGTGCAAGACGGCTCGCCGGCGCATTCGTCCACTCCTGTCAAAATTGACACCCTACAGTTTGTGCCAATGAAGACCAATCCCAAGGAATTCAAGAAATTGCAACAACAGGTATGTACCATTTTTTGCGTATTCTATGAACAAAATTTGGAGGAGGTAGGGCACAGCGAGATTATCTCGCTCTAAATTGGAGCAGCCCGCCTGGGAGGTACCTCGGCCTTAACGGCCTTCAAATAGTGTTGTGTTCCAGCGGTGAGTAAGGTTGCCAGAGCTCTTTAGGGGGGGGGGGGGGAGAGGGTTTCGACAGGCAACGCATTAGCAATGCTTCAGGTGTTGCTGATGTTAATAGGCGACGGTAACCACTTACCATCAGGAGAGCCGTAAGCAGGTTTTGCCTAGGTTTACCTACGATAAGCCCCTTTGGGATAGAATACGTATTCTGAATCACCTTTTATTGAACTAAATAATGAATAATATACTTACTGTCCTCATAGCTCAATGACTGGCCTCATAGCTCAGTTGGTAGTAACTCGCCTTCTGCGCTAGAGGTCGCGGGTTCGATTCCCGGGTGTTAAATATTTATCTATTATGTATATCAGTCTCTGGTACCCATAGTACAGGCTATGCCTAGTTTGGGATCAGTTGACCGTGTGTGATATGTCCGTAATATTTATTATTTATTAATAATGAACGACAACATCTATCTATCCGCGGATGTCGTAAGAGGCGACTAAGGGAAAAAAGCTAGGGGATGGGCAGCAGCGTCCCTCATTTTTACAACGATAGCTCTAACTGCGCTCGCCAACCAGCATGCCCAGCGTGCTGAGTATGGGCAAATCCCCCCACATGATAAGGAGTTTGCTCTGTCTATGGGGGAGGCCATGTTCAGCAGTGGACGTCGAGCGGCTGAAATGATGATGATGATGAATAATGAACTAATTCTTGTTATTAAAATTAGATCAAAGAGAATCGCCGCGCCGACAAGATCAGCGCTGGACCGCAGTCGCATATCCTCGAAGGGGTGACATGGGATGAGGCCAGCAAGATGGTTGGCGAAGATGCCGTCAACACGCAGACCGGCGACCATGTGGTAAGCTCACAGACCATACAAAGCCTTTGACAAGCCTCATAGCTCAGTTGGTAGTAACTCTGCCTTCTGCGCTAGAGGTCGTGGGTTCGATTCCCGCACTGAACAAACATTTGTGTGATGAATACAGATGTTTGTTCTGTGTCTGGGTGTTAAATATATATATATTATGTATATCAGTCTCTGGTACCCATAGTACAGGCTATGCCTAGTTTGGGATCAGCTGACCGTATGATAGGTCCGGAATATTTAAAAAAAACAAAAAAAAAAAGACATTATTTGCTGTATTTTATTTAATTATATAAGTTGCACTGCATATAAAATATATATGGTTTACGTAAAACGTTGTGTCGCCCACGTGATGTCACCCTATTAGGTCCAGTCTGAAAACCAGCGCTGCTTCCCTACTTTGTTCGGGAGTGGCAAATGCTGAGACATGGACCTGGTTTGGCCGCACTCGCACAGTTGCACTGAAAAGGATAGTTACCTACCTACTTTATCTCTTTCTGTTTGCTTGTGTATTTGTTTGTTCTTTATGTAATTTTTTTTTGTTCTTATACTATTTTTCTACTGTGTGTGTGTGTCAAATAAATAAACTCTTATTCTTATTTAGCCATGACGACTCTTTCATGGCTTATGGCATGTCATAGATAACATGTTACGCTACGGGTTCAGACTAAAGCGTTATGGCTTAGTGACTTTTATGCCTCGTAGAGTCCCTATATTGTACGACCCGATAGTCTTACGATTTATAAAAAGACTCCATAAGCCGTGATGCTTCTGTCATGGCTAATGTTATGGATTTGTAACTTATGAAATGAAATGAATGAATGAAATAAAATGAAATTAAATAAAACTTTATTGAGGAACATTAAAAATAAAACACAGTTTTATATAGCTTAAAAGTCTAAGGTCCTACAATCGGCGGTCTTATCGCGGATCGCGATTTCTTCTAGACAACCGTTTACATAACTAAATTAACTAAAGAAAACCGTTTGCATAACTAAAACCTAAATCGTCGACAACAGAGAGAACTTATGACCTAATTTAGAGCATGTTAGCCATGACGCTACCGCGCTCCATGTCTTCGTCATTGATCTTTAATATTTTCTCAATGATCTCAATGCACTGTTTGTTCAGTTTGTGGGTTACTGATTTTTTTTTCTCAGGTTCTAATGGGAGCAGCCTCAAAGGGCATCATCCAACGTGGCTACCAGCACAACGCTACGATGTACAGCGCCCCTTACGCGCGCAATCCGTTCGACCACGTGACCGACAACGAGATCGAGGACTATAAAAGAGCTGTGGAGAGGAAGCGACGCGGGAACGAGTGTATGTATCTATTGTAGCGGGTAGCTGTTTGCACTATAATAGCGCATCGGTAGTATGTTACGCCATAAAGTCGGTGGTAATATGCGCTATAAAGACGTAGGTTGAGTCATAACGTGATTGTAATATACGCTATAATGGCGCATTGGGTAGTGGGTTGCGCTAAAGCTGATGGTAATACAAGCTATAATGGCATTCAGTACTTATTTTCTGGTTATGTAATAAACTTAACAAAATTACTTATTTGGTAGTATTCTGCGCTATTACTCGGCGATAACCACTTCGCTAGAAATAGGTGCGACAACCAATGATCCTATTCATCAGGATAACAGTGCAGCACTCGTGGCTTAGCCCTTAGTTCATTCGCTTCTTAATTTTATTCAGACGTCGTTTATTTTGTGCGTTTATGCGTTTATAACGTGATTTTTAGCGCATACGGTAGTAGGTTGCGCCATAACGTGATTGTAAAATACGCTGTAAAGGCACATCGGGTAGTAGATTGCGCCATAACACGATGGTAATATACACTTTAATGGCGCATTCGATAGTAGGTTGGGACATAACCTGATGGTAGTACAAGCTATGCGCCATAACATGATGTTAATATACACTTTAATGGCGCATTTGGGTAGTGGGTTGCGCCATAACCCTAATGGTAATACGAGCTATAATGTCATTCAGTAGGTATTTTCGGGCCATTTATTCATTTGACCGGTGAAAATAATCGCTTAATAATTGCTTTGACAAAGGAATCTCAACGGAAATATTATATATATTTTTTGCAGATGATACAGACCTGTCGGAATCCGAGGCAATCAGCGGCGCCCAGATAACATCGCCGGCCAGTGCGCCCTCCGAAACTGAAGAGGAGTCTCGTGACGGTAAGCTGTCAATTTCAATCTGTTTATTAGATTTTTTTTTTTTACATTAGCTTGTGTTGCTGAATGCAGATAAAGTTTCCGGTTACCTATGATACCCACACTAGATAAAAATCTGTATCGTGAGTATCTATACGATTAACAGTGGGATGTACGGCCTCGGTTCGAGTAATTAATTCTATTGAATGGTCTAATATTTCAATTGTGCGTGTCTAATTATAATATATAGGTATAATATAAAAGATAACTACTGTCAATAAATAAATGAATACTGAATACTTGAACAAGCGGACGAAGTTGCGGGCGGGTTCAAGTATTCAGTATTAATTTATTTATTCATTAAGGTTTCAGTTACAAAAGGTCTTAAATCTAGCGTTCCACTAAAGCCTGCCTTTACGGGCGTATGAATCTTTTTTGAATTTAATTATTTCTTATTTGTATTAATTAAATTACAAAATTCATTAAAATAAATAATTATAATTCATTCATTTACAAATAAAAACCGCAGTTAACTTATACTTAACTATTTCTACTAAATATATATAAGTCTCTCTAAATATAGTCTAAATAGATAAATCATTAAATTCAGTTGTCTGGGAGCTTATTGTAAATTTTAATTGCAAGTACTTCGTACACTTGAGATCTTGACATTTTGAGGTCTTTTCCGACCCCATGTTACGTGTTTACGGAATGCTCATGGCGCGAGCCCTACTCGCACTTGACCGTCTCGCCTGTTACACAGGGATAGTGTAGTTTTATATCCCATCAAAAACATAAATGTCGAAATAGGAGCCAAGTTCAATATTAAGAAGATCCGCCGAATTCCGCCTTACAGAAGACTCAGCCAAATAACATTATTTTTTTGAAATAGTGTTGCGTTCCTGCGATGAGTAAGGTTGCCAGAGCTCTTTAGGTGGTAGGGGGTTCGGGGTCGGCAACGCGTGCGTGATGCCTCTGGTATTGCAAGCGCTTATAGGCTACGGTAACCGCTTACCAACAGGTGGGCCGTATGCTTGTTTGCCATCTCAGTTGTATAAAAAAAAGTGGAACTATTACTACCTGTGCAAGTGAGATTATTATTTTATTTTCCAGAACACCGCGTGCTGCGAATCCAAACTACTCAGGCCCCCATACGGAGTCAGCCGGAAGTCGTGTTGAGCGATGGTGAGTCTTAAAACCATCCCTTTGTTACGGAACACATTGTACACAGACAATCACTAACAATCATGAAGTCGCGTTCAAGCGGCGTGCGATAATCGTATTAAATGTATATTCAAATGATCATCACCTACAGAATAAAGCGATGTAATTTAGCGCTTAAAGTTATGAAAAAAAAAGTAATTAGTTTACTGTCATTTTCATAAACAAGATTTTTTTCTAAGATTTTTGGCATGTAGATGCGTAATGCATTAAGGCTAAGTAACACCAACATGTGAACGGACCGTTAAACCGTCCCTATTGCGTTAATCCACTGATGTTCGTAATCGGCTACAACTGTCAACAACTCAATTTACACAGGAATTTGACAGTCATTATCGTCGATGCTTGATATAACCTTCCGTTTACGTGTTGGGATTAAAGGTTTCTGCCCAACGAAGCGTTCCGAACTGTTATCATCCGTACTGTTATCATCCGTAACATAATGACCGTAACTGTACCAAAAACTTGATTGACGACCTCGGTTGCCCGGTTGATGCGCAAGGGGTGCGGGTTCAAAGCCCGCGGTGGAACAAACTTTTGAATAATCTGCAAATATAAACGTAGTATCTCATAACCACGACAGAATCCTAGTGTGAGGTCAGGACTGTGTGGTATTGTAATAGTAGGCACGGAACGCTGCAATGGGCAGAGACCTTTAAGCATGGTATGATTTTCTTGCTCGGACGGAACCAAGTTTTTACGAATTTGTTTTTTTGCATGTCGGTTAAGCATATACCTCTTTTGTAGTTGACACAACCGATTTCTTGAATGCTGAGAGATCGCATGCCGACAGGACTAAAGGTAAGTTTTATGATATACTAATAACCCTATTTTACCCGACTTAAAATAAGGTGATTACTAACACACACTTATTAACAAAACACCTCGACACCTCTGCAATCAGAGGCAATCTCGGCCAGTGTTGCCAACAGTCATTTTTCTCTTTCTAAAGTTTCGGAAAAAGGAGATATTTTTTTTTTAAGTTGGCAACACTTTACCCGGATTGCCGTGTGGTTTGCATTCTAACTTTTTGTTGGTATAAAGTTATATAAAACTTAATAAAGGTAGAAACATATTATTGAGTTGTGTCGCAACATCCAGACATCGGATCCATAGATTGTATCTAATGACCTGTACACTGTACAATAGGCAAGTCGATTCCCGCTGCGGGATAAACGTTTGCATGATCTACAAATATGATTACCATGGTACTCGTAGTTTCTGAGGAGTTATCCGTTAGCTTGGTATGGGCATGTCAGGAGGGAAGAATGTCATGTGACTAGAAGAATGTTAGATATGAATGTGGATGGATGTAGGAGTAGAGGCAGGCCAAAGAAAAGATGGATGGACTGTGTGAAAGTGGATATGGTGAAGAAAGGAGTGAGTGCTAAGATGACGACTGATAGAGGGAAATGGAAGAAGAATACATGTTGTGCCGACCCCACGTGATGTGGGATAAGGGCAGGAAGATGATGATGATGATGATGTTACTCGTAGTTTCTGATACCCACGATATGTTGATATGGTTATGACTTCGTATGTGCACGAAAGGAGCCTCTAAGAGGCGCACTTTAGTCCTTTCACTACACTGATTCTTTCAACGACGGTCATAGGCCCTTTTCAGCGCCACCATACATCAACCTGCTCACTGACTTGGTACAGGATGACCAAGAAGAATCAGTGACTCGACAAGCAATGTGTTTCTACCTTTAGTTAGAATTTCTGAGCTGTGGTTAGCTCAGAAACTCTAACTCAGGCCCGTCCAACATACGGCCCCCGGGCCACCATGTGGCCCGCGTAAGTCCTTCATCCGGCCCGCGACCTGGTTAAAACTTTATAAATAATTAGGTGAAGTAATTAGCAATACAGAAACTTTCTTTTTTAATAAATCATTTGGTTATATGAAAAATACCGTTGCATTTTACTTTACCTATGAAATTTGTTTTGGCCCGCTACGATTACAAAAATATTAAAACTGGCCCTCTAGAAAATTGTGTTGGACAGGCCTGCTCTAACTCTAAAGTTTAGCTCATTATTTTAACAATGCAGTACTAACTTCGTTTTTGTAAATATTTGCAACATGGCAAATAAAATTTTAATTTGCAAGTGATATTTCAAATCTGTTGCAAGAAATAATGTAATATTATAATAATTGTATATTTTTGTAGATTTGATATACAAGGTGATTCAAATTATGTATGCTATCCCGAAATTGCACTCATTCTATGAGTACAGTATGGGGTTCTTCAAAAAGGGTGTTTTGAAATTTTTAGGGGTCGGTAACGCGTGCGTGATGCCTCTGGTATTGCAAGCGTTCATAGGCTGCGGTAACTACTTACCAACAGGTGGGCCGTATGCTTGATTGCCACATCAGTGGTACATCAAAAAAAAATCTACATCCAATGGGCAATAAAGTTTATTATGCCGTATGCTTGATTGCCACATCAGTGGTATAAAAAAAAAGTTCTACACCCAATGGGCAATAAAGTTTGTTCTACGATTTTTGTAAATTTGTCAATTTTTATTGAAGGTACACTACAAAAATCAGCTGTTTGGGCATAACAATTATTCAGCAATTTTTGCTAGCAATCATGATGTCGATCATTTAAATACTAGTACCTATCTTAAAGATGATAAAAATAATTTTTCGATGGATGGTATACTAGTTACGGAACACTTTGTTATAAAAAAACTATATTTATAGTATTATTTTTTGCAACAGATTGGTTTGGTGCCTTTACACTACTAACGCATGTATAAAATGTATTTCTATATAATTTCTTACTAACTATCCCTTTTTGGAGCTATCTGATGTTATTATCTCTTAAAAATAATTAAAAAAAAACACTTTAACGTGGTTCGATAAAGCCACATTCAAACAAACGCGATAGCTAAATGCTTTAGTTCCTTGCGTCGCGTAAATACCCATATTTAAAAACGCCTACTGCATCTATCCTGCCTTGATCGCGTCTGTTTGGCTGCTTTAAAATTACCGCATTCACAATTCCGTTACAGCAGCGCACTTGGAAACTGTTTAGAGTTCCTTATAATCATAAATATTCCGGACATATTACACACGGTCAACTGATCCCAAACTAGGCATAGTCTGTACTATGGGTACCAGGGACTGATATACATAATAGATATATATTTAACACCCAGACACAACAAACATCTGTGAATCACACAAATATTTGTCCAGTGCGGGAATCGAACCCGCGGCCTCTAGCGCAGAAGGCAGAGTTACTACCAACTGAGCTATGAGGCCAGTCAATTCCTTCTATGCTTTGAGAAAAAAAAAATATCGCTAATCGAATTTCATGTACGCTGATGAACGGAAATGAATTAAATTTTCTTTGCCTTGTGTGCGTGGAATAACATCAGGCATCTCCTATCTCTTACTAACATCTACACTTCTCTTTCTACCCTACTAAGACACCCGTGATCCGACCGTGTTTTCGGATGACGATGTGTTTCTGCCGTCGGCGCGAGGGCCTATCGTGTCGCGGGCCCATCACAAAGGTGAGACTTCATCGGGTAGTGAATTGTCATGAAAAGATTCAGTTGGGTAGTGGACCGTCTTGAAATGATTCTATTGGGTAGTGCTTTGTCACCAAATGATTGAATTGGGTAGTAAAAGAGACGTTTCATCAATATATGGAGCCTGGGCCTGCACTGTGTACACTACTCTAAAATATGGCTAATCAATAAAGTAAACGTATTTAATTGGTTATTTTACTGAAATTGACTTCGTTTTAAAGTACATTAAGATTTTCTTCAACAAAGAGAGCAACACACAGCGCTATAAAAATATGGCGGATGGACGTGCGTGAAATGTCATTTTGACAACATACATTTATCTGACAAAACAAAAACATCAAATCAAACAACATGACGTGAAAAATATGTCAATGTCATGTCAAACGCCAATTATAAACCAACATGGCGGCCTTCAAATAGTGTTCACATAGTAAAAAACTTACCAGAAGTATTCTTGTACCATCGCATTTGTCTTCAAATTAATGAAATTGTATTTTTCTTGTAATCTCCTATTTGTTCCTAATTTTTCTATGTAGTGTACATGGACCAGGCCCAGAATGAAATGGCTCCTTTTCTTGGAATTATTCAGATGGCTTGTGATTTTCCAAACGATTCCCTTGTTACCAATTGATTCAGTCTGCAATTGAAATGTTTCGAATAGATTAATTTGGGTAGTAAATGATTCAGTTGGGTAGTTGAATGTCATAAAAAGACTCGGCTGGGTAGTAATTTCTCAAGTACGCAGTTGGATAACGAGTTGTTTTTTAAAGGTTCATGTATGTAGATGAATCTTGTTAGGTGAAAGATTCAGATGAATTTTAATTTATTTTTGAATGTCCATAATGACGCGTCGTTGTCAATAAAATACAGTGATTTGTCAGGATGACTCATTTGGGCAGTTTTTTTTTGTCTAGAAAATTTCATAAGTTATTTCATAAGAATTTTTTAAGCACTGGCAAAGAGTGGAACGATCTGCCAGCGTCTGTTTTCCCGGATGTATGGATCTAGGAGTCTTCAAATCTAGAGTGAATAAGTTCCTTCTGGTAAAGCGTGCTCCATCTTAGGCCACATCTCACTTGCAAAAGTGAGATGGTGGTCAAACGCCTAACCATCGCCAATAAAAAATAAATTCAGTCAGTTGTTTATTCAAAGATCCAAACCTGCTATCGGACGACGAAGTGTTCCTCGACTCCGTGGCGTCCACAGTCACGTCTAGCACTGGCTTCGCGTCGCCGCCGCCCGCGCCGCCTCGCGGTGTCGTGATACGCGCACAAACCACTGCCGTTGCTCAGAGCGTCAGAGGTATATCGAACACGAAAATTGACAGTCGTAATGTAAACGTTTTAGCCAATCGCAAGGATGCTAACGCAGCCAATGAGAGCGAGGCAGGAACATCGTATCTCGAATTATATTTCTGCCAAATTCGATGTGGAATGCTTCGCTCTCATTGGCTGCGTTAACATCCTTGCGCTTGGCTAAAAAGTCGCGTCTGCGAACTGCGTCGCCCGGTTCGTGATCGCCATTCGAGAACCTTTACTCCCCAACGGTAGTCGGTTCTGCGAGCTATATGGCCTGCCCGCTGCCACTTAAACTTGCTAATTCTGAGAGCTATGTTGGTGGACTTGGTTCTTCTACGGATTTCCTCATTTCGGATCTTATCACGTAGTGAAACTCCGAGCATTATTATTATTAATAATATTAGCTCTGGAAAGACGACATAAAGGTTGCTGGTGATCAGTCAGGAAATCTGTGGGACTATGTTCAGCAGTGGACGTCCTCCAGATGAAATGGTGGTGATGATAATAGCGTTCACCATTACCAATGGCTACGGGAAGGGGCTTGATCTATGTTTGTGATTTTTGTTTATTATTGTTCGTCTTCTGGTGTCTGAAGATTTTTGTTGTACATTGTCCCGTATTTTGACATAGTGTGGTTACTCGGTAGTTTTTACGAGGATCATCGAAAAAAATGCTAGGCACGAGCGCCGTGTTTGTTGCCTGATTCTTGTAGGCTTGGTCGCGAGGAACAGGCGTAGCTTCACCAGACGTTTCAAAGTGATCCTAGTGATTTTATTGAAATAAACGCCTTTTGCCTTTCACTTTACTTCCCATGCAAACATTTGTTCCGGGTTTGGGCGTTGTGGTAAGGTACTCGTAGTTTCTGATACCCTAAGGGAAATTCTAGTGTGGGGTCAGGACTGTGGTAGCTGTCGGGTGTTCAGCGTTATGTGTGAAGCTTTGATACTAAAGTGGGTAGAGTATTTGTGTCCATTTTTGTTAATTTTTAGGGTTTCTAGATTTTTAAAACGTTTTTCGTGTTGCGGAACATTTTGTTGTCCGTCCGTCTGTCTTATCTTCAAAGAAATAGCTTTGTTTAACAACTTGAAATTTATATTAAACATATAAAGGTGCATAATTGTGCCATAAAACAACGTTTTCCAATGCTGTGTATTGTGGTGTATGTGCCCCGAATTGTACAGAAGCCTTAGGCCGCCAGTTAGTGTAAGTTGTACACTTCACCGTATATATTTAACGACATCGCCCCACTCGTGGACGAGGGTCTCCCCCCAAATCCATCCAACCATCCCTTGAGGACTAATCCAAAAGTCTGAAAGAAATCGCTCATAGCGATCAGACCGCCCATTGTACCTTCCCAATTATTTCTAGTTTCATTATTTTTTAAGATGTTTACTGTTTGGTTATAAATGGTTTTCTATGTTGAGGTTCCAACTTCTCTCAAAGACGCATGTAATTTTTGTATTAGATTTGTATTTTTTTGGATGTTTAGTCGTCGTCTCAATCATCATCAATTATCATTGCTTAATAACAATTTTGTGATGTTTTTGTGGCATGAACCCCATTCTTGATATCATAATCATTGACTAAACTCATTGAACTCGCTTAGATTACTACAATGTTGTTGCGTAGCTATCGGCGCTTCGAGCCGGGGAACGTCCTAGATAATTTCTGCCAGGCGATCCCCTAAAGGCAAGATCGCGGGTTCGGTTCCCGCCTAAGTCAAACCTTGGTGGCGATCACAATATGCCAGTTGTGGCAGCAGTGTTACCCATAAATAAAACAAAATTACAAACCTGTTGGAATTTATAAATCATCATCATCTATCTAGATAGCATCATCATTCTCATGTTGTTGTATCGGTATAACACGTCATCGGATCGTGGTGTCTCTTTAACAATTCTATTTTTTATTATTTCAATTTATCTTTCACTTTATTTATATTTATTGTATGTATATTTTTGTATACACATTTTAACTTTTACCCCTATTTATATTGGCAGGACTGGCTTAAATTAGCATCAATATCGATTATTTTCAATTTAGGTATATAATTAATTATAAACATCATAAAAAGACCAAATTCTGTTGAAATAATAAGCCCCTTCCATACTAACATGTGCCAAATTTTCGGACATGCCTATGACTACCCCCTTAGACATCTTCAATGAACTCATCGCCTGGAGATCTGAGAGGATGTCTACCATTCTTGGGGATATATGTCGGAAACCTACTTTTTTATTAATATAAAATTTTGCCTGTACTCTTTTTTTTACATTTTGCTTTTATGTTTCGATCCTGCCAATATGATGTTGGTACATATTGCTTAAAACATAGCCATGGTATTCTCTTCACATTACGGTCTAAGACTACTCCCTCAAACTCACTTTATTTATACTTTATCCTCAAAACACTCGGACTCGATTAAAATTAAAGATTTCACCTAAAATACTGTAAATCTGTGATATGGTAGTATCGTAGTCTTAGACTAATCACGTGACCGTTTGTGTCAGACCACTCCTGTTACATAAACTCGCTGGGATTGGTCTGAATTTGTAGTTAGAGGATACCAGGCGAAGTTTTACGCTGCTAACGCTTACCAATGTTTGTCCGCACGCTCGCACGCACCATTGCTTCCAGATAATGACGCTAACGATGCCCTAACCGCTTCCAAACGAACCCTGCACGACTATACCCGAAACACGAACTTTGACAGCATCGTCAAAGTATACAACAGCCCCGACAAAGCTAAAGCCAGCCCGAAGTGTAAACTCAGCCTTAGCAATAGACTTGAAAACGCAGCTGAACACGACAGCAGTAGATGCAGTCTCTCGTCTATACCCTCTTTAGAATGGGACGGCAGATGCAAGTCTGACTGCGCCTTGCGCACCAAATCTCTGCCAAGAAAGCTCAGCGGTCTTAGCCAGTTGTTTAGAACTAGGTCCCACAGTGGGTTTATAAACTCTTATATTAAAGATCCGGAACCTTTGCACTATCATTTGCCGAGGTGCAAGTCATGTGGAGCTGTTAGTAGCACCTATTCCTCCAAAGAGGATATGGATACGTTTAAAAACAAAATGGCGACGTTGTATCTATCCATAGATAACATCCATCAAAAGTGTATCGAGGAAACCGAAAAAGTCAAAGTAAAAGAGACTGTGTTGCCAGTTTTCAAAGTACCGAAAGTACCAGAGTTCGTCGAAAGCCAAGAATTCAATGAGGACACTTATTTGGGAGAGCTAAATAGCTTTTCGTCTAATAACCAAACGGTTATTGAGAGAGCTAACGTCACGCTTACTAAAGAGATTGACAATGAGAGAGATGGGAAAGATGATGAAAGTAGTGGGACGTACAGAGCAGAATACGCGCAAATAGAGAATGATGATAACGATAATACTCTCGAGACAACTGAAGGGGAATACCACAGTTTTACAGATGATTTCGAAGAGGCATACGAAAGTCCAGTTAAAGATCTAGTCGAGAAAGATATAAGGGACTATTCTGTGCCTATAGACTTCTACTGTGAAGATTATAGTCGAAAAAATGACAGCCCGAAGAAATCTCCGTTCAAAACTCGAGAAGCACCCGTAAACATACTTTACCCGATATTAGAAGAGTCAAAAAGCTCTTATGGTGATGATTCTGGTAATATATCTGAGGAAAAACGACATTCTGATGTACAATATATTACTGAAAAAACCATAGATGATGTTGTAGAAGCAGCTTTGAACGCTGTCCAATCAAATAAGGATTGTGAAGAAGTGCAGATGGAAATAATTTCAGAAGAAAACACAGAGAGCAAGAATGCAATGGCTCAATTAAACGAAGATATCATCAGTGAAATAAACATGCATGATGTAAATAATGAATTCGTGGTAAACAAGAGCGATAAACAAGTGGTGAATGTCGTTGTTCCGTTAGACGAAACTGGAGAAACGAAAAACATTGTAAGTGATGAATGCCCAGATGTAATATTACCGTTACATGACATCATCACAGATAATGAACCTAAAAACTTTGATGAAAAGGATGACAGGAAAAGTTCAATAGATTACAGTGTAACAAGCACAACTCTTGGAACCGTAAGCTTTAACTCAACGGTGGAGTTTGAAAAGTACGAAGCGATTACTGATTTGTTAGCTAATCTGTTGAACAAAATTGATTACGAAGGAATCGGGAAAGGATTTTTCAACTTGAGCGAAAAGAAACAAAATGCCATCAATTTCTTTGAAGACAAACGTACTGAAGTACAAACAGATGAGATGTCTGAAATGAATGAAACCAAGAGTGACAATGAAAGTATGACTGAAACCCATGATGTTACTGAGAATTTAGATGCACATTTTTCAATAGCGAAAATGATTCAAGAATTCGAAGAACAAACAGCCAATCTAAACCAATCTATACTGACAGAAATTAGTGACAACGACATCGATGACCCTTTCAAAGTAGCCGAAAGTCTTCTTTACTATATTTTCGACCGAGTATTCGTTATTGAAAATGATAAGAACAGAAAGAGGACCAACAAAAGGGTCGTAACGGTGGTTGATGTAGAAGATATAATGTACACAGCGGTTACTTTGTGGCCAGAGCTCGACCAAAATGATACTTTTGAAATAAACTTCAGCTTAGAAGACCCACAAAATAATTTTGAAGTCGAGCAAATTGAATTTGAAGTTGAGCAAAACAATTTTGATGTCGAGCAAAATGAAGCCGAACACAATAGTCGATTTTATATTGATAAAGACCAAAAAGTCTGTGTTGAGGAACAAATAGATTTTTGTGTCGCAGTTCAAACAAATAATAATCAAGACTTCCCTCAAAATTTAGAGGACGAAATAGTCTATAACCCAAGTGATTTGGCTGAGTACATCCACCTAAGCCTTGACAAAAATAACTACTACGCAACTAATTTGGACAAAGAATGTCAAAACGAGAATAATGATAATTTATACAAACAAATGGACGAAAAACTGTGGTATAATAGTGAAGTCCATGAAGAATATAATGCATCATATGACAATACCAAGATTGCAGGTGACGTAAATGAAGAAATAACTTACAGTTTTCAGGAAACTTGTTTTAAACATGTAAAATATGATGCAGAAATAAAAATAGAGCTAAGTGGAGTTAGTGAAGAAGTTATACAAAATGAACTTGATGTATATGACTATGATCACACAGTAACGGAAAACGTAACAGATTCAGAATTCGAAATGGTTCTCAATAATCCAACCGGTGCAAACGAATTTCTTCATAATTCGGAATACAACAGAGACGATTATTCCACGACCGATGACGAAGAATGTAGGGAACTGTCTCGAAATAGCATAGAAATTGCGGAAGATATTGTTTTTAAAATTTTCAGTCGTGTTTCTGAAGCAACCGATGATATAAATGTTAAATATGAAGCAGAAAATACCAAAACATTTGTTTTTGATGACAATAATTTAGGATCCGTTAATGAAAAGGCTATTGATTTCAATGAAGGCATCCTCGAAGAACATATTGAACAGGACAGAATGAACACAGCGTTCGTTCACGACGAATTACACAGCCGCGCGTCATCGCCCCGTAAATTTTCAAAGGTTTTCGATGCTTGCGACGAATCGCCTATACGAAAGGCCAAAACTAGTTTCGCTGAACTTTCTATATCCATCGATAAAGACACTACACTTGGATCTCCCTTCGTGAAACAAAAAACAGTCATAGCAATGTCACAGACTGAAAATCCTGGGGGTGTAAAATACTGGCTGTCATTCGATGACAGCGCTACAGACAGTCAATGTTGTTCAAGAAGAAGTGTAAAGAACACCGATGATGCTATACCAAGTTTTTATGGAATCAAATTCGATGATGATCAAATTGTAGGTGACATAGATAATTTCAATGCTTCCCGAAAACAATCTATATTGATCAACGAAATTAAGGACACAGATATACAAGATTCACAAGTAAAAGAGATGGCAGAATTTACTGAAATACCAGATTTAACGTCACCCGGAAGCTCATACTTCTATGACACATGCGAATCAACTATGCTAGATGAGAGCGCACTGAAAAAATATGAAGATGACAGTCCACAAAAGCTGTATGATATGGATAGCCCTCGGAAAAAAATGATTTATGATGTGCAAAGGAGACGGGACAGATTGTACGCTACTTGGCCTCCGTACGAAGATACACTATTTTACCGAATAATTTCGAAATTCAGAATGTCAGAAAGTTTTGACGCTAGTGAACTGAACTATGCTAGGATAGATAGCTTGTAGTAAAAACTGCATCAAAAGCAGTCGATCCATAGCACAGTTAGGTGTTAAGATTGAACGGTGATGGTTGTGTAATAAATAATTTGTATTGTAGTTTATTTGTATGCTAATGTTTGTGCGCATTTTGAGTTTGTTTTGTTGTGTATGTGTGTAGGCCGGTTTTGGTTTCCTTGACACGATTTCTTTGTTTGTCTAAAAATCCTATTTTTCCTATTAATATCTTCATTATATGTTACCCCTTCATACAGTGTAATCAAGGTGATTCGTAATATGTATCGCTATCCCGAAAAGGGCTTATTCTACACACAATTGATGATTAAGTTACGACTGTCGGAAATTCAAAGATTTTCGTTGTTTTGGGGTCACATCAGTTCAAACTCAATTATTCAGCTGTTATAGGCAGCAATCTGCAATGATGTCGAACTTTCCGCGGAAAACAGAGGATTAAAAATAAATCTAGAATAAATCTGTAAAAAGAATCTATTTTGTTGATAGACTTATTTACATTAACAAAATAGATCTTATTTTTTCACTTCGCCTCTCGGGATAGGATACTAGTTACGGAACACGTTGTATGAAATAACAATGAACACAAATAATATTGTGCAAATAATTTTTCCCACAATTCGTATTTCATCACGTAGTGAAACTCCAACATAGGTGGTCCATAAATGTACAACCTCCTCTTATTTCCCTGCTTTTTATAACTGGCATTTTTTTATGTTTTGTGAATGTTTATTGTGTTATTAAAGTAAGTTAACAACTAAATTGCATTAATTTCATTTACATCTACTTGGGTTTAAACATTATTATTTTAGCACGAAACGAAACCACATTTTTAATGAACTATTATTTTTATAGGGATAAATGAATAAATAGATAACACCCAACAGTCATATTCATTTTATTCATTTCATTTATTTCGACACTAGCGTTCGCCCGCCGCTTTGCTCGCGTGGTATCTTCATAAAAAGGGGTAGTTTTGAAAAACCCTTAAATACGTATTTCATTAGAGTATTTGTACCAAGTTTCAGAGTGAGATGAGGCTCAAAAAAAAAACAGGTATTATAAAAATAATGATCATGACTAAAAAATTTGAAGACAGGTGACATGTGCACGAAAGGAGCCTCTAAGAGGCGCACTTTAATCCTTTCACTACACTGATTCTTTCACCGACGGTCATAGGCCCTTTTCAGGGCCGCCATACCGCAACCTGGTCACTGACCTAACATAGGATGACCAAGAAAGAATCAGTGACACGACAAGAAGAAGAAGCACGCTACACTTGATGAAAATTTACCTAATGCTTATAAATAATACTTAAAATATAATGCCTAATGTAGTGATGTGTTTTCGTTTCTGCTTATTCCTGCTTATTTCTGCCTATTTCTGCCCAACCCTGCCTATTGTGCACTTGCATGCCAGCCGCTGGATGGTTTCGGCAGAACCGCTTCGTTGTAATTATGCGAAGTAAGTACACACTAACATTTTTATTCATTTCCTTGAGTGTAGTGTACAAGGTGATTCATAATATGCATGCCATCCCGAAAGTGGCTTATTCTGCAACCAATTGGCAATAAAGTTTGTTCTACGACTTTTGTAAATGCGAAATTTTTTCATTGAAAAAACTCTAACGCGAAATCAGCTGTTTTGGGGTCAAATGAGCTCAAACTGAATCAGCTGTTTTATGTTGCAATCTGGTTTCTTAACTTCACGTACGTTTAGAAATTAGTTATAAAGATGATAATATAAATATAAATACCAAAAAACAGCTAATTTGAGAAAGTTTGTGAAAAATATTGATATTTTTGTTCGATAATATTATTTCTTTTGTATTAAAATGTAATATGTTGATATTATAACCCCCTCTCTGGATGGTATACATGTTATCTCCTTGTATAGATTACCGTTTTTGTATGTAGTCACAAAAAAGGGGTTAAAAGGCCCTTAAAATAATAAGTAATCGTTTCACGGTCGAAAAGTGAAAAATGGATGCCTGTTCAATTCCCGCTGCCGGACAAATGTTTGTATGACCTGCAAATATTGTTCCGAGTGTTGTGGTACCATGGTATTCGTGGTATCTGATACCCACGACACAGGTTACCCTAGTGTGGGGTCAGGACTGTGTATGTGATTGTTGGATGGTTAAGTTTCTGATAATTTACAGGTGAGCATACTGTGAACGGTGACCACTCCGACGCGCATCAAAGCACCTTCTCACACAGCAGTAAAGAGGTGAGATCCCTTATTGAAAAATGATCACCACCCATGCTATTTCCAAGTGACATAGCTCTTTAGGGGGGAAGGGGGTTCGGGGTCGGCAACGCGTGCGTGATGCCTCTGGTATTGCAAGCGCTCATAGGCTACGGTAACCGCTTACCATCAGGTGGGCCGTAAGCTTATTTGCCACCTCTGTTGTATAAAAAAAAAAAAAAAACAGCCCACTTTATGTCCAGGTTACTACGAGCGAAGCCGCAGGCGGAAATTAGTACGTAGCCTACCTACTTATTATCCCGGCACCATGCGAGCGAACCCGCGCGCGAAAGCTAGTATCGTAACTACAGTAGCTCTCAAACGGCGAAAGGCATCGTGAGGTAACCGGCATGTCCTAGAACCTAAAAATGTGAAGACATGTGAAATCTGCACGTTTCCATCTAGTGGGGGGGGGGGGGGTGTCTCAACCTTTTAAGTCAAGTTTAAGTATGAGGTTAAATTATAATGGCCTCATAGCTCAGTTGGTAGTAACTATGCCTTCTGCGCTAGAGGTCGCGCGTTCGATCCCCGCACTGAACAAACATTTGTGTGATGAACACAGATGTTTGTTCTGTGTCTGGGTGTTAAATATTTTTCTATTATGTATATCAGTCTCTGGTACCCATAGTACAGGCTATGCCTAGTTTGGGATCAGTTGACCGTGTGCGATATGTCCGAAATATTTATTTATATTCAATGTTCCGTTATTCCAGGGTTCTCCATCAAAGGAGGTGTCCACCGAGGACTCGCCCAAGAAGGACAAGAAGAAAAAGAAGGGACTGAGGACGCCCTCCTTCCTCAAGAAGAAGAAGGAAAAAAAGAAGGAGAAATCGAGCACGCCGCAGCCCGCCTAGATGTAAGTTATACTTTAACTTTAATTCCAATATCATCATCATCTCCCCCCTGACCTTATCCCACTTAATGTGGGGTCGGCACAACATGTTTTACTCTTCCACTCCCCTCTATCAGCCGTCATGTCAGTATTCACTCCTTTCTTACTCATTTCTCACACAATCTATACATATTTTCTTTGGTCTGCCTCCTCCCTTATAGTCTATTAATTCCAATAATACTTTAATTAACTATAACCCAAATAATAATTAAGAAAAACTCAAATAATTCTTCAAATAACATTATCTACTTATTTATTTGTTGAAAGTGCACAAACATTATGTATATTACCAATTACATAAAATATCTTCATAAAAACAGGGTCTGATATACATAAAAATAAAAGTGCACTATAGCATTCGCAAAAAAAATTCTTAAAATAAACATAAACTTAAATAGTGTTCAAAGAAAGAATAACAAAAAAATAAAACTCTTGACTCTAACTAAGCTAAACTCTTGAAACAAGAATATCGAACAATACTTTCATCATCATCAGAACCTGTACCTGTAGAACTGCTGGACAGGTAGTTCCTAGTACCAGAGGTAGTTCCTAGTAACGGGCCGTCATTGGGGAGTAACCATGTTTCTTGAAGGGCCGCTACATCAGATTTTGTACAAACAAAACGAACATCATCAATCGATCGCTTAAAAGATTTACAATTGAAACTTTCATCATCAGCCTGTAGCCTGCAGAAGTCCACTGCTGGACATATGCCTCCCCCAAAGAGTACCATGACGAACGCTCTTGAGCCTTCTCCATCCACCGACTTCCCGCAACCTTCACAATATCGTCGGTCCATCGGGTGGGAGGCCTTCCAACACTGCGTCGCCCGGTTCGTGGTCGCCATTCGAGAACCTTTACTCCCCAACGGTTGTCGGTTCTGCGAGCTAAATGGCCTGCCCACTGCCACTTCAACTTGCTAATTCTGAGAGCTATGTCGGTGACCTTGGTTCTTCTACGGATTTCCTCATTTCGGATCTTATAACGTAGTGAAACTCCAAGCATAGCTCTCTCCATAGCCCGTTGCGCGACTTTGAGCTTGTATATGAGGCCTATAGTTAACGACCAAGTCTCAGTGCCATAAGTCATCACTGGCAACACGCACTGATTGTTCGTCTTGAGGCTCTGCGGTATCTGCGACGAGAAGATATGACGAATTAAAACTTACGAAGTTACAATATTTATTCGGGCTTAAATCCTTAACTAAATGTGCATGGCTTAGGCGTATTGTACACTTAATGTACAACGCGCCTAAAAGTAATACCGCTGATTGTTTACAAATAAGTCTAATAATAAAATAATAATAATAATAAAATTTAAACTTAGAAACAAAGAGCTTATAAGCACTACAATTTCTTAAGTTTTTTCATATTAATCATCTTCAAAGTTACCAGTTCATTTGTTTTGTCCTTTAAAGTTGATCACTTGAGCCTGTTTCTAAAAATATATAATTTTAAACTTTTATTTTTTCAGGTAATATCCACAAAAACACACTGCCATCGCTTCAAACCCGTAACTTTTAATCTAAACGTTAAGAACCGCGCGTAATACTGCTTATACAGTGTGTAGCCGTGGTGTACATATTGTGTGGATATTGAACACGCTGTATGTTAGGCGTCCGTCATTTTGGAACTTGACAAAACATTGTCATTGTGGTTGACGAAAATATAGCTGTTGATTTAAAGGAATTATGTTATTTAATGTGAAAGTTTAATGAAATGCAAGATGGCCGCCTAGCCGATCACAAAATGGCGGATGCGACGCCGCTCAAAATGGCTCTGCTATTTAATTTGGCAATAAGAATGAGTCGATATTTTGATTCATTTTTACGTTTTAATACCCACCTATTGGCGTTTTTGTTTGGTGCACTGTAGGTTATCTCCTTCCCTTTAAGAAAGCTATATTCCATCTCTGTCAGATTATATTCGATGTTATCGCCGTGCTCTTAATTGTAAGCTACTAGATGGCGCTAAAATCAACATGCTCCATAGTCTTAAGCTATGTAATAGTTATTTTCAATCAGCGAGATATTTTTATATTTATTTTAGATTTTTTTTAAACCGATTAGTGTTTTGTAAACTTGCCAACCGAGTTCATATGTTGATGGAATATTTTATTTTGTATAACTTTACGTAATTTTAGTTTTTCGTTTGTTTAGTGCGATATGATCGAGAACATAATTTGGCAGCTTTTTTAAAACTAACTAAATACTTCTGATGTATGCGATATTATCGATATCGACCAAGCAGATATCGCATACAATATATCGAATGACGCGTTACGCATATATTATCTGATCAGAACAGACCATAACTTGAATAAGTACCTAAAGAATCAGAGTACACACATCAGCCTATTAAAGTACAATATTAGGAATCCATTTTGGAATTTTCTGGCTAGAAAATTATGACTTAAAACTTGTGACTAAAATCTTAAAGTACAATTATTATTTTTCGATCACAAATCGTACTAGACATGGTGCATTATTAAGTACTCAATAGGCATGTGATGCTTGTACGGGCCCTTAGCCATTCGTGCTTTTATAATTAATATTATAATATAAAATGGCAGTTTCGGTGACATAAACCTATTCATTTCTAACAGAGAACAAAAAATTGGAAAATAACAAATCAATGTTCGAAAACATGTATTTTAGAAATCCTACTAATATTATATACTAGCTTCCGCTTGCGGCTTCGCTCACCTACATAAAAAATAGCCTATATGCTATTAGGTAAAGATGTTTGTTGTTCAATCACGCCGTAACGGTTCATCCGATTTCGTTGAAACTTTGAATAGATAAATTTCTTTACCTAGAATAGCATCTAAGCTACTTTTTATGTAGGTACAACACGATCGAATCCGGGGGCGAAAGCTAGTTGAGGATATGAGAGATAGCTTTGTGTGACCGATGCTTAGCTGTTATTTAAAATATAAAACAAATTGTAATGTATGTTAGCACTTATTTAAACTAAGATTCGGCTAGCCTACGTATGTAGAACTTTTAAACCTATATTTTTGAACATTGGGACATAGTTTATCGACTTGACTATCAGAATACAAGGTTTTTTTAAAAATATGTGTACTATCCTGAAACGGGGGTTATTCTACAACCAACGAGTACTTTCGCATTTTTTAAATTCGTCATTTATCATTTGAAAAAAAAAAAACTGCAGAAATCTGCTGTTTTAAATACAAACCAGTTCAAACTCCAGTATTCAGATGTTTTATTTACCTGTTTTGATGTCAAACTTCTTGTACGTTCAATAATTAGTTTAAATACGTCAAAAAGACTAAAAACAGAAAATTTGAAAAAGCTCAGGATTTTTTTAAATAAGACAAAAAGTCTTAAAATAGCTGATAATTAAAAAGTTCATGAAAAAAATATGTTTCTTTTTGTTTTTTTTTCGCTAATATTTATTTTTTATTTATAAGTAGAATCCCTTTCGGGATAGCATGCATATTATGAACCACCTTGTATAAATGCTCTTTTACATAATGATGACAGAAAGTCTCCGTGCGCTTTTTTATATTAAAATGTATGACAGAATCACTTGAGTTACTTAAAATATGTCAGGTCGAACGAAATATCAAATTATAAAATTTTATACATTTTTATTTATTTACGGGGTCCGTCTTATGCGTTGAAGCAATATTTGTTTCCTATTAGGCCGGCCTCAAATTGCAACGCAATGCTTAAAAATGCGACGGAAGTACGCTAGCGACAGACGTACGCGAACGGACAGACGTACACGAATGAAGGCCTCATGCCAATGTGACATTAAATCAACGCGACGTAAGTACGCGACTGACAGACGTACGCGAATGAAGGCCGGTATTAGGGCTTCGTGCCAATTTGACTTTTAATCAACGCGACTGAAGTACGCGACCGAAAGACGTACTCGACCGACAGACGTACGCGAATGAAGGCCGGCCGGGCCCCGTGCCAATTTGACATTACCTAGATCGGTCTAGTGTTATTAAAATGACAAATTGAGATTTAAAATAATGCTCAGAATAAAATCAATACAATCCTTATATTTACAGCGTAATCATTGTCTACAATATAAAATCATTTAGTGGATCGTGACGTCAATCATCTAATGATTTTTGATCTGGATCATTTAGACTGGCCTCATAGCTCAGTTGGTAGTAACTCTGCCTTCTGCGCTAGAGGTCGCGGGTTCGATTCCCGCACTGGACAAACATTTGTGACTAACACAGATGTTTGTTCTGTGTCTTGGTGTTAAATATATATCTATTATGTATATCAGTCTCTGGTACCCATGGTACAGGCTATGCCTAGTTTGGGATCAGTTGACCGTGTGAATATGTCCGGAATATTTATTTATTTATTTCTTTTTAATAATATTTTATACATAATGATTATGGATTATTAATTGTTATTGTGTCATTATTACTTATTCTGAGCATTAATATAAAAAAATAAACTTATTTAAATAGAATTCAAAACTCCAAATCATCCTCTTAAAAATACTTAAGTTATTTGACAATCTATTATTGCAATTGTATTTTATGAATAAAATTATTAGTTGTAATATTTTTTTTTCTTTATTATTTACCTTTTACTTTCATAAGACATCTGTTCAGCGTTTTAGTAAAGATTTTGGAATTATACAAGGCTATTCATAATTCTACATCCAATTGGCAATAAAGTTTGTTCTACGACTTTGAAGACGTGAAGTTGAAATCTAGATTGCTACCAAACTGCAGCTGAATAATAGAGATTAAACTGATTTTACCCCTTGAGATTTTTGCATAGAGTTTGTCGAAATGTCGAATTTACTAAAGTCGTAGAGCAAACTTTATTGCCAATTGGGTGTAGAATAAGCATCTTTCGGGATAGCAAACATATTATGAATCACCTTGTAGAATACGTAAGTTCCTATCGGAACAGTATACCAGTTACGGAAAACAATTTCTACTGAGTAAATGATATAAAAAGTATTGTTCTCCAATGTTCGTAAAATGACGACCTCGGTGGCGCAGCGGGCGACCGTCTGAGGCACAAGGGGTTCGATTCCCGCTGCGGGACAAATGCTTGCATGATCTGCAAATATTTGTTCCGGGTCTGGGTGTTGTGGTACCATGGTACTCGCAGTTTCTGATACCCACGACACAGGGAATCCTAGTGTGGAATCAGCAGGGCTATTGCGTAACGGAAATGGGAATGAAATTCGCAATTTTGAGGATGATCTTATCAATTTTAGTGGCACCCGAAATTATTCAAACGGATGAAGTTACTATTAGTTTTCCATTGTCAAGTTTAAAACGTTTTGGTTATTGCTAAGATTGTTCAAATGATTCTCTAAATAACGAACGTCATTGCCATTCCGCTTACACAATAGCACCGCAGGACTATTGTACACTTACCTGCAGAAAATGTTCATAAAACGCTGATCAGTTGTTGGAGCCGGTCACAAAACAGATATAAAGTGGCAATGTTTAGTGTAAGTTACCTGCTTAAGATACGTTATGTTATGAATTTTGTAACGTGTTTTTTTTTAATATATGCTATTTCGAAGATTATTAATTGAGTGGTTTTATTGAAGGGGATCGTTTAGCGTAGGTACAGTCAGTCGCCCTCCCGCGGCTTCGAATCCCTCCGTAGGCCAAGACATGTTCTTGGAGATCCAGATGACGGGATTCCATCATCGAACCCCGACACATCAAAACACTCAACACATCACACCGACCCCGCCGGTGGGGTCGACGACGACGTCCCGTCCCTGCGTTTCCACCCCTTTAGGGTGATGGCCTCCTCAAAAAACCTTCCCCTGGCAACAGCCCAAGCCGAGGTCCGTACCTAAGTGGTGCCCTTGAGCTCGTTGCCCCAACCTAACTTATTTCGCAGTAGCGCCAAAAATCCGTTCAAAAAAAATAAGAAAAACCGACATAAAAAGTGGCCTATATACTATTCTAGGTAAGGAACTCCACCTATTCCAAGTTTCATTGAAATCGGTTGAGCCGTTACGGTGTCATTGAACCACAAACATCGTCGGAGGTGACTAAGGCGCGGGTTTCTTCACGATGTTTTCCTTCACCGTTTGAGAGCTCTAGTACAGCTCCGTAGTAAATTGGAATGAAACTTGGAATAGGTCGAGTTCCTTTACATAGAAAAGCATTTATAATACTTTTTATGTTGGTACCACGCGACCGAAGCCGCGGGCTAGTCATCTATAAGGCATTACAGATACTTAGGTATGTGAGGCATCGTCCTAACATCACGCGATACGCGATCATCGCAAGTTCGCGCGATCTTTAATGTACGAATCTGTGATCAAACATATTAGATGTTTACTGAGGCTCGTATTCAGAGACAAGACTCGAGCATTGATCTGTACTTAAATCTCGATTTGAGGCGAGATTCGAATTCTTGAACAGTATTTATGTATAGATTCAATGATTCACAGTTCACCTGAGTAAATGCTTATTCTGAAACGAAATCGGTGCTCGAGTTTAGATTTGATTTGACATTAATCAAATGACATTTTCGTTCCGTTACACGTACTTTGATGCATATTTATACTTCACTTTATTGTTCTATTCTATTTCCACCCTGGCTGTTTGAATTTCTGCGTAAAACGGATCGAAAATTATAAATAAATCAAAATGTAAACGAGAACATTTGAGTACAGATTTGACACTTGATTCAGCTGAGAATAGTTTAAATACCGTTCTTAGCTATGCTATGTTTGGGCAGAGATTCAATACCTACTTAAGTAGAGTTCAGCTGATCTGTGATTAAATCTATGCTTGAGTCGTGTCTCTGAATACGAGCCTGAGTGTCCTAATCAAAACTCGCGCGATTAGTTCACTCACGCTGTCATACATGTTAACGTAGGTTAAGTAAAACGTAGGTTAGTTAAAAACGATGTTTACATCGCGCGATGAATTCGCATCGCAAATTTTACGATTCTATTAGGACGAGGCCCTGAGGATTTCTGGGAGTTCAACAAAAAGTTTTTCTTAAAAAGATTTTACAAAGTGGCAGCCTTCAAATCCAAAGTCCAAGCTGTCAATAAACCTTTGTTTAGCTGACTTGTTTGACACTATTGTTCTGCCTGTGTTCCTTGACAAAGTTCATGTAAAATTATTTGTAAAAATCGCACCATGTTCAAGAAATAACACACAATTTCACAAATGAGCGCTGTCGTTATAACTTCGAGAGCAAAGGTAAATAACGGTCAAGTGCGAGGATTGCGCCCTGAGGCTTCCATACCATTCAAGGGATCTTACAAGCAAAATTCCAAGTTTAGGTAGTGACAAGTTTTGCGGTCGCTCACGTAGTTCATTGTATGATATTGACCGCGAATATTATAATAACTGTCTCGTAATTATTCCCCATGGATTTTAAATTAATCTGCAAGATAAGTTTATTAAGTTTTATTTGTCAAGAGTTGGGGGGCTTGAGCCCCTTAGCTCCCCTGGATCCGTCCGCTACTGATCTTGCCCCCCTGGATCCGCCAATAGCACTAAGAAAGTAGGATAATCATCATCATTTCAGCCGTACGACGTCCACTTCTGAACATGGCCTCCCCCACAGACAGAGCGAATTCCTTATCATGTGGGGGGATTTGCCCATACTCAGCACGCTGGGCATGCGGGTTGGCGAGCGCAGTTAGAGCTATCGTTGTTAAAATGAGGGACGCTGCTGCCCATTCCCTAGCTTTATTCCCTTAGTCGCCTCTTACGACATCCGCGTATAGGTAGATATGGAGGGGCCTATTCTTCAGCCGGGGCCACCACGGCCAGTAGGATAATATATAGATTAATTTGAGATTATCAGTGGTGCCAGATGCTTTTGGGGGCTTGAGCCCCTTAGCCCCCTGGGCCCGCTACTGATTCTGCCCCCAGGATACGCCAATGCTTTTATCATTGCGCCTTCTTACATTATTTCCACAGGTCATCAAAACAGCATCCAAGACAAAAGTACCCACCGACGACGGCGGAATGTGCAAGTCCGGCAAAACGAAGAAACGGCAGATCAGTCATCATAAAAACCTTAAAAATCCTTCGCTAACCACTCTAGCGAAGAACACAAAGAACGATTGTTGCAACTGCTGTGCTGTGCTGTTGGAGTATCTGAAAGAGGTTCTTAACCTGGTCTGCTATCGCGGTTTTTCTGGGGAGCCGAGAATTGCGGAGTTGCTCAAGGAGCTGCGCGGTTTAGCTGGGAGTCTCTGCCAGGACTGCTTTGCCGTCTTGAAATACATTTTCAAGTTTTTGGTTGTTACCGGCAAATAAATGTAAAAATAGTGATTTTTTGTGGTGATTGTTTGGAAATACTTCTCAGAAAAAAGGAATTTCAGTAAAATATCAAACATTGTAATTAAGTCTATAGTGTAGTGTATAGTCTATAGTATTATTTAGTGGTCTTTTCTGTGTGTTATGGTACCTTGGTAGGTACTCGTAGTTTCTGATACCCACGACAGGGAATCATAGTGTGGGGTCAGGACTATGCATCAAAATAATAAATATTCCGGACATATCACACACATTCAACTGATCCTTAACTAGGCATAGCCTGTACTATGGGTACTGATATACATAATAGATATATATTTAACCGTATTTGGCCGTGGTGGCCCCGGCTGAAGAATGGGCCCCTCCATATCTACCTATCCGCGGATGTCGTAAGAGGCGACTAAGGGAAGAAAGCTAGGGGATGGGCAGCAGCGTCCCTCATTTTAACAACGATAGCTCTAACTGCGCTCGCCAACCCGCATGCCCCGCGTGGTATGGGCAAATCCCCCCTCATGATAAGAAATTTGCTGTCTGTGGGGGAGGCCATGTTCAGCAGTGGACGTCGAACGGCTGAAATGATGATGATATATTTAACAACCAGACACAGAACAAATATCTGTGTTAGTCACAAATGTTTGTCCAGTGCGGGAATAGAACCCGCGACCTCTAGCGCAGAAGGCAGAGTTACTACCAACTGAGCTATGAGTCAGTCATGTGTCAGACTGTTGGGTGTTATTATTACTAAATGTTAGACCAGCCAGAAAATAAAAGACAAAATTCAAAATGACATTTTATAATTTATACAAAATCAACAACTTCTTAAAACTACAACACCAGCTAACACCAGAAATTGGAAAAATATTGCTTAACTTAAATGTAAGGACCTACCTAATTTAATATTAAACTTTTAGACCTTTATGTACAAGCTTGTAGATTACATACAATTTAGACTACATACTTGTAGCGTGAGCGCCGACAACGGTAGGTGGTTCGTATTTACGAAACCAAGTTTTTAAACCAGCCAGGCTATTGTGTAAGCAAAATTGTAATGAAGATCGCAATTTTAAGGATGATTTTATCAATTTTAGCGACATCTGAAGTTCTTCAAACATGACAAGGAAGAAGCTAAGATCTTGAAGTTTTACCTTGTCAAGTTTGGAACGTTTTGAATGTTGCTAAGATTGTTAAAATTACCCTGAAAGTTACGATCGTCATTGCCATTACACTTACACAATTGGACCACTGGTTCTCGCATCAAACCACAAGGTGATTCATAACATGTATTCCATCCCGAGGGTTATTCTACCAACGAAAAGGAATAATATTAGCTAAAAATAACATCAATATTTTCATTTATTTCAGAAAGTGTATAATTTTTTTTAAACAATTAAGTAATGAAATGCATATTTCAAAATAGGTCAAAACTAAAATGAACTTTAACAATTTTATTAACGTAAACTATATTAATATAACCATTATTATACAAACCCTGTGCTTAAATATAATAATTACGGCTAATATTCTGAAACTGTGCTCAAGCGAGAGCCTCAAGCATTGAATAACAGTAAATATTTTCATTTTCAATTATCTATTGGAAATAATCATTATCATTAAAAAAGGCGAACCGGGCGACGCAGTGTTGGAAGGCCCCCCACCCGATAGGCCGACGACATTGTGAAGGTTGCGGGAAGTCGGTGGATGGAAAAGGCTCAAGACCGTTCGTCGTGGAACTCTTTAGGGGAGGCCTATGTCCAGCAGTGGACTTCTACAGGCTGATGATGATGATGATTAATAAAAGGAGATGTATCATCCTGGGTCAGGTTTATGTACGCTACATTTTTAAAGAAAAAAATAAGAAAAATAATTGGAGATTACGAGGAAAATACAATTTCATTAATTTGTAAGCAAATACAATGGCTCAAGGAAAATTATTTTGGTAAGTTTTTTCTGTGAACACTATTTGAGCCGCCATGTTAGTTTGTAATTGACGTTTGACGTGACATTGGCATATTTTTCATGTGTTGTTTGATTTGATGTTTTGACCATATTTATGGAGCGCTGTGTTGCTCTCTTTGTCGAAGAAAATCTTGAAGTATCTTATGGTACTAAAATGCCTTATGGTAATTGACTTCGGTTTATACCGAAGTCAATTAAAAGAAAATAAGCAATTAAGAACGTCAATTATTGCTTAGCTATATTTTAGAGCAATGTACACAGTGCAGTGCCAAGCTCCATACATTTATGAAACATCTCCTTTATACACAAAAAAAATTCGTCTCAGGCGGGAATCGAACCCGCGTCCTTCCCCTAGATCTTGCTTGAGTCAGCCCACTTGAGCACTGAATCACTATACCGCTTAACCTACCCACCGGTTCTTGTGATCGTGACCTTGCAGGTGACCAGGAGGGAACCAGTGTCGAATCCACCTTACACTTAAGGAGGTATGAATTCTCACTATTATTTATTTAAAAGTTGCTAAATAAGATAACCTAATAAAAATAACAAGGTTTAAAAAATGAACAATTCTCTCTTAAGTAAAACAAGCCCAGTGATCATAAAAGGTCCAGTGCTGTGAAAATCATATGCATATCAATAATCTGGCTTTAAGGCCATCCCAAACCCAACCGCACCCCATCATTAAGGCTCGTATTCAGAGACAAGACTCAAGCATTGATCTGTACTTAAATCTCGATTTGAGTCGAGATTCTAATTCTTGAACAGTATTTATGTTCAATGATCACAGTTCACCTGAGTAAATACTTATTCTGAAACGTCAATCATACGAAATCGGTGCTTGAGTTTAGATTTGATTAGACATTAATCAAATGACATTTTCGTTCCGTTACACGTACTTTGATGCATATTTATACTTCACTTTATAGTTCTGTTCTATTTGCACACTGGCTGTTTGAATTTCTGCGTAAAACGAATCGAAAATTATAAATAAATCAAAATGTAAACGAGAACATTTGAGTACAGATTTGAGACTGGATTCAACTGAGAGTAGTTTAAGTGCCGTTCTTGAATAAAAGCTATGTTTGAGAAGAGATTCAGTACTTAAATAGAGTTCAGCTGATCTGTGATTAAATCTAAGTTTGAGTCGTGTCTCTGAATACGAGCCTAAATGTCTTCCGTAACTAGTATGGTATCTTGAAAAAACAAAACAAATCACAGAAAAAAAATTAAATGAGATCTTTACAAGTTTTTTTAGAATCAGCAATTTTAAACAACTTTATAACTAATTATTAAAGGAACGAGAAATATGATATCGAAATTGCTACCTAAGTTCAATTGATTTTGAACTGATTTGACCCCAAAAAATCATCAGATTTTTGCATAAATAATAAATGACGAATTACCAAAATTTGTAGAGTTTCCCGGCTTAGTATACATATTAACACAGTGCATAACATATTTAAAAAAATGTCTATTTTTAAACAACCCCATAATTATCAAAAAGGACCACTGACCCAACGGACCGCCCTACACATTACAAAATAATCGAATCACATAATGTTATCAGTAATCTGTGCCAAATGACCTCCCAACTCATCAGAAAGAATCACAAATCACATAATGTTATCAGTAACCTGTCCCAAATGACCTCCCAACTCATCAGATAGAATCACAAATCACATAATGTTATCAGTAACCTGTCCCAAATGACCTCCCAACTCATCAGAAAGAATATCAAATCACATAATGTTATCAGTAACCTGTCCCAAATGACCTCCCAACCCATCAGAAAGAATCACAAATCACATACTGTTATCAGTAATCTGTCCCAAATGACCTCCCAACTCATCAGAAAGAATTACAAATCACATACGTTTTGTTACTTCCTACCTACTTTTGTTTGTTTCTTACCTACCTCTTTGTAACCTGTAGCGACTTTTCTGATAAGTTTGCGCTGTGCGCTGTGTTCAAAATTAATGTATTTTCTTTCTTTCACAAACTGTTATCAGTAATCTGCCCCAAATGACCTCCCAACCCATCAGTAAAGATCACAAATCACATTCTGTTATCAGTAACTTGTCCAAATGACCTCCCTCCCTACTCGTCATGACCTCCCAACCCATCAGTAAGGATCACAAATCACATTCTGTTATCAGTAACTTGTCCAAATAACCTCCCTCCCTACTCGTCAGTAGGGATCACAAATCACATACTGTTATCAGTGACTTGTCCCAAAGGACCTCCCAACCCATCAGAAAGGTTCACCAATCACATACTGTTATCAGTAATCTGTCCCAGAGGACCACCCAACCCCAACGGCACTCCGATCCCGTAGTCCCTGAAGTTGTAATCCTGGGTCCCGTGTATAGTTCTCACGTGTATTCGCATATAGCTCGGCCTGGTGAAGAATTTGCAGCAGATGTGGCACTGGTACTTCTTCAGACCCTGGTGCGTTTCCAGGTGGCGTTTCAGCTTGCCCTTGGTGATGAACCCCTTGCCGCACTGCTGGCATGCGAACGGCTTCTCCTTGGTGTGAGTGAAGCTGTGCAGTTTTAAGTAGTAATGGAGTTTGAAGGATTTGGAGCACACCTGGAATTCAAAGTCACCATTACTATACCGTGGTGGCCCCGGCTGAAGAATAGGCCCTTCCATTTCTACCCGTGGATGTCGTGAGAGGCGACTAAGGGAAATAAAGCTAGGGGATGGGCTATCAACAACAAGAGCTTTATCTGCGCACGCATGCCCAGCGAGGCATGGGCAAATCCCCCCAAATGATTGTTTCTGGTGATCTTTGGGGGAGGCTTATGTGCAGCAGTGGACGTCCTACGGCTGAAATGATGATGATGATTATTATTATGACATGCCAACTACACCATGGAATGTCGCTGGCTCCGAAAATCTTGAGCAGATGTAATATTTTTATAGGTTTAGCACTTTCAAGCTGCGTTGAAAATGGCAAAAATGGAAAACCTCAAGGTGCTTTCAGTTACCTCACAATTCTGAAACTTGGAATGCTAAGAGCTTTTGTGACATAAATGAAGTAAAAAAGTCTAAAATTGAGGATTTCGATATTTTTACCCCTAAAATTGGATTGGGAATTTTGTAGGAATATATGGCAAAAACTTCGAAAAGAGCTTTCAGAACTTCGAAATAATTTACGTACGGTTGGTTTTTGCGATCAAGAAATATCTACTTTGCAGATTAATTTCAAATCCTTGCGGAATTATTACGAGACAAAGTTATATTTGCGGTCAATATGGTACAATGAACTACGTGAGCGAACGCAAAATATAAGTTTGTCCGTACCATTACACGGGATCAGAAAAAATAAGAAAAAAAGCTTCAAGGCGCGCGTTCTCTTGTTACCGTCTTTATTTTTTGCTAAATTTGATTCGTTTTGTTTGTTAGCTAAGGAAGTGAAAGTTGAGTATGGCAAAAAAAAGAATCAAAGTAGGATAAATGTAGTGGAAATGAGAGCTTTGCAAAGTATGTGTGGAGTAACTTTGAAAGATAGATTGAGGAACAGTGTGATAAGAGAGCGTTGTGGGGTGAAAGAAGACGTAGTGATGAGGATTGAGGAAGGTATGCTGAGATGGTTTGGTCATGTAGAGAGAATGAACGAAAGAAGATTGACGAAACAGGTGTATAAGGAGAGTGTGAATGGGACCGTTGGAAGGGGAAGACCTAGGCGTACGTTTAGTGACCAAATCGGTGACGTTTTGGACAAAGGCCGGGTCAAGAGTAACCTAAACCGACGAGCATGTATGAGGAATATGATGAGAGTGAATGAAGCAAAAGAGGCATGTCAGGATCGTAGTAAGTGGAATGCCGTGGTCTCTGCCTACCCCTCTGGGTAACAGGCGTGATTTTATGTATGTATGTTTGTTTGTTAGTCCCTTTCGGGTTAGCACACTTAGAATAGAATAGAATATAGCTTAATTGTACATCAAAAGAAAAATACACAAACAAGGAAAAAAAAAAATATTGTGACAATGGGCGGTCATATCGCTAAAAGCGATCCCTACCAGGCAACCTTTGGCTGGACAGGATCCTACGTAAAAGAGGACGGTGGCACACTTGTTACGGAACAGGTTGTATTACCTGACACGTATATTTTTTGTCTTCCTCCTTGTCCAGGTCATCGACGGCTATCTTGTTGCCGTGCGTCTTCAGATGCTCCTCCAGGTAGTAGAAGTGCTGGAACACCTCCCCGCAGATGTTGCAGATGCGGGACCGTTCGTCGGGGGGCTGGGGGAGGGAGGTCTCGGGGGGGGAGGGAAGGGGGGTGAGGCTGCTGGCGGGGCCCTTGGGGAACTTGCGGGCGTTCTGCAGCACCATTGCCATGACAGCGTTGCGGTTCTCCTCTAGTATTCTGCAAGAAAATAGTAACAATTACCACAGTGGTTCATAATAATTATGTGTGCTATGCCGAAAGGGTAATTCACGAAATTGGCAATAAAGTTTGTTCTACAAATTTAGGAAATTCGACATTTTTCATTGAAAAAACCGTAGCTAAACTTGAAATAATATGTACTTTTTGACTTGTCTAAGCACATGGTAACATGTCAAAGGATTAATAAATGAATTGAATTGAGCTGTTTTGGGTTCAAATCAGCTGTTTTAGGTCGCAATCTTGATTACGAACTTCACGTACGTTTATCTGGAGCATTGCTAATCCGTTGCCTGCCGAACCCCTCACCCCCTAAAGAGCTCCGGCAACCTTACTCACCGCAGGAACACAACAATATTTATTGAAACAAATAATGTTATTTGGCTGCGATCTTCTGTAAGGCGGAGGTACCTCTCCAGGCGGGCTACTCCAATTAAGAGCGAGAACATCTCTGTGCCTCGAAGCTCAGTTGGTAGTAGCTCTGCCTTCTGTGCTAGAGTCGCGGGTTCGATTCCCGCTGACAAACATTTATAAATAAATAAATATTCCGGACATATCACACACGGTCAACTGATCACAAACTAGGCATAGCCTATGGGTACCAGAGACTGATATACATAATAGATATATATTTAACACCCAAACACAGAACAAACATCTGTGTTTATCACACAAATGTTTGTCCAGTGCGAGAATCGAACCCACGACCTCTAGTGCAGAATATCAAAGTCAAAGGTTTTTATTTCAATATAATCACTAGGATCACTTTGAAATGTCTTAGAAACTAGGTGAAGCTACGCCTGTTCTTCTATTGCCTTTATTATGTGTGTATGTCTACAGCTTACACATAACGAATTTCTGAATTCTGAGTATGCAAATATTTAGTGCATAATTGGTGCAATCTGAAAATCCAATTCAAAATTTAGGTGCCAAAGAGGTTTCTGAGATGTGAGCCAAAAACTATGTGTCAGCTGGAGACCCGGGTCTACAGCTTGCACATCCAGTTCTGCCAAACGACTGACGCGAGAGCTATGAAAACTAGCCAGATATTTAGTGCCAAATTAGTGCCAAAGGTACTAAAAATTTCAGGCCTGTAGCTTAAAAGGTTTCAGAGTTATAAGCAAAATACTATGTGTCAGCTGGGGACCCGGGTCTACAGCTTGCACATGCAGTTCTGCCAAACGGCTGACGAGAGAGCTATGAAATATAGCCAGATATTTAGTGCCAAATTAGTGACTAAGGTACCAAAATTTTCAGGCCTGTAGCTAAAAAGGTTTCAGAGATATAAGCAAAAAACTATGTGTAAGCTGTAGACCCGGGTCCCCAGCTTACACATTTCGTTACGCCAAACCGCTGATCACAGGGCAATAAACTTTAGGCAGGATTTTAGCTCATAATTAGTGCCTAAGGTACCAAAAATTTCAGGCCTGTAGCTGAAAAGGTTTCAGAGATATAAGCAAAAACAGTTTTCCCGCCAAAAAATTCAAATAAAGTTATTGAAAATCGGCTCATTGTGGCGTTGCCACTCCGCTTCAACATGATTGTCAAACGACTTTAAACTTTATTTACATATCGCGAAGATTGATTTTGGTATTTGATCATTAAAAAAGTTCATTTGTTTTGTCGAGCTTAGTCTAGGAGCTCGGAGGATAAAATAGTTTTTAGCCAAAACATACCCAGTGCTGCCATCGATGTACCTCGTGTGTCGTACCTCCAAAAAAAAGCTTTATCTTTTACTTCAGTGAACTAGTGTATGTATACAAAATGTTCCGGAATTAGTATATACACATCAACGATAAGTTGAATGACCTCCCTTTTGGATACTTACCTATTAGAGGACATGTATCACAAAAATATTTTATCATTTTGCAGAAGTCCACTGCTGAACATAGGCCTCCCATAAAGAGTGCCACGACGAACGGTCTTGAGCCATTTCCATTCAGTGAATTACAGTAACCTTCGCAATGTCGTCGGTCCATAGGGTGCGAGGCCTTTCAACACTGCGTCATTCGGTGTGTGGTCGCCGTTCGTTACTTTTTAGTTCAAGCTGGCAACGCGCACTGACTGTAGGCTTTCGTCTTGAGGCTCTCTGTGGTAGGTATATTATATGCGACGAAGTTTTCCAAACGCTGGCTATGGATAGAATTGGCTGGATATAGATAAAACAGAATCGAAACTATTATGTAGGAGGTATCTTTAACCTATTAAAGTCCACTGGACAAACTGTACCTACCTCTAATGTAGGTAAGTTACTACCATTTGTTAGTTACTAGCATAATTTTTGTGATACCTACACATCTTCTTGACTTCTCTAACCTAACCTAGCCGTTATCTCATATGTAAGATAGGTGTCGATCGATCTAGATAAAATAAAAATATATTGTAAGTAATTGGTTAGTACCTACCTATAATTTGTTACTTCGGTTGAAGTTTCATAGATTTACATTTTCGAAACTGACGTATGAAATTGGCCTCCATTTTGGCCATCATCATCATCAGCCCACACTAGTCCACTGCTGGACATAGGTCAACCCTAATACGCGCCACTGAGCCCTATGTCCGGCCATTCTCATACACTTTCTGCCTGCGCCACCGCCCCGCATTTCATAGGTCATTGCTCCACCTAGCCACACTCTAAAACAAAAATAAATGTCTGTCAGAAGAAGACAGGTAAGGTATTTAGGTTAATCAAGATACCTTGGTAGGTAGGTAGGTAGCACATATGAAAGTTGGATATACAGGTATTTATTAGGTACTACCGTGACGTATTTGCTCATTTTGTTCATATCTAAGTTGGCTAGTAAATTATAGATGGTAGTTACCTAGTACCTAGGTACTAGTTATTTACCTATCTATAGTTTTTTGACGTGTTTTATTACGCATTTAGGCTATTTAGTTCTACCTAAGTTTGGTTAGCTCTAGGTACTAGGAAGCCATCTATTACATTCGTGACGTGTTTGCATAATATTATACAATCCTACGTACTTTATGTGAGGTACTTACTTATGTAGGTCTAGCTAGGTATAGGTACCAAGTATTTATTATACCTACTACGTACCTACACTTTGTACCTAGACCTACAAAACTTAGGGAAGTAGGTAGGTACCTCACATAAGGTAGGTAGATATGAACTATTTATAAACCACGTCACGAAAGTAATAGATGAGTAGGTTCCTATGTGACATGATGAGATATGTGACTCCGCCGTCTAAAGCTAGGTGGCTTCGTATTATTGGAAAAATTATTGCAATAAAATGCTGTGAATATGGCTGGCTGTACATTATCAGAGTGTCCACGTACTTACAGGCTGCCCAATATTGTACAGGCGCGTAACATTATCGTGTCATTCTTTCGTTCTTGAAGTTTGCAAGTTTTTATGCTTTTCCCTTTCGGGCTGGCTATGGCATCTTATTCCTGCCGCCAAGTCTTTTGCTCTCAAATCGAGAGGCTTATGTATGTTTAAAGTATATATCATGTAGGTTAAAGAATTCAGAAGCTTAGATAGGATAAGATTATGAGTATCACTAAAATTATGCTGATAACTAAAAAAGGAAAGGCGTCAAAATCTAAAAATAAACAAAAAATTTGTAGTTATAATATTATAATAATACCTACTATAGTTTTTATTTGGTACATCAAAGTTTCTAAGTGGTAGCGGTGGCTAACTCACTCAAAATACCTGAGCTGCAAATCAGCTCGCAGCTCACGCTCTTGAACCGCGCAAGTAGATCTATGAATGATTTCAGATGAATCAGGTAAAGTGAAGCAAACAATGCAATAGGGTACTAGCTCATTTCATCAAACGGGTCAGCTTTTCTAATAAGAACTTTATAGTGTTGAAAATAATACAAATTGTTGTCGTATGAAATCGTTTCTAATCAGCAAAACAATTTTGCTGGGTGTCGCGGGTCGCATGACTCGCAGATGAAGTAGAACTACTTTGAGCCGTTGAGCTGCGTCAGCTGCTTGGGAGCGGTGTGATCCATTTACCTGCGGCTCAGTACCCTGTGATTCGATCTGGATGCGTGTTCTCACTCGAGTTCATCATCATCATCATCATTCCAGCCGTTTGAAGTCCACTGCTGAACACCGGCCTCCCCCACAGATTTCCGGAGTGACTTCCTATCATGGGGGGTGGGAGGAATTTGAAAATCTTTGTGAAAATAGGAGAAGCTGCTGCCCATCCCCTAGCTTTTTTTCCCTTACTCGCCTGCCTAGTACGACATCCACGGGTAGGAGGTTAGTAGGGGCCTACTCTTCAGCCCGGGCCGCCACGGTCACTGACTCGAGTTACCCACCTCGAATTAGTGGTAGGTACACTATGTCCAGCAAATGTGCAATGTGATGATGATGATACTTACATAATGGTTTCGATTCTGTTTTATCTCATGGCCGGCGTTTGGAAAACTTCATCTTCATCCCTTAAAATATACCGCAGAGCGCCACAAGATCGGGGCCCAGATTTGTGGCATTGTATTGTTTCCTATTAACACGTAAGTACTCGTAACGTGCGAGCTGACTAAGCCTCTGGTTTCTTCATGATGTTTACCTTAAACCATTTTGGCGATCTACTCTCAAAAATGGCCGCGGCTGCGACCAAGTAACGTAGGCTCCGTTTGTATAAACCCACATCGACAACGTGAAATATATTCTCCAACTCGTATGTGACAGTGTTATCCAAGTTTTTTTATCAGGTTGTGAAATAGAACATCCAAAATTACAAAAAAGTGAAAACATATAGGTAAAGAATACCAAGCGAAAAGCTCACCAAAAATTATAAAAACCAAAATAACGAACGCGTCACAATATTATACGTAAGTGCCTCGTTACAATGACTAAATAAAAGTTTTTATCAATACATATTGAACTAAAAATCTATTGAGGGTGTGCAAAATAGTGTAATGTCGGTCGATTTGTTTATTACAACGATCTGCGACTTTAAGAAATAGTTCTCTCAACCTCTACACTTATTTCGTCGCTGTAAGTATAGTACCGCCGGCGTAGCGGTTGAGGCGGTGGACTCAATAATCGTCGATAACGACGAGCCCTGGATCGAATCTCTTCATCCGAATCGACTTTTTGCGTTTTTTGATCGTTCCAGTGACTGTAACAGAATGCCCCAAACAAGAAACCAGGCTGCCGTAGAATTATAATATTGACCGCTGAAAGATGCTTTTTGTAAAGCACAAAACTTGAATTTGAAGCTTCTAAAGGAACAAGACGACTGCGCTAAAGATTATAAAAATCTCTTGGCGCAAAATGGGTCAAAGTAGCATTTCCAGAACAAGAAATAAAATTACAAGAGACTGAAACGGAAAGAAATAAGCTAAAAGAGATGATTGAGCGACGAACTGCAGATCTCAATGAATATGAAGAAGCATTAAACGTAATACGTATGCACGAAAATAATGCAGCGCTGTTCGAACAACTACAAAAAACGCTCCAGTTGGAAACCAATGAGAACACCCAAATACTTAATGAAGAATTGGACAATTTAAAAAGCCAAATAATTGAGCTCCAAAGTGAAAACATAAAAATTAAAAAAATCTAGACACACCGTAGATATTAAAACTGCAGCAAAGACCAAGAACTTAAGTAAAAATAGAATAACATTGAATAAACAAGTGAAAAATGATAAAGACTCACAGAATAGAAAGAAAAATACAAAAAAAATTAGTAGCGAAAAAAGGGAAGACAACAACAAGACGACTAAAACAACGAGTGAATCAATAGCAACAAAACAGGTCGTGACAATAAAGAATAAAGAAGACAACGGGATTACTACGAGAATAGGACTTCGATCCGTAGAGAAGCTAACGACAGAGGAGAACACTGGAAACCAAACGAATAACAGTACCCAAATCCATGAACCCAGACTTATAGCTGAGGATACCGCCGTAATTTCACAAAATAGAGATAAGAAAATGCTAATATTGTGCGATACATATGGAAAATCTCTTGGAGAATTTATACACCTACATAATAATGACTACCAATCTGTTCTATCCATTTGTAAGCCAGGTGCTCCTATCAGAGAGATTGTAAATAACTTGCCGACACTGACAAAGAATTTGACTCAGGGCGATGATGTCGTCGTGATTGCCTCTGACTTCTATCATAAATCAAGACGAGATACGATTACATCGATGGCAACACGGTATGTTTTGGCTGAAAACTATTTTATCCTCCGAGCTCCTAGACTAAACTCAACAAAACAAATTAACTTTTTTAATGATCAAATACCAAAATCAATCTTCGTGACATGTAAATAAAGTTTAAAGTCGTTTGACAATCATGTTGAAGCGGAGTGGCAACGCCACAATGAGCCGATTTTCAATAACTTTATTTGAATTTTTTGGCGGGAAAACTGTTTTTGTTAATATCTCTGAAACCTTTTCAGCTACAGGCCTGAAATTTTTGGTACCTTAGGCACTAATTATGAGCTAAAATCCTGCCTAAAGTTTATTGCCCTGTGATCAGCGGTTTGGCGTAACGAAATGTGTAAGCTGGGGACCCGGGTCTACAGCTTACACATAGTTTTTTGCTTATATCTCTGAAACCTTTTTAGCTACAGGCCTGAAAATTTTGGTACTTTAGTCACTAATTTGGCACTAAATATCTGGCTATATTTCATAGCTCTCTCGTCAGCCGTTTGGCAGAACTGCATGTGCAAGCTGTAGACCCGGGTCCCCAGCTGACACATAGTATTTTGCTTATAACTCTGAAACCTTTTAAGCTACAGGCCTGAAATTTTTAGTACCTTTGGCACTAATTTGGCACTAAATATCTGGCTAGTTTTCATAGCTCTCGCGTCAGTCGTTTGGCAGAACTGGATGTGCAAGCTGTAGACCCGGGTCTCCAGCTGACACATAGTTTTTGGCTCATATCTCAGAAACCTCTTTGGCACCTAAATTTTGAATTGGATTTTCAGATTGCACCAATTATGCACTAAATATTTGCATACTCAGAATTCAGAAATTCGTTAAGTGTAAGCTGTAGACATACACACTTTATTATATACAGTGGTGGTCATCTAATTAGAAACACCTACCTGGGTTTATATTTTTATATCAAATTCCCTTTCGAACTAATTTTTAACGTATCATTGAGTGTTCCTACGTATTAAAATCGATGTATCGGATATTATATTGCATTGTTATACCATTTTAATAACAGAAAACAACGGTTGTTTTTCTAAAACTGAAAGTTATATTAATAACAAAATAAAAAACGAGATACAAACCGGACAACTAATTAGAAACACTAAAAAAATCATTACTCAAATCATTTTGTATTTGAACAAAACTCCAATAGTTTTGAAAAATACTAAAAATACTACATCCTTAGACAATTAGTATTTGGTAGGGTAGCCTTTATTATCAATAACAGCTTTGCAGCGACGCGGCATTGATTCAATCAATTTATAACAAGTTTCTACAGGAATACTTCTCCAAGCGTCTTCAAATGCACTGTTAAGTCCATGAATATTAGTAACGTGTTTCTGCGACAGGTTGGTCTTTATAGTGTGCCACAAATTTTCTATGGGATTTAAATCCGGACTATTGGCAGGCCACTCTAATACTGTCACGGATTGTTCTGTAAGAAACGCTTTAACGCTGCGTGCTGTGTGCTTTGGGTCGTTGTCATGCTGAAATATCCAAGTTACTGGCAAATTTTCCTCGGAATATGGAATCATTGTCTCTTCCAAGATCTTTTTGTATTGATATTGATCCATTTGCCCTTCAATCTTTCTCACGGGACCAATCCCGTACCCTGAGAAATATCCCCACACCATTACATTTCCACCACTGTGCTTAACTGTCTTTTTAGTGTACTTGTTATTCAAAGCCTATCGATGTTATTCATAGCCTATATATAAATATCGTTTTCCATCGGAATTAATCAAATTAATTTTAGTTTCATCTGAAAACAAAACTTTTTTCCATTGATGAATAGTCCAACTGCCATATTTGCGAGCGAATGCTAGACGATTTTCTCTATGTTGCCTGGTTAGTAGTGGTACTTTTCTAGCGATCCTTCCTAACAATTTTCCTTCAACCAACCGTCTACGAACTAGTTTAGTGGACACTTGTCGAGGATCGTCTTCTGAAAATACCTCTGTTCTTATAACATTGGATCCTTTAAAGGGGTCCGCCTTAGCTAATCGAAGCATAAGCCTGTCTTCTTGAACTGTAGTCTTCCTGGGCCGAAGTTTTCTTGGCACGTTATCTGATGTTCCGTGTAGTTTGAAATGTGCGAGGGCGTTAAATATCATCTTTACGGAACATTCCAAATAATCGGCGATCTTTCTGCAACTCCATTTTTGTTTTAAATGAAAATTCACTATAATTTTTCTCGTTGCTGCATCACAGCTTTTATTTTTACCCATTTTTAATAAAACAACAATAAATAGTAACTTTTCGTAATGAGTTAGAAATGGCGGCAATATTAACAATGTGATTGACAATTGTGAGAACTGTATTTCAGTTTAAAAAATCAAATTTCGAACCAAGTCATACAATGTTTCTAATTAGTTGTCCATTCTGCCAGTCCTAACGATATTGATACTTTTTGTTTCTCTGATATTTATTTTTATTGTCGTCTTGATTGTCAAATATTATTGCTTGTAATTAAACTAGAGATATTAAAGTACATTGTAAAGTAGTGAAATAAAATTTACCTCCTATTAAATGCTATAATAATGTTAGTTACTTTATAAAAATCTCAGGTGACTAGGTGTTTCTAATTAGATGACCACCACTGTATATATATATATTTTTATAAATTTTATTTACAGAAAGAAACTTAACTAATACAAGTTAATATTTACAAAATACACAAGAAACAGTTGAGCCATCTAAAGACCGTTACAAACGATCTATAGATAGTGAGCTATGTATAGATCCAGATCACTACCAGTCGGAAGCGTCCCCAAGACGCTGGCGGAATTGCCACGCTGGATGGCAATGCTTGTTCGCTGGGCCAAATAAGAGCCAGAATTTATTAATTATTATTTTTTTATTATATATAATAATAATGATGATGATATGGTAGGTGTACTCACAGGCCCTCCTTCTGATGCGACTTGAGATGCATCTGCATGTGCCAGCGCGTGTGGAACATGTTCGCGCACACCGGACACTCGTACCGCAGCACAAATCTGCAAAATAAAACATATATTACCAAGATGGAAGCGTTGGCCTAGTGGGAGGTTCCCCGACTTTCGATCCGAAGGTCCAAAAGTTTCGGTTCAGCAGCTTGAAAAATTAGCAAATTCTTCAGCACAGACAGACAAGAGTTAGTTTCGCATCCTACTAATATATTTAATGCGAAAGTTTGTGAGGATGTTTGGATGTTTATGTTTCATTCAAGCTCAACCGATTTGAATAGATTGACATTTATGATTATTCTCAAACTTGGAATAGATAAAGAATAAGAATAATAATAATTTATTTACCAAAAAAGAAATTTTACAAGGCTTAATATAAATACGACTATACTAGAAGGTACTACCTATATACATTTTAGCATAAATACCGGCGAAGACCAAACTAAGCGCGAGGCTTGTATCTTGGGCTTCTACAGTGCAGTTACCAAGAGGGGAGTAGGTACCTATGTCTGACGAAAGGAAAAACGTATGGCTTACTATGTAATATAAAAACATAAGTAAATAAAAATAAATGGAAAGTTAAACAGTTAATAAATAGTCTGACTACAGAAGGAAATCAAACAGTGAATAACAGTAGACAGCCTGCAAAAGAGTTGGCGTTGTGAGTTGTTTGTTTGTAGGTATATGAGTATAAGTAGAGTAATATAAGTGAAGAGTATAAGATAGAGTTCTTTACATGAAAAAGCATAAAATATTCAATAAAAAATAAAATGTTATTTGGTTGCGATCTTCTGTAAGGCGGAGGTACCTCCCCAGGCGGGATGCTCCAATTTAGAACGAGAAAATCTCGCAGTGCCCTACCTTCAAAATAATACCTATCCTTAGCTAGAATAGCATATAGACTACTTTTTATGTAGGTACCACGGGAGCGAAAACGCGGGCGGTAGCTAGTATTAAAAAAAAAATAGGTTTTTTATATATTTTAGGTTAAGGTATATATTTCTATGGGTCCTAGAATTTAGTTTTTAACATCTGTACTATTATTAAGTTACCTGAAATAAAATTTATATTATTATTATTATAAACTTACTTTTCACTGGAGTGCGTGACTATATGCCTAGCCAGCTTCGCCTGAGAGTGGAATCGCTTCGAGCAGATGTCGCAAATGAACAGTTTCTCATCGCTGGGCTTGTGGTTCTTCCTGTGGTACACCTGCACAAACAAAACAAATTCATTACTCACTCAAAAAACCAACTTAGGCGAATCCGCGTCGTATGATTTTTATAATATCCAAAAAATTTCGAATCCGACGGGATATAATATAATTTATATAATATAATTTGTATTATATAATTTGTATTATATAAATTGTATTATATAATTTATATTATATAATTTACATTATATAATTTATATTATATAATTTATCATATATAATATAGTGGGGGTGGGTTATCATGTGGGGCGCCCCCCGGCTAGGTGGAGCGATGACCTACGAAAGGCGGCGGGCAGTAAGTGGATGAGAAGGGCCGAACACCGGGCTCAGTGGCGTGTATTGGGGGAGGCCTATGTCCAGCAGTGGACTAATGTGGGCTGATGATGATGATGATGGGTTATCATTATCACTATAAAAATAAAAATCGGCGTCGTATGTTTGTTATTGCACAACTTTCAATACGATCTGCATGGAATTTAGCAGGTCAGGTTTACTTTATGAACTCAGAAAAACATGTGTTTTCGTGTTCATAAACACGAATTGTAACGTCCACTTATACGTGCTATTTGAGTAATGTCTATGAGCACAAAAAAACATGTGTTTTACTGTCTTCATCTTCATTTGAGTTCAACCACCTCACCCCCAAAAACACAGTGTTCAATATGAATATTACCATTGCGCCTCTATCCTTGTAGTGACGTCCGCAGAGCGTGCAAAAGTAGGGCTTCGGTCCCGTGTGAGTGGCCTCGTGCTCGGCCTTCGCCTCCTACAAACAGACAAATTATCATATCATATTTATCTATTATGTATATCAGTCTCTGGTACCCATAGTACAGGCTATGCCTAGTTTGGGTTCAGCTGACCGTGTGTGATATGTCCGGAATATTTATTTATTATAGTTCATTTATTAATAACAATCTTTGTATTTATAATGTTTGTATGACCGATGTCAGAATCTAGTGATCTGTACTCTAAACCTCACCATCTATCAATGTACCTAGGTTCACGAACAATAAATGAATTATTAATTATTAATAACAATATATATATATATATATTTTTATACCACTGAGGTGGCAAACAAGCTTACAGCCCCCCTGTTGGTAAGCGGTTACTGTAGCCTATGAGCGCTTGCAATACCAGAGGCATCACGCACGCGTTGCCGACCCCGAACCCCCTCCCCCCCTAAAGAGCTCTGGCAACCTTACTCATCGCAGGAACACAACACTATTATATGTAACAATATGTCAAATACAAGTTTATGTGCTATGTAATATTTACATAGCATAATAATTATAAATAATCAATTTAATATGGCCTCATAGCTCAGTTGGTAGTAACTCTGCCTTCTGCGCTAGAGGTCGCGGGTTCGATTCCCGCACTGGACAAACATTTGTGACTAACACAGATGTTTGTTCTGTGTCTGGGTGTTAAATATATATCTATTATGTATATCAGTCTCTGGTACCCATAGTACAGGCTATGCCTAGTTTGGGATCAGTTGACCGTGTGTGATATGTCCGGAATATTTTATAAAAATATATATAATAATATAATGTTGATGTCAAAATGAACACAATCATAATTATTTATTAATTAGCGCTGAGTGTGAGTGAGCGAGTTTATTTTATTTCAATAAAATCACTAGGATCACTTTGAAACGTCTTAGAAACTAGGTGAAGCTATGCCTGTTCCTCGCGACCAAGCCTAGGGTCGTCCATTAATCACAAGATGTTTTAGCAATTGAATTCCAAAGTGGTCTATATCGACCCCCCGGGGTCGACGTCGCGTAGGTAGGTATTTAGCTAGGGTCTACGAGTCAAGGGGTCTACAAGGCAAAATAGTTAGGGAACACTATTTTAGAATAACCCCAGCTGATTTTCGCATAGAACTTTTTAAATGAAAAGTGTCGAATTTCCAAAAGTCTTAGAACAAACTTTATTGCCAATTGCGTGTAAGAATAAGCCCCTTTTCGGGCAGGAATACATATTATGTATCACTTACGAACCGTCAATGCATGGAATTTAGCAGAACAACAGGTTGTATCAAGATTTGCTGGTAAGCATATGAGTTAAATCTCTCTCTTTTAGAGATTGTAGCTAGAGGGAGATCAGAATGGAGTAGGTTGTAGGAGGCCTTTGCCAATTGGCAAACGGACTTACAGAAACTAAGGAAGCAACAAATATGCGAAGATTTTAATTAAGTACTTTCAATATTTGTATATATACCAATAGCGTAAGAAACACAATTGTAAAACTAACGTCCGAATAAAAGGTTTTATTATTATTTGTTTGTGTTTTATTTAAACAGCTCGGCTCTAGAGAGCCGGAATTTAAAAACTGCTGTGCACGGGCCTAAGCCAAGTGCACACCAGTTGTTAGTTGCTTCCCTATTTTCATCCCTGGGATTCGTTGTTATAATTTTAGTTGAAGAGTCGATTTGCAGGAATTTCCTAACTAATCTGCAGGTATTTAAAATGACAGCTTTTTGAAGGAGAACATAAGTGTATTTTGGCAAATCCATTTATTATTATTATTATTAGATTATTATTATTATTATATGAGTTAAATCGGTCAAGGGGTTGCTGAGATATCAATGTGGTTGGAAAGCACTGACATCTGCGTCGTGCTATGTATGTAGTGCGACCCTCACCTGATCCAGTTGCGGCTCCAGGCAGTAAGTACATCGGATGACCAGTGCTTCCCCCTCGTGAGACTTCTTGTGGACCTGCAGGGTCTCAATATGCAGGAATCTGTAGTAATAGTTTTGTATGACAAACTTAATTTAATTTAATATTATATAAGATTGACATAAATTATAAAGGAGCCATTTCATTCTAGACCTGGTCCATGTACACTACATAGAAAAATTAGGAAAAAATACAATTTCATTAATTTGAAGACAAATGCGATGGTACAAGAATAGTTCTTCTGGTAAGTTTTTACTATGTGAACACTATTTGAAGGCCGCCATGTTGGTTTATAATTGGCGTTTGACATGACATTGACATATTTTTCATGTCGTGTTGTTTGATTTGATGTTTTTGTTTTGTCAGATAAAATGTAGGTTGTCAAAATGACATTTCACGCACGTCCATCCGCCATATTTCTGTAGCGCTGTGTGTTGCTCTCTTTGTCGAATGAATATTTAAATGTACCTTAAAACGAAGTCAATTTAAATCAAATAACCAATTAAATACGTTTACTTTATTGCTGAGCCATATTTTAGAGTAGTGTACACAGTGCAGGCCCAGGCTCCATATATTGATGAAACGTCTCTTTTATATTTTTTTGAATTTGTAACTTATTAATTATTATGTAATTTGTAATCTGATTAATATTGGTTTAAATCTTTGTATTTATAATGTTTGTATGACCGATGTCAGAATCTAGTGATCTGTACTCTAAACCTCACCATCTATCAATGTACCTAGGTTCACGAACAATAAATGAATTATGAATTATTTTAATAATAATAAATAATATAAATTTTATTTCAGGTAACTTAGGAATAGTACAGATGGTAAAAACTAAATTCTAGGACCCATAGAAAAAGTTATGAATAAGATTTTCATTTTAAACTAGCTTGCGCCAGCGGCTTCGCAAGCGTGGTACCTAGATAAAAAGTCTTATATGCAATTCTAGGTAAAGGACTTTTACTGTTCTAAGTAGCATCGAAATCGGTTGAGCCGTTACGGCGTGATTGAACCACAAACATTCTAACATCCTTACAAACTTCCGCATAATATTAGTTAGGATGAATTTGGATAAAAACCGTTTAATCTAAATTATATCATATTTACTAGGTTATAACATCATCATCAGCCTGTGGAAGTCCACTGCTGGACATAGGCCTCCCCCAAAGAGTTCCATGACGAACGGTCTTGAGCCTTCTCCATCCACCGACTTCCCGCAACCTTCACAATGTCATCGGTCCGTCGGGTGGGGGGCCTTCCAGCACTGCGTCGTGGTCGCCACTCGAGAACCTTTGTTCCCCGACGGTTGTCGGTTCTGCGAGCTATATGGCCTGCCCACTGCCACTTCAACTTTCTTATTCTGAGAGCTATGTCGGTGACCTTGGTTCCTCTAATGATTTCCTCATTTTACTTACTAAACTAGGTTATACAAGGTGATTCATAATATGTATTACATCCCGAAAGGGGCTTATTCTACACCCAATTGGCAATAAAGTTTGTTCTACGACTTTTGGAAATTCGACATTTTTCATTGAAAAAACTCTATTTGAAAATCAGCTGGTTTGGGGTCAAATCAGGTCAAACTCAATGAATCAGCTGTTTTAGGTAGCAGTCTTGGTTCCGAACTTCTTGTACGTTTTGATATTAGTTCTAAAGATGATAAAAATACCAAAAACAGCTAATTTGAGAAAGTTTGTGCAAAAAATAAAATGAAAATATTGATGTTTTTTTTCGCTAATATTATTTATTTTCGTTGATAGAATAACCCCCTTTCGGGATGGTATACATGTTATGAAATATGGTATACATATTATGAGTATGTAAGAGGGAGTTTGAAAGTGGCGCCATTGACGGAAAAGCTGAGGAGTAATCGGTTAGCTTGGTATGGGCATGTCATGAGGAGGGAAGAATGTCATGTGACAAGAAGAGTGTTAGATATGAATGTGGATGGATGTAGGAGTAGAGGTAGGCCAAAGAAAAAATGGATGGACTGTGTGAAAGTGGATATGGTGAAGAAAGGAGTTAGTGCTGAGATGACGACTGATAGAGGGAAATGGAAGAAGAATACATGTTGTGCCGACCCCACGTGATGCAGGATGAGGGCAGGAAGATGATAGATGTTATGAATCAACTTGTATAACGAATACCAAACTCAATGACGTAAAAAGATCAACTTTCTAGTTTAACTTATCAAACAGATTCGGATCGAAAGTCGCGGTACCCCCCACGGCTTCGCTTCGCTCACTCGATTAATCACTTACTTTTTGAAGCAGTATTCACAGCAGTGCGGTCGGCAGCGACCCTTCTTCAGCTCGGGATCCATCTTTTTGTTCGGTTTCTTCAGAAGCTTTACTTTCGCCTTCTCAATATTAGATTTTGATCTGAAATAAATAAAATCATATTATGCAATGCTTGGCCAGATTGATATTTTATTTATTTGACAAAATACATACAAGGTTTTTCATAATATGTATGCCAACTCGAAAGGGGCTTATTCTACACACAATTGGCAATAAAGCTTGTTCCACGACTTTTGTAAATTCGACATTTGTCATTGAAAAAACTCTATTGTTTTATTTATTATCATATAATCTACAGCACTTTAGAATAATTATGATATCTATTATTAACAGGCCTCATAGCTCAGTTGGTAGTAACTCTGCCTTCTGCGCTAGAGGTCGCGGGATCGATTCCCGCACTGGACAAGCATTTGTGACTAACACAGATGTTTGTTCTGTGTCTGGGTGTTAAATATATATCTATTATGTATATCAGTCTCTGGTAGCCATAGTACAGGCTATGCCTAGTTTGGGATCAGTTGACCGTGTGTAATATGTCCGGAATATTTTTTTTTTTGTTTTTTTGTTGATAGTATACCCCCTTTCGGGATGGTATACATGTTATGAATCACCTTGTATATGGGTGGCGACATATTATGATATATTGGTCCGCGATATTAAATTTATATCACGGTGTTTTCCTTCACCGTTTGAGAGCACTATTAGGTGCACGTCCGGGATTTGAGCCTACGACCTAATTATTATTATTAAAGCCTTTTATTAATCCATTGAATATTAAAATAAATATTAAATATAAGTATAGATTTATGACAATTCACTAGAATAGTTTTTTTTAAGCATGCTTTTAATTATTATTATTTTTTTCATTAAATAAATAAAATAAATAAATAAATATTTCGGACATATTCACACGGTCAACTGATCCCAAACTAGGCATAGCCTGTACGTTGGGTACCAGAGACTGATATACATAATAGAGAACACCCAGACACAGAACAAACATCTGTGTTAGTCACAAATGTTTGTCCAGTGCGGGAATCGAACCCGCATTAAAAATAAATTAAATTATTCTTCATTCAATGTACATATCTATCAGTAGGTTATATTTTCGACCTAATATAACCATGTAATTAACCTACTTTTTCTTTTTTTTCTCTGTATTTATCTCAGGATCGTCTTCAGTTTCAGATTTGATGTCAGCGCCCTCTGGTTTGATGCAATTTTCACCTGAAATTAATAAATAATATATAACACTCAACAGTAACATACACAGTCCTGACCCCACACTAGGATTCCCTGTGTCGTGGGTATCAGAAACTACGAGTAACATTGTACCACAACACCCAGACCCGGAACTAATATTTGCAGAACATGCAAACAATTGGCCCACAGCGGGAATCGAACCTGCACTCGGACCTAATCACGGACCCTAATGGTTCGTATAAATTTAAAGATTTAGCCGTTTCTGAGAAAAAGGGTCTTGACGGACAACAAAGTGATCCTATACGGGTTCCGTTTTTTCCAAACGAGGTACGGAACCCAAAAAAGGGCCACCATACCTCAACCTTATGCAGGATGCAGCATCAGACTATTTAATAAACTCCCGAATGAACTTCGAAACATAAATGACACACACTTTTTGGAGGAGGTAAGGCACAGTAAGATTTTCTCGTTCTAAATTGAAGCAGCCCGTCTGGGGAGGTACTTCCGCCTTACAGAAAATTGCAGCCAAATAACATGATTTGTTTCAAATAGTGTTGTGTTCCTGCGGTGAGTAAGGCTGCCAGAGCTCTTTAGGGGGGAAGGGGGAGGGGTCGGCAACGCGTGCGCGATGCCTCTGGTATTGCAAGCGCTCTTAGGCTACGGTAACCGCTTACCAACAGGTGGGCCGTATGCTTGTTTGCCACCATAGTAGTATAAAAAAAAAGATATAGAATTCGCTAACAAATTAAAAAGATTATTAATTGACAAGTCATACTACACTCTTGACGAAGCTTATGTGTTACATTTGTAACATTATAAAGATAGGTTATTTTTATTTTTCTTTAATTTTGTACCGTAGGTAGTACTTTACTTTTTAAATTGTATTTTTTAACGTATTGTAAACTTTGACATTTCCAAGTGTACCAACGTCTGTACCTTTATGGAATAAATTGAATTGAAATTGAAATAAATAAATATTCCGGACATATCACACATTGTCAACTGATCCCAAACTAGGCATAGCCTGTACTATGGGTACCAGAGACTGATATACATACATACATACAATAGATTAATATTTAACACCCAGACACAGAACAAACATCTGTGTTAATCACACAAATGTTTGTCCAGAGCGGGAATCGAATTCGCGACCTCTAGCGCAGAAGGCAGAGTTACTACCAACTGAGCTATGAGGCCAGTCAAATGACCAAGAAAGAATCAGTGACACGACAAGAGGTCCTATGATGATGATGTGTTACGTACCGACCCACGTCTCGTCGTGTGTTAACACGTGTCGGTGCATCTTGCTCGCGGTTATGAACCCGCGACCACAGACATAGCACGAGAATGGCTTCTCACCTAAAACAGTAAAACATTTTATTTATTTATTTAATCTTTTTTAATCTAATTTAATCTATTGCACACTAAAAACAATGTACAAAAGGTGGGCTTAATGCCAAGGCATTATCTACCAGCCAGCCTGATTGGGTAGAAACAGGAGGTTGGCGTGCGACAGATTGTTTAACTTAACTAAAAACTATAATATATATAACCATACACTATATATATATATATATATATATATATATATATATATATATATATAGTGTTAATCTATTGCAGTGTTATATATATATATATATATAACACTGCAATAGATTAACAGATAGTACAAAACAGTGTTTTATTAACATGTAGTGTAGATGCTACATGTTCTTAAGAAAATGTTCACGAGTTAAACATGTTACATCTATGCTGACGTAGTCTTGGAAGGCCGATGGAACGACGACATGAAGGTTGCGGGAAGTCGGTGGATGGAGAAGGCTGAAGGCCGTTCGTCGTGGCACTCTTTTAGGGGCAGTGGACTTCATAACGATGGACCGACGACATGAAGGTTGCGGGGAGTCGGTGGATGAAGAAGGCTCAAGACCGTTCGTGGTGGCACTCTTTTAGGGGCAGTGGACTTCATAACGATGGACCGACGACATGAAGGTTGCGGGAAGTCGGTGGATGGAGAAGGCTGAAGACCGTTCGTCGTGGCACTCTTTTAGGGGCAGTGGACTTCATAACGATGGACCGACGACATGAAGGTTGCGGGGAGTCGGTGGATGAAGAAGGCTCAAGACCGTTCGTCGTGGCACTCTTTTAGGGGCAGTGGACTTCATAACGATGGACCGACGACATGAAGGTTGCGGGAAGTCGGTGGATGGAGAAGGCTGAAGACCGTTCGTCGTGGCACTCTTTTAGGGGCAGTGGACTTCATAACGATGGACCGACGGCATGAAGGTTGCGGGAAATCTGTGGATGGAGAAGGCTCAAGACCGTTCGTCGTGGCACTCCTTTAGGGGCATCATAAGGCTGATGATGATGACATCTATGTTCTTTTACCAACGGCCATTGGGCTTTTTCTGACCTAATGTAAGATGACCAAGAAAGAACCAGTGGCAAACTAAACTCACCTGTATGCGTCCTCATATGAACTTTTAAGTAAGATTTACTGCTGAAGCTCCTGTTGCAGAGCTGGCAAACCCCCGCCCCCCCTTTTCGCGTGACCGGGGGGGAGGGGGGAGGCGATAGTTCTTTAGGGGGGGAGCGCGCCCAGCCATCCGGGGGGAAGTATTCGTCCTCGTCGTCCGTAAGGGGTAGCCTGGAAAATAAGTTGATTTAAGAGGGGGGAGTCAAGACCTGAGTATATTTTAGGGTTCCGTACCTCATTTTGAAAAAACGGGACCCTTATAGGATCACTTTGATATCCGTCTGACTGTCAAGACCTCTTTCTTAAACCTATAAACCTCATCATCATCAGAGGAGTCTTGAGGCTCAAATGTCGGATCTCACAAGCACTTCAGCGTTTCCGCAGTTTATCAATCTCTTACCTATCTTCCTTCACCAAAACCTCGCCAACATCAGAAGAGTCTTGAGGCTCCAAGGTCAGATCTCACAAGCACTTCAGCGTTTCAGAAGTATATCAGGTTTTTAAATATCTTCCTACACCGGAACCTCATCATCATCAAAGGAGTCTTGCGGCTCAAATGTCAGATCCCCACCTTTCTTCCTTCACCGGAACCTCATCATCATCAAAGAAGTCTTGCGGCTCAAATGTCAGATTCTCACCTTTCTTCCTTCACCGGAACCTCATCATCATCAAAGAAGTCTTGCGGCTCAAATGTCAGATTCTCACCTTTCTTCCTTCACCGGAACCTCATCATCATCAAAGAAGTCTTGCGGCTCTAATGTCAGATTCTCACCTTTCTTCCTTCACCGGAACCTCATCATCATCAAAGAAGTCTTGCGGCTCAAATGTCAGATTCTCACCTTTCTTCCTTCACCGGAACCTCATCATCATCAAAGGAGTCTTGCGGCTCAAATGTCAGATTCTCACCTTTCTTCCTTCACCGGAACCTCATCATCATCAAAGGAGTCTTGCGGCTCAAATGTCAGATTCTCACCTTTCTTCCTTCACCGGAACCTCATCATCATCAAAGGAGTCTTGCGGCTCAAATGTCAGATTCTCACCTTTCTTCCTTCACCGGAACCTCATCATCATCAAAGAAGTCTTGCGGCTCTAATGTCAGATTCTCACCTTTCTTCCTTCACCGGAACCTCGTCATCATCAGACGAGTCATGCGGCTCAAATGTCAAATTGACACCTTTCTTCCTTCACCAGGACATCTTTTTTTTGTTATACGGAGGCAAACAGTCTTACTGCCCACCTGATGGTTAGCGGTTACCGTCGCCTATTGACATCTGCAACACCTGGAGCATTGCTAATGCGTTGCCTGCCCTGGACAAATCTTTTTGTATCTTTCTTACCTCATCATCATCAAAGGAGTCTTGCGGCTCAAATGTCAGATTCTCACCTTTCTTCCTTCACCGGAACGTCATCGTCATCAAAGGAGTCTTGCGGCACAAATGTCAGATTCTCACCTTTCTTCCTTCACCGGAACGTCATCGTCATCAAAGGAGTCTTGCGGCTCAAATGTCAGATTCTCACCTTTCTTCCTTCACCGGAACGTCATCGTCATCAAAGGAGTCTTGCGGCTCAAATGTCAGATTCTCACCTTTCTTCCTTCACCGGAACGTCATCGTCATCAAAGGAGTCTTGCGGCACAAATGTCAGATTCTCACCTTTCTTCCTTCACCGGAACGTCATCGTCATCAAAGGAGTCTTGCGGCTCAAATGTCAGATTCTCACCTTTCTTCCTTCACCGGAACCTCGTCATCATCAAAGGAGTCTTGCGGCTCAAATGTCAGATTCTCACCTTTCTTCCTTCACCGGAACGTCATCGTCATCAGAGGAGTCTTGCGGCTCCAATGCCAGATTCTCACCTTTCTTCCTTCACCGGAACCTCATCATCATCAGAGGAGTCTTGCGGCTCAAATGAATGAATGAATGAAGTCAAATGTCAAATTCACACCTTTCTTCCTTTACCGGGACATCTTTTTGCCTTTCGTTGCCTGCCCTGGACAAATCTTTTTGTATCCTTCTTACCTCATCGTCATCAAAGGAGTTTTGCGGCTCAAATGTCAGATTCTCACCTTTCTTCCTTCACCGGAACGTCATCGTCATCAGAGGAGTCTTGCGGCTCGAAGGTCTCGTCGAGCACATCGGACGTCTGCAGCTCCTCCGAGTCGGCAATCACCTCCGGTTCTTCAGGGTAGTCAGCTTCCAGTTTGATTTGCACCTCCACCTTCCCCTGTGAGTTGTCAGCGAACTCAAATTTGGCCGGCAAGATTTCCTGCAAAATCATTGGACGGAAAATTACACGAAATTTTTACTAGGAAAAGTGAATAAATCCTACTATTTACTAATATTATAAACTAGCTGTTGCTCGCGGCTTCGCTCGCGAGGTGCCTATGAAAACTAGCTGTTCCCCGCGGCTTAGCACGCGTAATTTTTAATATCAAAGTTTTAACCCCTTTTCTTAGGGGTTATTTTAAAAATCCCTCCTTAGTGGATGTGATTGTCATTAAAAAAATAAAAATAAAAAAATATTCCGGACATATTCACACGGCCAACTGATCCCAAACTAGGCATAGCCTGTACTATGGTGACCAGAGACTGATATATATAATAGATAAATATTTAACACCCAGACACAGAACAAACATCTGTGTTTATCACACAAATGTTTGTCCAGTGCGGGGATCGAACCCGCGACCTCTAGCGCAGAAGGCAGAGTTACTACTAACTGAGTTATGAGGCCTGTCATTAAGGCAGCTACTGTCCAAATTTCAGCTTTATAGCTTCATTGGTTTGGGCTGTGGGTTGATTCCACGTTGAGGCCTTGTTCTATTAAATAAATAGTATACAGATATAATTATTATTATTATTATTTTTATATGCTATTCCACACTACAATCTATCTCTGTGATACGTCTAAAATGATGATTATGACATGAAACAAACCTTTTCATCTTCATTCTTCTCAACTTTAGTCTCTTCAATCTTGGGCACTTCGGGGGCTTCGGTTAGGGTCTCGTGCGGCCAATCCCAAGGGTCCTCGGTCTTAGGCTTCTTGGCCTCGGCCTCCATTTTGAATTGTTCCTCTAACTCGTTCAGGTAGGGTAAAATTGCATTGTAATCTGTAATTGTTTTTATATTATTAACTAGCTGATTTCATATGCTGTTATCCGCATTGATTGCTTGACGTGTCACCGATTCTTTCTTGGTTTTCCTGAATGAGGTCACTGAAACGGTTGAGGTATGGTGGCCCTGAAAAGGGCCTGTGACCGTCGGTGAAAGAATCAGTGCAGTGAAAGTATTCAAGTGCGCCTCTTAGGCTCGTATTCAGAGACAAGACTCGAGCATTGATCTGTACTTAAATCTCGATTTGAGTCGAGATTCTAATTCTTGAACAGTACTTATGTATAGATTCAATGATCACAGTTCACCTGAGTAAATGCTTATTCTGAAACGTCAATCAGACGAAATCGGTGCTTGAGTTTAGATTTGATTAGACATTAATCAAATGACATTTTCGTTCCGTTACACGTACTTTGATGCATATTTATACTTCACTTTATAGTTCTGTTCTATTTCCACCCTGGCTGTTTGAATTTCTGCGTAAAACGAATCAAAACATCATAAATAAATCAAAATGTAAACGAGAACAGGCTGAATCACATGAGTACAGATTTGAGACTCGATTCAGCTGAGAGTAGTTTATGCACCGTTCTTGAATAAAAGCTATGTTTGAGAAGAGATTCAATACTTAAATAGAGTTCAGCTGATCTGTGATTAAATCTATGCTTGAGTCGTGTCTCTGAATACGAGCCTTAGAGGCTCCTTTCGTGCACAGTTACCTGCATTTATATGAAAGCATAGTTTAATAGAATATTTAAAAAAAACAGTTTATTTTGTTCCCTAGACATAGGGGGTACTCAGAGGCAAGTCCATCATTATTTTATTATTATTATTAATTTATTTCAGAGCATGTCCATATGTTTAAAATTAATAATTAATTACATCGTGAGAGCAGCCGAGGCTTACCGTAAGGTTCTCCTTCTAACTTTTGGTCCGCGTGTTTCTTGTCAAAATGTTTGGTCAGTAGTTCAAATCTAAAACAAATTATACATGTAACGCGAGCATAGTTGTTAGGTTGTGCGTAGTGCCCGAACACTCCCTTTGGCGCGCGAATGACTGAGCTCCCTCCGCCATCTATCGAGAGAGACGCGAAGATCCGCCCAGCGGCCGCGAGTTACGCGCCGACGCTTTAGCCTCTTCGTCCATGACGCTACGCAAAAGTGACGGAACTCATTAGAAACTAGAGTTGCGGACTGATTGGAAACTCTGACTCGTCCACGACGCTACTGGAATTTCATGAAACTCAGTCACTCAGTACACGATTTTATGTAAACAAGAAAGTAAACAAGTTTTGAAAACGAAAATAATTAACATTACTAGTGATAATTCGAGCGATGACATGGAATTATTACTTCTCCAGTCACATAGACGTCAGAATCACTTATAATTACTTTTTATTCGTTCATTTTTCAACAGTTTCTCGAAACCAGTCGCCTGGCGACCAGCATGTCGAGTCGCTAGGAGACTAGTTACAAACGCGTTCCTTTTGAGTAGCGTCGTGGACGGACGCGCATTGAAATACTAGTGCTATCGCAGTCAGGCTACTCATAAGTGTCTACAGTTTCAGTCGCGTTCCTTTTGAGTCGCGCCGTGGACGAAGGGGCTTACAGTTTTATAGGATTTTACCGATTTTACTACATTGTTTTGCATTTCCCTGTGTTACCTGTGTCTTTTAATATAATTTAACATTGTTCCAATCGTGCATCGAACTTTATTTACACCCACAAACCCCTGAGAGACACTACCCTTACATACATTGATTTATTAATTTGTAGTAAAGTGCACATACATCATAGTATTAACATCCTACTAATATTATAAATGCGACAGTTTGTGAGGATGTTTGGATGTTTGTAGTTCAATAACGCCAAGACGGCCAAACGGATTTGGATGAAATTTGAAATAAATAGAGTTCTTTACCCGGAATAGGATATAGGCTACTTTTTATCAAGGTACCACGCGAGCCAAGCCACAGGTGGAAGCTAGTAATTCATAACGCATAACAAAAATAATACAATCAGAGGCGAATAGCTCAACGTTGCGATTTTGTTTGGGCGGTGACTAAGCCCCTTCGTCCGCGGCGCGACTCAAAAGGAACGCGACTGAAACTGTAGTCACTTATGAGTAGCCTGACTGCGATAGCACTAGTATTTCAATGCGCGTCCGTCCACGACGCGACTCAAAAGGAACGCGTTTGTAACTAGTCTCCTGGCGACTCGACATGCTGCTGGTTCGAGAAACTGTTGAAAAATGAACGAATAAAAAGTAATTATAAGTGATTTTGACGTCTATGTGACTGGAGAAGTAATAATTCCATGTCATCGCTCGAATTATCACTTGTCATGTTCATTATTTTCGTTTTCAAAACTTTGTTTACATAAAATCGTGTACTGAGTGACTGAGTTTCAGGAAATTCCAGTAGCGTCGTGGACGAGTCAGAGTTTCCAATCAGTCCGCAACTCTAGTTTCTAATGAGTTCCGTCACTTTTGCGTAGCGTCATGGACGAAGGGGCTAAGAGGACAGTCTCGGACAGTGTAGGAAATTAATTTATGGTATTAATTATATCTAAAAGCCTAAATAATTATGAATTTTCAGATCCCTAACTTCAAGAATGGATGGGCGATTCGGGCCGCCTTGCGTAGATTTTGACGCAAGTGCTATAACTGACCTGCTAAAGAATGTAAAGCATATTCTACACTGGTGCCAGACAGCCAGGTGTAATCGCTTCAAGTGACGCCCGCGTTTGCTTGCTGTTATAAAATTTTGCCCGCAAATATTGCAAGGGTAGGGTCTCTCATCTGCAATAGATATTGTATTTTAGGAGGAGGTAGGGCACAGCCAGATTTTTTCGCTCTAAATTGGAGCAGCCCGCCTGGGGTACCTCCGCCTTACAGAAGATCGCAGCCAAATAACATTATTTGTGTGTATATGCCACGTTAGTTGTATAAAAAAAAAACGAGTATGGGCAAATCCCCCTCTGTAAATCTATGGGGGGGGGGGTGCTCAGCAGTGGACGTCCTACGGCTGAAATGATGGTGACCGTGAATGCTGACCTTCAAATGTGACCATTTTGGTCGAAGACTTCAAAAAGGAGGAGGTTCTCAAGTCGGCTGTATTTTTTTTTTTGTGTTTATGTTACTTGATATCTCCGCCAATACTAAACCGATTTTGATAATACTTTCGCTGGTGTATAGAGTATGATCCCGGGGTGGTCCCATATTAATTTAATTCCTGAGGGATTGCAACTTGTCCCGTAAAACGTCATCATCTCTTGAAATCACGACTTGCCAAATTTCTTTTTTGTCGATTGTGGTATGGTATGGTTATTCCCGCGACTTCGTTCGGTTGCTGCTATTTTTACATAAACTTTAACTTTAGTGTGTGTCGGGAATTCCTTTCTGTGCACCCATACGTTACAACGGAAATTTCATACCTACTCTTAGGACTTTTGGTTAGGCTCTGCGTTGATTGTCAAAGAGAATAAAACCACCACGTTTTATTGTCTGTCAGTCAGTCAGTACCATATGAGTTATTATTTATGATGAATGAATGTCATACTTACTTTGGTTTTTTGTTCGAATGTGTTGGTGGCAGGTGTCATCCTCAGTAGGTAAGCAAAACGCAAAGAGGTTGGTATTAATCTTGTAAATATTCAGGAATTTGAAAAAGTCGGTTTACAGTTTTTTGTAAAAAATGTCTTATTAATGACTACAGTTAGTTTAGTAGAGTTGCGAGGCGTCCCTTTTGCTTATTAAAATATTCATCCTAATTTAGACGAATGACCTAACCTAATTTAGACGAATAAGTAACAGCAAGCCAATGCGGGCGGCACACCGAGCGAATTCATCACACTGTCCGGCGCAGGATAGTTTATGCTCATTATTTAGCAGGTCAGTTCTTAACCCCACCGTTAGTGCCCGGGCTTATTCGACCCCACAGGGCACAACCTGTGGTGCAATTGTGTAAGCGTAATGGTAATGAAGTTCGTAACTTTAGGATCTTTAAGTTCTCCCTTGTCTAGTTTGGAATGTTTAGAATGTTGCCAAGCTCTTTATAATCACCCTCAAAGTTACGAACTTCATTGACATTACGCTTACGCAATTCCACCATTGGACACTAATCAAAATGCGTCACAATTTCAAAATGAGCGCTAAGTACTCGTTCCTACTCATTAACAATAATGTCTTTTATACTATAAGCTTCCGTCCGCGGCTTCGATCGCGTGGTTTAGGCAAAAAGTTACCTAGTATAAGGCAACCTAGTAACATAAATACATACATACACAAACTGATGTTTGTGTATGTATTTATGCATGTGTTCGTATTTGAATTTATTTCTATTCTAGTGTAGTCTAAAGTACCTACCTATATATATTTTTACTTATTAAATCAAGTTTGTGAACTTTTAATTGGCATTCTTATATAATATAATCTTATAATTCATATATAATATTTCCTCATAGCTCAGTTGGTAGTAACTCTGACTTCTGCGCTAGAGGTCGCGGGTTCGATTCCCGCACTGGTCAAACATTTGTGTGATTAACACAGATGTTTGTTCTGTGTCTGGGAGTTAAATATTTATCTATTATGTATGTTTAACAGTCTCTGGTACCCATAGTACAGGCTATGCCTAGTTTGGTATCAGTTGGCCGTGTGTGACATGACGGAAAAAAAAATTAAAAATATAATTATATATATAACATAAATATCGTTGTTTAATATTTATTCAAATACTTTCACTATGAACTACTAATAAAAAAATATAACTGACTTAAAATTTACACTAAAACCTGTCATAAATAAAAAAATGACGACTTTTCTATCTACCTTTAACTGCATCAACATAGGTCAGAACGTACCTACACTAAGTACCTCTCGCTTAGGTTAGGTTCGGTTCAGACCCTGTCTCGGGGCACTAACACAAGGGTTAAAAACTAACCTGTTAAAGTACGTGTAGCATATCCTGCACTGGTGCCGGACAGTCATATGAATTCGCTTGATGTGCCGCCCGCGGTGGCTTGCTGTTATAAAAGCCTGCCCGCAGGTATTGCATACGTAAGGTTTATCATCTGAAATATAATAAATATTTGAATAAGCGACACCCCTGTGATCTCCTGAAGTTTGGTAAAAGTTGGTGCTTTGATGATCGTTGAGGCACAATTAAGATAATTCCTAGCAGATTAAGAAGAAGACTAATAACCAACTTTACTTAAAACACTGGGATTATTGTTAAAATGGGGGACAGTGCTGCCCAGCCCTAGCGTTCTTTGATTTCGATGAACCTTGTAATAGAAAGAGTTATTTATTGATCGGAAGCGGCTCCCAGATACCACCGCACACAGGGATACTGAGAGAATGTTACCAACGACCCAAAGTCCTGCTTCGCTATTTTAAGGAGCTGGGCTGGCTGGGGTAGGGTTAGCATAGGGGGACAATGCACAAAACACCCCACAGCGGGAAGTCAGTGCAGGTCTAACCACCCCCGATTAGAATTAGAATTAGAAGAGTTATTTACCTAGAATAATATGTAGGCTACTTTATATCTAGGTACCACACAAAGCCGCAGGCTAAAGCTATTGTGTTAATAAAACAGACATACCCGTGTGAGAACGAACGTGTATCTTCAAGTAGTAACTCAATGCAAATTGTTTGTTACACGCAAAACATTTGTAAATCTCATTCTTCCCGTTTCCCTTCTTATTATGTTTGGGCCTGTCATTACTGTCATTAGATTTATCATCTTTTTTTGCATCAGTTTGACTGTTGAATTCACTAGCATTCTCCATACCAATAAAACCATCTTCAGGCTTAATGTCTAGTTCAAACTCCATCTTAACTTTGGAGTCCTTTTTCATCTTTTTCTTCTCCTTCTTAAGGCGTTTCCGCTTCTTTAAATTCTGGACTCGGATATCGTAGCTTGTTATACGGTTGCTGTGTATCGTTACATGAGAATCTAGATCGGCAAGTTCCTTGAATGATATATTGCAAACCGAACATCCGTAGAACTTAAAATCTTTGTCTGTTATTTTCTTGTTCCAATAGCTGCTTGTTTTGCCTTTGACTTTTCGGACTCGTTTAATCTTTATTTTTGATATATCCGGTTTTATATCTACTTCCTCGTCGTTCACATTCGGTTCAGCATTCATGTTAGCATTTGGTTCGGTTTCTCCGTTTCCTTCAGCATTTTGTCCATCGACCTGAGACTGACTTGGAACTTGTTCGACATTGCACGGTTCATTCTGATTGAAGGGTACGAGTGGAGGGTAGTAATCTTTGTTTAAGTAGGGGTAGGGTATGCTGGGTTGTGTGTGGGATATGCTAGGTTGTGTTTGGGATATGCTAGGTTGTGTGTGGGATACGCTAGGTTGTGTGTGGGATACACTAGGTTGTGTGTGGGATATACTAAGCTCAGTTTGTGGTATGGTTTGGGGATGGAAAGGTGGCTGGTATGTATTGTAATGCTCGTATGAGCTTAGGGGGTCGACGTCCATCATGTTCGAGTTCATTTTGCTGAAAAATAAAAATTAAGAGATTATTTAATGTTTACTGCATGCTTTATCTTAAGGATCACAAAAAGATTATCAATTTAATTAAGTAAACTGATTAATATAAATGATAAAAACAAGATTATAAACTCAAGGTCATCTTGAGGAGGTTGTGCATTATTTTGATGGAACTTTGAGTGCCTCGATGTTGGGGTCAAATGTTTGCATGATCTGCAAATATTTGTTTCAGTTCTAGTTGTTGTGGTGCCTACCGTCTCCGGTGAAGTGTCAATCTTAGTGTCTTAAATCCTATTTGGTGAAAGTCGGAGTGTCATAGAACCTCTTTGGTGACATTCTTCGTAGTTTTATATCCTCTTTGGTGGCAGTTGTTGTGTCATAGATCCTCTTTCGTGTCAGTCGAAGGGATATTACTCTTATTTTCTGATATCCACGACAGTAGAAACTTACTGTGGGATCAGGACTATGTATGTGACTGTTTGGTGTTAATACTATACTCATATATTATTATTATTATGGGTTGCAAGATTTTATCTACTCAGTTTTACTGGGGATGACTGGGACTCACGGGCTTCACCTGAAGTTCTACTTGTAAAAACTTTCTCAGTATTTATTATAACTGATAGTAAGGATAGCACTTAATCCAGTATGAAGATTTTGCTCAGATTTTATGTTAGCCACACTCAACACACACATACCTAATACAGTTTTTACTGTGTTTTTTTTTAAATTAAGTTAATGTAAGTTGTATTTTGTGTACTTGCCCTCCCGCGATACAGGCTAGTCCTAGTGCGGGGACCTCTAGTAACTTGTTTTTCTTGTCATTCTTATTTTAAGTTAATAAATTTATTTGTATTTGTTTACTGTATGACACTAATTCAATCAATTGGCTAATTACTATGTAATAGTTACTGTCTAGTTCAAGGTTGCGTAAAATCATAAAAATGTTTGATTATGAATTCAGACGGATGTAGCACTTCTAAGCGGAAACACTGAATTTTAGAACAGAATAAGGTTCAAAATGCAGCGAATTTTACGAGAACACATCACAAATATACACCACGCTTCGACTTTACTCACAGAATGAAGGTAAACAAACAAAATGCAACGTTTTACAGCGAATTTACTTGAAAAACCATGGTTTAACACTTCAATGCCACAGCGAAGCCAGTTAATCGATAGCGTGAGGGCAAAAAAACTTACCTCTGTCGAGTTGTTTTACAAAAAAACACTTTTTAGGTATCGAGTTGATACACTAGTGAAAAGTGCAGATATTTCCCTCCAAACCTCATCAAAACACACATCGTCTGCTTCAAATCGTTGCCAGTGAAATTTACGATAATCAAGATAGGTTTTAGATTCAATAATTAGTTTGAAACAATGACAAATTAGAGAAAAAACCCATTATTTTTTGCGTGACGGTAACTTTTAACATTATCAATGAATGGCAGATTAATGCAATGTTGCCATTAAATAAAAAAATCTTTGTTTACCCCATTTTTTGATGTATTTATCATTTTTCAGGGATCCTTTAGAGTGTGAGTAAAACCTCGAGTTCAAAACTTCGGCTTAACATTAAATAATTGACGTTGACGTTGTAAATCACCTAAAGATATCAATAATTTAGTCTTATCCAGTGGGCGCACAGCAAATTGACAAACGTAGATTGTGAATGATGAATTCATTCACCACTAACTTATAGAGTGAATGCACTACCACGCTACACTGATCCCAAACTAGGCATAGCCTGTACTATGGGTACCAGAGACTGATAATGATAGATAAATATTTAACACTCAGACACAGAACAAACATCTGTGTTTATCACACAAATGTTTGTCAAGTGCGGGGATCGAACCCGCGACCTCTAGCGCAGTAGGCAGAGTTACTACTAACTGAGCTATGAGGCCAGTCAAGTAGTTAGTATAGGTAGAACAAGACACGATCAAATGCAGTATTACCCGCAACTATTAATATTTAACGCACATATTAATTTTTCTTATCTTGTTATTGCTTGCGACACATGTATGCACAGATTAGTACTTGTATTCTACATGTATGCAGAACTCAGTAGTCAAATATTTAGATGCTGGCAACATTATTTGTCAATGTCATTATAAAACATTGTCAGGTGCTGTCTGTCATTTTAAAAAATATAAAGTTGCGTTCCTTTCCACTCAGTAACTCAAGGCGCATAACAAGTTCTGTTGAGCAAACATCAACAAATTAGTTTTTGATTTGATCACCACAACAATCACCATAGCTCAGCATTATCTAGAATAAGTTCTAGTTCTAGTCACTTATAACTAAACTGGAATGGAATTTCTTGATACTTCCAATTTAAAAACGGGAACGGTTTCGAGACCTATGTGACTTAGATCCTCATTGATAATATAATTGACTCCAACTTGAGACTGACTAGTTCTGCACGCACGCCCTTCCGCAGGTAGGTACCTACGCAGGGCATGGAAGTCATGCACATGGTCATGCCGTAATTAGTAATGCTTCGCGTTGCGACATCTTATCCTCATTGTTTCTGTCGGGACCTTGGTTCTTCTACGGATTTTCTCATTTTGGATCTCACGTAGTGAAACTCCGAGCATAGCTTCTACAGCATAGGTTTTCATGTGGATAAAAATCAAGTTTGATGTACCTAGGTGCGTAGGTAGGTACCAGTTAGTTCATAACTAAGTACCTACTAAGTATTTACCTTACACACGCCACAGTAATTTTATCTTAGGTAGGTATGTTCTTTTTACATATTTATCGGTATTCAAGTATTCACCCACATAAGGATTATACAAACTTAACTTTGCTGTTGAAAACTCCGTTAGTAGTTATTCTATACATAGCTACAAAGGCGATTATTATTTCGATAACGGCACTAATAAGTTTGTAATGACATATAAATGACGCAAAGTTAGGACGCAATGTATATGAGGTATTTTAGCCGTTAATATAAAGAGATAAGGTTCTTTTGGCAACGCAATCTTTGAGCTTGATAATATGTATTACAAAACATTGTAGTGATGTGACGTGTCTGAATAGTTTTGGGAGATGTGTGATTGATGAATTCTATTTTGGTCTGTAGGTATAAATGGAAGGTAGCCTAATTTAAATATAAACCCCCTTATAAATGAGCTTATTTGTTTATTATTTTAGTATAGTAAATATTTACTATAGTAGCTTATTTTATTAGTTTTCAAAAGCCGTGTTGGTCTAGAGGGAGATACCTCTACACTCGATCTAATGGTCGTAGGTTCGAATCCGGGCCGTGCACCATTTTTTTATTCGAAAAATGTATGTGCGCACTCATAACGGTGAAGGAAAACATCGTGAGGAAACCCGCGGCATAATCAGCTGCACGCGTATTGACCATGTCATTCCTGTGGATAAGGCCGACTAGGCTGAGAGGATGGTTTAGGTACCGGGCAAGCCTACTTTTAAGTGACTGGGCTAAAAGTTTATCTTAATTCTGCCTCAACAATAATCAAAGCACCACCTTTTACTGGACAATGCGAGTTCTCAGTTCAGGGCGAACCACTAGTTCACATCACATCACTCTGAGTGACACACTACATCACTACTAATACCTACTAACATAACAATCAGTCGCGCGGGAAACATGAAAACGCGCGGTCGCGTTCATTAAATCAATTATTTTTATAGACAAAAACATTATTTACAAACTTTTGAGTGCAAACGAGTTCACATTGTATTTAAATTATTTTAAATGGCTCTTTTGTGTTTTGGTGATATTTGAATAGTTTAATTGTGTGTAAATGTGTCAATTTATAAGGCTTTATCACAGAAGTGGTTTTGTTAGTGGATGAATTGAATGGTTTCTATTTCAAGGTAAGGTTGCTCGAGAGGTACTACTAGGTACTTTTTTTAAAACTATGGTTCAAAGAGAAAAGAACCACTACGTTCTATGGTTGTTCTTTTTTATTTTTGCTTTGCGGGCTCGCTACGCTATGGCGTTTTAGCCCATACCGCCCTGTATTATACGTGTATTTTTATTATTTTTCTTTTAACATTATGTATATCTTTTAATTATCTTTATCTTTAAATTATTTATATTTTAAGTCATGGTCAAGTACAAGTTAAATCAAAATTAGGTGATGGCTGTTTTACTAAAACTTCGAGAGACTTTTTGTTTGACCCCCAATCCGAAAAATCACGATACACGTAATCATTTTTTTCACTTATCTTGTGCGACCACCCTAATTACATTTTTTTTTTGTGGCTCGCACCATTTTCATTTGCCATTAATTACACATTATTTAACAGTTTCGTTTTCTTAAATAAATTGAAAAGTATATATAGCTTACTGTTTTTGTTTGGTGTCACGTATAGCGCCTCTAACAAAACCGGCAAGCTATTCACTTTCACCAATCACCGGTGACTAGTGAGTAAATCACTAACTTCACGTAATTTTCCGTCGCGTAGCGCACCGAACAAAACGCCGATTTCTGAGCTTTTGGTTTGTACCAACGGAATATTACGACCGAAACTTCAGCCGCACCATTAACATTCAGTTATGATTGTCACCACCTTCGTTTCTTTGATTTCATTGGCATTGTTTTCACAATGACTACCATTGTTATACGACTGTAATAGCAGAATACCAAAAGTGTCAAAAGTGGCCAATTTTGCCATTGAACCATTGTCATTTTGAAGCCATTGAACGAGTAGAATTGGGCTCCAGAGTGTGAGGATGAATCCCCTGCCTATGGCAAGAATAGTGTGGTGATAAAAAGAAGCTGTAGGCTCAATCAGATCAATTAATAGTTCAGTATTTATCCACAAAGGTCTCGTTCAAGTACAAAACAGGTTCAAAGGTATAAATAGAACCTTGGACTAGCCATTCATGGCTTCGGCTGTTATTAATTGTTCAAACAATTTAATCGTTATATATAAACATAGACTTATACATAAACTACTGCTTCGCACCGTGGCGAGAATAGGCAAATCCCCCCAAAATGATTGTATGTGTTTAGCCCGTACGTCGGTCGGTCGCGCTGGAAATCTGTAGGGGAGGCCTATGTTCAGCAGTGGACATCCGTTGGCTGAAATGATGATGATAATTGTGTATTGTAAATAAGTTTCACAATAGTATCCTATTTTGTTGGTTAATGTCAGCCAAGATTGAATACAGTTTCTTTTTTCAGATCCAATCATCACAAAAAAGCGAAATGGCGGCTTCCGGTGACATCACTGTCGCCCAAGACGGACAGGGCAATGTCAAACTACATCCGTACTTAGTTACTCTATTGTAAGTATTGTAAACATGTTTCGTAATGCCCCATCCAGACTCTCCAAGAGGCAACACGAGGGAGCGCGAGTGCGAGAGTGAAGACGGTGCGCTCGTGTCCCCTCGTCTTCCCTCGCCTCGCCTCGCTGTCGCTCCGCTTCGTGCCGGTTTTTCGACGAGTCAAAGGACGCGAAATAAAAGATGTAGAGAAAGACGTAGTGGATAGAGAAAGACATAGCGGGCAACTGAGCAAATCGAGAGTGTGGATGGCTAACACTCCTGCCTCCTCCACTCAACAAGACTTTTTTTTATTGATAGTGTAAAGAGTTTGGCCGCCATCTCACTTGGTGGCCTAAGATGGAACACGCTTTCCCAGATAGAACTTATTGACCCTAGATTTGAAGACTCCCAGATTGTACTCTTTCGAAAAAACAGACGCAGGCAGATCATTCCACTCTTTGCCGAGAGCCTCTACGAGGCGCCTCGCGGGAGTCTGGATGGGGCATAATGTATGCTAACCCGAAAGGGGCTTAAGGTGAGGGTTTAATTATTTTATGATTTTTGAATTGTTTTTTCTCAATAACCGCAAAACGCACAGTTTTGATTTTTATGAAAAAGATAACTTGAGCATTTTATTTACGTAAATCCAAGACAGAAACGCGATTGGCAAAACTTTTCTCGATAGATTTATTTTTTAAAGTTGGGTTATCTGCAACAGTTTTTTCGAAAATACTCTGAGAATATCAAACAAAAATAACTTTTATTTTAATATTTTGTTAGACAATAGCATTGGGTACCTAAATCCAAGACACTTTAAAAAAAAAATAGATAGTTTTTGAGATAATCCATATTTTCTTATATTTCGCTTACGTCGATTACTTTCGAGGGCCTTCTAACGCTTGCTATCTCTTTCCGCATTCAATTACAGTACATAGCGCTGTCACTTTCATCACTCCGCCCACTCGATAATTTATTATGATTTTTGTATCCTCTTAATATACACCCTATCATTGGTTATAAAGTTTGTTCTACGTCTTTTGGAAATTCGTCATTTTTCATTGAAAAAACTCTACGCAAAAATCAGCTGTTTGAACTGATTTGATCCCATTACGAGATTGGATCTTGAGATCGTTTTTTTTTAAATTGAATATATTCCTATTTTTTTTTGCTTCTTTCTTTTTGTTGATAGAAAATTAGGTAATTTTCAGGAAAGCATACATTCATAAAATTACGAACCGCGTTGTATGAGCGCGGCAGTGCGTCATAAAATTTCTCTGGTCTTCTTTCAGACAAATGTTTTTCTATTTTCTCAACATTATTTTGGCAAAGGCGGTGACTTTTTATTCATCTAATAGGTACGTGGCATACCTACCTATTTACGCATGTCAAAATTCTATTTATACAATTCAAATCAATTCATTTATTGACCATTTCGTTATAACATACTTCGACTGGCCTCATAGCTCAGTTGGTAGTAACTCTGCCTTCTGCGCTAAAGGTCGTGGGTTTGATTCCCGCACTGGACAAACATTTGTGACTAACACAGATGTTTGTTCTGTGTCTGGGTGTTAAATATGTATCTATTTTGTATATCAGTCTCTGGTACCCATAGTACAGGCTATGCCTAGTTTGGGATCAGTTGACCGTGTGTGATATGTCCGGAAAAAAAAAAAAAAAATACCAGGGACTCAGACCCTTCCTCGTGAATTCATTATGTGAGTTGTTAGGAGTAGTCTGATTTCAATCTGTATGTCTCTTAAAACGTTGAAACTCTATTAACTCTATTAATAATTTTAACATATAACATAGGCCTGTCAGGTTTACAGTAACTACAGTTCTTTACAAGTAACGTTCATATAATTTTACAAAGATTTTAGATTTTAATAGGTAATTTATAGTTTCTACTCCACATGCAAATCAGAAAATGAAACATTTAAATATTCCGCGACATGGTAAAATGGATGACAAATGGAATGGCTATAAAATGGATGATGATACTGGCCTCATAGCTCAGTTAGTAGTAAACGGCGGAACGGATTGTAATGAAATTTGGCATGGCGATAGGGTATATCCTGGGGAAGGACATAGTAGGTATGATAGTAGGATTAGTATGGATTAAGATTAGTTTGGATAGTGTGATACTTGGTTGTACTACTAATTGATTGTTGTGACATTTGATTCCTCCAAATCGGTTCAGCCGTACGTTCTTAGAAACACAAACCCACAAACTTTTCCATTATTTACAGTAACTATTTTAACGAATACTTATTAACAAAAATAACAAAACAATTTGGCAACATTTAGCGAGTTCTCTCAATGCCAAAAGGTCATCGAACCGGCGCGTGCGCACGTGTTGCGTTAGATTAGATATACGGCGCATGTGTATGTATGTATATGTGTGTTGTATGTTGATGTAATACTGTTAGATAATATTAGAGTTTAGAAATTCACGCGGCTTATTGCTATGCGCGTTTTGAAATCGTTCAAGGTTACTTTACGCCTAGAGAGGCACCTTTCAATTTCCAAGATAAATTTTCCGACGGCTTAAACCTGTCTTCAGATACTACTTAATTACTACCCGTTCATAATGACCTCGGTGGCGTTGCGTGCGGATGCCCGTCTGTGACGTAACAGTTCGATTCCCGCTGCGGGACAAATGTTTGCATGTTCTGCAAATATTCGTCTACATAGATAGATTAGATAGATTAGGTAGGTATATCTTGAAGATAAGACCGCCCATTGTACATTTATGGTCTTTAGTTTTAGTTTCTGTTTTATTTTATATTTTTTAAATTTGTAAGGTGTACAATAAAGTATTTTCATTCATTCATTCATTCATTCATTCATCTTTATTATACACCAAGAATAGAAACAAAAAACAATAAATTTCAGAAAAGTTACAAATAAGCATTACTTCCAGCAACGATCTCTTCCAGGCAACCTTTGTCTAGTTACTATTATATTATATTAGTCTAGAAACTACGAGTACCATGTTACAACAACAGTACCCGAGTCAGGGTGTTGTGGTACCATGGTACTCATAGTTTCTGATACCCACGACACAGGGATTCCTAGCGTGGGGTCAGGACTGTGTATGTGACTGTTGGGCGTTGTTAAAATAATGCTATTCGGCTGACAGCGGAGGTACCTCCCAGGCGGGCTGCTCCAATTTAAAGCGAGAAAATCTCTGTGTCCTACCTCGTATAAAATCGGTTATAAATATAATCATCATCATCATTTCAGCCGTAGGACGTCCACTGCTGAACATAAGCCTCCCCCATAAATTACCAGAAACAATCATAAGGGGGGATTTGCCTATACACGCCATGCTGGGTTGGCGAGCGCAGATAAAGCCCTTATTGTTGATAGGGAACACTGCTGCCTATCCCCTAGCTTTGTTTCCCTTAGTTGCCTCTTACGACATCCACGGGTAGAAATGGAGGGGCCTGTTCTTTAGCCGGGGCCACCACGGCTAACTACAAGGTGATTCATAACAGGTATACCATCCCGAAATGGGGGGTTATTCTATCAATAAAAGAAAAAACTTTAGCGAAAAAAAAAAATAATTTGCAAAACAATTTTTTTCCCCAAACTTACTACCAAAATGAGGTAATTTGAGATAACCTGTTTTTGGTACAAATTTTTTAACTAATTACTAAACGAGTACCTACAACCGCACCAATATTGTTACCTAAAACAGCTGATTCATTGAGTTTGAACTAATTTGACCCCAAAAAGTTGATTTTACATAGAGTTTTTCAATGAAAAATGTCGAATTTCCAAAAGTCGTAGAACAAACATTGGCAATTGGATATAGAATAAGCCCCTTTCGAGATAGCATACAAGATTCAAGATGTTTATTGGCAGAAATAAGTGTTACAGAGAGGTCTTAAAGCTATGAATATGGCACTTATAAACTTATTCACTCTTTTCGAGTTAAATTTCAAATTATTATTTTAGACGAAAGACTGTAAACTTAACACATACTATGCTTAGTAAATTTTTGGGTATACTACAGAAACAGGACTCTTTGAATTTATATAACATACAAAAAGAAACTTAAAACTAATACAAGTTAATATTTACAAAATACACAAGAAACAGTTGAGCCATACATTTTTTTTTTTAATGTTCTTCCCTTTCGGGCTGGCTGTGGCATCTAGGCCTTACTGCCAAGTCTTACGTGTATTTTTTCTTGTTAATTTGTTTATCTTTCTTCATTTTCTTTCGTTTATGATCGTCGAGTCACCGTCAAGTCAAGTCAAGTTCAGTTTTAGTAAGATATGATGGTGACTATTTTACTAAAACCTCGAGGGACCTCTAGGCGCCAACTCGAAATGACGATACACACAATCATTTCATTTCACTTCACTTGTGCGGTTTACTCAAACAATATTACGCAAAATACCACCATAATTACACAATATTATTCAATTTGACACTAGTTTTGTAAAATAAATTGAGAGCACAACATCACTTCGCAAGTTCCCGCCAAAAAGTCCCCATACAAATAAGCAACATTCACTATAAAGTTAGCTAAAGCACAGATAACATAATACTATAGGCTATAGGAAACATTACAATACTTTTTGTTAGGAGCGTTGGCGAAAAGAAATGCAGAGCAGCATTTTAATTTTTCAAAGTATTCATCAATTGAATAGAAACAGTTTTTAATTAAAAAAGATTTTAATTGTTTTATAAATAAAGTTAATTTTGGTTCATTTTTTAGTTCAGTTCATATTTTTAGGCATATTGTTAAATTTACTGCCATGTAAAATGGGCTTTGGTTTAACATTTTTTTTCTTGAGTATGGTATATGAATCAACTTGTATACTTGACTGCATATTAACAGTGGTACGGTTAGGTAACCCATACGTCATGGTCAAGGGTATCGCGAAACCTTCTAAGGGATACATAATTACATACCTACCATTGCGTAAATGGCACGATTGACGCAGTTTTCCAGAGTAGGTATCTACTTACAATCTAGGTACTAGGGGTTGCAGTTTCATAGATTCTCAATTTCGAAACTGACGTATGAAATTGGCCTCATGAGTTTCGAAGTTTCGAAATCTCGAAACTGGAAGCGTCAATGGGTAATTCTCAGAGGGCTCAAAAATACGTGTCCGACTCGAAAAAACACATAAAAAGTATCCGTAGCCCTATGATTCTTTTTCAGAAAGTAGATTAGCCAAAAGTAATAGGGGGGGCCTATTTTAGTTTTTTAATTTTCCTGTTCTAAATAAGTAAAAATAAATTAAAACCTTGGAAATACTGATTTTTGTGGTGCGTCCGGACCTCATGTTCTAGTGTTAATAATTTTTTATCTCATTTCCTATAAATAATAGCACTATTTCACACAGGTTCACAATAAACCAGATAGTTACTGGCTTAACAGACACTATTACTACGCAAAAATTAGCTTTAGTTAATAAGATACAACTAGATAACTTCGCGTCCGACGTTTAGCTCTGATAGCCATGGCGCGCACTAATTCATTCATAAAAACTGTACTTTAGTAACTACGTGAATAGTTGTTAGACAGACAAACTGTCAGTCGCGGTCCATCAGTGATGAGAACAGCACGTGTCCATGTCTCCGCGTCGCTTCGAAATTACGGTAAATAATCACTTTCCGTGGCTTGGTATACCGCAAGTTCTGATTACCATGTTGACCATAAATTCGTTCATACTAATCCTATTGTTTTAATTGTTTTAATAATATATGCTTTTTGTGTTCCTAATTTCTACTGCAGACATCAATGTAACATAAACCAGCAATATAAGAAATTATTTAGGATTTTCAACTTTTTTCTGATTTTCGTGGTTTTGATTTCCATGTTTTTCGTGGACAAAAAGTACACGAAAGGTCAGTGAAACCCACGAAAATCAAATTTGCGGGCTTATTAACATATTTAGATAATATTGTTATTGTGATTTTTGTTAATAATTTGTTTTATCTCAATCAAAATAACTTCAGCCAGGTTTGCTCAAATTGCAATGCTCGAAGTAAATACATATAGCTTATAACCAATGAATATGGGAGGGATTAGATAAGCCTATTTTACTATTAATTTAGGTATAACTCCACCGTTAGTATCTAGAAACGTGATTGATTATTTAGAAGATTGATCTCATGTGATCATGTGATTGAAAAAACGTGATAATTGATGTTAGATTTTTTGTAATACTCTCTTAGTTTATATATTTAATAACAATATTTAATTTTGTTCCTTAGTTTTAAGAAAATTAATATATTTTTATCTGCTTACTACCTTTTTTATTATAAACCTACCCGAAATTCCTTCTTAGAATGATTGTAATAGGCTAGTTCAAACAAAACGTACATTTCAACACATTAAAGTTCAATAATTTTGTATATTTGATTTCGGTGGTATGAATGTTGATCTCCATGGACACCATAATTTTAAAATTGAATAACTTCGTAACCGTTAGGCCAATAAACTTCCCTCCACTACCAATAAATTAGTAATCAAATCTACATATAGAATATTTCGTCATTATGTGTAATTTCAACAAAAAGAAATGTGCCACGAAAGTCAGACAAAAACTGAGTTTCCGAAGAATCACCCCAATTTCGAAATTGCAGAACATGGCAAAATGGTCCGAAACTATGAAGCTTCGAAATTTCGGAATGCACCCCTTACTAGGTACCTACCTACTATTGTACAGTCCTCAAGTTTGATTAGTAGGCCACTAGGTGGTCCTACTAATATTATAAATGCGAAAGTTTGTGAGGATGTTTGGATGTTTGTTATTCAATCACGGCGTAACGGCTCAACCGATTTCGTTGATGCTTGGAATAAATTTTATTTACAGAAAGAAACTTAAAACTAATACAAGTTAATATTTAAAAATACACAAGTAACAGTTGAGCCATCTAAAGACCATTACAAACCGCCCATTGTACATATAAATTTATTTAGTCTATAATCAATTGTAATTAGTTATTAAGGTGTGTGTACAATAAAGAATTTTCATTCATTCATTCATTCATTCATTCAAACGATCTATAGATAGTTGCTTGGAATTATAAAGAGTTCTTTACCTAGAATAGCATATCTACTTTTTATGTAGGTACCTTTTTCTTTTTAAGTCTACAATCAGTGCGTGTTGCCAGTGATGACATATGGCACTGAGACTTGGTCGCTAACTATTGGCCTTATACACAAGCTCAAAGTCGCCCAACGGGCTATGGAGAGAGCTATGCTCGGAGTTTCGCTGCGTGATAAAATCCGAAATGAGGAAATCCGTAGAAGAACCAAGGTTACCGACATAGCTTTCAGAATTAGCAGGTTGAAGTGGCAGTGGGCCGGCCATATAGCTCGCAGAACCGACAACCGTCAGGCAACAAAGGTTCTCGAGTGGCGATCACGACGCAGTGCTGGAAGGCCCCCCCCGACGGACCGACGACATTGTTAAGGTTGCGGGAAGTCGGTGGATGGAGAAGGCTCAAGACCGTTCGTCATGGAATTCTTTGGGGGAGGCCTATGTCCAGCAGTGGACTTCATCAGGCTGATGATGATGTAGGTACCACGCGATCGGAGCCGCGGGCGGAAGCTAATTCATAGAATGTATACGATCCTGAAAGGAACATATTCAATTAACAAAAATAAAGAATATTATCATCATTTCAGCCGTACGACGTCCACTGCTGAACATGGCCTCCCCCACAGACAGAGAGCAAATGTCGTTATCATGTGGGGGGATTTGCCCATACTCACCACGCTGGGCATGCGGGTTGGCGAGCGCAGTTAGAGCTTTCGTTGTTAAAATGAGGGACGCTGCTGCCCATCCCCTATCTTTTCCCTTAGTCGCCTCTTACGACATCCGCGGATAGGTAGATATGGAGGGGCCTATTCTTCAGCCGGGGCCACCACGGCCAAATAAAGAATATTATCAACAAAATAAATAAAAACTTTATAAATATACAACATTTAACTCTCAAACGGAGAAGGAAAACATCGTGAGGAAACCGGCATGTCCTAGAACCTTAAAATACGAAGACATGTGACATGTGCACGAAAGGAGCCTCTAAGATGCGCACTTTAACCCTTTCACTACACTGATTCTTTCACCGACGATCATAGGCCCTTTTCAGGGCCACCATAATCAATCTGGTCACTGACCAAACACAGGATGACAAAGAAAGAATCAGTGACACGACATATTATGGACCTGAATTGTTTTTTTGCTGTCTGAAATAAATAAAATTAACAGAAAATAATTAACATGACTAGTGATAATTCGAGCGTTGACATGGAATTATTACTTCTCCAGTCACATAGACGTCAGAATCACATATAATTACTTTTTATTCGTTCATTTTTCAACAGTTTATCGAAACCAGTCGCCTGGCGACCAGCATGTCGAGTCGCCAGGAGACTAGTTACAAACGCGTTCCTTTTGAGTCGCGCCGTGGACGAAGGGGCTTAAAGTTACGAACTTCATTGCCATTACGCTTACACAATTGCACCACTGGTCACTGACCTAATACCCTAATACAGGATGACTAAGAAAGAACAAGTGTCAGTGACACGACAAGCAAGCAAGCAAGTGACACGACAAGCAAAGCAACGCCTTGCTATTTATCAGCTATTGAGTAAGCGAAATGGTAATGAAGATCGCAATTTTAAGTATGTTTTTATCAATTATAGCGACATCTGAAGTTTTTCCAACATGAAAAGGAAGAAACTAAGGTCTTGAAGTTTTCCTTCAAGTTTGGAACGTTTTTTTTTTTTTTTTTATTTTATTGGTAATGGTAAGTCGTTTGGCCACCAACTCACTTTTGCAAGTGAGATGTGGCCTAAGATGGAGCACGCTTTCCCAGAGTGAACTTATTGACCCTAGATTTGAAGACTCCTAGATTGTACTCTTTCGGGAAAACAGACGCAGGCAGATCATTCCACTCTTTGGCAGTACTTATAATAAAAGTGGAAGTTTTGAATGTTGCTAAGATTGTTAAAATTACCCCCAAAGTTACGAACTTCATTGCCATTACGCTTAGGCAATTGCACCACAGGTCAAACGTTCACGTAATGATTTCAATTGATGTAATTCTTTCAATTGTGTTGCTATTTTCAACGTCGGGTCACGCAGATCCTTACCTAGTCTATTCACATGCCCACAGATACTGTATGAGTGAACTAGCGTCCGCCCGCGGCGTCACTAGCGTGGTACATCAGAAGTAGCCTTTTGTCACTTGGGCTCTTTAAATTGACAGGCATGACAGGCCTCATAGCTCAGTTGGTAGTAGCTCTGCCTTCTGACCAACATTTGTGTGATTAATACAGATGTTTGTTCTGTGTCTGGGTGTTAAATATTTATCTATTATGTATATCAGTCTCTGGTACCCATAGTACAGGCTATGCCTAGTTTGGGATCAGTTGACCATGAGTGATATGTCCGAAAAAATAAAAACCTGGATTTAAAACCAGGTATTCAAGTGAATACTTGAATACCTGGTTTTAAATCCAGAAAGAATAGAAGTAAAGAATGGAAGTAGAGATGGGATGTACTTTCTAATTGAATAATTACCAAGTACGTCCCATCTCTACTTCCTCATTTATAACTTAATTAATTAATTAAGAAGGATACTTTTTGTGGTCCTAATCCAATTTTAAGAAACTGTATTTCAGTTAATACTTTGCACTCGGCAAGAACTGTGGTCGAGCGAGGTGGACGAGCACAAAAGCGACGTAAGGAATCGAACCTGCACCGTCTCACTGATGTACCCTACCGACAGGATCCATAAATTATTCTTCTATCCCCTCGGCTCATAATTCGTAATGAAATCATAACCATCTCTTCATCAAATGACAGTTCCTTTGTTCCTACAGTGCGTTATATGATATCTTTAGTCACCGTGAGGGGAATTTTGAGGGATATTTCTAATAAATAATCTAAATAATTGGCCGTGGTGGCCCGGCTGAAGAATAGGCCCCTCCATGTCTATCTATCCGCGGATGTCGTAAGAGGCGACTAAGGGAAAAAAGCTAGGGGATGTGCAGCAGCGTCCCTCATTTTAACAACGATAGCTCTAACTGCGCTCGCCAACCCGCATGCCCAGCGTGCTGAGTATGGGCATATCCCCATGATAAGGAATTCGCTCTGTCTGTAGTCCCCCACCGACAGAACATGTTCAGCGGTGGACGTCGTACTGCTGTAATGATGATGATGATGATGACGATGACGATTTTAAATAATTACATAGATAGAAGAAGAACCATTTGCCCTAGAATATAAATAAAAATTTGGAATATATACCTAAACAAGTTAATATTTACAAAATACCCAAGAAACAGTTGAGCCATCTAAAGACCGTTACAAACGATCTATAGATAGCTCAACTGATACAGATCACTACCAATCGGAAGTGTCCCCAAGATGCTGGCGGAATTGCCACGCTGGATGGCAATGCTAATTCGCTGGGCCAAATAAGAGCCAGCTCTCGGGTCACGCGTCGCTTCGAAGATAATATAACCTTGGCGCACTTTGCGCTAGGATCATAAAATTGTCAAAAGTTATTAGTCATAGTCACAAGCATTTATCGGTTAAATTACAGACCTAGGTATTGATGGCGCACTTTGCGCTAGGGTTAAATTTATGGCGCACTTTGCGCTAGGGTTATGTTGGTGGCGCACTTTGCGCTAGCACACTTTGTGCACAAAAGGTTAACATAGACTGCATTTAGTCATAACAACATAAATTATTAAAACACAAAACGTGTAACCTAAACAAAGCTCTTTCTGACACCTCATATGTATTTTTCAAGTCCCCTATCGGACCTCTATATCTTAGCAACCCCTAGGCCGATTTAACTCATATTCTTACCAGCAAATCTTGACAGTACAACCTGTTGACCTACTAAATTTCATGATAGATCGGATTCACGGTTCGAAAGTTATGCTCTAATAAATATACATACAAACATACAACGCGATTCGTCCAATTCGCGAATCCTCGAGGTCGGGCACAGCGAGCCTTTCTCGCTCTAAATTGGAGCAGCCCGCCTGGAGTTACCTCCGCCTTACAGAAGATCGCAGTCAAACAACATTATTTGTTTCAAATTGTGTTGTGTTCCTGCGGCAAGGTTGCCAGGGGGTTCGGCGTCGGCAATGCGTGCGTGCCTCTGGTATTGCAAGCGTTCATAGCCTACGGTAACCAATTACCAACAGGTGGGCCGTAAGCTTGTTCGCCACGTGTTGTATTAAATAAAAGAGGTGTCAGTTCGAGGTGAACCGCTAGACCCGAGAGCTGGCTCTTATTTGGCCCAGCGAATTAGCATTGCCATCCAGCGTGGCAATTCCGCCAGCGTCTTGGGGACGCTTCCGACTGGTAGTGAACTGGATCAGTTGAGCTATCTATAGATCGTTTGTAACGGTCTTTAAATGGCTCAACTGTTTCTTGTGTATTTTGTAAATATTAACTTGTATTAGTTTGAAGTTTCTTTCTGTAACAAAAACCGCTAGTTATCTATCAACAACTAAGACTTATTTTCGCGAACAAGGCAAGCTTGTAAACATACTCACGTAGTCCATTGTCTAATGAGCCTCAATGAGTACTCTAGGTACATTATCGGTAAATGACAGGACTGTGGGTAGTTGGCATAGGATAGGCACTTAGATATGAAGCATATTATAAGTGCCTTCTCACGTGCATGCTAACGTCTAAACGGCTCGGCGCGGCGCGTTACAATTCATAGTTCTGGTAACCACGTAAAGAAAGTAAAGTAAATTATCATCTAATGCTTGAAATACATGTAGGTACAGGTGTTTTTATGTCTATATGTGAGTCAGTCACGCGCGGTACAATGTGCTAAGCGGCCGCAAAGATAATATTATACTTATAGTAGATTTTTTTTCGCAGCAGCTACATTTTCACTCTGTTTCCACAGCCAAATTCGGTGTGAAATGTTCGTAAACAAACCGCCGATACCTTGATTTTTATTAATATAGAATTTGCGTTTGTTTTCCATTTGTGATTTCTGTAATTTAGGTATATTGATGGCATTTCTTTAAGGTTGCCTTCTATCACGTGATCATAAAAAAACTGTATGAATTAATTTACTTTGGTTTATTGGCTTTCATTTGATTTACTCTCCTTAGTAGGTAGCCCACTAAGAAACGCACAAAGAGGGGAACGCCAGATGTCGTTTTCGTGTTTTTTGGGTATTTTACATTCAATTTACTAAATAACGGAGCAGCTTTCGACTAATCTGAGTACTACATAATGTAGTTCAACTTTTTGGCTATTTAGCATCTATTCAACAATTTAAAGATAACTTCATTTAGTATCAAAACGACAGGCTAATTCGGAGGCGGTTTACCCCCCACCGGCCCTTAAACAACTGAAATCAACACAGACCAAGAGAATTATCAACAAATTTGGTTGAGACATATCGGCATCCCTATCAGTGAGTTATAATTTTGAATAAAATATACATCGCGTGCATGTGAAAAGGCACTAAGGAGCCGGGTTCCTGATAAGGATATAATTAGCATTCCTCCACCCATGCCTTGTTGATGTCATCTACTGTTCCGGATAATCATCGCACCGTGTTAATCGTCCTAGGAGTGTTTCTACTAGTTTTGATCGAGCGAGCGAACCGAGCGAGGATCGCTCAAGCACCTAGGGCGAATTAGCGTTGTATGTTTATTTGTTATACACACTTGCACATACCCTCTCACATTTAACAGTTACTGCTCTATTTGTTCGCTTCTGCCCTTACCCTTACCTTTATCTACCTATCTACTTAGCATCTTAGTGAGAACCCTACACAGGTCAGTGGGTATCAGATATACCTATCTATATTACTTCCAAAATTTGTGCGTACCTATCAGAAAACCCAAGGTAGGTGAGTGTACTGATGGGCCCATTAGTATTTAGTAAAAATGCGAAAGAATCCTTACTAACATAGTGGGACCCTTACTTCCATAACATACACAGAATCACGCCTGTTGCCCAGTGTTTTTTTGTTGTTTTTTTTTGAGTGTTTTTTTTACTGTATAAAATGTTTTACTTGTTAAGTTTAGAGAACTGATCATATATCGTTTAGATCTACTAACTATCTTATTGTATTCTAACGGGGGAGCCTATACTCCACGACACAGGTTATCCTAGTGTGGAGTTTAGAGATCCTACCTATCCCTTGATTTGTATAATTTGATAAGGAATGTTTAACATAATTTGCTCATTACAAAATATTGCGGTAAGGTAGGTGCCTATGTAGTTTCGACACCCACGACACAGGGGTTCCCTAGTGTGGGGTTAAAGCTATGTTAGTACTTACCTTTGCCTACAGATAACTGCAGATAAACCTACAGACCTAAATGTGTTAAATCCTACCTACCTACTAAGAAATTTTGTACAAATTGTATATTTCAATAAACGTTATCTTATCTTATCTTGTAAGAGCATAGTTTTCGAACCGTCATTCCGATCTACATGGAATTTAGTAGAACAACAGGTTGTACTATCAAGATTTGCTGGAATGAATATGAGTTAAATCGGCCAAGGGGTTGCTAAGATATAGGGTCAAAAAGATATTTTTATTACCTACTAGCTTCCGCCCGCGGTTTCGCTCGCGTAGTGCCTACATAAAAAGTAGCCTATACACTATTCTAGGTAAATAACTCTTTATATTCCAAGTTTCAACGAAATCGGTTGAGCCGTTACGGCGTGATTGAACAACAAACATCCAAACATCCTGGATGATCCAATGATAAGAAGATGATCTTTCACTTTCAAGGAGGCGGAGATTGTTTAGGCAAACATATACGGAAGAACCAGTCCATCTTCGCTCCCCGTGCCCGCACCCGAAATGCATCACTTGGCTGTCGAGCTCGCGACGACACACGTCCGCCGATCCTCTTGACTTTACTCATTTTTTACATAAATCTAAATTGCTTAGTTATTAGCTTCCTATTAAAAGCACATTACTACTGAACCTGGGAGTTTACATGAAGCAGCTTTCCCTATCCTCAACAAGTTTGGCCATTGATCCAACAAACTTTCGCATTTATAATATTAGTACGATTGGGTAATTTGAAAGAGCCTTGTTCTGCAGTGTCTGCGATAAGAAGATTTGATGACAAAGTTTCCAAAACTGACAGAATTATTAATTAGCATTGCCATCCAGCGTGGCAATTCCGCCAGCGTCTTGGGGACGCTTCCGACTGGCAGTGATCTGGGTCAGTTGAGTTATCTATAGATCGTTTGTAACGGTCTTTAGATGGCTCAACTGTTTCTTGTGTATTTTGTAAATATTAAACATACATTTCTTTATTTTCAGGCGATGGTGCGTGAGCTGTCTTTGGAGCACAGCAACAGTGCTGCTGCACAGGCTGATGACAGCACCTCTGCAGCCCATCACAGGTACAAACCCCTGTCGAATAGAATAGAATATAATAATATAGCTTTATTGTACACCAAAACAAAATACACAATCAAGGAAATAAAAATAACATAAAAATAGCGTGACAATGGGCGGCCTTATCGCTAAAAGCGATCTCTACCAGGCAACCTTTGGATGGACAGGATATACAAAGCAGAAGAGGACGGTGGTGCAAATTTTTTTTTTTTTTTTTTTTTTTATACAACAAAGGTGGCAAACAAGCTTACGGCCCACCTGAAGGTAAGCGGTTAGCGTAGCCTATGAGCGCTTGCAATACCAGGAGGCATCACGCACGCGTTGCCGTCCCCGAACCCCCTTCCCCCCTAAAGAGCTCTGGCAACCTTACTCACCACAGGAACACAACACTATTAGGTACATAATAATAATAAGTGAAATAAAACTTATAATTTAAAACTACAAACCCTACATACTAATATCATAAATGTATAGATAAGATATATAAAATATACATAATAAATATATAATATATAAATAAATACATTCAGATAGGTAATATATATAGATACTAGATAGAGACCTACAGACCAAAATATATAAGAATAGTATACTACCCACCTAGTAGGGGGTGTATTCCGAAATTTAAAAGCTTCATAGCTTCGAAATTTCGGACCATTTTGTCAGTGTAATATCTAAATTGGCCGTGGTGGCCCCGGCTGAAGAAGAGGCCCCTCCATGTCTACCTATCCGCGGTTGTCGTAAGAGGCGACTAAGGGAAAACATTTGCTCTTTCTGTGGGGCAGGCCATGTTCAGCAGTGGATGTCGAACGGCTGAAATGATGATGATGATGAATATCGAAAAGAAAACTAAATGCATTCGGTTTATACTACGGAATGTTACACAAGTAACTGCTAATATGCCAGCGTCTTGGGGACGCTTCCGACTGGTAGTGATCTGGATCAGTTGAGCTATCTATAGATCGCTTGTAACGGCCTTTAGATGACTCAACTGTTTCTTGTGTATTTTGTAAATATTAACTTGTATTAGTTATAAATAAATAAATAAATAATATTCCGGACATATTGACACGGTCAACTGATCCCAAACTGTGCATAGCCTGTACTATGGGTACCAGAGACTGATATACATAATAGATATATATTTAACACCCAGACACAGAACAAACATCTGTGTTTATCACACAAATGTTTGTCCAGTGCGGGGATCGAACCCGCGACCTCTAGCGCAGAAGGCAGAGTTACTACCAACTGAGCTATGACGCCTGTCCATTAGTATTAGTAGGATAGGATGTACCTACCTGTATGACGTGAATTGTTCTGTAGGCAATGAACTCTGATTAAGTAAGGAGGTAGGCAGTTACCTACAAGTATAAAGTTATTCAATTAAAATTAAACCCTACTCTATTGTTTAGGTTCACATGAATCAGTCAACATTGTCGTACCTACCTACTAACCGGTTACTAGGCAAACTGACTGACACACCTAGTATAAGCTTGATAATATTACCTATTTTGGAGCCCCAGGGGGGGATTTTTATTTTAGAATTTTTAATACCTAAATCTATTAACAAGGTGATGTATACCATCCCTAAAGGGATTATTAGATAAAACTATAGATATATAAAAATTTAATATATAAAAATTATAGATTATAGATAAATAAAATTCTATAAACAAAATGAAAGAATATTATCGAAAAAAAACATCATATTTTCATTCGTTCATTCATCGAAAAAAATGATAGGCCCCAAGCCGTGTTTGTTGCCTGATTCTGGTAGGCTTGGTCGCGAGGAACAGGCGTAGCTTCACCTAGTTTCTAAGACGTTTCAAAGTGATCCTAGTGATTTTATTGAAATAAAAGACTTTTGGCTTTGACATAATTTTTTTTACTCACAAAGAGGAAGATATAAGACACTTGTTTACTCACTCAGTCAAAATATGTCGCATACCATAGATATACGTCGTAAAATTTCCTTGCACACGACTAACGTGCATTTCGTTGAATATACGGCTAACTAGCTTCCGCCCGCGGCTTCGCTCGCGTGCATATAAAGTAGCCTATATATCTAGGTATAGATCGAATCCAAGTTTCAACGAAATCGGTTGAGCCGTTACGGCGTGATTGAACAACAAACATCCAAACATCCTCACAAACTTTCGCATTTATAATATTAGTAGGTTAGTAGGATAAGGTTTTATTAGTAGTTCTTTTCTATAAATCTCTAATTTAAGAAAGTGCTTTCAAGAAAAATAAAGACGGTCAAGTGCGATAACTCGCGCCCTGAGGCTTCCGTACCATTGGTCGTGCAATAGCAATGGATTTACCAGTCGGAAAATCCGTACACGTGGTCAGCAAATCAAAATTCCAAGTTTAGGAATTGACAAACATATATTTGCGGTCACTCACGTTGTCATTGAATGGCATTAATAATAATAATAAATAAATAATAAATATTCCGGACATATCACACACGGTCAACTGATCCCAAACTAGGCATAGCCTGTACTATGGGTACCAGAGACTGATATACATAATAGATATATATTTAACACCCAGACACAGAACAAACACCTGTGTTAGTCACAAATGTTTGTCCAGTGCGGGTATCGAACCCGCTACCTCTAGCGTAGAAGGCAGAGTTACTACCAACTGAGCTATGAGGCTAATAATAAATGACATTAACCGCAAATATAACCTTGTTTCCTAAAAAACTTCGAAAATCCTCAATTTCAAACTTTTCCCTTTACTTGTGTTACAAAAGCTCCTAGCATTCCAAATTTCAGAATTGTGAGGTAACTGGAAGTACCCTAGAGGTTTTTGATTTTTGCCATTTCCATACAAAAATTATACATTCATTGCAGCTTTGATTTTTATACGGCACCATAAGCCCACAGACCTTAATAGTTAGTATAAATTTCAAGTTGATACCTTTAGCCGTTTCTGAGAAAAAGGGTCTTGACAGACGGACAGACAGACAGACAGACACAACAAAGTGATCCTATAAGGGTTCCGTTTTTCCAAATGAGATACGGAACCCTAAAAACAAAAGTCCTCGAACTTCGAGTCGTTTTTTTATAATTTTTAAAAGTAAATTATGATTATTTTCTTCCAGGTCCCAGATCCCCTTCAGCCAAGCCGAGGGTCCTCAAACGAGCAGCCGGCACGGAGCACCTCCATCCGGAGCCCAAAGTGGAGTGCCAAATTCTGCATCAGCCGAAAAATCATGAAATTGATGTCATTTTCGTTCATGGCCTTTATGGTTAGTATCTGAGGAACTGGTTACTATTTATCAGGGCACTGGTGGAGTGGTTAGTTGCCCCATGCACCGGGTTCGAATCCCGGTCATGCACTCATGGATTTTTCATTCGGAAATGTATGTGCGCTATACTATGCTCGCAAACGGTGAAGGAAAACATCGTGAGGAAACCGGCATGTCCTAGAACCTAAAAATTCGAAGACTTGTGCACTAAAGAAGACTGAGAGGCGCACTTTAATCCTTTCACCACACTGATTCTTTCACCGACGGTCATAAAAAACATCAAAATTTTCATTGAATTTTTTTTGCACATACTTTCTCAAATTATCTGTTTTTGGTATTTTTATCATCTTTAGAACTAATAACCAAACGCACAAGAAGTTCGGAATCAAGATTGTTACCTACAGCTGATTCATTGAGTTTGACCTGATTTGACCCCAAAACAGCTGATTTTCACATAGTTTTTTCAATGAAAAATGTCGAATTTCCAAAAGTCGTAGAACAAACTTTATTGCCAATTGGTTGTAGAATAAGCCCCTTTCGGGATGACATACATATTATTAATCACCCTGTATAGGTAATATTATAAACGCGAAAGTTTGTAAGTATGGATGGATGGATGTTTATTACTCTTTCACGTAAAAACTACTGGATGGATTTTAATGAAACTTCACAATAATACAAGGTGATTCATAACATGTATACCATCCTGAAAGGGGGTTATTCTATCAACGAAAATAAATAATATTAGCCAAAAAAAAACATCAATATTAACAATTTTTTTTAATTTTTTTTTTTTCACAACAACAATTTATAAAGATATTGTGTGAATTTTTCAAAATATGACTAGGTACTAGCTACTCGAAATACTAATCCTGCGCAGACGAAGTCGCGGGCACCAGCTAGTAACCAATAACTTTGTAAAGTTTCATAAAGATCCGTCCAGTACTTTCTGAGATTAGCTCGGACAAATAACAGTGTCGGAAGGTTTGTCCGAAGACCGTTCGTCGTGGCTGATGACGATAATCAGACATACCTAGGCCGTTAAGTTGACTCATTTTGTCCGTTTACAAAACGTGTGTAGTGCGCGCTGGCATGTCGTTTGCGCGCAGCAATCAGCAAAATTATCTGTACAGTTCCGAAGGTCACGTCCTGTGCCAGTCATTCGTAAATTATAGAACTTCTTTGTCTACTGACAAACGAGCAAAGATGTCATAGACACGTCATCATCATCATCATTTTCCGTACGACAGACGTCCACTACGGAACATGACCTCCCCCACAGACAGAGCGAATTCCTTATCATGTGGGGGGATTTGCATGCGGGTTGGCGAGCGCAGTCAGAGCTATCGTTGTTAAAATGAGGGACCCTGCTGCCCATCCCCTATCTTTTTCCTTAGTCGCCTCTTACGACATCCGCGGATAGTTAGATATGGAGGGGCCTATTCTTCAGCCGGGGCCACCACGGCCTAGACACATGCAATAGCCTATCTATCACCACAAAATAATTTTAGTCAAAAATTGGCTTAAGTCAGCCCAGCACCTTTTTTAGGGTTACGTTCTTCATTTGAAAAAAAAACAGAACCCTCATAGGATCACTGTGTTATCCGTCTTTCTATCTGCCAAAGCCGTTTATCTAAAAACGACAAAAAATAAAATATGTCACTTCCTACACTTGGCATTTTGCTTTTCTGATCCTGTATACGTACGGAAGCCTCAGGGTGCGAACTCTCGCACATGACGAGTTGGCAAGGGCTGTATTATTTATTTTATGTTTTAATGTCGTGTGACCTACCTATTTATAATTTAATTAATTGTTGTTGTCGTATTATTATTAGTTGATTTTGAATAGATTTTGATTATTTTATGTTGTAGTTTTAAATTTAATTTAATTTGTTATTTTAAATATCCGACCACTGCTGACAATTTCCTAGTATTATATTAGTATAGAAACCTTGACTCTACTTATTAAGGTAGTGAATAGATAAATTACGTACACTATCGCATTGGGTGCGCCTGTAATGGTAGGTGTATGTTGTGAAATAAATAAAATAAAATAAATAAATGACCTCCTTTATTTTTAATTTGATGGTATATTTCTTTCAGGGTCTCTGGGGAATACCTGGCGGCAAGGTGATTGGAGGTCGAAATACCAAGCGGACCCCAAAAGAGTGACTTTACGAAATCATTCCGAAAAAAATTGCATCTGCAACAAAATCAGCTCACACACACCAAACACAAGTAATAATCATATAGATAACGAAAATAAATGTAATTCAGACGACTATAGTTATAGCATAACCGATTTAAATGAATCCGAAATGACATTTAAGAAAATAAATGAAAAGCTGTTTAAGAAAATCATACCAAAGGAGAATGATTTGATAACTGAACAGTTTTACAATAACACGCTGTTAGACCAAGTAGAAATAGTCGATAATTATGAAGCTCAAGCTAATTTCGTCCGAGATCTGTTCAGAAGAGAAAACGACTGTGATAAAAACTGTGATGTGGCAGATAACGAGAATAAATGTAACTATAATGAAATAAATGAAGTTAACGAATGTAAATGTAGTGAGAAGAAATGCGAAGTCGGTTGTGGTTGTATCTGTGACGATTGTTATTCCATCTGTTGGCCTAAGGACTGGATAAAATTTGATGTTCCGGGAGCAAGAGTGATTTCTATTAATTACACCAGTGACCCGTATCTATGGCGACCTTTGTGGATAAAAGAAAATAAAAGGTATGACTTTTTTATACTTGCAACTAATTTTGGCAAATGTACATACGGCCGACCTGTTGGTAGCCTATGAACACTTGCGATGATACCCACGACACGGGGAATCCTAGTGTGGGGTGGGACTTCGTACGTGACTATGTGGAGTACGTGGTTGGTAGTGGTTTAATTGAATAACCTAATAAGGATATAATTTGAATTTGTATATGAAAAACGTCATACATAATTGCTTTTAAGGAAAAGTCCAAGCGGGTAGGCAGTGACGCGGTTCGTATGACGGTTGGCCACAAATCGTTCGATAATATTCAGGAGACTCATGTGTGCCTTTGAGTGAGCGAAGCGAACTAGATCCCTGACTAGATCACCGAATGCTTGCTTGTCGTGTCACTGATTCTTTCTTGGTTAACCTGTGTTAGGTCAGTGACCAGGTTGAGGTATGGTGGTCCTGAGAAAGGCTTAGAAAGGCCACTTTCAAACTTCCTCTTACATACTCATTCCTTATCTTATCCACTCTGGTCACTCCACACATTCATCTTAACATTCTCATCTCCGCCGCGTGCAATCTTCTTTCCTCCGTCCCTTTGATGCCCCATCCAGACTCTCCACGAGGGAACGCGAGGGAACGCGAGTGCGAGAGTGAGAACGGTGCGCTCGTGTCCCCTCGTCTCGCTATCGCTTCGCTTCGTGTTGGTTTTCGGGCGCGAGTCAAAGGACGCGAGACTAACGCAGTCACTTGCATCACGTCCATCTTGAAGTAGACGTAGCGTGCAACTGAGTAAATCGAGAGTGTGGATCATAGAGTAATTTTGTATATACCAGGTGTGGATTAGAGATGAGTCGTACTTGCTATTTCGCGTACCAGATCCATAACGTATCGTATTTTACAAGAACCAGGTTCTAAAACTAGGTACTAAATACTTGAAAGTATTACTTCGACCGCGCGAGTCCACTGCGCAAGTCCACAGCGCAAGTCCGCCGCGTACCCAAGGACGCGCCGCGCCGCGAGACGGAAGGTCGGGTTGCGACCGCGAGACGGAAGGTCGGGTTGCGACCGCGAGACGGAAGGTCGGGTTGCGACCGCGAGACGGAAGGTCGGGTTGCGACCGCGAGACGGAAGGTCGGGTTGCGACCGCGAGACGGAAGGTCGGGTTGCGACCGCGAGGCGCGTCGCGTCTAGGGTGCGCGGTGGACTTGCGCGCCGCACCCGAGTATTTTTAATACGTCTAAGTATCGTGAAGTCGTACCAGTTACGTATAGTATGATGCGAGAACCTGGTTTAAAAATAATACCAATATTGTGGTCACATTATCCCTGTATTTCTTTTACCTACGCCATGACTTCATTGAAAGTCAGCTATTTCCGTATCTCATTCATAAGTATTGTGTGTGATGTGTTTCCATAAAATTCTTCGATAATTTGTTGACGACGTTACAGTCAAACAATTTGATAGGTAAGCCACTGCCACTGTAGGACCTTTTCACACAAAATACGGCGCAACGCGTCATTTACTTAGAAATTATATGTCTTGTAATTGAATTTAAAATTTAAAAAAAAATACATTTTATATATTGTGTAATGTTTTGTCTGATTGTGTTGGTAACAAAATAAACGTTTTTATATTCTATTCTAAAGTGATCCTAGTAATTTTATTGAAATAAAAGACTTTGAATTTATTGATAGCAAAGTGAGTTTATTATAATTTTTTTTTTTTTTTTTTTTTTAATTAATTCATTTATTTCGGTTGTTCACCATAATTGTTAGTACATTTATCTACCTATAAACTATGTTAGTAACCATAAAAACATATTTCAAATTATTCATGTCACATATTATCAGAAACAAATTATTATTGCAAAAATAAATTAAATTTACTTAATATTCAAAATTCTAACTAGATTAATATAAGCAATATAATGTAAATGTCAATATAATATTCAAGAATTCTAATTGTTTAAGTAAAGTCCAGAAATAATATTGTACTTTTAGACATGTCAAAGGATTAATAAAATGAATTGAATTGAATTGATTGATAATTTAATTTTATTTTGCACAACGCATTGAGTTGCAAGGCAACACATGCGTCTCGGTCCAGTGTTTGAGGATAGGGCCATCCACCCGCTCAGCCACCGTGCCCAGGAGGCTGTTGGGGCTGGCGCGCACCCTCCGCATCAGGGAGGCAACACGCTTGCGCATGATGGCGTGGAAGTCATCCACTCGCGCCTTCGCGAACATACCCGACGCGCTGCAGTAGCGCGGCAGCCCCACCAGCATCCGGAACGCGTTGTTATATTGCACTCTGAGGGCGTTGTACGCTGCTCGAGTAACGTTGATCCACAGGCTGCAGGTGTAAAACGATTGGCAGAAGGCCCTAAACAAAGTAATTTTCACCTTTTCGGAGCACTTTGCGAACCTGCGGATCAACATGTTACTCCTCACCGCCAGCGCCCTCCTCTCCCTCTCCACATCCATGTCGTCCTTAAGGGTATCGGTGACCCAGTGCCCCAGGTACTTAAAGTGGGACACTTGTTTGAGCACGGTGCCATCCAGTGAGACGGGTGGCACATGTGGATAGTACTTCGTTCCCGCTTTGAATACCAACAACTCACTCTTTGTAGCGTTGTACCTGAATTGACCTGATTATAATAAACGCCTTTTGACTCTGTGACGTTTGATACGAGTCAGAAGATTATCACATCACATGAATAGGTTAATCTATAGAGTCTTTAACAATACGTTCGAATAAAAACTAATTGGCCATGTTCAATTCAAAGATTAATCGAGAAGTAAACGATGTCCTCTACATAAGGGAATGACGTCAATGATCGATTTCGTTTGAAAAGGTTCTATCTATAGTGGCCTACAAAACAATCGTAGGTAATGTACATTATGAATGATGTTTATTTCATTGTTTGAGCAATTGTTTTCCCTATGATTCGATTCTTTGAAAAGTCGACTTTACCCTTAAGCTGGTTATAAACATAGACGCCGTATCAATATCGAGAAATGTATTGAGTCGTTATGAATTTTACACCATCATCAGCCTGTAGAAGTCCAATGTTAAACATAAATAAAATAAAAATAGAAAATAAATGAAAATAAAAATAGAAAATAAATGAAAATAAAAATAAAAATAAATGTAAGTAAGACGAAAGTAATGGTTTTTGAAAGAGATGAATGTGTGACAGTTTGTAATATTCTGATTGGTGGAGAAATAGTTGAACAAGTGAATGAGTTTGTATACCTGGGGACTTTGTATACGAGAGATGCATGAGAAGCATGAGAGTGATATCGAAAGGAGAGTGAATGCTGGTAATCAAGTGAATGGGGCACTACATGCCTTTATGAGCAGTCGGAAAGTGTCCAAAAAGGCACGACTGGCTGTGCATGGAGGAGTGTTAGTGCCGACACTGATGTTTAGCAGTGAAAGTTGGGTATGGCAGAAAAAGAATGAAAGTAGGATAAATACAGTGTACTTGCAGTGAGCTTTGCGAAGTATGTGTGGAGTAACTTTGAAAGATAGAGTGAAGAACTGTGAGAGTAATAAGAGAGCGTTGTGGAGTGAAAGAAGATGTAGTGATGAGGATTGAGAAAGGTATGCTGAGATGGTTTGGTCATGTAGAGAGGATGAACGAAAGAAGATTGACGAGACAGGTGTATAAGGCGAGTGTGAATGGAACTGTTGGAAGGGGAAGACCTAGGCGTACGCTTAGCGACCAAATCGGTGACGTTTTGGACAAAGGCCAGGTCAAGAGTACCCTAACCCGACGAGCATGTACGAGGAATGTGATGAGAGTGAATGAAGCAAAAGAGGTATGTCAGGATCGTAGCAAGTGGAAAGCCGTGGTCTCTGCCTACCCCTCTGGGAAATAGGCGTGATTTTATGTATGTATGTAGAAAATAAAAAAGCCTTTATTATTCCTAACTAACATAAAACAATGCCTTATTTGATTTTTTATATCTTCGCCCGGTTCGTGGTCGCCATTTGAGAACCTTTACTCTCCAACTGAGGTCTTCACATAATAATACCTACATCCAAGAATATATTTTTTGTTTTTAGATTGAGTCTCCATGTCAGGGCTGATCAGATGATGCAGCAACTCTTGGGAATGGGTGTTGGAGAAAAGCCAATCGTCTGGGTCGGACATTCTAAGGGAGGACTGTTTATAAAGGAGATTTACTGTGAAGGTATGTAATTGTAACCACTCGATATTTTTTTTAATGTTTTTTTTTTATTTACTTTTTGTGGTGGTGTCACTGCGGCCACAACTGGCCTATTATGATTTTTAAAGTTACTGATATTAATATGTATGGGTAAGTTCACTGTTGCATTAGGTGCCCGTGTAAAAATAGTGTACTCTTTAGGAAATAAATAAATAAATCTACCCTTGGAGGTGGTAAAAAAACTAGGGGATGGGCAGCAGCGTCCCCTATTATAGCAACGATACCGAGGTCACAATAGTCCTTCCTTTTAATTTTTAATACTAATTATGTTTTCTTTATTTTTCAGCATATGAAGCGTATCAAAAACTGAATAAATATGAAGACACTGTGAAAACAGATACAAGGAATAATATTGACATTATAAATAGATCCAACTCAACAAATAATGATGCGGTTATTGCTGAAACAATAGATAACATTGTTGGGAATATGTTCGATAATAAAGAAATGTACGAAGAACATAACAATATGACTTTTGATGATTATAAGGAACAAAATAGTGCTAGCATAAAAAATGAATCAAAAAGAATCACAAATATACATGAAAGTGCCAACGAATATAGCAATGTAGAAATAAATGTAAGATTATGCGACGAGCTGACAAATATAATGATTTTAAATGATAATGAAAATAAATGTAATATAACCAATTTAAATGGAAATGAATTGAGCAGAAACAACAGTGAAGCAGTATCTTCAACGATTGAAGGTAAGTTATATGTATCACTAGCTAGCGCCCGCGGCACCACACTGAAGCTTTAAATTCCATTTTGTGAAAAAGGATCATCGAAAAAAATGATAGGCACCAAGCCGTGTTTGTTGCCTGATTCTTGTAGGCTTGGTCGCGAGGAACAGGCGTAGCTTCACCTAGTTTCTAAGACGTTCCAAAGTGATCCTAGTGATTTTATTGAAATAAAAGCCTTTTGACTTTGACTTTGGTACTTAGATAAAAAGTAGCCTATATGCTTCTCTTGGTAAATAACCCGAAAAAAAAGTTGAAAGTTTCATCGAAATCGGTTGAACGTCGTGATTGAACAAATTATCTGTTTTTGTTTTTTTTTACAATCTTTATAACTGGTATCTAAACGTGCATGAAGTTCGGAATCAAAATTGCTTCATAAAACAGCTGATTCATTGAGTTTGACCTGATTTGACCCCAAAACAGCTGATTTTTGCATAGAGTTTTTTTCAATGAAAAATGTCGAATTTACAAAAGTCGTAGAACAAACTTTATTGCCAATTGGTTGTAGAATAAGCCCCTTTCGGGATTGCATACATATTATGTAAGTAGGTCTAATCACCTTGTAGGTATTAAAGTAAGATTTATTCCAGAATCAAGTCTGAGGCTACGCGCGTCCCTGTACCATCAGAGCCAGGGCTTCATGTTCTACTCAGTGCCGCACCGGGGGTCTCCGCTGGCGGACATCAAGACTCCCGTCACCGCGCGGAGTCTCGAGCTGTTGGAGATCAGCAAAGGTTCGTTTTTAGGGTACCGTATGATTTGGAAACGGTACCCTTTAATACTTTTTGTCCTTTCGTCTGTCTATCTTTGTGCTCTTTATTTTAGAAACGACTCGGAGATATCAAGATGCGCATCACCACTCGATCGCCTCTTATATATATTATTTTCTTTGTATTCTTTGTTTTTTTTTAAGCAATTAGCCGCGAACTGTGACGCGTCTAAGGCGGCGCGGCGCTGCGGTTGCTTGTCGTGTCACTGATTCTTTCTTGGTCACCCTGTATCAGGTCAGTGACCATGTTTAGGTATGGTGGCCCTGAAAAAGACCTATGACCTTGATGCAAACAAACCAACGTTTTACTGTCTTTTTCCAGATTGCCCCCTAGTCCTGAGCTTGCAGGAGCGCTGGCTGGCCGCGAGCGGAGCCCGGGGGCGAAGTCCGGCCGTGCGCGGCTTCGTGGAGACATGCCGGACGCTCATGTCTGTGCTATGGCTGAGGATAGTCAGCGTCGACTCAGCCGGTGAGTTTAAGCTAATTTTAAAGGGTCATTCGAAAAATTTATGTGCGCTATAGGTACCTACTAGTGCTCTCAAACGGTGGAGGAAAACATCATGGCCTAGAACCTAAAAATTGGAAAACATGTGCACGAAATGCCTCTAAGCGGCGCACTTTAAATCCTTTCACTACACTGATTCTTTCACCGACGGTCATAGGCCCTTTTCAGGGTCATCATACCTCAACCTGGTCAATGACCTAATACTTGATGACCAAGAAAGAATCAGTGACAAGCAAGCAAGCAAACATGTATCCTATCCTACTATACTACTTCCTACTAATATTATAAATGCGAAAGTTTGTGAGGATGTTTGGATGTTTGTTATTCAATCACGCTGTAACGGCTCAACCGATTTCGTTGAAACTTGGAATAGATAAAGTTCTTTACCTAGAAGAGCATAAAGACTTTTTATGTTGGTACCACGAGAGCGAAGCCGCGGGCAGAAGCTAGAACATGAATATTGAAGTTCGAAGATTATAGGACGATACCGATTTTTGGAATATAAAACTTTGAAAAATTTTGAATGCAAAGTAAAACAGTGGGCATATTATGAATATTATTATTATTTAAATACACACATCTTCCGGGGACATCAGTTAGGGCGGGTGCGGCGGCAGATTCGGCCGAGGATCTCAAAAGGCGCAAATATGTTAGTCTTGATAGGGCTTACGTCTTTGAGCCTTTTGGGGTTGAGACCCTGGGTCCGTGGGGAAACGGGGCACTCCGGGTTTTCAAAAAGATATCAGGACGTCTGATCGAAGCGACGCGTGACCCAAGAGCTGGCTCTTATTTGGCCCAGCGCATTAGCATTGCCATCCAGCGTGGCAATTCCGCCAGCGTCTTGGGGACGCTTCCGACTGGTAGTGATCTGGATCAGTTGAGCTATCTATAGATCGTTTGTAACGATCTTTAGATGGCTCAACTGTTTCTTGTGTATTTTGTAAATATTAACTTGTATTAGTTTTAAGTTTCTTTGTGTAAATAAAAGGATATACCTTTAAATACATGTTTTATTATATTATAACAGGATAAGAAGAATAGTAGGTACTAACACAAATGATCCAATATTATTATTATTAAAATATTTTTTTTACAGATGCGGGCATCGGCTCTTTACAAGGC